>CM055066.1:4259738-4504919 GCA_029204045.2 Tillandsia leiboldiana
TTTATATTCATATTCGAAACTTTATTTGTTTAGGATAAAATTTTGGGTATTCACAGTCATTGACCTCCCACCTGTTAGCAGGGACGAAGCCAGAATTTAATCATGAGGGGGGGCCAAAATATATGTAAATAAAAATTTTAGCAGATAAATATAATTTTATCTAATCAATTTTTTTTTAAAAAAATTATTAATTTAATAATTAATGTAAAAATATTAAAATTAATTTTTAATTACAGATATTTAATTTTAATTATTTTATTTATATTATTATATTTAAATAACTATAAATTATATTAAATCTAACAGTAATTCAGTTAGCGATTGATCCATTTCTTAGTATTTTTAATAAATAAAATTATAACATTTAATGATTATTAGATCAAATAGTTATTAAATTTAATATAATATTTTATTTTGTTAAATAAAATAGCTTACTAGGCGGAAATAAAAAAAAAAAAAAATTTGGAGTTAAGGGATGTATTTCAAAATACCTTATAAGTATGCGACTCTTAATATATTTTGACTTATTTAAAATATATATAGAGAAGAAAAAATATATATATATTGGCACCAAAAATAAATTAAGCAAATATTTAAAAGCTGAGGGGGGCCATGACTATCTAAATTTTTTTTTATTAAATTAGTATTTAGGACTAATAAGTAATATTAAAAAGTTGGGGGGGGAGGGGGCCATGGCCCCTTTGGGCCTTAACATAGCTTCGTCCCTGCCTGTTAGGGACTTAAAAAATTTTCGAACTTTTGCTAGGCGAAAAGCTTAAGTCCGTAGCATACCACTCTCTTATCTTCACCTCAAAATTTATTTTTTCAAAGTTATATATTTTATAAAAAATTAGAGCATTGATATAAGTACACTATAAAGTTTTAAGACCACTGAGATTGAATATGTTGATAAGTAAACCAATATTTTTGATAAGTTTAAATTTACTAATTTTTTTTTTTTAATATTAGTTGGTTAGGCATGAGAGATAAATTAAAATCTTGTTAAATAGTTATTATTAGAATTTTCTTGTTTTAAGATAAAAAACTTATATACCTGTGATAAACATGTGGAATAATATCCATCGTTGTATTTTGCCAAAAATAATTAATAAAGTTTTTAGTTTTTCACAATACCTCTTTATAATATATACTCATCTTCTTTCAACAAGTGGTATCAGAGCAAAGTTGAAGAAGATTTACGATAAAGAAGAACATCGTAGCTTCATGATCGAGGACGTAGAACGTGTTGGCATTGCGTTTTCCATCGACAACGATATTGATGGTTGATCATGGCCCTAAACGTGATGATTCAACCACAACTTTCGAAGTTTACGGAATTTTTTTTTGATTACTGAAGTATCTAGATATAATGCGTAGGGCCTGTTTGGATATACAGTAAAAAATTTTCATAGAGCTAATAAACTGTGGTTTTGATCTAAGTGAAATAAAAAATTCGGAAACTCTAAAAAATTTTTGGGTTTTAAATTTTTAAGTGTTTAGAAGCATATATTGCATAATTCCACAAAATTTCTCTTAATTTAAAATTTTTAAAAATAAAAAAAATAAGTTTATATTTTAAAATTAAAAATTTCAAAATTTCAAATTAAAAATTTAAAATTTAAAATTTAAAACTTGAAATTTAAAATTTCAAAATTTAAATTTAAAATTTCAAACTAAAATTTTAAAAAATTTAAAAATTAAATTTAAATTTTTAATTTTAAAATTTAAAATTGAAATTATATTTTAAAATTAAAATTTATTATTTTAAAATTAAATTTATTATTTTAAAATTAAAATTTATTATTTTAAAATTACACTTTATTTTTTAAAATTAAAATTTATTATTTTAAAATAATAAATTTTAATGTTTAAAATTTGAAAATCAATATTATTAAATTTAAATTTTAAAATTTTAAAATTAAACTTTATTTTTTAAAATTAAAATTTATTATTTTAAAATAATAAATTTTAATGTTTAAAATTTGAAAATCAATATTAGTAAATTTAAATTTTAAAATTTAAAATTTAAAATTTAAAATTTGGAATTTGGAATTTAGAATTTGAAATTTGAAAGTTGAATTTTTAAATTTAAAATTTAAATCCTAGTTTTAAAATTTAAAATTTAAAATTTAAAAATTCTAAATTTATATTTTTAAAATTATATTTAAAAATTTAAAATTTAAAATTTTGAAATTTGAAGTTTAAAATTTTTCATATTTTGAAGATGAGGGTGCCAAAAATTGGTGGGATTTTTTTTTTTTCTTTTGTTAGAGTAGATTATTATTTTACTCTATTTTTTGAGTATAGTTTAACTATACTCCAAAAAATATGTTATTTTTTGGAGTGTGCCAAACGTTTTATAAGATAATATTTCTACGAGTATAGTATAGTTTAACTATACTACGTTTTTAGGGTTATCCAAACGGGGTCTTATTCTCATCCTAAGAGTTATGGAATATTATGAAGAATGGTTTTAAAGATGTCACCGGCAGTGTGTTTGAAATGCTCACTGCTGCAAGAAATGAAGCGCTTAAAGATTGTCGAAGGAAAGATAGAAAGACATTATTCTTTCAGGAGGTGGATAAAGTTATTTTTGAGAGATTATTGAATGCAAAGACAACGAAAGAGGCCTGGGATATGCTCGAGAGGAGTTAAGTTATTTTTGAGAGATTATCGAATGCAAAGACAACGAAAGAAGCCTGTGATACGCTCGAGAGGAGTTACAGAGGTGTAGACATAGTAAAAAGGGTACAACTCCAAACTTTTGAAGGAGAATTTAAATCTTTACAAATGAATGAAAGTGAATCAATCGATGAATATTTTAATTGAGTAATATCCGTATCAAATCAAATATGGATGAATGGGGAAAACTGGTTCGACAAATTAATTGTTGAAAAAATTAGGAAATTAGTTACTAGCAAATATGATCATATTATTTCCTCAATTAAGGTGACCAAAGACATAGACAATTTAACGGTAGAAGATTTGTTGGGATCATTCTAAGTTTACGAACAGCGTGTGAAATTGAGAGCGCAGCGCACAGTTGAACTAGCTCTCAAAACCTAACTGACAATCAGTGACAAAACTCCGGGAGGAAATAGAGGCGGTAGAGGATGCGGCCATGGTGGCAGACGCAGTCGTGGCCGCGGCAATGGCCGAGACCAAAACGAAGCAGTCGTTGGTGATACAAATGAATTAAATTCAAATAGAAGAGCAAGAGGGAGAGGTAATTACCATAATCAACAAAGGTATGACAAATTTCGGATTTAATGTTATTATTGCAATAAATATGAGCATTATCAATCTGAATGCAGAAGAGAACAGGCCAATGAATATAAAAGTATTAATGCAAATTTTGTTGAAAATAAGGATGAAAATTTTGAATCCAATGATGAAAATAATGCGCCTATACTTCTTATTTGCAATGTTGTTGAAATACCAAAAAATAATATATGGTATTTAGATTTAGGCTATAGTAACCATATGTGTGGTAAAAAGAAGATATTTATAAATTTAGATGATAAAGTAAATATAATGGTGAAACTGGGAGATGAAATTGTTGTTCAAGGAAATGGTGATATTCTAATTCGTGCACGTAATGGTGATTATATTATAATATTTGATATTTATTATGTGTCTTAATTAGAATGTAATTTATTAAGTATTGGCCAGTTTTGAGAAAAATGTCATATTTTGCATATTGGAAAGGAAATTTACGAATTGAAGGATAAAGATAATAGATTAATTGCTAGAGTGCCATAACTAGAAATCACATGTTTTCTTTGAAAATTGATAATGATACTTTATTCTGTTTCAATGCAATTGTGCATGATGAATATTGGTTATGACATTTACGGTTTGGTCATTTAAATTTTGGATCTTTGAAAAAATTGGCTAGCAAAAATATGTTGAAAGGATTTTTATATATAAATTATCCAAACCAAATTTGTGAAGGTTGCATTTTTGGAAAGCAATATAGAGATTCGTTTTCACAAGAAAAATCCGTTAGAGCCACAAAGCCTCTGCAGTCGGTGGATACGGATTTATGTGAGATGGTTAAACGCTCCATTGGAAATAATAAATATTTTATGACTTTCATTGATGATTTTAGCAGAAAAAATTGGATTTATTTTTTGAAAGAAAAATCAGAAACTTCAAACAGTTTAAACCACTTTCTGAAAAACAAAGCGATTACTATTTAAAAATTCTACGATCTGATGGTGGGGGAGAATATTTCTCTACAGAATTTAATGAATTCTGTATGACACTTGGGATTAAGTATCAAAGTACCGCAACCTATTCACCGCAACAGAATGGAGTAGCAGAAAGAAAAAATCGCACCATTGTGGAGATGACAAGAAGCATGCTTACTAAAAAAGGTATACTAAAAATTTTTTGGGCTGAAACTGTTTCATGTGCAGTTTATGTATTAAACATGAATCCGACAAGTAGTGTCATGAATAAAATACCTGAAGAAGCATGGAGTGGAAGAAAACCTATTGTTGCGCATCTTCGTGTTTTTGGATGCATGACCTATGCACATATTCCAAAACAAACGAGAAAGAAATTGGATGACAAAATAGTCAGGTGTGTTTTTATCGGCTATGCATAAAATATGAAAGCTTACAAATTATATGATCCAATCGCAGAAAAGATCATAATTAGTAGATATGTGAAATTTGATGAAACTAAATCATGAGATTGGATAGGAAAAGAAAAAATAATTAATACCATCAGTATTCAATTTGAAAATAATTTCAAGAATCAAACACAGCATGTATTGGATCCTTTTATTCCACTACCATCACCTTCCTGGTCATCATCTGGTTTTTCGCCTTCTTCTTTGAAGGAAGGTGTTCGAAGAAACTGTAGTGCACCGGCTCCGCGAAATAACGTAGTGCGGCGAAAATACTTGTAACACATTTAAAATGTAATTACAAGTGAATTTGAAGCGTTTCGAATCGATGCAAAAGCCGTCGAGTCGAAAAGCGAGTTGGAGTTGAGAAGTTGAAGCTTCAAATAGTAAGGTTCAAGTTGTGGCACACCGACTCCGCAAAATAGTGAAATGCGGTAAAATCACGCATAACGTGTTTAAATTATGATTACAGTCGAGTTCGGTCCGTTTCGGATCGACGCCAAGGGCATCAGGTCGAAAAGTAAATTGGAGTTACAAGTTCTAAGTGTGCTGCAGATTTTTTGTAGCTTTATCGGCAAGCTTTTTCGAAATCCTTTCACGAGATTGAGAGCAATTAAAAAAATAAAAAGAAATCGTGGGTGACCTCAGAAAAGTTTGCTGATGAAAGGGAAAAAAGAGACAAAGAGAGAAACCAAAAGAAAAGAAGAAAACGAAGAGGAGCAAAAGAGGAAAAGATGTATTCTCTCCCTTTCTTATGGGTCTAGAGCCATCGAAAAATAAAAAGGGACCTTGGGAGGGCTTTAGAAAAGTTTGTTGATGAGAGGGAAGAAGAGAAAGCCAATTTACATCTTCTCAGTTGGTGAGAAGAATGAGAGAAAAACCCAAGCAAGTACACTCGGCTGGGAGCTGAAATCTGGAGGAAATGTGCTTGGGTACCGGTACCAGGCATGGGGTACCGGTACCCAATACATTTTCCTTCGGGAAACAGCTGGGGTATCGGTATCAAATGCTTGGTACTGGTACCGAGCCTCCATAGGGGCTTGGATAGTAGGGGAATACAACCTTCAAGTGAGGGGCTTTTTGGTACTTTCACTTGGACTGAGTTCTCACCCACCCCCCTGGCTATGTAGCAGGCTCTCTCTCTCTCTCTCTCTCTCTCTCTCTCTCTCTCTCTCTCTCTCTCTCTCCTATCATTTCGAAACCACCCCATACCCTATCTCTCTTCCTCTCTGCTGCACCAGAGAACGCAAGGAAGAAAGAAAGAAAGAAAGAAAGAAAGAAAGGAAAAGAAGAGAAGGAGAAGCAAGCAGCAACTGCAGCAAGGTGGCTGTGGCTTCTTGGACACCTAGAAGCCTTGAAGAAAACTTGAAGAGAGCATTTGGGAGACCTCCAAAGTGCACTCCCACTTCTCTTCATCCTTCTCTCTTGATCAAGAACATCAAAAGAGGTAAATTCAAAACCTTGAATCTAATTTTTATGGTCTCTTTTGGATTCAAAAGAGACGAGAATTAACTTAAACTAGATTTCCTCTACTTATAGGTTTTCTTGTAAACCTTTTAGAAAACCCTTTGAAGCCTTCCAAAGAGAAGCTCCAACTTCTTTTTCTCTTCTCCCTTGAGCAAGAAAAATCAAGAGAGGTGAGTAAAAAATTTAGGGCTTCATTTTATAAGCTCTTTTTGGGGTTCAAAAGTGTGGGAAAACACCACAATGAGGCTTTTCCACCATTGTTAGGGTTTTTCCACTAAGTTAAAGAGATCAAAACTCCCCTTTACAAGATCACATTCAACATGGAATTTTATTCCCTTTCTTTCTTTTGGTCAAGGGACCTACAAGAAAGACATAAGAAAATTTAGGGTTTCTCTTTTCGCAATTTTTATGGGATTAGAATGTAAATGAGATGACTCCTATATAGTTTTCCTTCCATTTTAGTAAAATCTTGGAGACCAAGAGATCAACCTTTATTCTCTTTTGAGAACAAAGGGAACACTCAAATTTTCCTGCAAGAATCACGAAGTGGGGGATATTTATCTAAAAAGGGTGACCTCTCCCATTTTCCTTTGCTTTCCATTTTAGAAGCATGATTAATAGTTCACTAAAGTTGCATGTATAGTGTAAGGGGCTTTAAAGTCTCTTGATCATGATGAGTTGTCTAGCTTGAGGTATAGTTGCAAGAAGTGCGAAAACTAAGTGTCAAACACTTAATGTTAAATGATACGATGTACAATGAGCATGATGACTAGGAGAAAACCTAGTGTATTAAGTTTAATGAGTGGCATCAACCATAGGATTGAACGAGTGGCACATGTTAAGATTAACTTAAGGGTGCGTCATATGTGTTTAACTTAGAGTCAAAACTCTAAGGATTGAGGTACTGGTTGAGATTAAAGGGCAAAAGTAAAGAAATCTCTATGGTTGGTCTTAGGGAGTTGGATAAATGTACACTCACTTTAACTTCAACATGAAATAGAGAATGAAAAAGAAAAGTAAAATTAAAGTCTAAGGGGCTTTTGGTTACCCTTGAGGTAAAGACCTAGATAAATGTACACTCACTTTAACTTCAACATGAAATAGAGAATGAAAAAGAAAAGTAAAATTAAAGTCTAAGGGGCTTTTGGTTACCCTTGAGGTAAAGACCTAGAGTAAGGAATGAGTAATGAAAGATAAGCTAAAAGCTTAAATGAAAGAAAAAGAGAATTGCTAAATGGCAATGTGAGCTAAAAGCTCAAATGAGAAGGAAAGAAAAGAGCATAAAGTGCAAAAGAGGCTAATAGCTAAAGCAAAAGAAAAAGAAAAGATGAACGCACCTTCGGAGGTAAAACGTAGATCTTGTGTCGGAGAGTAAGCACAAAGACCTTCTCCCGGGCCGGGCCCGTATGACAAAGTTCCCCGTTGGGCGGGGTAGCACTTGAGGTGCTATCGGCAACCTTAGAAATCTTGTCTTATGGTAGCATGACTACCGGGCTAGGGCCCGTTGGGCAAGAATTTTCGAGGATTAAGTAACTTGAATTAAAACACAATAACAAATATGAGTTTTGTGTCAAGTAGTCATGTGGCTAGTGTGGAACCCTGGAGACAACATAGAGTTGTGTCATGGCAAATGTTAGAGTTATACATGTGCATGCTAGTTAGAAATTTACAGTTTTCCTTATCATGCTTTTACCTATTATATTGCTTCCTTTGGACCAAGCGGTGTAGAACATTCTCTCTCGGTGGTTGAACCCACTGGGAACTTTAAGTAGTTCTCCGACCCTTGGGTGACATTATTACAGGTCTAGATACATCAAGCGAGGCACGCGACAGGGGCAAAGGCCCGGCAGCTTAGCGACCTAGCAGTCTAGAGTCGCCAGTTTTATTTTGGTTTTATTTTGAGCGAACTTGTATGTGAGGAAATGTTGTAAACATTAAATGTAAAGTTTCATTTTGGAAGTGAAGAACGTAATTGTTTAAAGTTTTAGCTTGCATTTAAGTTCCTAAAAGAGAGTTGTAATTAATTAAAGTTTAATGTTTCGCTCAAGTTTTTACTTTCATCCTTCTAACTTGTTGTTTGAATGTATGGAAGTTTTAAAATTACATAGTTTATTTCTCTGATTTTTGCTCTTCCGCTCACACTAAACTGTGTTGACTTGGTTCAACCGTTCCTTTCGGGTACGGAAATGTCAAGACCGATTGGCGCGTCTGTCCACGCGCCCGAACCGACCAAATTGGCTGTCTCGGGGCATGACAGATTAGAATGGTATCAGAGCCTAGGAATAGTCCTAGGTGGTTAGCGAGCCTTAGGGAGACCCTAGGGTTTAGGAATGTGAGAGTGTGTGAATCTTTTGGCGAAAGTATATAATTGGGCGTTATGATTCCCAAGAAGGATATTGGGAATGGATCGAGGGAAATGGACTCCCACTAGCTAACGATATGTTGGACGGCCGACAACGTAACGTTAGGAGTGAGAGAAAGCATCCCTCTTTACTTTCGCATGATTGGGTTGACGAACCTTATTGTATTTAAATTTTTCTGCATTCAATTACGCAAAGTATCCGAGTTATTAAATTTGGACTAGTGTTCGTTAGGGTGTGCAGATAGCAATGCCACCGCGAAGGAAGACACGTTTGACCCGGCTCGAGCCGGGGGAGGGTTCCGGGTCGAGCGACGTCCGCGAGTTGCAGGAGCAGATGGCCGCGCTTATTGGCGTGGTTCAGCAGCAGGCGGAGGCCTCTTTGCGATAGAAGGAGACTTCCCGTCGACGGGAGGAGGAACCTTCCCATAGGCAGGAGGAGGCATTTCAGCGCTAAGAGAAAGTGTCGAGACGATAGGCAGAGTAGATAGAGAGGCTTCAGGAGATGTTGGCGCAATAGGTTGAGGCTGCGCAGACGGCACATGAGTTCACAACCTCGCCTCAGGTGGGGACGACGACTGAGGGGATAGCTATGGCGGTCGAACCTGTGGCGGTGGGCCCAGCACCATCTGTTGGGGTTACTAGGGAGGTGCCCCAGCGGGCCAACTCGGAGGCTGGCGACGCTGAGTACATGGCCCAAAGGGTGGAGCAGGATCGGGCGATGGAGATCCTCCCCAGTTTTCAGAAGTTCCTCCCGCCGACCTTTAGCGGCGACAAGACCGATCCTATGGTGGTGGAGTCGTGGGTCGACTCTATGGAGAGGTTGTTTCTGACCCTACTGGTGCCTGCGCGGGACCGCGTCACTGTGGCGGTTCCCCACCTCAACAATGTGGCACACTGTTGGTGGAAAGCAGGGTTGGAGAGGCGGGCTAAGACGGCTTTGCCGGAGCCGACTTGGGAATAGTTCAAGGAGCTAATTTTTCACAACCTACTTCCCCGATAGCGCCAAGCAGCAGATGGAGGAGGACTTTAAAAACCTTTGCCAAGGGAACCGCTCGGTCTAGGAGTATGAGTGTGAGTTCCCACGCATTGTCAGCTGTCTTCCCACAGTGGTTCGGAGTGAGTGGGATAAGGCGCGGTGCTTTGAACAGGGCCTTCGACCAGCTATCTATTCGAAGGTCCAGCTTTTAAACATCGCGACCTATCGAGAGATCGTGGATAGATCCCGTCTTTTAGAGCGGGGTGACATGGTGGTGCGCCGAGAGCATGAGGCGTACGAGAAAGAGAAGGGGAAGGGGAAAGACAAGAAGCGGCATCAGGGTTACTCGGAGGGCCAAGGACACTATCAGCAGCCCCCTAAGCAACCGTGACATCAGCATTACCCTCGGGAGCCCCGGCAGCCTATAGCTTTCGAGCGGTGTGCTATTTGTGGTGGTCAACATCGACCGATCGAGTGCCCGGAGTGCGAGGGAAGATGCTTCAAGCGTGGCCGGCCGGGCCACTTTGCTCGGAATTGCTATAGGGGCATGCACCCTGCCCCGGCCGCGTCGATGATCCAGGGTGCCCCGAGGCAGCACCAGAGGGCAGTGCCGGCTCTACCAGCCGCATGACCAGCTGCACCACAGCAGCCACCGAGTGGGCTGGTTTTTGCCACTCAGGTGGTCGAGAAAGAGCCCGTGGCCGACAATGTCGTAGCAGGTATAATTTTTATTAATAATATTTGATGCAGGGCTTTATTGGACACGAGTGCATTGCATTCATTCATATGTAGATCATTTGCCATGAGACACGACCTAGATGTGCTACAGTCTACTAATGCTACGACGATCCAAGTACTGGAACATTCCTTTGAGGTTTCGAAGAGTTGTCTCACCTGTCCCGTGTGGATTGGCAAGTGGATTATGACGGTGGACTTCTTGGTCCTAAGGCATATTGGGGATTTTGACGTGATTTTGGGGATTAATTGGCTCTCCAAGTATTATACCACGATTGACTGTGAGAGTCGGGCTATCACTTTTCGGGAATCGGGACAGAAGGAGTATGTCTTCAAGGCATGTAGGAGTTCGTTATTTGCCTCGATAGTTTCCACTTCGAGAGCCAAGAAGTTAATCGATAGAGGATGTGTGGCCTACTTGCCAGGTACGCCATGGGACCGGGAGATCGAGTTCTTTATAGACTTGATTCCCGGGACGGTTCCAATTTCAAAGGCTCCGTACAGGATGGCCCCGGCAGAATTGAAGTAGCTTAAGGCTCAATTGCAGGATTTGCTGGACAAGGATTTCATCGGACCAAGTGTATCTCCTTGGGGAGCCCCAGTCCTGTTTATGAGGAAGAAGGACGGGTCGTTACGACTGTGTGTGGATTTTCGGGAACTCAACAAGTTGACGATCAAGAACCGATATCCATTGCCGCGGATCGATGACCTATTCGATCAATTGCAAGGTTCCCGGGTATTTTCAAAGACTGATCTCCAATCGGGATACCATCAATTGAAGATCAAGCCGGAGGATGTTCACAAAATGGCTTTTAGGACGCAATATGGGCACTATGAATTCACTGTAATGCCATTCGAGTTGACTAATGCCCGACGGTATTCATGGCTTTGATGAGTCGCGTAATGGCACCGCTGCCTTTGCGAGCCTTGCCCATTACGGCGGACCGCTTAGGGTGCTACAGATGAAAATGATGCATCGACTCTAACCCAAATACTCAATCAACCCAATCACAGTGACTGCCACATGGGGTTCAGTCAAACCTGCGCCCGCCTACTACCACACATCCACAGGAGGACGGGACTTACGTAGGGCGTCCGTGACTGCCAAAACTGGCCCAGCCAGAGGGACTGCGTCGACAAGTTGCGATAGCAAAGTAACAGGCCCAGCTCCGAAGCGGCACTTGAGGGGCGCGACCCCACCGAGGAAAGTATCCGCACATCTCTGTCGAGCTCAATATGGCTCATGCAGACTATAATCCAAATCCACGATCAATCAGATCGACAATGTCCAACTCACAATACTAACCCACTGGCTGGAGGTACTCAACAGTCGGGACCGTCGTCAACCCAACGGCTCCCAAAATAGGACATCCAACTCACAGACGAGAAAGAACCAACCGACACAGTAAGGGTCCGAGAATCCCGAAAGGTCGGTGTCTAGAATCCCAATCAAACAAGAACAGACTCCAGACTCAACCTTTCGAAGTTCTCGACCCTTTATAGTTTAGGAAAACAACTCCCTTGGTAAAACATGCGGAAGAAACCAACCAGGGTCCGAAAGTTCCAGGAGACCAACACCTATAACCCTATCAAACAAGAACAGGTTCTAGGTACAGCCCCCGTAGATTTCGTCCCGAAATAAGGGAACGGCCCCTAGAACCCAGGTCACCCAAACTCTCTCGGGTGAGAAAGTTTGTAATAAAAGATGGTAGTTATTACTGAAAACTATTTTAATCTGAGAAACCTAATTTAATATTGTTTAGTTCTTTAATAAAATCAGTTCAAATAAGTTTTATTTTTCAAACCCCGAAGGGCTGTTGCCTTCACCCAAATCAAACAAGAACAGGCTCTGGCGACCCATCGAAGTTTGGAAGGAAAAATATTAGTTTATAGAAATTATGTGTGTCCAAAAACAGTCTGGGTTCTAGGTCCTGCTATCACTAGTATACCCCTGTCACTAACATAGTGACGACAAATAAAACAGAGAAATATGACAACCCGGGACCACCGTTTACCCAACGGCTCCCGCCACAGATATAAGACCAGCTACATCTACCAGACTCCACTCTGCCCCCAAGCACGAGTGTAACATGCATCCCACACTAAGAGAAATCCCGACCACTCAGCCCACTACCCGGGCGAGGAAAACACTATGTCCAGGAATAGAATGTACAGTGTGGATGTCTGAAGCATAAATGAACCTAGCCCAAGTGTGGGTTCTCTACTGGTATGGTTTACACATGTAAACATATGGCGGGGTGCTATGTCAAAGTTCCAATACTAACATTTAATCAACACAGATAGGAAGTAATAATCAACATGATCAGAATCACTACACTAGAAAATCCTATCTGATACAACATGCTTTCTAATACTGCTCACATAACGCATGCTCACTAACAATATAGAGTTAGAGAACCGTCCACCGGTTTTTAAGACGAAGCAACCCACCTCAAGCGCGCATCAATCCAAGATCCAAAAAGGCTGAAACTGAACGGGGACAATCCTCGGATTCCCACGATTCCAACGAGACCAAAAACATCCAAAAACTCCTCCTGGGTACAAAGATATAGTCCAAACATTGCAATAAGTCAAAATTCCCATAACACTTACACTGCTGAAAAAACTGTCCCAAAGAAGGTTAATTCCCACCTGCGAGATAATCTTTAAAAATTCCAATAAAAATATGACGGTGATCCTCGCAAAGAGTAAATGTCAAACGAGTCCTCACATATTGAAATCCGATACCCGAGCGCAGAGATAAAAATTCGACAAGCCTCCGCTGTCCAGAAAAACCACCAGCAGGAAAGGGGTTCAAAGATGCCTTGTAAACCATGCCAAGAACTCAGAATGAAGCAAGGTGATCAACATGAAAATCGAAGGCCTACCTCTTGTGAAACCGATGCCATACAAATTGTCCAAAAATTCCTTCGGAGTAGCTCTGTGGACCTCGTGGACCAAAATGCGACGGAAATGGGCCACCGAAGAAGAAACGTTGCACTGCGCCGAATCGCCGAAGCCGTCGATGCCGCGCCCTCCAAAAATTCTGAAACTCCTTCGCAAGATGCAACACAAGATAAGGAACAAACTTGCAAGAGGGCTCAGTCGCAGAAGGGCTCGGGAAAAGGGGCTAAAGGCCCAAGAAACCAGCCTATTTATAGGCCTCCACCAAAAAACCACAAAAATCCAAGTTTATTGGGCTTTCGGGCCCAATATTCGGGCGCCCGGGGGATTCGGGCGGCTACAGTGCCCGAATCCCGCTCCTCTGTAGTATCATGACTTTTCCTGTCCCCTTTCTATTTTCTTTTTAATAAATTAGTTTATTAGGGGAAATAAATTATCAAGTTTTTCTGGATAGACCGTGGTGGTTTGCGGATATTTTTCCATGATAGAGCCCGAGAAATGGTGAACGGTGGAGCGATCGGATCTGAAATCCGACTTACGGATCTCCCGGAATGAGTCTTTTGTGTTAACGGGTACGATAGGATAAGTCGAGCCTGTTAAGACCCTGGTGCATCGAAATCCGCGCCGACTGTTTTAGAATGTGGGTTAGGTGGCACTCTTATCAAGAAGTTGGAAGGAGAATCCCTTTTACCGGAATTTTAGGATTCGTACGTAGAAAAGATATTATTTTATTTATTATTTTTTCCCAAGAACGGCTAACCCTAGTTCGGGGGGAGGGGAGAAAGAGAGAGAGAAAAAGAGATCGATTCTTTCTTCAACGTGCCGGAGGCTGGGAACGAAGCGTCACCGTCAACGGGGAGCGGATCCGGATGCTCACTACCGCGAGGAACGAGATCGGGGTGTCTTCTCCGTTAGAGCAAGGTTAGCGGCGTTTATCTCTCGCGTACCGTCGTTTTAGGGTTTTGATGTTTTTGACTTTTAGGGTTTCGCCATTCTTCGCTTTGTTTCGCATTTGCCGTCGCCGCCGCGATGCCCTAGGGCACCGCCGCCGTGATGTCCCTGAGCACCTCCGCTGTGGTGTACGGACGCGCCGCCGCCACGTGACCGCCGCCGCACCGCATGCGGCGCCGCGCGGGGTCGCTCTGCGGGCAGGGCGCCCGCGCAGGGGTGATACACGCGCGGGGCTGCCGCTGGCGCCGCGCGCACCCGTGCGGGGGAGGCAACCCGCGCTGGGGTGCTGCCGCGCCGCTTGCGCGCCCGCGCGGGGCTGGTGCCTGCGCGGGGCAGCCGCTGCTACCGCTCTACTTGTGCACCCGCGCGGGGCTGGTGCCCGCGCGAGGCTGCCGCTGGCGCCGCGCGCACCTGCGCGGGGGAGGCAACCCGCGCTGGGCTGTTGCCGCGCCGCTTCCGCGCCCGCGCGGGGCAGCCGCCGCTGCCGCTCTACTTGCGCACCCACGCGGGGCTGCCACTGGCGCCGCGCGCACCCGTGCGGGGGAGGCAACCCGCGCGGGGCTGCTGCCGCGCCGCTGCATGCCCGCGCGGGGCTGGTGCCCGCCCGGGGCAGCCTCTCCTGTTCCGCGCCGCACCGTATGCACCGCGCGGGGAAAGTGCCCGCCCGGGGCTGTCGCTTACACCACGCCGCCGCGCCACGTTGTCTTTGCGCCGCATTGTTTTGGCGCCGTGTCAGGTCGGGTTTTGGTGTTATCCGTCTTTTGTCGGACAGGGGTCGGGACTACTGTTTTCGCGGGGTACGGTTTAGTTTACTGATGTTTCCTTTTGGGGGACTCTTTTTAGGTCCGGGAATCGTACGAAGGCGCGGGGCGATTTCAGGTGTTTCGGTTGACGCTTTCTAATGTGGGTGCGCTCTTAGAACCTCTTTGTTGCATATTTCTTTATTATTATGTTGTACCATATTAAGAGATATTGTGAGTGATTGTGGCGGCTTTCAAAAGTCGGAAGGTGGGTACCCTTTTTCGTGCATCCTTTTTAAAGTAAGGTCTCATCATGTTCTATGTAAGAGTAAAGTAGATGTGCTGATGGTTTCCAACTAACCCATTTTCGCATGAGTATCCCTTTAAATACTATCAGTTGTGACTGGTGTCGCGGTGCTCTATATCACACATGGACTTCGGTCATTATGCTTATGGTTGCTTACACGCACACCAGCGGTTTGACCACCGCAATGGTGTACTTTTTCGAAAAGGTGGTATGTTTGACCCGTGTACCCCACAAGGTGACATACTGGGGACCCCTCGCGGTTACCTAAGGTGCTGCACAAGTGCCGTGGAGGGGTTGGAGGTAACAAGGTGAGAACAAGGTGTTTCATTTCGCTGGGGGTCCTTAGACCTTTTGGCAGGTGTTTCGTTTCGCTGGGGGTCCTTAGACCTTTTGGCAGGTGTTCCGTTCTGACTTACAGGGGTATTGTGGATTCATGAGGGAAAGTTTTGGATGCTCTGGTTTATCGGTTTGCTTTCCTTTTAGTACTTATAGCATCTTATATGTTTTACATCTACCTCTTATTCTTTGGTCAGTGACTTCCCACACTGCGATAGGTTCGGTCAGGGGTGGGATCCGGGATGACGGTGACGCCGCAACTCGAGGTTTTTAGCCCCCGATTAGGGGCTGGTGACCTTTCTTTTACTTACGTTTTGATTATTTCGGTTAGTTAGCTTATGTGCGTGTGATGCATTATTGTGGATGTTGGGTTTGAACTGTGTTTTATCATGAATGCACGTTTCTCCTTACTAGTTGTTGTTTCGGCCACTCTTTTCAAATCAAGTAAAAAGATTGCGAAAATGTTTAATAAAATTTAGGTGTCGTGTGGGCACCGTTTTACAACCCGTGGATTTATACTTTCAAAATGTAGGTGGCCAGCTTGGTTATTGCCTATGATGATATTTTTCCCTCAACTTAACTTCTTGGTTAGTGTGGTTAAAATACGATTTATGCTTGCGACGCCGTGCATATACAAAGGAGACTCCGTCCGTTTGTGGGGTGAATTTGTATGTGTGGCGAATCTACGCACGTGCTCGGTGGGTGTATGTGACACCCCCGGAATTTGGATTAGTCCTATATATAAATGATATAATAGGACTAAATCTCTTAACCCGGCTATAGCATTTTGGATGGTAGCAAGATCCAAGAGGAACATGAGAGTTAAGCGTGCTAGAGCTAGAGTAGTTCTAGGATGGGTGACCCCCTGGGAAGTGGGGCGTCACAGTTGGTATCAGAGACATTCACCAGCCGGCAATGTGAGATAAGTCTCGGCTGAGCCAGGGTTGTTAAGGATTTTGTTTTGGCGCATTTCCTGAAAGTGTTAAGTCTTGAAGATTGAAGATGAATGAAGTTTGGATCATATACCTCAATCTCAAGAAAGAAGAATTCAAAAGAATCAGGTAAGTTTAACTAAATATTTTTGGTGATCCGAATACTTCTTGTAGTGTAGAAACACTTGGAAGAATTTTTTATCGCATAAAAATCAAGAACTGAACATGGGACATGTTCAGGATCCGGATCAGACAGTCCAATCCGGATCCCGAAGGGTACTTGTTCATTGGCAAATCCGATCCGGATCATAGTCATTTCGATCCGGATCCCGAACATGGGAATTTGCTGGAATACATGAACGATCCGGATCGTGCATTACAATCCGGATCCCGAACCCTGTTTTACTGGAATTGCCTGACTCGTTACGACGATCCGGATCACAGTTAATCCGATCCGGATCGCCGTCGTGAAAATTTCCAGAAACGGACAGTTTTTGATCCTTATCTTCTTCCTAGGGTTTCTAACCTATAAATAGACCCTATGATTCTTTTTCTAGGGTTAATCCAATTAATCCAAATAATCTAGAAAATCCACATAGAGCCGTCATAATCAAATATCATCTTATACGGCCCTAGATCCACATATAGAGAAGAAAGGAAATCATTACATATTACTCTATGTTTCTTCATCTATATTGATTAGTTTGATTCTAGGTTTTCATACTCACATCTTCAGTTGAATCAAACTAATGAATACTTAGATGGTATTTCCTATCTATCTTTGATCTAAGTATTCGGCGGATCATCACCACCCAAACAAACAACGATTTACCCCAAAATCGGCGCGTGGACTCGCGTGGCCTTGTGGATTCAAGGTGCAACCGCTCTCGTGGATTCGGAGTGAGGTACGTTCGTGGATTCGAAGCGTGCTACTGGGTGAAGACCGTGGATTCGGTCAGACGTCGTGGACTCGACGTTGGACGCCGTGGATTCGGCGTTGGACGCAGATCGTGGATTCGAGACGCGTTGCGGAGCGAGCGGAGAAGATCAACTAGGAGCGTATGGAAAAGGTTGAGTCGTCTGTGAGTACGGTATATCACCTTGTACGTGTTTAATTCTAGTGGATTTCACCGTGTTATCGGTCCCGTGGTTTTTTACTCCGGTTTGGAGTTTTCCACGTAAAAATCTTGCGTGTTCATTTATATTTCCGCATTGGGTTTTTATTGCGCAATGATTTTTTGAGTGTTTATTGTTTACACCTATTCACCCCCCTCTAGGTGTTTTTTCCCCTATTTAGATCCATTATTACATATAACCCAACAAGTGGTATCGGAGCGGGAATAGAGTTGTAAACAATGGTTGAAGGTGGAAACATCAACAGACCCCCATTCTTTGATGGAACAAATTATGTGTACTGGAGAGTACGGATGAAAGCCTTTTTAATTTCCATCGACGAACGGGTGTGGCAATCAATTGAATTAGGATGGTCTAATCCAACTGAAATTATTGCTGATGTTCGCACCATCAAACCTAGGTCGAAGTGGACCAAGGAAGAGTTAGATTCATCTTCTTACAATGGCAAGGGAATTAATGCTATTTTTAATGGCTTATCTCAAACTGAATTCTCTCGCGTCTCGACATGTGAGACTGCGAAAGAAATATGGGATGTTCTTCAGGTTACACATGAGGGAACAAACCTCGTGAAGATTCAAAAGCTTCAAATGCTTACGAGCAGATTTGACTCTATTTTCATGGCAGAAAATGAATCTTTCACGGACTACTATACACGATTGCAATACATCGTAAACTCATGTGCTAACCTGGGAGAGAAGATTCCAGAATTTAAGGTTGTAAGAAAGATCTTAAGAACTCTTCCTGAACGATTTCGCCCAAAGGTTACAGCCATTGAAACTATTAAACACCCGGACGAAATGCGTGTAGAAGAACTAGTTGGTTCATTACAAACTTATGAAATGACATTTACTACTAACTATTCATCGGGAAAGGCATCCTCTTCTAAGTCTTCAGGTTATGCTTTGAAAACAACAAAGGAAGAAGACACGGATTCATCCTCCTCAGACGATGACGAGAACCTATCTATGGAGGAATTTGAGAAGCAGCTCGCTCTCTTGACAAGAAAGTTTCGCCGCAACTTTCGAAGGGGTAATTCAAGTAAAACTCCATCCTTCGGAAAGTCGAAGAAAGGCAAGGGTTGTAGAGTACCGGGTCTTTGGATAGCGCGCCGACCACACAGGTGGCTTGGAGCAGAGAGTTGCCTTGGGCATGTTGCATCTGAGTTTACAGTTGATGCTGGGTTGATTCGGAACAACGCGGAAGCTCCAGCTCGATTCGGGGTTTTTCCGGGCTTTGTAGGCCGATTGAGGATGAGATTGGAAATTTCCGACTTCACCGTGGAGTGCCGGAAATTCAGGAACACTTGGAACAGGTGTACTTTCAGATTACAGCGAGGTTCGGGAGGTTCCGGACTGACGCGGAGGATCCGGAGGCAAAAAGTGAGTCGGAACTGGCAATTTTGGAGCGGTATTTGATTTGAGCACCCCGACTCAACGGATGAGCTTTTTGAGGAGAAAAAGCTGTGGACACGTGTACTTTTGATTTACAGCGAGGTTCGGGAGGTTCCGGACTGACGCGGAGGACCCGGAGGCAAAAAGTGAGTCGGAACTGGCAATTTTGGAGCCGGTATTTGATTTGAGCACCCCGACTCAACGAATGAGCTTTTTGAAGAGAAAAAGCTGTGAGCGCGTGTACTTTTGATTTACAGCGGAGTTCGGGAGGTTCCGGACAGCGGCGGAGGGCCCGAGGGCAAAAAGTGAGTTGGAGTTGGATTTTTGGAATTAGTTAATTAATTAATTAACTTAATTAAAGCTTTTGCTTTATAAAAGGCTCCAACCTCTCCCTCTGCAGCAGAGAAAGAAAGAAAGGAAGAAAGAAAGAAAGGAAAAGAAAAGAGAGGAAAATGAGGAAGAAGAAGAGGAAGAAGAGGGTTTTTGAGGTGATCTTGGATTTTTGGACTCGCCGTTGGAGGCCGCGTGGAGCTCGTGGGCGTGCGGCGAGCGTCGTCGAGGTAAGCAATTTCAGATTTTTGAGGTTTTCTCGGGTTTTAGAGAGCTTTTGGATTTTTGTTGGATTTTTAAAGTGCAAAATGGATTTTGGGATTTTCTTGGATTTATTGGTATTTTCTATTTTATTAATTTATTTAATTTTCCGTCGCCGGCGGCCGCGCGCGCGCGCAACGGCGCACGCGCGGCGCCAGGGTGCTGCTGTTGGCAGCACCCTGCGGCGACGTGTCGCTGGGCGCGGCGCCGCGTGCAGCAAAGTGCTGCACGCGGCGCTGCCGGGCCGCGCGCAGGCGCGCGCGGCAGGGCCTGCCTGGCCGCGAGCAGGCGCGCGCGGCACTGCCTGGCCGCGCGCAGGCGCGCGCGGCATGGCCGCGCGCGGGCGCGCGCGGCATGGCCGCGCGCGGGCCTGCGCGGGCGCGCGGGCGCGCGGGCCCGCGCGCAGCGCCGCAGGGCGCTGCGCTCAGCGCCGCTGGGCACCGCGCGCAGCGCCGCTGGGCGCTGCGCGGCGCGCTCCGGCACCGCGCAGCAGGTCGCTGCGCGGTGCTGCGTGGTTTGGCGCCGTGCGGCGGGCCTCCCTCGTCGCGCGGCTGAGTTTTTCGCCGCCGCGTGCTGTTTTTCGCCGTCGGGCGCAGTTTTTCGCCGACGGAGCAGTTTTTCGCCGCCGCGTGCTGTTTTTCGCCGTCGGGCGCAGTTTTTCACCGACGGAGCAGTTTTTCGCCGCCGCGTGCTGTTTTTCGCCGTCGGGCGCAGTTTTTCGCCGACGGAGCAGTTTTTCGCCGCCGCGTGCTGTTTTTCGCCGACGGAGGCTGGTTTTCGCCGCCGCGTGCTGTTTTCGCCGTCGGAGTCTGTTTTTCTCCATCGGGCGCTGGTTTTCGCTGACGGAGGCTGTTTTCGCCGACGGAGGCTGTTTTTCGCCGTCGGATGCTCGGTTTTGACCGTTTTGATTGATTTTGCGATTTCTTCGCGTCTGGCAGCTTGCGGTGCGGTTTTTAGCTTCTGCCGGGGGCGGTTGTGGGTTTTTCCGTCGCGTGGACCCGCGGGCTTGTTTCGGGACATTCGCGGAGCGCGCGGTCGTGTGGTTGGTCGCTGCGTGCTCCGTTTCGCGTGCGGATTCTGGCATCGGGCTTCGTGTTGCGTGCGGACCCCTTGGAGGCCAGGTAATCCCGCTGAGCCCAATTGCAAGTGTCGACAAGCAATTGGTGGCAAGCCGAGGTGGGTTGGTTTTTCTCTCCAAGTCTACGGACTTCCTTCTAATTCTATTGTGATAGGATTGCATGCTAGTTTAAGTGTTTTCTTGGAACTTGACTAGCACCCCCGTCATTTGTGCATGTGTTCGACCAGACCAATAGAGAACCTTAATCTGGGCTAGGTTCTTTTATGCTTTAGACATCCCACACATTGCATATCCTTCTGGACATAGTGTTCCTCGCCCGGGTAGTGGGCTGAGTGGTCAGAGTGTTGTGGGACGGGTGTTGCACTCGGGCCGGGGGGCCGAGTGGGGTCTGGTGGCTGGGTTAGGCCAGTGTTAGTGGGTGGGGAACCGTTTCAAATAAACGGTGGTCCCGGGGTTTTACTTTCCGCTGTTCTTCTCGTCACCACCGTGTTGTGATCGTGGTGCACTTGTGTTAGCAGGACCTTGAACCCAGAACCTTTTTGGACGAGCACATGATTTTAGTCAGCCAATGTTTCTTCCAAGCCTCGCAAGGTCGCCTGAGTCTGTTCTTGTTTGATAGGACGAGGGCATTAGCTCTTCGAGGCTTGGGCATAAAACTTGATTTCAAAGGGTTTTCCTAAAAAGACTAAAAATCATTAAAAGATGGATTTCTCTCAGATTGAATGGTTTTCTGAAATAAATGACATGGTTTCTTATAAACTTATCCACCCGAGCGGATTCGAGTGATCTGGGTTCTAAGGGCTGTTCTCTTTCTTGGGGACGTAGGTGTTAGTCTCCTGGGGTTTCGGACCCTTCGCAGATCTGGCCGTGAAGCGTCTCCGGCCGTGTGTTTGTGTGTTGAGTTCTGTGGGGTGTTGTTGTGGGAGCCGTTGGGAGAGACGGTGGTCCCAGCTGTGTAGTACCTTCGTTGAGCGGGTCAGTGTTGTGAGATTGAGTCGTGGAGGGTTCTCCGACCGAGTTGTGCTTTGAGCATCGAGATATCGATCTGTTTGATCGTGGACTATAGCCTGCAGGAGCCACTTGTGAGACAGTGATTCAGTTGTGATACTTGAGTTCGGTGGGGTCGCACCCCTCGAGCTACGCCCCGGGTGCGTTGATGATTCCGAGCCTGATGAGGCTGCGATGATGATACCGAGCCTGACGAGGCTGCGATGATGCGCCTAGTTCATATACTAGAGGTCGCTGATACCCCTGGCCGAGCTACCATGGGGTCACTGTGTGAGATATCGAGTTTGTCCGATTGGACACCCTGGTTGATACACCAGGGGGCGCAGGCTTGACTCGACTGGACCCTGTGGGGCAGTCGATGAGATATGGGTTACACTGAGAGAGTGTTGGCATAGCATGTGTCATAGTAGAGTGTCTTGGGCATAGTACTTGTGACATATTGTCAGCAGTGAGTGGCTGCATACCATCATCCATAGTCTCTTCCTTTTGAGCATAGTAGATAGAGGCATGATAGCTGTAGATTCTTTTCCAGCTTATTTACATTATCACAGTCTTTTCTGTTATTTTATGCCTCTAGTAGACTTAGTGGGCAGACCGTGGTTCTTGGAGACGGTACCCACTGAGAACTACTGTAGGATGTAGTTCTCACACCCTCTGTCGGTGACAGGTTGCTGAGACTTTCTTCCGTTCCTGCCGAGCTTGACTGGACGGACCGAGAACAGGGAGTCGCGTGATAGTTCCCTACCCGCATTGTTACTGTAGAGTGAGGTAGATGTACCATCCCAGACTGTGGGAGTTGATTATGTTTGGCTGTATTTTCCTGTTTAGCTATCTCCCAGTTGGATTGGTAGATATTGTATAGGTGGACTTCTATTTGTATCATCTTGTTTTGGGAGATAGGCTATGTGTTGTTGCAACTTCGTAGTTGTGAAATTTTATAGTACAGTTTTTTATCTGCTCTGATATCTGTGTAGCTGTTATTCGGTCTTTGCAGGTTAGACGCTTCGTCTGTACGGCAGTTTCCGTACAGACGGCGGATCTGTCAGCGAGCCCGGGTCGCAGTTTCGACCCCGGGGCGTGACAAGGGTACTTCAAGTTACAAGTCAAGAAAGCAAGAGAACTTTTCAAAGGATAAGAAAAGCTCAGAAGGACAAGTCCAATGCTTCAAGTGCCGAGGATACGGCCATATCTCAACGGAGTGCCCAACTAAGAATCCGTCGAAGAAGAAAGCGATGCAAGTCGTCACCTGGGATGACAACTCAACGTCAAATGAGTCATCCTCAAGTGATGAAGAAGAAAGCGCAACGGCATTCCACGCGTCCACATCTTCACCCTTCATGTGCTTAATGGCAAGTACTTCAGATTCATTGTCCAACTCCTCCCGGGTTGAAAAAACTGCAACGGATGATGAATCAAGTAACTCTGAAGGTGATGATTTTGTTTTAGCCTACCACAGACTTTTACGGGATTCAAAGAAACTGGCTAAGCAAAACAAGGGGTTGAGAGGGAGATTACAGGATCTCGAAGAAGAAGTAAAAAGGGTAACTTCTCTCTCGACCGATCTTGAAGTGGAAAGGGATAATCTGATAAAAGCAAATGTTTCCCTTCAAGAGTCCAATGAGCAATTCGAGAAGAATTATATAGATATGGTGAACAAAGCGAATTACTTCTTGAAGCTCAACGGCGAGGCTCGACAAGAAAAATTGGAAATGACAGAGACCATTCTCCAACTAAAGGATGACTTAAAGAGATTTACTTCTGGAAGGAGTAAGTTGGATAAGCTTCTTGGTCTTGGTCAAACAAATCGGTTCGGCCTCGGGTACACTCAAACTGGAAATAGTCCAAGTTCGAGTGGGACAGTTTTTGTGCCTCAGTCGGTATCTCCTCCTCCGACACCGGAATTCACGATTAGCAACGACAACAAGCCTACTTCACCCTCCTCGGGATCGTCAAGAACTAAGGTATGTTTTCGTTGTAATTTTGCAGGGCACATTGAAAGAAATTGCAAGATTGGAGCTCAAAGATCAAATCAATCACATCTTGCAACTGCTACCAATGAGTTCACTCCCCGGAAATCAAAGAAGGACTTTTCAAAAGAAAAGAACATTGGTAGTACTTCAAGCAAGACGATGACAAAAGAAAAAGATCAATCATACAAGACGTCTTCATCAAGGAAAATTTCTCAACCATTGCCAACATACTCTAAAACTCAAAAAGTTTGGGTATGCAAAGGTGAAATCTTTCCTTGCCTTTAATCTTCCTACGATTAAATGTTGTGTAGTTTATGTAGACTATTTTTCTTTCTTTGGACCAACCCGTCAACCATCTTTGGGAGGTAAATGGTATATTTTCTTATTGGTTGATGATTTCTCTAGGTTTTCTTGGGTAGCATTTTTAAAAGAGAAAGCTGATACGTTTGATTCTTTTCATGAGATTTGCCATCGTATTATGATTGATAAGAATGAAAAGATCATTTGTGTTAGAAGTGATAGAGGTGGAGAATTCATTAATTCTAAATTCATTGATTTTTGCACTTCCAATGGCATAAAACATGAATTCTCAGCACCCTATACACCTCAGCAGAATGGTGTTGTTGAGCGCAAAAACAGGGTTGTTCAAGAGATGGCGCGTGTGATGCTTCATAGCCGGAATTTACCGCTACATTTTTGGGCTGAAGCTGTGAACACCGCTGTCTATGTCTTTAATCGAGTGTATTTGCGCCCAGGAACTTTAAATACACCATATGAGCTGTGGTTTACTAGAAAACCGGATATCAAATACTTTCGTATCTTTGGGAGTCGATGTTTTATTTTGCGTGATCGCGAAAATCTTGGTAAGTTCGATTCTCGAAGTGACGAAGGGATCTTTTTGGGTTATTCTACAAATAGCAGAGCATATCGGGTATTTAACATGGAATCTAAAACGATTGTAGAATCTATAAATGTTAAAGTAGATGAAGTTTTTCACTTTGCATCTGAAAAATCTACCCTCGATATCTCTCTTGATGATGATACTCCTGTAAGTGCATCTTCTCATGATAATACTTGCAATATTAATGATGCATCTAATGGTTCTTCAAGTTTATCTGATATGCAGGAATCATCTCATGTACCTCTGAGTACTCCGTTACAACAAACATTACGAATCTCCAAGGATCATCCTGAATCAAACATCATTGGAGACCCACAAGAAGGAGTCAAAACTCGGAGACAGTTGGTTTGCGGATTCGCTTGCTACGTTTCCTTGATCGAACCAAAGAACATCGATGAAGCTCTTCAGGATGACTACTGTATTAAAGCAATGCAGGAAGAGCTCCATCAGTTTGAGCGAAACAAAGTCTGGGAATTAACAAAGCCTCCAAAGCAACACAATGTGATAGGTACCAAATGGATTTTCAAGAATAAGAAAAATGAAGATGGTACCATCATCAGGAACAAAGCACGTTTAGTTGCTCAAGGCTACTCTCAAGTAGAAGGTATAGACTTTGATGAAACTTTCGCCCCTGTAGCTAGACTCGAGTCCATTCGTATCTTATTCGCGATAGCTTGTCATTTTAAAATAAAATTATTCCAAATGGACGTTAAGAGCGCATTTTTAAATGGGTTTTTAAATGAGGAAGTTTATGTGGCTCAACCGAAAGGTTTTGTAGACTGTAAACTACATAACCATGTTTTTCGTTTGAAAAAGGCTCTTTACGGTTTAAAACAAGCACCGCGAGCATGGTACGAAAGGCTAACAAAGCACCTATTGGATAAGGGCTATACTCGAGGGGGAGCTGACAGGACTCTCTTTGTGAAGCATTATCAAAATAACTTCATTGTTGCACAAATCTATGTCGATGACATTGTTTTTGGAGCAACAAAGGATAATGATGCTTCTAAATTCGCTGAAACCATGGAAAGCGAATTTGAGATGTCAATGATGGGCGAATTGACTTATTTCCTTGGATTGCAAGTGAAACAGAGTGACGATGGCATCCATTTGTGTCAATCCAAGTATGCTTTGGAGTTGGTCAAAAAGTTTGATCTAGAAAATTGTAAAGATTTTCCAACTCCAATGGGAACTAGCAATAAAGGATTAGGAAGTGAATCTTTTAGTGAGAATGTAGACGAGAAACTTTATAGGAGTATGATTGGAAGTCTACTTTACCTCACGGCTAGTCGCCCGGATATATCTTTTGGTGTTGGGATCTGCGCGAGATATCAATCTGCACCAAAGGAGGTTCACCTGAAAGCGGTGAAACGGATCATCCGATACATTAAAGGAACCATAAATTTCAGAATTTGGTATCCTATGGGGACAAGTTTAGATATTATTGGATACTCAGATGCCGATTGGGTAGGATCTGTGGATGATCGGAAAAGTACGAGTGGTGCATGTTTTTATTTAGGCCATTGCCTTGTTGCATGGCACAGTAAAAAGCAAAACTGCATTGCACTCTCGACAGCCGAAGCGAAATATATTTCAGCGGGTAGTTGTTCAACCCAACTCATTTGGATGAAAAGTGTGTTGAGCGACTTCCGGATTTCAGCAACTTCGGTAACAATTCTTTGTGACAACACTAGTGCTATAAACATTTCCAAAAATCCTGTGTTGCACTCTAGAACAAAACACATTGAACTTAGATATCATTTTCTTAGAGAGCTAGTTGAATCAAATACTCTTTAACTGTCATATATTTTAACTGAAGATCAATTAGCTGATATTTTAACAAAACCTTTGGATCAAAAACGTTTTATTCATTTGCGTAAAGCAATTGGAATGCTTTCCTTGAAATAAACTTCTTTTTGAAACTTTTGCTTAGGTTAGGTTTTGTTTTTGTGTTTTTGTTCATTATCTATGCTTAGACATAGAATATTAATTGAGCATTAGTTTGATTGACTTTAACTGCATCCTTTTATATATTTAGAAATCTATTATGCTTTAGATGTCATAATATTTCATTTGATGCAATGATCATTTATGTCAATTAACTCATCTTTGTTTTGATCAAAGTCAATTTCTCTCTCGATGATCTCTTGGTATAGTTTTTATCTTATTTGACTGTTTAGTCGAGTATGAAATCGAGATCAATTTTTGGCTAAATACTTTATATCTTAAATAATTGATAGCCAATTGAGGGGGAGTCAAAGAAAAAGTATTATGCTCAAAAGATGTGGAAAGAGTTACATCCTAATGAGGAGTGTGAAAACTACCACCACATGGAGGAAAGAGCTACCACCTCGGTCGTCCGAGTACTGTGTGCAGCTACCACATGTATACCAAGCAAGGTTTTTCAAGTTTGATTAAATAAAATGCATGTTGAAATACTTGACTCTGTCAAAATTTCAAGGTTGGTATAAGGTGGGATTTTTAATGAAAGATGCTCAAAGAGCCACTCTCTTCAATAAATTGACTAGATACATTATCTAATTTATCTGGGATGTTAGACATCTATTGATCTTTGTATTTCATTTTCTTTACCAAATTGATGATTTGATAAAGGCATTACTCATAAGATCAAGTTAGATGTAATTGAAGTTGTTCAACTTTAAGGGATTTAATTTTTATAAATTTTCGTTTCATTTGTTGGATATTATTGATATATTTGGTATAATCTAGTTCTTGTTGTATGAAACGATGATTTTCATTTAAAGTTGATACACAAAAGTGCTTACATACTTTTTCTGGATTTTATTGAATTTTTTTTAAATTATTCTGAAGAAAAAGTTGGAGCCGATCCGGATCGGACATGAATGATCCGGATCCCGAACGCAGGTGTTTCCTGCGGGTAGCCGATCCGGATCGAAATCTCGATCCGATCCGGATCACGGCTAGGGTTTTATTAGAATAAGAGGGTTTTTGATTTTTTTTATTCCAATCTTTTGTTCTTAAGACTCCAGAGTTTCTCTCTCTAGAATTCATCCTTCTTGGAGCCTTTCAAACTCGAGTTCTTCGATTCCAAGTAAGTTTTATTGATCAAAATCTCGGTTTTTCACTGTTTTTCCTTGTTTGCTCAAAACGTGAGTAGAAATCATGGAACTTTTTCATTTTTGAATGGTTTTTGGTCAAATCTCTTTTGAAATAAGAACTCTGGGTAGATTAGTTTTGATTATATGCTAGGTATTCTCAAGATAAACGGATTTTTGGTCTTCGATTTCAAAAATTTCGGTTTTAGGGCATATAATGGGAATTTTCCAAAATCATGCAATTGATCTATTTTTAAATTTCCTTTTACAAAACTAATTTGATTCCTAGTCTCTCTACACGATAATGTTTGTTTGGGTACAATTTTTTAAATTTTTGAAAATTAACAATTTTTCGTGTTCTTGAGTTGTTGCTCACAGGATTTCTTTTCACAAGAAACCAATAGCAATGGTGATCACGTGGATCATTCTCCTTCTGGCTGCTATGGTAAATACGAGAGACACTGTCAAGCCCAAGAGGGCTAAAAAGGATGAAGTCAATTGGGATGAGTTGTCAGATGATGAAACACATCCTGAAAAATCGCCACAGAAAACCTCTGTTGCATCGAAAGGGAAAGCCCGTGCAGAGACATCAAAGGAAAAGGCTCCGCCCACTGCTACGGAAAAAGGAAAAGCACCAATGACCTCTTCATCCATACTAAAAAGAAAAAGACTCGCTCGACGACCTGGACGAGCTCGAGGTATTGAAATAAATGAACCATGTCAAGAGAATCCAAAGAATATCTCTCAAATTGACACTGAATCTGAAGACGAAGAAGATTGGGACACATTTCTTGATGAAGTACAACAAGGTATTGATGAAGAAAATAAGGTTTACCTAAAGAACAAGAAACTACTAAAGTCTTCCTCAATACTTAAGCAGCAAGCAAGGAAAAAGAATGTGCCAAGCAATGAATATCTTGACAATTTACCCTCTTTGCCAAGACGATCTACTCGGAATGAAGGACAGACTGCTCCGTCAATCGTCACACAACGTTCTTCAACTTCCAGAAGGATTGACCAAAAGGGAAACCTGGAGCCTTCCATCAAACAAGAACAAGACAAAATGGCTCTAGGACTCAGAAAGATGTCCAAGGACATACATCAGATGAAACAAGAGTGTTCTACGATTTCGGGATTACTTAAAGGAATTTTGAAAAAGCTGGGTTGCACGAGCTCTGAGGACTCCGCCTCGGATGACTCAGATTCAGATGCTTGAATTGTTTGCTTTATCCTTCTCTTGTGCAGGAACTTTATTTTTTTTTTTACTTTCTTTTGTGCAGGTCTTTAAGTTTTTAGTTTTAGTTCTCAGGTTTTTCTTGATTTTGAACTTCTTAACTCTCCTTAAATTTTGAATTTTTGGCTTAATTTGTGACAAAAAGGGGGAGAGAGTTTAGAGTAAACTCTACGAGAACTTTGAACTTTGTGAGAACTTTGAACAAACTTTGACTTTGGTGAAAGGTAAGTATCACAACTTCTGGTTTTTATCTTGTGATTTGTTGCATGTCCCTACTAACTATTCGACTAACTATTTGGACATGTATTATTACTAACAAGTTGTTTGATTACTAACAAAGCAAAGTTATGACATTTGGAATCTTATTGCTTAGAAGATATGTCATTGTTTGATTGTGATCTTATTACATATCTGAATTACTCAATGTCATGGTGAGCATAAACTCTATCTCTGTTAGGTTTTGAATGCTAAATATTCTTGAGGTATCTAACGATCTCTTTTTGTCAAGAATGATTTCTTTTTGCAGAGAGTGCAGATGTCTAAGTCTAGAGTCTGTTTTAGGAGTTTATCTCATGCATTGGATCTCCATTGTAAATTTTTGTTGTATGGTGATAGCAACAAAAATATCTTTTTTGAATTTTCTTTAGTGGATCTGTGTTTTGTCACGAAACCGCCAAAGGGGGAGATTGTTAAGGATTTTGTTTTGGCGCATTTCCTGAAAGTGTTAAGTCTTGAAAATTGAAGATGAATGAAGTTTGGATCATATACCTCAATCTCAAGAAAGAAGAATTCAAAAGAATCAGGTAAGTTTAACTAAATATTTTTGGTGATCCGAATACTTCTTGTAGTGTAGAAACACTTGGAAGAATTTTTTATCGCATAAAAATCAAGAACTGAACATGGGACATGTTCAGGATCCGGATCAGACAGTCCAATCCGGATCCCGAAGGGTACTTGTTCATTGGCAAATCCGATCCGGATCATAGTCATTTCGATCCGGATCCCGAACATGGGAATTTGCTGGAATACATGAACGATCCGGATCATGCATTACAATCTGGATCCCGAACCCTGTTTTACTGGAATTGCCTGACTCGTTACGACGATCAGATCACAGTTAATCCGATCCGGATCGCCGTTGTGAAAATTTCCAAAAACGGACAGTTTTTGATCCTTATCTTCTTCCTAGGGTTTCTAACCTATAAATAGACCCTATGATTCTTTTTCTAGGGTTAATCCAATTAATCCAAATAATCCAGAAAATCCACATAGAGCCGTCATAATCAAATATCATCTTATACGGCCCTAGATCCACATATAGAGAAGAAAGGAAATCATTAGATATTACTCTATGTTTCTTCATCTATATTGATTAGTTTGATTCTAGGTTTTCATACTCACATCTTGAGTTGAATCAAACTAATGAATACTTAGATGGTATTTCCTATCTATCTTTGATCTAAGTATTCGGCGGATCATCACCACCCAAACAAACAACGATTTACCCCAAAATCGACGCGTGGACTCGCGTGGCCTTGTGGATTCAAGGTGCAACCGCTCTCGTGGATTCGGAGCGAGGTACGTTCGTGGATTCGAAGCGTGCTACTGGGTGAAGACCGTGGATTCGGTCAGACGTCGTGGACTCGACGTTGGACGCCGTGGATTCGGCGTTGGACGCAGATCGTGGATTCGAGACGCGTTGCGGAGCGAGCGGAGAAGATCAACTAGGAGCGTATGGAAAAGGTTGAGTCGTCTGTGAGTACGGTATATCACCTTGTACGTGTTTAATTCTAGTGGATTTCACCGTGTTTTCGGTCCCGTGGTTTTTTACTCCGGTTTGGAGTTTTCCACGTAAAAATCTTGCGTGTTCATTTATATTTCCGCATTGGGTTTTTATTGCGCAATGATTTTTTGAGTGTTTATTGTTTACACCTATTCACCCCCCTCTAGGTGTTTTTTCCCCTATTTAGATCCATTATTACATATAACCCAACAAGGGTTATATAGCGGGTAGAGCAAGGCTCCCCGGCTAATGACCGTTGTGAGTGGAGTGCAGCTCCTCACAAGGTCGGCTAAGGCTAGCGAGACGAGTCTCACATCGCCTGGTGCTTGTGAGTGTGCTTGAGCCTGACGTGGACATCAGGGCTTAAAGGGGGGAAGAATGTGACACCCCCGGAATTTGGATTAGTCCTATATATAAATGATATAATAGGACTAAATCTCTTAACCCGGTTATAGCATTTTGGATGGTAGCAAGATCCAAGAGGAACATAAGAGTTAAGCGTGCTAGAGCTAGAGTAGTTCTAGGATGGGTGACCCCCTGGGAAGTGGGGCATCACAGTGTACTTATAAAAAAAATGTATACATTTTCTGCTTATTTTAAACCCCCGGGGCGTGACAGCCCCGACCCGGCCCGCGACGAGAACCCGGAACAACCTGGCCCCGACACGTGTCCCGAATAGCGGACAGCGTGTGCAGGGCCAGTGGGACGCCGCCACGTGGCCCGATTGGGTCAACGGAGTAGGTGGCCGCAGCGAATCATCGGGCGACACGTGGCACCCGTACACCTTCCCGTCGTGCCCGCACGTCGCTGCACCCGCCTCGCTACCCACTCCCCGCGTTGCGTGTGCCACGCGCACGTGGACCAGCCAACCCGGGGGCCCCATGTGGCCCGCCCTAGTTCACTGCACCCACCGCGCGCGCCCGTGGACCATACCACGTGAGCCCTCCAACCAGGAGCCGCCACGTGTCCCCCATATCTGGAGCACCGTACCCGCGCTAATTCCATGGACCGCGCCATGTGCGCCGGCCAATCAGAGGCCGCCACATGGCACAAGGCCGGTCCACGGCTTCCCCCATGCACCAAAATGCGCAGAAAACTTTCGGGAGTCCATTTTTGGGCATCCGGGCTCTGAAAAATACAAGTAAATAGCCGATTTTCGACGTTTTTCCGTGCTGAATCCAAATCCGGTCTGGGATTAGCCTGAAACCCTTTCTAAAATTCAGCAAAAGCAGGCGAAGGACAGGCTTGATCCAGAAACCTCACTGAGTCCGTCCAACGCGACCATTTAACGCGTTGCCGGTCCGACGCACCACTAATAGGTATTCCACTACATGGGTCATGGGGAAAGCTGCACGGGGATCGGGGTCACCACAAGCCCAAAATGTACCCCGAACCATCAGCGCCCGAAACAACCCCGTTGCGCCACGTGGCCCCGAACAGCAAACAGCGGGTTCGGCCAATCCGCTCGCAACACGTGGTCGCGCCGACACGCCCGCCTCCCCAAGTCAACGCCTCGGTCGGCGCGCCCACGTGCGCGCACGAAGCGTTGCCGACGCCCACGCCGTGCACGCTTCCCGATGCACCAGCTGCACCCGCACCGTGCACCGCGCCAAGTGCACCATCCAATGGTCTGCCACTACCTGTCCACACCGCGCCAATCGGAAGACACCACGTGGCACACCACCCACGCTGCACCGCGCGTGGACCGAGCGCGCGTGAACCAGCCAACCAGCGGCCGCCACGTGGCCCCACCCAGGTGCACGCCAAGCCCGTGGACAGAGCGGCCCGCGCCTCTACCCGCCGCCGTGCTCCGCCGCCTGCCCGTCGCCGCCGGCGCTGCCCCAGCTACCGGAACAGTACCCCTTGCCTCGAAATTCGTGCATGGGCATCCAAGCTCCGAAAAATATAAGTAAATAGTCCATTTTCATCATTTTCTCGCGCTGAATCCAAATTCGATATCCGTTTTGCCCAATTCCACTTCTAAAATTTGTCGAAGGCACCCAGCTAAGTAATCTTAATCTAAATTTCATGCTGGTTCCAATCCTGAGGTCCGATATGTGCACAAACACCTCCGACACACAGCCTAGGCCTCTAGAAGCTGCCTAACACACTACAAAAGCTCTATGGAGATCCGGGTCGTCACATCCTCCCCCACTAAAAAGAAGTTTCGTCCTCGATACTAACACAACTCAAAAGAAAGTCTCAAATACAAAAGGCAGGTACTCATCATCACCGTCTCCAGCTCCCAAGTCACCACTCACTTCGCCCGATTGCTCAATCCTCTCGTCCCACTAGCTAGAATTCGCAACGGGCGTCCCTCGTACTCCAGATACTCACAGATCTCAAATGGAGCGAGTCAATCACAGGCGAGGGATCCATAAGCATAACACCTCTGAGCTGAGACGTGGAAAAACATCACGAACTCCAACAAAGAGACAGGGGGAAAGGAACGAACAACCAGTGCTACGCGCACCAACACCACACCCTTGTGCCAACTCAACTAGGGCGACCCAGAGCACACCCCCACAAACATCCAAGAAGTAAAGAAGCCCTAACAAGCTGGGGCCCTCACTCAGTCACTCCCGCATCCTGACCAACCGAGAGTACTGCTCCACCGCAGTCTACGATCAAAGGGGACCCCCAGGGACACAACCTTAAGCCCTATTCGCCTCAACAACACCACACAGCGCAAGCTGTGAAATCATCAAACTCAACCTCAGACAGCTCTCTCGCTCAAGGTATCCGCCACCACAGTGGCCCTGTCGAGGTGATACTGGATGCTCATCCATAATCCAACAGTAACTCCACAGCCACTATGGGAGGCATCACTATAACATGCAAATCCATCACCCATCACTGGCAATACTAAATTGGCGCTGGTATCAGTCTCATCTTCCATCCGTCAAGCTCTGCTGGCACTGTCCAGTCCAAAAAGCTCCTAGCTTCAACAATCAATGTCGATCTCGGCCAATCTCGAATAGCATCCATTTTGGCCGGATTTCTGCAGCCGCTCCTATGGCTAGAATAAGGTGGCCCAAGAAGGTATGTTCCCGAAGCTAAAACTTGTACCTCAACCACTTGGCATACAGCTTCCTCCTCACAGAGACTGTAGCACTATCCACAAGTGCTCCTCATGCTCCAAGTCACTCTGGGAGTAAATCCAAATATCTATGCAGAACACTTTTACCAATCCGTCCGAGTACAGCTGGAGAACACAATTCCACAAATCATAAAGGCAACAGGGTATTAGTCAATCCACTTGGCCTCACTATGAGCTCATAATGCCCATATCGTGTCCTGAACGCCGTCTTGGCAAAATCCTCGGCTGTAAGATTCCAAATAAATATACATGGCTCAAAGGAGAACAACTTCTAGTGCAAAACTCACTCAATTGGTCCTAAATAAAACCCGGACCTGCCAGCGCTCAAACCACAAAAGAAACCTCACAGTCGTGTACCAACGATGTGGCATCACCACCGTGTATCAACGGCGTGGCACTAGGTCCAACAGACCCCTCGATCCATCAGATCCTGCAACTGCGCTATCAGCTCTCTCAGCTTTACTGGTGCCGTTCAACAAAGTGCCTTCCACATTGGCGTGGTTCCCAGAACTACGTCAATCGCAATCTCAATCTTCCTAACCAGCGGCATCATCATTAGCTCAGGTGGACTCACACCCTGGATCTCACAGCAATAGGGATATTCTTGAGTCCCGGTGCCGCCGTAGGCACCTCTCACACTGTTGCTATAACTTGTGAGCTCAAATTGTTTCTACAAACAAGCCTCCTCATGTCTGCCTCGCAGAAGGTCATAGTCTTCTCTCTCCGCTGTCAAACATTATGTGCTACCGTGCCAACCAATCCCAAGCACTGGGTCAAAACACCGAACTGCCACAAATGCCAATAAGTCTGCCGGTATAACTCGTGGTCTCAACTACACTGGACATGATCCACAAGCCTCCTCCACATTCACAACACCGACAGGAACCTGTACCTCCAGTGCACGTGGTAACGACTCCACCTCTAGTCCATGCAGGAATGCACAATGCTCTAACTCAGACTACTGTAATGAAATCACACCTGCGACAATCCGATCCACTGTCATGGCGCCCTCCAACCAGGCAACACAGACTCATCCGCTCGATGCAAGTGGTCGTCGCTCAGTCTGCCTCGTCATCAATGTCTAGTCTGCCAGAAAATATCTATCCCAATCACATAGGGAGCACGACCTCTGCCTTTGCTCACACTGAGGCGACGAATGTGGTCCTCCGCAGATAACATATCCACGCTACCGCCGTTGCTGATACTGCTATCGGGGTCCACCCGACCTCTGGCGTCTCAGAAATCCAATCCTGGGGAAGGAAATCGGGAATGCCTCTGCCGGCCGATCTATCCTCCATCACCTTGCGCCAAGCGCCTCTATCCAGAACTCGCCTCTGGCGGCAGATCCCTATCCAAAGGAACTGCAGCGCCACGCCCCACTCAACGCCTACTCCAACGAGGCATCCAAAATCAGAAACGGATGGACCGAATGAGCTGAAAGATGTCCTAGCGCAATCCACTCCCAAACACACATATCCTATGCGCCTCGTCCCTCTAAACATGGAGCGCGCAGTTCAACAACTGCATAAACTCTTTGACACAAGGAGGCTTTCAAGTAGTCTCTCCATCACCACAAACCACGATTCTGCCTCTAAAGGCTCTAAACTCAAACCTATGAATCGGGGTGGTTCATCTGCCAAAACTGGCTCAACTGATCGATGATGTCCCACAGCTCATCAGCTGTCAGCTTATCCATCCTGCCTTGGTGCCTCGGCACTAATCATCGGCACAGAGGGGCTACTCGCTCCATCGGCGCCACTGAAATCGCTGCCACTGAGGATACTGCAACCAGATGGTCTCAGGAGGAAAGCACTGTCGGGCTGCCCACTGCTCCGACAACTGTGTCACCCAAACCAGCAGCCCACTCCGCCGCTGATACGCCTCTAACAATTCTGTCATCTGGGTTCGAAGTTCTCTGACCTCAATTCGGGTATTCGGCCTAAATCTAACTGTTCGAGCTCCACAGCCACCAAGGGTGCACACGGGTCAAAACCTAGCGTCGGGGAGACACCACTCACCACGACAAAAACCACAAATAGCACACAACAAACAGTCGACCCAATCCAGCGAAAGTCTAGAGCATGTCGCCCATTCCACAACATTATGTTGTCTGCAGCCAACATAATCACTTAGGAGAATAAACATGCCGATCACTCATCCCATCCCTTGGGAGAGGTATAAAACTCAATCAGGACTCTCGCTAAAAATCACGACTCTACCGAAGTCATCCTAGGGTCCAACCACAAGCCTAGGGTTTCTAAAGTCCACAATGACCTACATCCTAGGCTCTGATACCACTCTAATCTGTCACACCCCGGGGTCGAAACTACGACCCGGGCTCACCAACAGATCCGTCGCGTATACGAAAACCTCGCATAGGCGAAGCATCCAACCTGCAAGGAAAAAAGTATTACAGCTAAACAGATATCAGAGCTGTAAAGACAAGTGCTGAAAAACTAAAATCCAACCACTGTACAACTGGAAATAATGATACGATATCCATCTCCCAAAAATGATCAAATACAAAATCCTCAGATACAATAATCCAGAACTCAATATGGAGGGTAACCGGAAATAATATGTAGTGGTCCAGGATTCCGTATAGTTTTTCCGTGAATCCTTGGTGTGAAACACCTATTATTGGTGTATTAGGTCCACAGTGCATCAAAGGGATGCTACGGATGGACACAGTGTGGTATTTACTGTTGGTTTGACCTTCGGAGGTAATTGCCGAATTTTAGAAAATGATTTGGGCCAATCGGAGGCCATATTTAGATTCAGCGCGGAAAAACGCTTGAAAACGGCTGTTTATTTATATTTTTTGGAGTCCGGATGCCCAAAAACGGACCCCCGGAAGTTTTTTGCGCAAATTGGTGCACGGGGGGAGCTGTGGACCGGCCGGGGACACGTGGCGGCCTCTGATTGGGCCGGCGCACGCCTCCCGGTCCACGGAAAGGGCCGCCGGTGCACGGTGGACCAGCGGGCCACGTGGCGGTACACGATTGGCCCGGTGTAGTGCGCTCGGCGCGCGGGGGCAGGCCGGGCAGGTGCTGCGCGTGCGCGGTGCACGGTGGACCGGGGCGCACCACGTGGCGGCCCCGGATTGGTCGGCCCATGTGCGCGTGGCGCACGCAGAGCCGCGCGGTTGCGGCCGTACGCACGTGGGCGCACGTGGGCGCGCGTGGGCGGCGGTGGCCGCCGACAGCCGTGTCGGGCGCGGGCCACGTGTCGCCGCACGATTGGCGGGCGCGCCCACCGCGCCTCCAATCACGGGGGACACGTGGCGCTGCCCCGTTGGGCCCGCACGGCTGCCGCCTGTTTGGCGGGACACGTGGCGGGCCGTGGGCCGGGTCGGACGGCCGGTTGGACGGGAAGGGATCCCGTGCGCGGGCGGGCTGGGCCAGGCCGCACTGTGCGCGCCCGAAAACCCCTGGGCCGGGCCGCACTGTAGCCGCCCGAATTGCGGGCCGGGCTGCACTGTTCACGCCCGAAAGTGGGCCTGGGCACTGTAGCCGCCCGAAAGTTGGGACATGAAGGTCATTTTCCCAATTGTTTTATTGGGCCTATAAATAGCCCTTCCCCTCCCTTCTTTTCTCCATTTTCCGAGAGAAAGAGAGAGAATCTGAGAGAGGTCATTGAAGAGAAGTTGTTCCTCACTGATTTTTCTACCTCATGGTGCGTTCCCAGATTTTCTGGAAGTTCGACAGCGGCGATCCGGATTTTACAGTGTGCCTCATTTTTCCCCAAGCTTGGCCCGTTATCGTCGCATTTCAGTCCGAGGAGTCCCCTGTGCAGTACAGGAGTCCTTTTTCGACGATTTCTTCGCCAGTGTGTTCCTATGAGGTAGGGCTTCGTTTTCCGTGTTGGTCGTTTCTCTAGATTCAGATTCCTTGGCACGATTCCCGAGGTATTTTGACCCCTTCTTTTGCTGTTTGGGTTTGTGGACAGCGGCGACTTCGACGAATTGTTTCTCCGCGTAGGAATATCAGATTGAGGCGATTCAAGAGTCGATTTTGGGCTACTTTTCGCGAGGAACGCAACCGTGATTTTTTTGAGATTTTAGGAGCTCGGGACAGAGGATACTGTTTCAGCTGACGGTGTGCATAGAGGACAGCGGGTATTTTCTTGGGTTTTGGGCACGCTTTTTGAGGTGGGTGGTTGTTGCTTACCTCATTACTGACTATCTCACTAGGAGTATTAGAGATTCCCGACTTTAAACAGATAATCGGTACTTGTACTCATGAAATGCATAAGTAAACCCCACAAATAATATGACAGCTCATTTATGGTAAACTGGGACACTGTTGTTGGACATATGCTGTAAACTATCATCGCATGCTAAAGTATTATCATAAAACCATCTTTTCTAAATAAATATTTAAATACTTTCTTTCTGTTTCTAAATGCGAACCTTTGCATGCTTGTTTGGACATCTAGATAGGCTACTATTTATTACTACACTATCTTTGGGACTTGACTTAGGAGAAACCATGTTTCACTATTCTCCTTCGCATTCGGATATATGTTGCTCGGTTTGAGCAGGGTTTGGGATAGTGTGGTTAAGGCTGGAGTCTGGGACAGGTTTGACTCGATAATATATTGTGGGGCATGGTAGTAACCGCGGACTTGAGGCGGTTAGCCAGCTGTTGATTACTCTATCAGATCTTGGGCTTATAGGGTGTTGCGGCAGCCGCGGACATTAGGCGGTTGACCGGGTGTTCACTTATGCATCAGATCGGGTTTCAGATTTTCCTAGTGGATGGTGTTTCCCACTTGATTACTATTGCATCTGATTGGGGATCAGGGTTACTTTAGTGGACGGATATTTCCCACTTTGATCATAGTCATGATCCAGTTCTGCTATTGTGAGATATTGGTTACAGAGATGCCTGATACAGAGATACTTGATACAGAGTAGGCTTTACACCGTGCCGAGCGCCGGGCACCTTGATGAGTTGCGATTGGTGACAGAGTAGGCTTTACACCGTGCCGAGCGCAGGGCACCTTGATGAGTTGCGATTGGTGACAGAGCAGGCAGTGCCAGTACTTCCTGGCCCTTTGATTGGGTTTCTTTGGGCAGTTAGATTTACAGTTGCATGCATATACCGTAACTTTTGGCACAGCATCTAGAGGCATAGTAGTGGTAGTTTTTCTTTTTCCAGCAGTCTTTATTGCATACCACTGTTCCTTCCTTTTTGCCTACTATAGTCCTAGTGGGTGTGTCAGCATTTGAGGTTTTACCCACTAGGGGAGGCTACTGGTTTATCTAGTAGTTCTCACCCCCATTGTTGTTTTCTGTCTTCTTCCCTTTGTTTTGCAGAGTCATCTGCGCGAGCTGCTGGGCCATCAGCGGCTGATCGAGGTAAGAGGATTGCGGACTAGCTAGATCATCTACCCCGACTGTGAGAGTAGCTGGACTTTTATTGCACCCTTTTGTATCTCAGATTACAGTAGTTTACTTTTGGGACTGGTTTAGCCAGCTGTTTGTATTTTGGTTAGTGAGCTGGGAGTTTATTGTACTTTATTTCAGCTTGTATCTTATTTCCAGTCCGAGATTACTTATAGTTCTTTTAGTTCAGCTCTGTTTATGCTCTTCTATTGTATATCTTATATCTGAGCAGGTTACCAGCGCTTCGTGTACATGGAAAATTCTGTGTGCACGGCGGATCTGTTGGCGAGCCCGGGTTCTGGTTTACACCCGGGGCGTGAGACATCCGATAAAATTGGAACGATACAGAGAAGATTAGCATGGCCCCTGCGCAAGGATGACACGCACAAATCGAGAAATGGTCCAAATTTTACTGTGACGCCCCACTTCCCAGGAGGTCACCCATCCTAGAACTACTCTAGCTCTAGCACGCTTAACTCTCATGTTCCTCTTGGATCTTGCTACCATCCAAAATGCTATAGCCGGGTTAGAGATTTAGTCCTATTATATCATTTATATATAGGACTAATCCAAATTCCGGGGGTGTCACATTCTTCCCCCCTTTAAGCCCTGACGTCCACGTCAGGCTCAAGCACACTCACAAGCACCAGGCGATGTGAGACTAGTCTCGCTAGCCTTAGCCGACCTTGTGAGGAGCTGCACTCCACTCACAACGGTCATTAGCCGGGGAGCCTCGCTCTACCCGCTATGTAACCCTGGCTCAGCCGAGACTCATCTCACATTTCTGTCTGGTGAATGGCTCTGATACCAACTGTGACGCCCCACTTCCCAGGGGGTCACCCATCCTAGAACTACTCTAGCTCTAGCACGCTTAACTCTCATGTTCCTCTTGGATCTTGCTACCATCCAAAATGCTATAGCCGGGTTAGAGATTTAGTCCTATTATATCATTTATATATAGGACTAATCCAAATTCCGGGGGTGTCACATAATATATCAGTGTACAGGCTCTCAGTACAAGTCATATCCTCACTACAATAATCTCTCAAAAACAGAAATAAAACTAATATACTGACTGTACTACAAATCACCAATGTTGGGGTACAACTACTCTCCAACGACAGGTAGGGATCTAGCTCGCGACTTCCTCGCCTCGAACAGCAACAGCAGAATCAGCATCTCCCACAGATGACTCTGCAAAACAAATGAGAGGAAAAAAAAAGGAGGGGGAGAACCTCCAACGGGTGTGAGAACTACATCAACACGTAGTTCTCTGTGGGTACCGCCACCAAGCCCGACGGTCTGCACACTAAGTCTACTAGAGGCATAAGATAACAATGTAGTAAAAACTAAACAAGAAAAGCTGGAGATACTCTACAGCCACCATGCCTCTATCTAAATGCTCAATGAGTGATACAGACGAAAAGATATGCAACTACACGCACCCAAGGTGCTCAATCGACCCAATCGAACTGACTGCCTTATAGGGTCCAGTCAAGCCTGCGCCTACCTACTGCCAGTACATCCACGGAGGACTGGATTTACGTAGGGCATCCGTGACTGTCAAAACTGGCCCAGTCAGATGGACTGCGTCCGTGTCTCCCAAAAAAAAGACCCAGCCAGAGGGACAGCATTGACAAGTCGTGATACGAAAGTAATAGGCCCACTCCGGACGGGGCACTCGAGGGGCGCGACCCCACCGAGGAAAAAGGTATCCGCGCATCTCTGTCGATCTCAAGGTGGCTCATGCATGCTATAGTCAAAATTCACGCTTACTCTCAGAACGGAAGGACTCAGGATCCTCAAACATCTCGCACGATGGTCGGAGTACTCTCGATGACTCAGCTAACCAACTCTCACGAATCTCGAGACACTAACGAACTCAACCAACTCGTGGTACAAAACACACTGGCTGGAGATACTCCACAGCCGGGACCGACCCACAACTCAGGGCTAACAAAACTGATCGGACGACACTCCACGACCCGGGACCACCGTCAACCCGAACGGTTCCCAACAATACTGACCGGAAGATACTCGACGGCCCGGGACCACCGTCTACCCAAACGGCTCCCAACAACACTAGCACAAGTCTAATCTCTGCTACCAGACTCCACTCAGCCCCCAGGCATGAGTGCAACAATGTCCCACAGTAACCTGACCACTCGGCCCACTACCCGGGCGAGAAAAATCTATGTCCAGGAAAAGATGCAAAGTGTGGGATGTCTAAAGCATAAGAGAACCTAGCCCAAGTGAAGGTTCTCTACTAGTCTGGTTAAACATGCATCATATGACGGGGTGCTAGGTCAAGTTCCAATAATAGCATTTAAAGAAACTGAATCATAAGCAGGGAACATTAAAAGATATGATCACCAAAATCAATCAAGATAAGTCTCATCTCCCTAAACATGCTCTCAACTAGCATAGGTGAATACAACCATTAAATATATATAAAATCTCGAAGGTACCCAACATGTACAATAAATCATGTAAGCCTCAATCCACATGAACTATATCATTTTTATGCTTACATCTCAATCCTATAGGTTGTACATTAAATTATGCATGCTATCAATCACATAATGTAATGCTTCCCTTAGGTAAGCTTCTATTAATCATCATCATGACATCCACTATCTTAATTCTCATAAAACATAATATGGAATACTACTCATACGATTCTCAAATAATTACCGATACTAAGCTTACCTCTCCATCACATACATGGGTGCACTAACATGCAAATATTCTATTAGATAGAATTAGAGAACCGTCCACTGGTTTTGGAGATGAAGCAACCCACCTGAAACGCTTTCCGCAGGCAAAGCCGAAGTCGGTGAAGTGCGCCATCACCACAATCGAAAACCGCCGAAACCGCACCCTCGGTACTCGGTCGCACAAGCCTCTGCTCAAACCAACAACACAGCCAACAACACAATTAATACCCCAAACAGCATTTGCCGTTATGCAAGCCAGCACAGAAAAGGAGATTTTCACCTGCGTGCAGTCCTCTGAAAAATCCAAAAAAATCATGGTTGCGATCCTCGCGACGAGTAGATGCAAATCGAGTATTTATACTCCTCGTTCCGACACCTGTAGGCCAAGATACAAATAGAACATCCCGATACGCCAATCAATTCACAACTCACATTTCTGCAGAAATCAGTCCCAAAGAAGTTTAAACATCACCTTCGAAAATACCTCAAAAAATTCTGATAAAAATACGGGTTCGTTCCTCTCGAAGCGTAGATGTCGATCGAGTCCTCATACGACTCGTTCCGATGCCCGTAGGCCAAGAAATCCCAACAATACTCCACCGCTGTCCAATACCTCGCAGCGGTACAAGGGGTCAAAAGATACCTCGGGAACCATGCCAAAAACCCAAAATGAGGCGAAGTAATCAGCACAGAAATCGAAGATGTACCTCTAGTGAACGCGTTGCCGCAAAAATCAGCTCAAAATTTTATCGGGGTAGTCCAGGGGGCCTCACGCATTGAAAAGCGACGAAAGAAGCAACAAATGAAGGAGCGTCGAAATGCGCCGCATCGCAGAAAACGCCAATGCTGCGGCCTCCAAAAAATCGAGGAATCCACCACAAGATAAAGAACACAAGGTAGAACAATTTTGCTAAAGACCTCACAGGGAGAGGAGCTCAGGAAAAGGGCCAAAAGAGCAGCGGAAGGGGGCTATTTTTAGCCAAAACCCAACAAATCGAGAAATGCCGAATGGGTCCCCATATTCGGGCGCCCGAAACAATTTCGGGCGCAAACAGTGCCGCACAGTTGCCCAAAATGTACCCCGAACCATCAGCGCCCGAAACAACCCTGTTGCGCCACGTGGCCCCAAACAGCAAACAGCGTGTTCGGCCAACCCGCTCGCGACACATGGTCGCGCCTACGCGCCCGCCTCCCTAAGTCAACGCCTCGGTCGGCGCGCCCACGTGCGTGCACGCCGCGCTGCCGGTGCCCACGCCGTGCACGCTTCTCGAGGCACCAGCTACACCCGCTTCGTGGACCATGCCCAGTGCACCATCCAATGGTCTGCCGCCACCTGTCCACACCGCACCAATCGGAAAACGCCACGTGGCACACCACCCACGCTGCACCGCGCCTGCACCGCTCCTCGCGTGGACCGAGCGCGCGTGAACCGACCAACCAGCGGCCGCCTCGTGGCCCCACCCAGGTGCACGCCAAGCCCGTGGACCGAGCGGCCCGCGCCTCTGCCCGCAGCCGCTGCCCGCCGCCGCACCGCCGTGCTCCGCCGCCTGCCTGTCGCCGCCGGCGCTGCCCCAGCTGCCGTAACAGTAACCCTTGCCTCAAAATCCGTGCCTCGGCATCCGGGCTCCGAAAAATATAAGTAAATAGTCTATTTTAATAATTTCCTCACGCTGAATCCAAATCTGATGTCCGTTTTGCCCAATTCCACTTCTAAAATTTGTCGAAGGAACACAGGTAAGTAATTTTAATCCAAATTTTGCGCGCTGGGTCCAATCCTGAGGTCTGATATGCGCACAAACACCTCCAACACACAGCCTAGGCCTCCAGAAGCTGCCAAACACACTACAAAAGCTCTGTGGAGATCCGGGTCATCGCAAGGACGCCCTACGTAAGCCCAGTCCTCCGTGGATGTAATGGCAGTAGGTGGGCGCAGGTTTGACTGGACCCTATGTGGCAGTCACTGTGATTGGGTTGATTGAGTATATTGGGTTTAGAGTCGATGCATCATTTTCATCTGTATCACCCATTGAGCATTGTAGATAGAGGCATGATAGCTGATGTGACGATCCGAACTTTCGCAGGAACTGTTGCAACATTAAACAGTGACTGTAGGAAGCTCATATGATGTATCGGAGCATGTAGTGTCGAAAACGGATTTTTAAAATTGATCCAGCATGAAAAACGGAGCAAGAGGGCTTTTCCGGAGACTTTCGGCAAAATTTCGGATGAGAATTTGGCGAAATGGACAGCGGATTTGGACTCAGCGCGCGAAAACGGTCAAAATGGTATATTCACTTTATTTTTCGCTAAATTTTTACTGTTCGCCCAGAACAGTAACTCCGGCCGGCCGGAATTACTGTTCCGGCGGGCGGCGGCGACCGGCGGGCGGCGGCGCAGCGGCGGAGCACGGCGGAGCGCGGCAGAGCGCAGCGGCGCGCGGCGGGGGCAGCGCGGGCAGGCGCGGGCAGGCACGCGGGAGCGCGGTCCACGGCCTGGCGTGCACCGAGAGCACCGAAGACTCTCCTTGCCACGTGGCAGCTCCTGATTGGCTGGCCGGCTTCTAGAAGACCACGGGATTGGTGACACGTGGCTCTTCCCTATTGGCCACGGGTTCGTGGCAGCTGTGTTTTCTGTAGAAGACGGCATCCCTCAGGTACCTGTGACTTGAGGCAGGGTCGATGCTTCCGATGTGGACAGTCTGGCCACGTGCAAGCTTTGTGCCCCCTTTCGACCTTGGTACCATCTTCTCCAGCGTCGGCCTCTATCGCATCACAGCAGAGATCTCAGCAGCAGCAGCAGCAGCAGCGGAGATCGCAGTCGTCGCAGCGTGGATCGCAGCGGCAGCCTCAACGACAGCGACGGTCTCACCAGCAGCAGCAGCAGTCACGACAGCCGCAGGCTCCCAGCAGTTGTATCTTTTGTGGAGGTCCGCACTTCCCCGGCACTTGCGACCAGCGGTGGGGTCGCTGCTACGGATGTGGACAGCCAGGGCACATTCGAGCTGCGTGCCCCTTTTCGACCTCAGCCGCTCCTTCTTCAGCATCATCCCCAGCATCATCGCAGCAGCGGTCGACGGCTCAGCGGCCTTTTGCTCTAGCGAGCAAGCCATCTTCTTCCCATCCCACCGATTATTGCCCTCCAACTCAGAGTGGGTGAGTGTATGCTGCACAGGTAGAGGATTCTTCAGCAGCGGACCATGTGGTGGCAGGTATCACCTTACTCTCTGGCATTAGGACTCGTACCTTATTTGATACTGGAGCATCGCATTCTTTCATTAGTAGATCTTTTGCATTATTACATGGGTTAGAAGTAGGATTTTTGCCACGTGCACGAGAGGTTCAGATTCCCGATCACACTTTGCACGTGGATGAGTGTTGTTGGTCCTGCCCGATGCAGATCGAGTCCTGGATTATGCCAGCAGACCTGTTGGTCTTGAGACAGCTGAGGGACTTTGATGTGATTCTTGGGATGGACTGGCTGGCTCGGTATTTCGCGACTATTGATTGTGCCGCGAGGACTGTCACTCTTAGAGAGCCAGGCCAGGAGATGTTTGTTTATCGGGGATGTCGGAGTGCTTTCTTTGCCTCTGTGGTTTCGACTTCCCGAGCGAGGCGGATGATTCATCGAGGATGTGTAGCCTTTTTGGCTAGTGTTGTTGAGGGGCCTACGGCGACACCGGGACTCGGGGATATTCTTATTGCCGCGAGTTTCCGGATGTTTTTCCACCTGAGTTGACTAGTATGCCGCCAGACAGAGAGATTGAGTTTGTGATTGACGTAGTTCCAGGAACTGCGCCAATCTCTAAGGCTCCTTATCGGATGGCACCGGCTGAGTTGCGAGAGCTTAAAGCACAGCTACAAGACCTGATGGATAAGGGCTTTATTAGACCAAGTGTGTCGCCTTGGGGAGCACCGGTGCTATTCGTGAAAAAGAAGGATGGGTCACTTCGGTTATGTGTGGACTATAGGGAATTGAACAAAGTGACCATTAAGAACAAGTACCCTTTGCCGCGCATCGATGATCTCTTTGATCAGCTGCAAGGGTCTTGTGTATTTTCCAAGATTGATCTACAGTCTGGTTACCACCAACTGAAGGTGAAGGCCGAGGATATTCCTAAGACTGCTTTCAGATCACGGTACGGGCATTATGAGTTTACAGTTATGCCGTTTGGATTGACTAATGCCCCTGCCGCCTTTATGGACTTGATGAACAGGATATTTCGGCCCTTTCTGGATCGTTTTGTGGTGGTGTTCATTGATGATATCCTTATTTACTCCCGAAGCGAGGCCGAGCACGAGGAGCACTTGAGGACTGTGCTACAACTTCTACGAGATAAGAAGTTGTATGCCAAGCTGTCAAAGTGCGAGTTTTGGCTTCGGGAGGTAGCTTTCTTGGGCCATGTGATTTCCGCCGCCGGTGTAGCAGTAGACCCGGCGAAGATTGAGGCAGTTCGAGATTGGCCCGACCGACGACTGTATCGGAGGTGCGCAGCTTCATGGGGTTAGCTGGTTATTATCGTCGGTTTGTGGAAGGCTTTGCGAAGCTCTCCACACCCCTCACTCGGTTGACGCGTAAAGAAGTTAAGTTTATCTGGAGTGAGAACTGTCAGAGGAGCTTTGAGGAGCTAAAGGAAAGATTGATGACCGCTCCTATCCTTTCCCTCCCTGTTATGGGGAAAGGATATGTGATCTACAGTGATGCATCGCACAGTGGGCTTGGATGCGTGCTGATGCAGGAAGGGAGGGTAATTGCTTATGCATCGAGACAGCTTAAGGATTACGAGAAGAATTATCCTACCTATGACTTGGAACTTGCTGCCGTGGTGTTTGCACTGAAGCTTTGGCGCCATTACCTATATGGGGAGCACTGTGAGATCTACACCGACCACAAGAGCCTAAAGTATCTGTTCACACAGAAGGATCTAAATTTGAGGCAGCGCAGGTGGTTAGAGCTACTAAAGGATTATGACGTGGACATCCTTTACCACCCAGGCAAGGCTAACGTGGTCGCTGACGCATTAAGCCGGAGAGCAGTACAGAGTTTGTCCATGTTGATTACAAATCAGGCGCCACTGTTAGAGGAGTTGAGACGGCTCGAGATAGAGGTTGTATCCCCTGGGGTCTCTGCTAGACTGATGTCTTTGGTCGTGCAGCCCACTCTGCTGGAGAGGATCCGGGAGAAACAGAGCGAGAACCCCCATTTGACCAGGATTAGAGATCAGATTCCGAGTGATCGATCAGGGGATTTTTCAGTGGATGCTTCGGGAGTACTGAGGTACAGGGACCGAGCATGTGTGCCAGTGGATGCTGAGATCAGAGAACAGATATTGAAGGAGGCCCATTATACACCTTATACCCTTCAGTCCTGGGGGGACTAAGATGTATAAGGACCTCAAGGCACACTTCTGGTGGAATGGCATGAAAAGGGATATTGGGAGGTTTGTGTCTCAGTGTTTAACTTGTCAGCAGGTAAAAGCTGAGCATCGTGTGCCAGCTGGCAAGTTACAAAGTCTTCCAATTCCCGAGTGGAAATGGGACCACATTACGATGGTTTTTGTGGTCGGATTACCGAGGGCACAAAGAGGTGCAGATGCTATCTGGGTAGTGGTGGATCGACTTACCAAGTCAGCGCACTTTTTGCCTACAGACTACTTGGCCACTCGAACGACTAGCCCAGTTATACTTGGATGAGATAGTAAGGTTACATGGGGTGCCAGCTTCCATAGTGTCAGATAGAGACCCGAGGTTTGTTTCGCGATTCTGGGGGAGTTTACAGACTACCTTGGGGACTCAGCTCAGATTTAGTACAGCTTTCCACCCACAGACTGATGGACAGTCAGAGCGGACGATTCAGATCCTTGAGGATATGCTGAGGGCTTGTATCCTAGATTTTGGTGGTGGATGGATTCGACACTTATCACTGGCTGAGTTTGCGTACAACAACAGCTTTCAAGCGAGCATCCAAATGGCTCCGTTTGAAGCGTTGTACGGACGCAAATGTCGATCACCGCTAGATTGGAGTGATGTGGGGGAGAGAAGGACTCTGGGACCAGATTTGTTGCTAGAGGCAGAAGAAAAGGTCAGAGTGAAGTGCGCCATCACCACAATCGAAAACCGCCGAAACCGCACCCTCGGTTTCGGCGCACAAGCCTCTGCTCAAACCAACAACACAGCCAACAACACAATTAATACCCCAAACAGCATTTGCCGTTATGCAAGCCAGCACAGAAAAGGAGATTTTCACCTGCGTGCAGTCCTCTGAAAAATCCAAAAAAATCATGGTTGCGATCCTCGCGACGCGAGTAGATGCAAATCGAGTATTTATACTCCTCGTTCCGACACCTGTAGGCCAGATACAAATAGAACATCCCGATACGCCAATCAATTCACAACTCACATTTCTGCAGAAATCAGTCCCAAAGAAGTTTAAACATCACCTTCGAAAATACCTCAAAAATTCCGATAAAAATACGGGTTCGTTCCTCTCGAAGCGTAGATGTCGATCGAGTCCTCATACGACTCGTTCCGATGCCCGTAGGCCAAGAAATCCCAACAATACTCCACCGCTGTCCAATACCTCGCAGCGGTACAAGGGGTCAAAAGATACCTCGGGAACCATGCCAAAAACCCAAAATGAGGCGAAGTAATCAGCACAGAAATCGAAGATGTACCTCTAGTGAACGCGTTGCCGCAAAAATCAGCTCAAAATTTTATCGGGGTAGTCCAGGGGGCCTCACGCATTGAAAAGCGACGAAAGAAGCAACAAATGAAGGAGCGTCGAAATGCGCCGCATCGCAGAAAACGCCAATGCTGCGGCCTCCAAAAAATCGAGGAATCCACCACAAGATAAAGAACACAAGGTAGAACAATTTTGCTAAAGACCTCACAGGGAGAGGAGCTCAGGAAAAGGGCCAAAAGAGCAGCGGCAAGGGGGCTATTTTTAGCCAAAACCCAACAAATCGAGAAATGGCCGAATGGTCCCCATATTCGGCGCCCGAAACAATTTCGGGCGCAAACATGTGCCGCACAGTTCCCAAAATTTACCACGAACCATCAGCGCCCTAAACACAACCCTGTTGCGCCACGTGGCCCCAAACAGCAAACAGCGTGTTCGGCCAACCCGCTCGCGACACATGGTCGCGCCTACTGCGGCCCCAGCCTCCCTAAGTCAACGCCTCGGTCGGCGCGCCCACGGTGCGTGCACGCCGCGCGCCGGTGCCCACGCCGTGCACGCTTCTCGAGGCAAAACCAGCTACACCCGCTTCGTGGACCATGCCCAGTGCACCATCCAATGGTCTGCCGCCCACCTGTCCACACCGCACCAATCGGAAAACGCCACGTGGCACACCACCCACGCTGCACCGCGCCTGCACCGCTCCTCGCGTGGACCGAGCGCGCGTGAACCGACCAACCAGCGGCCGCCTCGTGGCCCCACCCAGGTGCACGCCAAGCCCGTGGACCGAGCGGCCCGCGCCTCTGCCCGCAGCCGCTGCCCGCCGCCGCACCGCCGTGCTCCGCCGCCTGCCTGTCGCCGCCGGCGCTGCCCCAGCTGCCGTAACCGTAACCCTTGCCTCAAAATCCGTGCCTCGGCATCCGGGCTCCGAAAAATATAAGTAAATAGTCCATTTTAATAATTTCCTCACGCTGAATCCAAATCTGATGTCTGTTTTGCCCAATTCCACTTCTAAAATTTGTCGAAGGAACACAGGTAAGTAATTTTAATCCAAATTTTGCACGCTGGGTCCAATCCTGAGGTCTGATATGCGCACAAACACCTCCGACACACAGCCTAGGCCTCCAGAAGCTGCCAAACACACTACAAAAGCTCTGTGGAGATCCGGGTCATCGCAAGGACGCCCTACGTAAGCCCAGTCCTCCGTGGATGTAATGGCAGTAGGTGGGCGCAGGTTTGACTGGACCCTATGTGGCAGTCACTGTGATTGGGTTGATTGAGTATATTGGGTTTAGAGTCGATGCATCATTTTTATCTGTATCACCCATTGAGCATTGTAGATAGAGGCATGATAGCTGATGTGACGATCCGAACTTTCGCAGGAACTGTTGCAACATTAAACAGTGACTGTAGGAAGCTCATATGATGTATCGGAGCATGTAGTGTCGAAAACGGATTTTTAAAATTGATCCAGCATGAAAAAACGGAGCAAGAGGGCTTTTCCGGAGACTTTCGGCAAAATTTCGGATGAGAATTTGGCGAAATGGACAGCGGATTTGGACTCAGCGCGCGAAAACGGTCAAAATGGTATATTCACTTTATTTTTCGCTAAATTTTTACTGTTCGCCAGAACAGTAACTCCGGCCGGCCGGAATTACTGTTCCGGCGGGCGGCGGCGACCGGCGGGCGGCGGCGCAGCGGCGGAGCACGGCGGAGCGCGGCAGAGCGCAGCGGCGCGCGGCGGGGGCAGCGCGGGCAGGCGCGGGCAGGCACGCAGGAGCGCGGTCCACGGCCTGGCGTGCACCGAGAGCACCGAAGACTCTCCTTGCCACGTGGCAGCTCCTGATTGGCTGGCCGGCTTCTAGAAGACCACGGGATTGGTGACACGTGGCTCTTCCCTATTGGCCACGGGTTCGTGGCAGCTGTGTTTTCTGTAGAAGACGGCATCCCTCAGGTACCTGTGACTTGAGGCAGGGTCGATGCTTCCGATGTGGACAGTCTGGCCACGTGCAAGCTTTGTGCCCCCTTTCGACCTTGGTACCATCTTCTCCAGCGTCGGCCTCTATCGCATCACAGCAGAGATCTCAGCAGCAGCAGCAGCAGCAGCGGAGATCGCAGTCGTCGCAGCGTGGATCGCAGCGGCAGCCTCAACGACAGCGACGGTCTCACCAGCAGCAGCAGCAGTCACGACAGCCGCAGGCTCCCAGCAGTTGTATCTTCTGTGGAGGTCCGCACTTCCCCGGCACTTGCGACCAGCGGTGGGGTCGCTGCTACGGATGTGGACAGCCAGGGCACATTCGAGCTGCGTGCCCCTTTTCGACCTCAGCCGCTCCTTCTTCAGCATCATCCCCAGCATCATCGCAGCAGCGGTCGACGGCTCAGCGGCCTTTTGCTCTAGCGAGCAAGCCATCTTCTTCCCATCCCACCGATTATCGCCCTCCAACTCAGAGTGGGCTGAGTGTATGCTGCACAGGTAGAGGATTCTTCAGCAGCGGACCATGTGGTGGCAGGTATCACCTTACTCTCTGGCATTAGGACTCGTACCTTATTTGATACTGGAGCATCGCATTCTTTCATTAGTAGATCTTTTGCATTATTACATGGGTTAGAAGTAGGATTTTTGCCACGTGCACGAGAGGTTCAGATTCCCGATCACACTTTGCACGTGGATGAGTGTTGTTGGTCCTGCCCGATGCAGATCGAGTCCTGGATTATGCCAGCAGACCTGTTGGTCTTGAGACAGCTGAGGGACTTTGATGTGATTCTTGGGATGGACTGGCTGGCTCGGTATTTCGCGACTATTGATTGTGCCGCGAGGACTGTCACTCTTAGAGAGCCAGGCCAGGAGATGTTTGTTTATCGGGGATGTCGGAGTGCTTTCTTTGCCTCTGTGGTTTCGACTTCCCGAGCGAGGCGGATGATTCATCGAGGATGTGTAGCCTTTTTGGCTAGTGTTGTTGAGGGGCCTACGGCGACACCGGGACTCGGGGATATTCTTATTGCCGCGAGTTTCCGGATGTTTTTCCACCTGAGTTGACTAGTATGCCGCCAGACAGAGAGATTGAGTTTGTGATTGACGTAGTTCCAGGAACTGCGCCAATCTCTAAGGCTCCTTATCGGATGGCACCTGCTGAGTTGCGAGAGCTTAAAGCACAGCTACAAGACCTGATGGATAAGGGCTTTATTAGACCAAGTGTGTCGCCTTGGGGAGCACCGGTGCTATTCGTGAAAAAGAAGGATGGGTCACTTCGGTTATGTGTGGACTATAGGGAATTGAACAAAGTGACCATTAAGAACAAGTACCCTTTGCCGCGCATCGATGATCTCTTTGATCAGCTGCAAGGGTCTTGTGTATTTTCCAAGATTGATCTACAGTCTGGTTACCACCAACTGAAGGTGAAGGCCGAGGATATTCCTAAGACTGCTTTCAGATCACGGTACGGGCATTATGAGTTTACAGTTATGCCGTTTGGATTGACTAATGCCCCTGCCGCCTTTATGGACTTGATGAACAGGATATTTCGGCCCTTTCTGGATCGTTTTGTGGTGGTGTTCATTGATGATATCCTTATTTACTCCCGAAGCGAGGCCGAGCACGAGGAGCACTTGAGGACTGTGCTACAACTTCTACGAGATAAGAAGTTGTATGCCAAGCTGTCAAAGTGAGAGTTTTGGCTTCGGGAGGTAGCTTTCTTGGGCCATGTGATTTCCGCCGCCGGTGTAGCAGTAGACCCGGCGAAGATTGAGGCAGTTCGAGATTGGCCCGACCGACGACTGTATCGGAGGTGCGCAGCTTCATGGGGTTAGCTGGTTATTATCGTCGGTTTGTGGAAGGCTTTGCGAAGCTCTCCACACCCCTCACTCGGTTGACGCGTAAAGAAGTTAAGTTTATCTGGAGTGAGGACTGTCAGAGGAGCTTTGAGGAGCTAAAGGAAAGATTGATGACCGCTCCTATCCTTTCCCTCCCTGTTATGGGGAAAGGATATGTGATCTACAGTGATGCATCGCACAGTGGGCTTGGATGCGTGCTGATGCAGGAAGGGAGGGTAATTGCTTATGCATCGAGACAGCTTAAGGATTACGAGAAGAATTATCCTACCTATGACTTGGAACTTGCTGCCGTGGTGTTTGCACTGAAGCTTTGGCGCCATTACCTATATGGGGAGCACTGTGAGATCTACACCGACCACAAGAGCCTAAAGTATCTGTTCACACAGAAGGATCTAAATTTGAGGCAGCGCAGGTGGTTAGAGCTACTAAAGGATTATGACGTGGACATCCTTTACCACCCAGGCAAGGCTAACGTGGTCGCTGACGCATTAAGCCGGAGAGCAGTACAGAGTTTGTCCATGTTGATTACAAATCAGGCGCCACTGTTAGAGGAGTTGAGACGGCTCGAGATAGAGGTTGTATCCCCTGGGGTCTCTGCTAGACTGATGTCTTTGGTCGTGCAGCCCACTCTGCTGGAGAGGATCCGGGAGAAACAGAGCGAGGACCCCCATTTGACCAGGATTAGAGATCAGATTCCGAGTGATCGATCAGGGGATTTTTCAGTGGATGCTTCGGGAGTACTGAGGTACAGGGACCGAGCATGTGTGCTAGTGGATGCTGAGATCAGAGAACAGATATTGAAGGAGGCCCATTATACACCTTATACCCTTCAGTCCTGGGGGGACTAAGATGTATAAGGACCTCAAGGCACACTTCTGGTGGAATGGCATGAAAAGGGATATTGGGAGGTTTGTGTCTCAGTGTTTAACTTGTCAGCAGGTAAAAGCTGAGCATCGTGTGCCAGCTGGCAAGTTACAAAGTCTTCCAATTCCCGAGTGGAAATGGGACCACATTACGATGGTTTTTGTGGTCGGATTACCGAGGGCACAAAGAGGTGCAGATGCTATCTGGGTAGTGGTGGATCGACTTACCAAGTCAGCGCACTTTTTGCCTACAGACTACTTGGCCACTCGAACGACTAGCCCAGTTATACTTGGATGAGATAGTAAGGTTACATGGGGTGCCAGCTTCCATAGTGTCAGATAGAGACCCGAGGTTTGTTTCGCGATTCTGGGGGAGTTTACAGACTACCTTGGGGACTCAGCTCAGATTTAGTACAGCTTTCCACCCACAGACTGATGGACAGTCAGAGCGGACGATTCAGATCCTTGAGGATATGCTGAGGGCTTGTATCCTAGATTTTGGTGGTGGATGGATTCGACACTTATCACTGGCTGAGTTTGCGTACAACAACAGCTTTCAAGCGAGCATCCAAATGGCTCCGTTTGAAGCGTTGTACGGACGCAAATGTCGATCACCGCTAGATTGGAGTGATGTGGGGGAGAGAAGGACTCTGGGACCAGATTTGTTGCTAGAGGCAGAAGAAAAGGTCAGAGTGATCCGACAGCACCTTCAGATCGCTCAGAGTCGACAGAGGAGCTATGCTGATGTTCGGCGACGAGACTTAGAGTTTCAGGTAGGAGATCATGTATTTTTTTTTTTAAAATCTCGCCGTCCAAAGGGATAAGGAGGTTTGGCATTCACAGGGAAACTCAGTCCCCGATACATTGGACCCTTTGAGATATTGGAGCGTATCGGGCCAGTTGCTTATCGACTTGCACTTCCCCCGAGACTTGCTGGTGTCCACGATGTTTTTCATGTTTCCACACTGAGTACGTCTTCGACCCGTCGCACGTCATCGACTTTGCGCCTCTCGAGATCAGCGAGGATTTGAGATATGAAGAGCGCCCACTGCGGATTCTAGATCGGGAGGTGAAAGAATTACGCAATCGGACCATTCCCTATGTGAAGATCCTTTGGAACAATCATGCTGAGCGCGAGGCGACGTGGGAGCTCGAGTCAGGGATGATGAACGCCTACCCTTACCTATTCGAGGCTCAGGATTGAGGTATGATTTTTGTTTCGAGGACGAAACTTTTGTTAGTGGGGGAGGATGTAGTGGTCCAGGATTCCGTATAGTTTTTCCGTGAATCCTTGGTGTGAAACACCTATTATTGGTGTATTAGGTCCATAGTGCATCAAAGGGATGCTACGGATGGACACAGTGTGGTATTTACTGTTGGTTTGACCTTCGGAGGTAATTGCCGAATTTTAGAAAATGATTTGGGCCAATCGGAGGCCGTATTTAGATTCAGCGCGGAAAAACGCTTGAAAACGGCTGTTTATTTATATTTTTTGGAGTCCGGATGCCCAAAAATGGACCCCCGGAAGTTTTCTGCGCAAATTGGTGCACGGGGGGAGCTGTGGACCGGTCGGGGACACGTGGCGGCCTCTGATTGGGCCGGCGCACGCCTCCCGGCCCACGGAAAGGGCCGCCGGTGCACGGTGGATCGGCGGGCCACGTGGCGGTACACGATTGGCCCGGTGTAGTGCGCTCGGCGCGCGGGGGCAGGCCGGGCAGGTGCGGCGCGTGCGCGGTGCACGGTGGACCGGGGCGCACCACGTGGCGGCCCCGGATTGGTCGGCCCATGTGTGCGTGGCGCACGCAGAGCCGCGCGGTTGCGGCCGTACGCACGTGGGCGCACGTGGGCGCGCGTGGGCGGCGGTGGCCGCCGACAGCCGTGTCGGGCGCGGGCCACGTGTCGCCGCACGATTGGCGGGCGCGCCCACCGCGCCTCCAATCATGGGGGACACGTGGCACTGCCCCGTTGGGCCCGCACGGCTGCCGCCTGTTTGGCGGACACGTGGCGGGCCGTGGGCCGGGTCGGACGGCCGGTTGGACGGGAAGGGATCCCGTGCGCGGGCGGGCTGGGCCAGGCCGCACTGTGCGCGCCCGGAAACCCCTGGGCCGGGCCGCACTGTAGCCGCCCGAATTGCGGGCCGGGCTGCACTGTTCACGCCCGAAAGTGGGCCTGGGCACTGTAGCCGCCCGAAAGTTGGGACATGAAGGTCATTTTCCCAATTGTTTTATTGGGCCTATAAATAGCCCTTCCCCTCCCTTCTTTTCTCCATTTTCCGAGAGAAAGAGAGAGAATCTGAGAGAGGTCATTGAAGAGAAGTTGTTCCTCACTGATTTTTCTACCTCGTGGTGCGTTCCCAGATTTTCTGGAAGTTCGACAGCGGCGATCCGGATTTTACAGTGTGCCTCGTTTTTCCCCAAGCTTGGCCCGTTGTCGTCGCATTTCAGTCCGAGGAGTCCCCTGTGCAGTACAGGAGTCCTTTTTCGACGATTTCTTCGCCAGTGTGTTCCTATGAGGTAGGGCTTCGTTTTCCATGTGGTCGTTTCTCTAGATTCAGATTTCTTGGCATGATTCCCGAGGTAGTTTGACCCCCTCTTTTGCTGTTTGGGTTTGTGGACAGCGGCGACTTCGACGAATTGTTTCTCCGCGTAGGAATATCAGATTGAGGCGATTCAAGAGTCGATTTTGGGCTACTTTTCGCGAGGAACGCAACCGTGATTTTTCTGAGATTTTAGGAGCTCGGGACAGAGGATACTGTTTCAGCTGACGGTGTGCATAGAGGACAGCGGGTATTTTCTTGGGTTTTGGGCACGCTTTTTGAGGTGGGTGGTTGTTGCTTACCTCATTACTGACTATCTCACTAGGAGTATTAGAGATTCCCGACTTTAAACAGATAATCGATACTTGTACTCATGAAATGCATAAGTAAACCCCACAAATAATATGACAGCTCATTTATGGTAAACTGGGACACTGTTGTTGGACATATGCTGTAAACTATCATCGCATGCTAAAGTATTATCATAAAACCATCTTTTCTAAATAAATATTTAAATACTTTCCTTCTGTTTCTAAATGCGAACCTTTGCATGCTTGTTTGGACATCTAGATAGGCTACTATTTATTACTACACTATCTTTGGGACTTGGCTTAGGAGAAACCATGTTTCACTATTCTCCTTCGCATTCGGATATATGTTGCTCGGTTTGAGCAGGGTTTGGGATAGTGTGGTTAAGGCTGGAGTCTGGGACAGGTTTGACTCGATAATATATTGTGGGGCATGGTAGTAACCGCGGACTTGAGGCGGTTAGCCAGCTGTTGATTACTCTATCAGATCTTGGGCTTATAGGGTGTTGCGGCAGCCGCGGACATTAGGCGGTTGACCGGGTGTTCACTTATGCATCAGATCGGGTTTCAGATTTTCCTAGTGGATGGTGTTTCCCACTTGATTACTATTGCATCTGATTGGGGATCAGGGTTACTTTAGTGGACGGATATTTCCCACTTTGATCATAGTCATGATCCAGTTCTACTATTGTGAGATATTGGTTACAGAGATGCCTGATACAGAGATACTTGATACAGAGTAGGCTTTACACCGTGCCGTGCGCCGGGCACCTTGATGAGTTGCGATTGGTGACAGAGTAGGCTTTACACCGTGCCGAGCGCCGGGCACCTTGATGAGTTGCGATTGGTGACAGAGCAGGCAGTGCCAGTACTTCCTGGCCCTTTGATTGGGTTTCTTTGGGCAGTTAGATTTACAGTTGCATGCATATACCGTAACTTTTGGCACAGCATCTAGAGGCATAGTAGTGGTAGTTTTTCTTTTTCCAGCAGTCTTTATTGCATACCAGATTACAGTAGTTTACTTTTGGGACTGGTTTAGCCAGCTGTTTGTATTTTGGTTAGTGAGCTGGGAGTTTATTGTACTTTATTTCAGCTTGTATCTTATTTCCAGTCCGAGATTACTTATAGTTCTTTTAGTTCAGCTCTGTTTATGCTCTTCTATTGTATATCTTATATCTGAGCAGGTTACCAGCGCTTCGTGTACATGGAAAATTCTGTGTGCACGGCGGATCTGTTGGCGAGCCCGGGTTCTGGTTTACACCCGGGGCGTGAGACATCCGATAAAATTGGAACGATACAGAGAAGATTAGCATGGCCCCTGCGCAAGGATGGCACGCACAAATCGAGAAATGGTCCAAATTTTACTGTGACGCCCCACTTCCCAGGAGGTCACCCATCCTAGAACTACTCAAGCTCTAGCACGCTTAACTCTCATGTTCCTCTTGGATCTTGCTACCATCCAAAATGCTATAGCCGGGTTAGAGATTTAGTCCTATTATATCATTTATATATAGGACTAATCCAAATTCCGGGGGTGTCACATTCTTCCCCCCTTTAAGCCCTGACGTCCACGTCAGGCTCAAGCACACTCACAAGCACCAGGCGATGTGAGACTAGTCTCGCTAGCCTTAGCCGACCTTGTGAGGAGCTGCACTCCACTCACAACGGTCATTAGCCGGGGAGCCTCGCTCTACCCGCTATGTAACCCTGGCTCAGCCGAGACTCATCTCACATTTCCGGCTGGTGAATGGCTCTGATACCAACTGTGACGCCCCACTTCCCAGGGGGTCACCCATCCTAGAACTACTCTAGCTCTAGCACGCTTAACTCTCATGTTCCTCTTGGATCTTGCTACCATCCAAAATGCTATAGCCGGGTTAGAGATTTAGTCCTATTATATCATTTATATATAGGACTAATCCAAATTCCGGGGGTGTCACATAATATATCAGTGTACAGGCTCTCAGTACAAGTCATATCCTCACTACAATAATCTCTCAAAAACAGAAATAAAACTAATATACTGACTGTACTACAAATCACCAATGTTGGGGTACAACTACTCTCCAACGACAGGTAGGGATCTAGCTCGCGACTTCCTCGCCTCGAACAGCAACAGCAGAATCAGCATCTCCCACAGATGACTCTGCAAAACAAATGAGAGGAAAAAAAAAGGAGGGGGAGAACCTCCAACGGGTGTGAGAACTACATCAACACGTAGTTCTCTGTGGGTACCGCCACCAAGCCCGACGGTCTGCACACTAAGTCTACTAGAGGCATAAGATAACAATGTAGTAAAAACTAAACAAGAAAAGCTGGAGATACTCTACAGCCACCATGCCTCTATCTAAATGCTCAATGAGTGATACAGACGAAAAGATATGCAACTACACGCACCCAAGGTGCTCAATCGACCCAATCGAACTGACTGCCTTATAGGGTCCAGTCAAGCCTGCGCCTACCTACTGCCAGTACATCCACAGAGGACTGGATTTACGTAGGGCATCCGTGACTGTCAAAACTGGCCCAGTCAGATGGACTGCGTCCGTGTCTCCCAAAAAAAGACCCAGCCAGAGGGACAGCATTGACAAGTCGTGATACGAAAGTAATAGGCCCACTCCGGACGGGGCACTCGAGGGGCGCGACCCCACCGAGGAAAAAGGTATCCGCGCATCTTTGTCGATCTCAAGGTGGCTCATGCAGGCTATAGTCAAAATTCACGCTTACTCTCAGAACGGAAGGACTCAGGATCCTCAAACATCTCGCACGATGGTCGGAGTACTCTCGATGACTCAGCTAACCAACTCTCACGAATCTCGAGACACTAACGAACTCAACCAACTCGTGGTACAAAACACACTGGCTGGAGATACTCCACAGCCGGGACCGACCCACAACTCAGGGCTAACAAAACTGGTCGGACGACACTCCACGACCCGGGACCACCGTCAACCCGAACGGTTCCCAACAATACTGACCGGAAGATACTCGACGGCCCGGGACCACCGTCTACCCAAACGGCTCCCAACAACACTAGCACAAGTCTAATCTCTGCTACCAGACTCCACTCAGCCCCCAGGCATGAGTGCAACAATGTCCCACAGTAACCTGACCACTCGGCCCACTACCCGGGCGAGAAAAATCTATGTCCAGGAAAAGATGCAAAGTGTGGGATGTCTAAAGCATAAGAGAACCTAGCCCAAGTGAAGGTTCTCTACTAGTCTGGTTAAACATGCATCATATGACGGGGTGCTAGGTCAAGTTCCAATAATAGCATTTAAAGAAACTGAATCATAAGCAGGGAACATTAAAAGATATGATCACCAAAATCAATCAAGATAAGTCTCATCTCCCTAAACATGCTCTCAACTAGCATAGGTGAATACAACCATTAAATATATATAAAATCTCGAAGGTACCCAACATGTACAATAAATCATGTAAGCCTCAATCCACATGAACTATATCATTTTTATGCTTACATCTCAATCCTATAGGTTGTACATTAAATTATGCATGCTATCAATCACATAATGTAATGCTTCCCTTAGGTAAGCTTCTATTAATCATCATCATGACATCCACTATCTTAATTCTCATAAAACATAATATGGAATACTACTCATACGATTCTCAAATAATTACCGATACTAAGCTTACCTCTCCATCACATACATGGGTGCACTAACATGCAAATATTCTATTAGATAGAATTAGAGAACCGTCCACTGGTTTTGGAGATGAAGCAACCCACCTGAAACGCTTTCCGCAGGCAAAGCCGAAGTCGGTGAAGTGCGCCATCACCACAATCAAAAACCGCCGAAACCGCACCCTCAGTACTCGGTCGCACAAGCCTCTGCTCAAACCAACAACACAGCCAACAACACAATTAATACCCCAAACAGCATTTGCCGTTATGCAAGCCAGCACCGAAAAGGAGATTTTCACCTGCGTGCAGTCCTCTGAAAAATCCAAAAAAATCATGGTTGCGATCCTCGCGACGAGTAGATGCAAATCGAGTATTTATACTCCTCGTTCCGACACCTGTAGGCCAAGATACAAATAGAACATCCCGATACGCCAATCAATTCACAACTCACATTTCTGCAGAAATCAGTCCCAAAGAAGTTTAAACATCACCTTCGAAAATACCTCAAAAAATTCCGATAAAAATACGGGTTCGTTCCTCTCGAAGCGTAGATGTCGATCGAGTCCTCATACGACTCGTTCCGATGCCCGTAGGCCAAGAAATCCCAACAATACTCCACCGCTGTCCAATACCTCGCAGCGGTACAAGGGGTCAAAAGATACCTCGGGAACCATGCCAAAAACCCAAAATGAGGCGAAGTAATCAGCACAGAAATCGAAGATATACCTCTAGTGAACGCGTTGCCGCAAAAATCAGCTCAAAATTTTATCGGGGTAGTCCAGGGGGCCTCACGCATTGAAAAGCGACGAAAGAAGCAACAAATGAAGGAGCGTCGAAATGCGCCGCATCGCAGAAAACGCCAATGTTGCGGCCTCCAAAAAATCGAGGAATCCACCACAAGATAAAGAACACAAGGTAGAACAATTTTGCTAAAGACCTCACAGGGAGAGGAGCTCGGGAAAAGGGCCAAAAGAGCAGCGGAAGGGGGCTATTTTTAGCCAAAACCCAACAAATAGAGAAATGCCGAATGGGTCCCCATATTCGGGCGCCCGAAACAATTTCGGGCGCAAACAGTGCCGCACAGTTGCCCAAAATGTACCCCGAACCATTAGCGCCCGAAACAACCCTGTTGCGCCACGTGGCCCCAAACAGCAAACAGCGTGTTCGGCCAACCCGCTCGCGACACATGGTCGCGCCCACGCGCCCGCCTCCCTAAGTCAACGCCTCGGTCGGCGCGCCCACGTGCGTGCACGCCGCGCTGCCGGTGCCCACGCCGTGCACGCTTCTCGAGGCACCAGCTACACCCGCTTCGTGGACCATGCCCAGTGCACCATCCAATGGTCTGCCGCCACCTGTCCACACCGCACCAATCGGAAAACGCCACGTGGCACACCACCCACGCTGCACCGCGCCTGCACCGCTCCTCGCGTGGACCGAGCGCGCGTGAACCGACCAACCAGCGGCCGCCTCGTGGCCCCACCCAGGTGCACGCCAAGCCCGTGGACCGAGCGGCCCGCGCCTCTGCCCGCAGCCGCTGCCCGCCGCCGCACCGCCGTGCTCCGCCGCCTGCCTGTCGCCGCCGGCGCTGCCCCAGCTGCCGTAACAGTAACCCTTGCCTCAAAATCCGTGCCTCGGCATCCGGGCTCCGAAAAATACAAGTAAATAGTCCATTTTAATAATTTCCTCACGCTGAATCCAAATCTGATGTCCGTTTTGCCCAATTCCACTTCTAAAATTTGTCGAAGGAACACAGGTAAGTAATTTTAATCCAAATTTTGCGCGCTGGGTCCAATCCTGAGGTCTGATATGCGCACAAACACCTCCGACACACAGCCTAGGCCTCCAGAAGCTGCCAAACACACTACAAAAGCTCTGTGGAGATCCGGGTCATCGCAAGGACGCCCTACGTAAGCCCAGTCCTCCGTGGATGTAATGGCAGTAGGTGGGCGCAGGTTTGACTGGACCCTATGTGGCAGTCACTGTGATTGGGTTGATTGAGTATATTGGGTTTAGAGTCGATGCATCATTTTCATCTGTATCACCCATTGAGCATTGTAGATAGAGGCATGATAGCTGATGTGACGATCCGGACTTCCGCAGGAACTGTTGCAACATTAAACAGTGACTGTAGGAAGCTCATATGATGTATCGGAGCATGTAGTGTCGAAAACGGATTTTTAAAATTGATCCAGCATGAAAAACGGAGCAAGAGGGCTTTTCCGGAGACTTTCGGCAAAATTTCGGATGAGAATTTGGCGAAATGGACAGCGGATTTGGACTCAGCACGCGAAAACGGTCAAAATGGTATATTCACTTTATTTTTCGCTAAATTTTTACTGTTCCCCAGAACAGTAACTCCGGCCGGCCGGAATTACTGTTCCGGCGGGCGGCGGCGACCGGCGGGCGGCGGCGCAGCGGCGGAGCACGGCGGAGCGCGGCAGAGCGCAGCGGCGCGCGGCGGGGGCAGCGCGGGCAGGCGCGGGCAGGCACGCGGGAGCGCGGTCCACGGCCTGGCGTGCACCGAGAGCACCGAAGACTCTCCTTGCCACGTGGCAGCTCCTGATTGGCTGGCCGGCTTCTAGAAGACCACGGGATTGGTGACACTGGCTCTTCCCTATTGGCCGACATTTTCCGGAAGACCCGGCGCGGGGACCGGGCATGTGCACCATGTGGCCACGTGGCGGTTTCTGATTGGCCCTTGCACAGGCTGTTTCCTATTTTTTGGACACGTGGCGCGTCCTGGTTGGTCCATTTTGGTGTTTCCTGTTCTGCCCTGGGATCTGGTGAGGAAGATTCCCTTGGCCCATTATAAAAGGATCCCCACCCCCCTCCCTCGATTTCCGAGCCTTAGAGAGAGAACCAGAGCTTGGGCTCTTTATGAAAATTTTTCCTCTCTCTCTTCTCTCTCTCTCCTAGAAATTTCAGAATTTTTGGAGTTACTGATAGTGAGTTATCTGCGACGCGGCGCACTACAACGATTTTCTTTTTCGACCCATTTCCCGTCGCAGTTCCGTCGGAAAATTCGTGTGCTCTAACCAGGAGGAATTTTTGAACGATTTTTGAGGCAGCGCGTTCCTAAGAGGTAAGGCTTCGATTTTCGTGTTGATCACTTCACTCCATTTCCTACTTTTGGTATGATTTCCGAGGTCTCTTTGACCCCCCTTTTTGCTGTGGAAATTTCTGGACAGCATCGACTTCTCCGATTTTTATCTTGGTGTAGGAGCATCAGATCGAGGCGTTTAAGTAGTCGATTTCGATCTATTCGTCGCAAGGAACGCAACCGTAATTTTTCTGGATTTTTCTGAGCACTATACATAGGTGAAAAACTCCTCTCTTTTCGTGCTATTTGAAAAACAGCAAAAGCTGTATTTTTATGAATACTATAGTTACACCCTGTGCAATGTGTGTTGCTGTAGGGCACCGTTTTCGGCAGACAGCAGTTTTAGGGGACTGTGGACAGCCAGGAGACTATCTGGGTGTGATTTGAGCTATTCGAGGTGGGCGGTTGTTGCTTACCTCATTTTTGACAAGTTCACTGGGATTATTAGAATTCCCCTGAAAATTAATTGATGAGAACAATTGGGACGAACTAATATGACAATTGATGAGAACAATTGGGACGAACTAATATGATAATTAATGAGAACCATTGGGACAAACTCTCCTAAAATTTAATATGACCCCACAGATTATATGATAACTTATCTTGGGACACTGTGATTGGGACAAAGGCTATAATCTCGCATGCAAAAAACTTTTATATCAGTACAGTAAATCAATCTTTTAAAATAAATATTTGACATTTTTACAGCTTTTAAATGGTACAGTTGCATGCTCGACATCTAGTTAGCCACTATTTATTGCTACACTATCATATTGGGATTTGAACATGTTTCATTACTCTCCTTTGCATTCAGATGCTTGTTGCTCGAGTACGAGCTGGGATTTGGGATAGTGTAGTCAGGATTGCATTAGATTGTGGACTTGTGGGGTATTGCGGTGACCACGGACAGCAGGTGGTCGACCAGATGTTTATCCTTGCATCAGATTGTGGGTGAGTTTGTCGATCTTTGCATCCGATTGAGGATCGGGCTTTTTCTAGTGGATGGAGTTTTCCCACTTATTGAGTACTATTGCATTAGATTTGGGTATCAGGTCTCTTTAGTGGATGGTTTTTCCCACTTTGATCATAGTCATGATCCAGTCCTGCTATATTGTGATACTTGTGAGACATGTGCTACAGAGATACTTGTGATACTGATGACAGAGATACTTTACTCGTGTGGGTCGCTCCCCTCGAGTGCCACTCCGGAGGTAGGCTTTTCTTTTTGGACCCAGCCGTGTGTGCAGGTCTGATACTTATTTTGGGATGCGAGCCGTGCGAGCCGATCCCGCGGTTTCGAGCCGTGTGTGCAGATTTCGCTGAGCAGGCAATACCAGTTTTACTGGTGGTACTAGATTGGGGTTATTTGGTCAGACACTGGTTCCTGATGCATTCATACAATCATTTCTTTCGGTATCACATTTAGAGGCATACTAGTGGTGGTTTCCCCTTTATTCAGCAGTTCTGTTTACAGCTTTACCACTTATTCCTTTTTGGCCTCTAGTAGTCCTAGTGGGTGCGTCAGAGTTGAGGTTTTTGCCCACTAGGGGAGGCTACTGGTTTATCTGGTAGTTCTCACCCCCATTGTTATTTTCTGTTTCTTTCTCCTCCTTTATTTTTGCAGAGTCGTCTGCGGGAGCTGCTAGGCCATCGGCAGCTGATCGAGGTAAGGAGATCGCTGAATAAATAGATCTCTTGGAAGACTGAGAGCTGTTAGATAGATGCTGCACCCTTTTACTCAGACTGTGGTATTCCTCTTTTATTTTAGGTCTGGCTTTCGCCAGCTGGTTGTACTATTTTGGTGAGCTGGGAGATTATTGTACTTATTACAGCTTTATTTGTAGTTCCAGTCTGAGATACTATGTGGTTCTTCTACTTCAGCTCTGTATTATGCTCTTTTATTGTTCATATTATATCGGAGCAGGTTACCAGCGCTTCGTGTACTCGGGAAATCCCGTGTGCACGGCGGATCTGTTGGCGAGCCCGGGTTCCGGGGCGTGACAGATTAAGTTGGTATCAGAGCTTAGGGATAGGTCAGTTGGGACTTAGGAAACCCTAGGCTTTTGGCAGACCCTAGGATGATAGGGCATGAGAGACGTGATATTTGCAGAAGTCGTTAATTTATTGTTTGACTCTTCCAGTGAGAGAAGAGGGATCGACATGCCCAATTTCTGGTGAACCGTTATGTTGGCTGCAGACAACATAAAGTCACAGAAATATGGGGATGTCTTTGACTTTCGCTAGATTGGGTCGTGTGGGGATATGATACTGAGTGTGGTTTCTTGTGGTAGGATGCCTCCGCGACGTAGGATGTTGACGCGTTCTCAGCCTGATTCCCCTGAGCCCGATCAGGAGGAGTCCGGGCAGGGCCAGCAGAGTGAGGTGCCAGAGCTACAAGCTCAGATGGCCCAGATGTCCGAGGCTGTTCGGCGTCAGGAGGAGGCTATGGGTCGGCTGACGCAGATGTTAGAGCAGAGGGCGCAGCCTGTTGTAGCACCCCCAGAGAGTTCTCACGTACCTTCTTCCCCTGCTGTGAATCCCCCAGTTGTACCGGTAACCCCGGCATCCCCTGTTGCTCGGGGTACTGGTAGACAGTCGTCTGGGTTGACGGGACCTCTGACCCCGGCAGGGCAGCGGGAGATGGTTGACTTGTTGATGAGGTTTCGCCAGTTTGACCCACCCCATTTCTCGGGGCAGAATGCAGAGCCGTGGGAGGCAGAGTCGTGGATCACGGCGATGGAGCGACGTTTTGAGACATTGTTCATCGAGGAGCGAAACCAGGTGCTATTAGCGACGAACTTTTTGGAGCACAACGCCGAGGCTTGGTGGCGGCGTGTTCGACCGGCTGGTCCGCCTGGGGCTCAGCTCCTGACCTGGGCGGAGTTCCGCAGTCTCCTTCTCGGGGCTTTCTTCCCGGAAAGCGTCCGACAGAGATTGGAGGAGCAGATGAGAAACCTTCGCCAGGGAAATCGGCCCGTACATGAATACATTGCCAATTTCAATAAGTTGTTGGCATGTGTACCGAACGTGGCCAGGGATGAGGCGCACCGGATTTACATGTTCGAGCGAGGGTTGCGCCGGGATCTTTTTCAACTTGTTCGCTCGCGAAGGTTGCAGACCTTGGAGGCCTCAATGGAGCAGGCACTCTATGTGGAATGCGGGGAGGTAGTGATGGAGGAGGTAGCTCCAGCTCCCGTGGTGATCCCGGAGGTGAAGCGACCGGCATCGGAGGTTGGGGGACAGGCTAGTTCGTGGAGGCCGCCACGACCGTCTCAGCCACAGTTTTCCGGCCAAGGACGATCGGAGCGGCGAGGGCCTGGTGGACCCCAGAGGCCCCAGCAGCGGCAGCAGCAGCAGCAGAGATCCCAGCCGTCGCAGCGTGGGTCGCAGCGACAGCCTCAGCGACAACGGCAGTCTCAACAGCAACAGCAGTCACGACAACCACGGGCCCCCGGCAATTGTATTTTCTGTGGAGGTCAACATTTTTCCAACACCTGCGACCAGCGGTGGGGTCGCTGCTATAGATGTGGACAGCCCGGGCACATTCAAGCTTCGTGCCCCTTTTCGGCCCCCGCCACCCCTTCTTCAGCATCTGCTCCATCTTCATCGCAGCAACGGTCGACGGCTCAGCGGCCATATGCTCCAGCAAGCAGGCCATCTTCTTTCCATCCCACGGAGTATCGCCCTCCAGCTCAGAGTGGGCGAGTGTATGCTGCGCAGGTAGATGACTCTTCGGCAGCAGATCACGTGGTGGCAGGTATCACCCTACTTTCTGGCATTAGGACTCGTACTTTATTTGATACGGGAGCATCACATTCTTTTATTAGTAGATCATTTGCATCATTACATGGGTTAGAGGTAGGACTTTTGCCACGTGCACGAAAGGTTCAGATTCCCGATCACACCTTGCACGTAGAGGAGTGTTGTTGGTCCTGCCCGATGCAAATCGAGTCCTGGATTATGCCAGCAGACCTGTTGGTCCTGAGACAATTGAAGGACTTCGATGTGGTCCTCGGGATGGACTGGCTGGCTCGGTATTTTGCGACTATTGATTGTGCCGCAAGGACCGTCACTTTTAGAGAGCCAGGCCAGGAGATGTTGGTATATCGGGGATGTCAGAGTGCTTTCTTTGCCTCTATGGTTTCGACTTCCCGAGCGAAGCAGATGATCTGTCGAGGATGTGTAGCCTTTTTGGCTAGTATTGTTGAGGGGCCTACGGCGGCGCCGGGACTCGGGGATATCCCTATTGCCCGCGAGTTTCCGGATGTTTTTCCCCCTGAGCTTACTAGCATGCCGCCAGATAGGGAAATTGAGTTCGTGATTGACGTAGTCCCAGGAACTGCGCCAATCTCTAAGGCTCCTAACCGGATGGCACCGGCTGAGTTGCGAGAGCTTAAGGCGCAACTTCAGGATTTAATGGATAAGGGTTTTATTAGGCCGAGTGTATCGCCTTGGGGAGCGCCGGTGCTATTCGTGAAAAAGAAGGATGGGTCACTTCGATTGTGCGTGGATTATAGGGAATTGAATAAAGTGACCATCAAGAACAAGTACCCTTTGCCGCATATCGATGATCTCTTTGATCAGCTGCAAGGGTCTTGTGTCTTCTCTAAGATAGATTTGCAGTCCGGTTACCACCAGTTGAAGGTGAAGGCCGAGGATATCCCGAAAATGGCATTTAGATCACGGTATGGGCATTATGAATTTACAGTTATGCCCTTCGGACTAACTAATGCCCCTGTCGCATTCATAGATTTAATGAACCGGATCTTCCGACCGTACTTAGATCGATTCGTGGTAGTTTTCATTGATGATATCTTGGTCTACTCCCGAAGTGATGCGGAGCATGAGGAGCACTTGAGGATTGTGCTGCAACTTCTACGAGAGAAGAAGTTGTTTGCCAAGCTGGTAAAGTGCGAGTTTTGGCTTCGGGAGGTAGTCTTTTTGGGCCATGTAATTTCCGCTGCAGGTGTGGCGGTGGACCCAGCGAAGATTGAGGCGGTCCGGGATTGGCCCCGACCGATGACCGTTTCGGAGGTGCGTAGTTTTATGGGCTTAGCTAGGTATTATCGTCGGTTTGTGGAAGGCTTTGCGAAGCTTTCCACACCTCTCACTCGTTTGACGCGTAAGGGAGTAAAGTTTGTCTGGAGTGAGGACTGTCAGAGGAGCTTTGAGGAGCTAAAGAGTAGATTGATGACCGCTCCTATCCTTTCCCTCCCTGTTATGGGAAAAGAATATGTGATCTACAGTGATGCATCACACAGCGGACTTGGTTGTGTGTTAATGCAGGAATGGAGGGTAATTGCTTATGCATCAAGGCAACTCAAAGATTACGAGAAGAATTACCCTACCCATGACTTGGAGCTTGCTGCTGTAGTATTTGCACTGAAGCTTTGGCGTCATTATCTATATGGGGAACACTGTGAAATCTATACCGACCATAAGAGTCTAAAGTATCTGTTCACGTAAAAGGAGCTGAATTTGAGGCAACGTAGGTAGTTAGAGCTACTAAAGGATTATGATGTAGATATTCTCTACCACCCAGGCAAGGCTAATGTGGTCGCTGATGCCTTGAGCAGGAGAGCGGTGCAAAGTTTGTCTATGTTGATTACAGACCAGGCGCCGCTATTAGAGGAGATGAGACGGCTCAAGATAGAGCTTGTGTCCCCTGGGGTCTCTGCTAGACTGACATCTTTAGTCTTGCAGCCCACCCTGCTGGACAGGATCAAAGAGAAACAGAGTGAGGACCCTGTGACGCCCCACTTCCCAGGGGGTCACCCATCCTAGAACTACTCTAGCTCTAGCACGCTTAACTCTCATGTTCCTCTTGGATCTTGCTACCATCCAAAATGCTATAGCCGGGTTAGAGATTTAGTCCTATTATATCATTTATATAGAGGACTAATCCAAATTCCGGGGGTGTCACATTCTTCCCCCCTTTAAGCCCTGACGTCTACGTCAGGCTCAAGCACACTCACAAGCACCAGGCGATGTGAGACTCGTCTCGCTAGCCTTAGCCGACCTTGTGAGGAGCTGCACTCCACTCACAACGGTCATTAGCTGGGGAGCCTCGCTCTACCCGCTATATAACCCTGGCTCAGCCGAGACTCATCTCACATTTCCGGCTGGTGAATGGCTCTAATACCAACTGTGACGCCCCACTTCCCAGGGGGTCACCCATCCTAGAACTACTCTAGCTCTAGCACGCTTAACTCTCATGTTCCTCTTGGATCTTGCTACCATCCAAAATGCTATAGCCGGGTTAGAGATTTAGTCCTATTATATCATTTATATAGAGGACTAATCCAAATTCCGGGGGTGTCACAGACCCCCACTTGGCCAGGATTAGAGATCATTTTCCGAGTGATCAGTTAGGGGACTTTACGGTAGATGCCTCGGGAGTACTGAGGTACAGGAACCGAGCATGTGTGCCAATAGATGTGGAGATTAGAGAACAGATATTGCGAGAGGCCCATTATACACTTTATACCCTACATCCTGATGGGACTAAGATGTATAAGGACCTCAAGGCACACTTCTGGTGGAAAGGCATGAAAAGGGATATTGGGAGATTTGTGGCCCAGTGTTTAACTTGTCAGCAGGTGAAAGCTGAGCATCGAGTGCCAGCTGGCAAGTTATAGAGTCTCCCAATTCCCGAGTGGAAATGGGACCACATTACGATGGATTTCGTGGTCGGACTGCCAAGGGCACAGGGAGGAGCAGACGCTATCTGGGTAGTTGTAGATCGACTTACCAAGTCGGCGCACTTTCTGCCCATGCAGACTACGTGGCCACTTGAGCGACTAGCCCAGTTATATCTAGACGAGATAGTAAGACTACATGGGGTACCAGCCTCCATTGTATCAGATAGAGACCCGAGGTTTGTTTCGCGTTTCTGGAGGAGCTTGCAGACAGCCTTGGGGACTCAACTCAGGTTCAGTACGGCTTTTCATCCGCAGACTGATGGGCAGTCATAGCGGACTATACAAATCCTGGAGGACATGTTGAGGGCTTGCGTCCTGGATTTCGGCGGAGGGTGGATTCGACATTTATCTTTGGCTGAATTCGCGTACAACAATAGCTTTCAAGCGAGCATTCAGATGGCTCCGTTTGAAGCATTGTATGGACGCAAGTGTCGGTCACCACTTTATTGGAGTGACGTGGGCGAGAGGCGGACCTTGGGACCAGATGTATTGATGGAGGCAGAGGAGAAGGTCCGAGTGATTAGAAAGCATCTTCAGACCGCCCAAAGCCGACAGAGGAGCTATGCCGATGTTCGGCGACGAGACTTAGAATTTCAGGTTGGAGATCATGTATTCCTAAAAGTCTCGCCGTCCAAAGGAATCAGGAGGTTCGGCATTCGTGGGAAACTTAGACCCCGATATATTGGACCCTTTGAGGTATTGGAGCGTATCGGGCCAGTTGCCTACCGACTTGCACTTCCTCCGAGGCTTGCTGGTGTCCACGATGTATTTCACGTTTCTACATTGAGGAGGTATGTCTTCGACCCATCGCACGTCATCGATTTCACACCACTCGAGATTAGTGAAGATTTGAGGTATGAGGAGCGCCCACTGTGAATTCTGGATTGAGAAATGAAAGAATTGCGCAATCGAGCCATTCCCTATATGAAGATCCTTTGGAGCAATCATGACGAGCGCGAGGCTACGTGGGAGCTCGAGTCGGAGATGAGGGATACCCACCCCTACTTATTTGAGACTTCAGACTGAGAATTATTGTTTAATTCAGTCTCATTTCGAGGACGAAACTCTTTTTAGTGGGGGAGGATGTGATGATCCGGACTTCCGCAGGAACTGTTGCAACATTAAACAGTGACTGTAGGAAGCTCAGATGATGTATCGGAGCTTGTAGTGTCGAAAACGGATTTTTAAAATGGATCCACCACGAAAAACGGAGCAAGTGGGCTTTTCCGGGGACTTTCGGCAAAATTTTGGATGAGAATTTGGCGAAATGGACAGCGGATTTGGACTCAGCGCGCGAAAACGGTCAAAATGGTATATTCACTTTATTTTTCGCTAAATTTTTACTGTTCCCCAGAACAGTAACTCCGGCCGGCCGGAATTACTGTTCCGGCGGGCGGCGGCGACCGGCGGGCGGCGGCGCAGCGGCGGAGCACGGCGGAGCGCGGCAGAGCGCAGCGGCGCGCGGCGGGGGCAGCGCGGGCAGGCGCGGGCAGGCACGCGGGAGCGCGGTCCACGGCCTGGCGTGCACCGGGAGCACCGAAGACTCTCCTTGCCACGTGGACAGCGGATTTGGACTCAGCGCGCGAAAACGGTCAAAATGGTATATTCACTTTATTTTTTGCTAAATTTTTACTGTTCACCGGAACAGTAACTCCGGCCGGCCGGAATTACTGTTCCGGCGGGCGGCGGCGCAGCGGCGGAGCACGGCGGAGCGCGGCAGAGCGCAGCGGCGCGCGGCGGGGGCAGCGCGGGCAGGCGCGGGCAGGCACGCGGGAGCGCGGTCCACGGCCTGGCGTGCACCGGGAGCACCGAAGACTCTCCTTGCCACGTGGCAGCTCCTGATTGGCTAGCCGGCTTCTAGAAGACCACGGGATTGGTGACACGTGGCGCTTCCCTATTGGCCGACATTTTCCGGAAGACCCGGCGCGGGGACGGGGCATGTGCACCATGTGGCCACGTGGCGGTTTCTGATTGGCCCTTGCACATGCTGTTTCCTGTTTTGTGGACACGTGGCGCGTCCTGGTTGGTCCATTTTGGTGTTTCCTGTTCTGCCCTGGGATCTGGTGAGGAAGATTCCCTTGGCCCATTATAAAAGGATCCCCACCCCCCTCCCTCGATTTCCGAGCCTTAGAGAGAGAACCAGAGCTTGGGCTCTTTATGAAAATTTTTCCTCTCTCTCTTCTCTCTCTCTCCTAGAAATTTCAGAATTTTTGGAGTTACTGATAGTGAGTTATCTGCGACGCGGCGCACTGCGACGATTTTCTTTTTCGACCCATTTTCCGTCGCAGTTCCGTCGGAAAATTCCTGTCCTCTAACCAGGAGTAATTTTTGAACGATTTTTGTGGCAGCGCGTTCCTAAGAGGTAAGGCTTCGATTTTCATGTTGATCACTTCACTCCATTTCGTACTCTTGGTACGATTCCCGAGGTCTTTTTGACCCCCCTTTTTGCTGTGGAAATTTCTGGACAGCATCGACTTCTCCGATTTTTATCTTGGTGTAGGAGCATCAGATTGAGGCGTTTAAAGAGTCGATTTCAATCTACTAGTCGCAAGGAACGCAACCGTAATTTTTCTGGATTTTTCTGAGCACTATACATAAGTGAAAAACTCCTCTCTTTTTGTGCTATTTAAAAAACAGCAAAAGCTGTATTTTTATGAATACTATAGTTACACCCTGTGCAATGTGTGTTGCTGTAGGGCACCGTTTTCGGCAGACAGCAGTTTTAGGGGACTGTAGACAGCCAGGAGACTATCTGGGTGTGATTTGAGCTGTTCGAGGTGGGCGGTTGTTGCTTACCTCATTTTTGACAAGCTCACTGGGATTATTACAATTCCCCTGAAAATTAATTGATGAGAACAATTGGGACGAACTAATATGACAATTGATGAGAACAATTGGGACGAACTAATATGACAATTGATGAGAACCATTGGGACAAACTCTCCTAAAATTTAATATGACCCCACAGATTATATGATAACTTATCTTGGGACACTGTGATTGGGACAAAGGCTATAATCTCGCATGCAAAAAACTTTTATATCAGTACAGTAAATCAATCTTTTAAAATAAATATTTGACATTTTTACAGCTTTTAAATGGTACAGTTGCATGCTCGACATCTAGTTAGCCACTATTTATTGCTACACTATCATATTGGGAATTGAACATGTTTCATTACTCTCCTTTGCATTCAGATGCTTGTTGCTCGAGTACGAGCAGGGATTTGGGATAGTGTAGTCAGGATTGCATTAGATTGTGGACTTGTGGGGTATTGCGGTGACCACGGACAGCAGGTGGTCGACCAGATGTTTATCCTTGCATCAGATTGTGGGTGAGTTTGTCGATCTTTGCATCCGATTGAGGATCGGGCTTTTTCTAGTGGATGGAGTTTTCCCACTTATTGAGTACTATTGCATTAGATTTGGGTATCAGGTCTCTTTAGTGGATGGTTTTTCCCACTTTGATCATAGTCATGATCCAGTCCTGCTATATTGTGATACTTGTGAGACATGTGCTACAGAGATACTTGTGATACTGATGACAGAGATACTTTACTCGTGTGGGTCGCTCCCCTCGAGTGCCACTCCGGAGGTAGGCTTTTCTTTTTGGACCCGGCCGTGTGTGCCGGTCTGATACTTATTTTGGGATGCGAGCCGTGCGAGCCGATCCCGCGGTTTCGAGCCGTGTGTGCAGATTCCGCTGAGCAGGCAATACCAGTTTTACTGGTGGTACTAGATTGGGGTTATTTGGTCAGACACTGGTTCCTGATGCATTCATACAATCATTTCTTTCGGTATCACATTTAGAGGCATACTAGTGGTGGTTTCCCCTTTATTCAGCAGTTCTGTTTACAGCTTTACCACTTATTCCTTTCTGGCCTCTAGTAGTCCTAGTGGGTGCGTCAGAGTTGAAGTTTTTGCCCACTAGGGGAGGCTACTGGTTTATCTGGTAGTTCTCACCCCTATTGTTATTTTCTGTTTCTTTCTCCACCTTTATTTTTGCAGAGTCGTCTGCGGGAGCTGCTAGGCCATCGGCAGCTGATCGAGGCAAGGGGATCGCTGAATAAATAGATCTCCTGGGAGACTGAGAGCTGTTAGATAGATGCTGCACCCTTTTACTCAAACTGTGGTATTCCTCTTTTATTTTAGGTCTGGCTTTCGCCAGCTGGTTGTACTATTTTGGTGAGCTGGGAGATTATTGTACTTATTACAGCTTTATTTGTAGTTCCAGTCTGAGATACTATGTGGTTCTTCTACTTCAGCTCTGTATTATGCTCTTTTATTGTTCATATTATATCAGAGCAGGTTACCAGCGCTTCGTGTACTCGGGAAATCCCGTGTGCACGGCGGATCTGTTGGCGAGCCCGGGTTCCGGGGCGTGACAGCTGTACATTTCTATCCAGCTTATCTTTACATTATTATAGTTTTCCTGTTATCTTATGCCTCTAGTAGACTTAGTGGGCAGACCGTCGGGCTTGATGGCGGTACCCACTGAGAACTACGTGACGGTGTAGTTCTCACACCCTTTGTTGGTGACAGATTTTCCAGGGGCGTCTACCCCTATTCCTACTCCTGTTGCTGCACTAACTGATCGAGGTAAGGGAGTCGCGAGCTAGTTTCCTACTCGTCTTTAGAGTATAGCTGTACCCCTTTTGGAGCTTTGTAGTACAGTCTGCTGGATTATTATAGATAGTTGCTATTGAGAGTTTTATTTTCGAGAGACTTATGTTGTGAGGTTCAGATTTTTACTATTTAGATATGTATTTTCTTATTTCAGTAGTCTACTTTTCAGCTCTGATATATGTATAGCTGTAGTATTATCTTTTACAGGCTAGACGTTTCGTCTATACGGGGCTTCCCGTATGGCGGCGGATCTGTTGGCGGTCCCGGGTCGCAGTTTCGACCCCGGGGCGTGACAACACCGATCGCCGTATACTATTCACCACGGTGGAACTAAGATGTACAAGGATTTGAAGGCAACGTTCTGGTGGCCGGGTATGAAAAGAGACGTTGGGCACTTTGTGGCTAAATGCTTAGTTGTAATACTCGAGAAATTCGAATTTGTAAAAGTTAATAAAGTAATGAAAAATAAAATTGAAAGTCAAAATTTGCATATATTGATGTATACATGGGAATGTTGTAAGTCAAGGTGCAAATTGCACAGTTTTCATAGAAAACTGTCCCCCAACTTATAGATCTGGGTCTGATCTCGAAAAACTAAAATTGCCAGTAGAACCGTCTCGTCGAATTTATTAAAAATGATGCAATTTGATTTTCGATCTGACGATCGGATTGTCTCGAAATCGGCGAAGAACGATGCGGGGCCCACGACTTAAGTAGTGAATAGTAACCCCTGATTTAATTCCCTCTCCAGTCAACATTGGCCAATCGACTGTCTGGAGTCCAAAACTGACGATCCATATAGTCGATTCAAATGGCGTCATCGTTCTGAGCGCAGTGGTGCTGATGAAATTTGTGTTTGACGAGCCTAAAGCATCGTAAAGCATGCCGGACAGTATGAATTACTGTATAAGATAGATTTTAGATTTATCGAAGCTCAATTTCAACGAACCAAAATCACTAGTCAATAGGTTTTGTCGAGCCGGACGTCGTGGTGGTATCCGTTTTTCTGTTTGACGGCCCAGTTGTCTCGAAAAGCGTGAAAAATGGCGAAAACCGGCGTAAATGCATAAAAGTTCCTATATTTTATATGCGGAATTCAGTGAAAATTTCTAGAGAGGGACTTGGATGAGAAACAACGTTCTTGGGGAGGACCTAGCTCTAAATGATGCAAGTTGAGGGATTAAGTAGCATTTTGTGCAATTTGTATACAAAAAGAAAACCTAAGTTAGATGGATGCCCTAGCTCGATTTTCTCTCCACCCAGCCGCCACAAAGAAACCCCTCACCTCCTTCTGCTTCTTCTCCGACGGTTTCACTCACGGTCGCCGCTTCCCCTCACCGGAAAAGCAAAGGATTTCAAGAAATCCATTCTTGCTCCCGGGTTGTTGAGAAGAAAGCAACAAGAAGGCCTAGAATCTTTGCAAACCACATATGGGGCCATTCTGGGTCTCTGTGGACGTGGCCTGAGAAGCACCGGCGCCCAGATCCGCCGTGCGCCGCCAGAGCCACCATCTTTTCTTCCTCGGATCCGGCTAGGTAAGCCCTCTATTTCCTTGGTTTTTCATGCAATCGAGCCTCCTTCAGTCATGTTCTGACATCGCTAGGATGCTCCTGGCCAAGCCCCGAGGTCTGTGGACCTCCGGTTGCCGGCGGGTTGAAGAAGGGTCGCCGGAACCCTAGTTTTTGGTCGCGATTTTCGTGCGACGTCTCCGGGGCTTCTGCAGGGAAAAAAGTTGATCAATTTCTTCTGCAGGACCCTAAAGGGACCTCCAAAAAGTTTGAAGCCTTTTGGTGCGGTGTGGAGTGCGGGGGAGCAAACCCTAGCTTTTGGGTTCTTGGTGTTGGCCAAGCAACGCCGCCCGTCGCCGCCCGTCGCTCCTCCGGCGCCGGCCAACCTCTGGTAAGTCTTATTACACCTTGGGCATTCCACTAATCCATTTGCATGCGACCCATGCAGCTTAGATCCCAACTTGCCATTAATGGACCTTAAAAGCTTCTTCTTCTTCTTCCTCGGTCGGGGGAGCACAGGGAAGCTCCAAGCTTGCGCTGCTGAGGTGCATTCCACCTCTGGAGGTCCAAGGAGGGCTGTGCTCACCTAAGTTTGGAGCTTGACCGACAGGAGTGAGGGCTCGGCCAACTTGAGCTCCATTAAGGAAGGTGAGGGATCTTCTTGCTCTAGCAACCTCAACAGCTGTGCTGCGACCTCCCACAGGTGAGCCTTCCCTTCTTCTTGATATCCTCTAGCTTGTGCTCAAGTTGGTTGGGGTCTGGAACCTGTGAATTGGTGAGGGACCAAGTTAAGCTCTATACATGTTTTTTGGTGGTCATGTGTCTTTCCCACCTAAAGGATGGTTCTGCAGAAGCCCAGAAGTGAGCATCTATGTGTATTTGGAGGTCACTGAGCTTGATGCTCACATTAAAATTGGAAAAGACCCAGCGTTAACACAAGTGTAGCTATCTTGAGCCCTCAATGCACATTGTTCATGGGCCAACTTGTTTTTTATTGCCCAGCTTTCTCTCAAACTGTGAGCACTAGGTCCAGCACATCAAAATCTAGTTGCTGGTAAATTATTTTGGCTTAAAGATTCCTGGATTAAAAGTTATAGCTTAATTAGTGAGTTTTTATATGTATAATATGCAAATTTGAATAGTCCAGGGGTCTAAATGTAAATGTTACATGAGGGATTGTTGTAAACAGTAATAACATGATTTATGGACCCTTCGTTTGGGTTCGGAGAGTTTTCGTTGGGCGAGTTTTGCTAATGAACCGTAAATTGGCTAAACTGTTGGTTTATCGACGTTTTCACGTAAGTCGCGCATTTCGAGGATATCAGATGATGAGATGTCACTGCCAGGTGTCCCTGGCTGTTCCCGGGACTGTCCTGGCTGGTCCAGTGACCTTCGTTTCACGTCGGGAACTTCCAGAGCCAAAAAAAAAATCGGCTTTTCGGGAGCTACGCGGGGATTATGGCCCAGACTAAGCATAGAGGTTTACAAAATGGTCCTTGGCTGCCCGGACAAGTTAAATGGATCATTCCGGGGCAGCGTGTGAAGTTTCGTCATATTTGGGATCTCGTAGATGCTTTTCGGGCCGTAGTCGGTCGTTCGGCTAGTTTTCAAAAATTTCGACAAATCCCGGGACTTGAGGAAAGTCCACAATATAGTTGTTCTGGTTATGTAGTGTCGATGGGATGGGTATGAGTGAGTCTGTTACTGATTGGAGTTTGATGTTTACGGCCCAATAGTTCGGCGTCAGCACTCCAGTAGTTCAGCGGGCTTCGGGATTGCCTTCATTGAGGTGGGTTTATCTTCGGTCCGGGCTTTATCATCTCGGCCCTCTAGGGTACCATATTTGGTCGAACCCCTATTTTTCATGCTAGCGCTGATCTTGTCTTTGAGCTTTACTTCCATTGATTGCTTATTGCTCACTTATACTTGGACCTATATCATGCCTGATTGGTCATTAACTAGATATCAGTACAATAGCTTATACTTGGACATATATCATGCCTGCTTGGTCATTACTAGATTTGCTTTTACTCAGGTATACATGTTCCCTGTATTCCATATTGCATGAGATGACCTAAGATTGATATACAGACATCAGCATCCCTGTTGGGATTCCGGCTTATTGCCGATTACCCGGTCCTTAGACTGTGAGCTTGAGCATCAGCATTATGATCGCCACGCACCGTTGTACTTCACGTACACCGTGGGATTGATCCCCCATCGGGCGTTCTTTACCGGTAAAGTGGTCTAGAGAAAGACCCGTGAGCCCCACGATAGCACTTGTTGGAACGGGGTTATGTCAGCCCCATAGATGCCCGTCAGTGGCTTTAGCCTGAGGTCTTCGTGACCAAGAGTGGCATCGATTGGGTACTTGGTTTCTACTTTTGAAGCATGATTACACTATCTTTTATCAGCATGATTAGCTCTTATATTTATATACCCATATATGCACAGCGTTATGATTATGATGCATTAATTTAGTATGACTAGCATGGATTAGTAGTACTCTTCCTTTACAGCACCGATACTTGTGGATTATCATATTTGCCCTTATCAGTGTCTCTTGTGGATTGAGATTTACATGATTATCAGACTTGCCAGTTACACCTTGATTAGCATTAGCTATCAGTACCATTGTTTTATTTTACTGATTGAGTATTTGGGTTCGTTTATCGAGGCATAGTTCATTCTATCGTATTTCAGCATGCTTTGTTCTTATATTTCAGTACCCATTTATACTCAGTATCATGATTATGCTTCCTGCTAGTATTTGCTTCATATATCAGCTTTTACCTATTGATCTATTACTATCCGCTAATTATAGTATGCCAGTAGGTACGATTTGCTATTTCTCGGCTCGTCGTGCCCACTAGTATACATTTATATTGTATCTCATACCCTTCGGGTGACTACTATTTCAGGTCGATCGGGTGGTGGGATGTCGGGACGTTGATGTGAGCATATTCGATAAAGTCGTCCCCTATTGCCAGCTTCGACTGGCCGAGCTTTGACTTTACAGTTAGACCATTATGGATATGATTTAGTTATTTTTCAGTACGTGTTGTTTAGTACTCTAATTGTATATGTTGTACTTGCCTAGCCGTGCATGTATAGAGGAGGCTCTGTCCGAATAGACAGAGGATTTTCTATGCATGTGGCGATCTGTTCATGCCCTGGTTTTCATGTTCAAACTCTGATTTAAAAAAAAAAGAAAAAAAAAAATTAGACCAGTTTTCAAACTCGGGGCGTGACATTAGTGTGCCAACAGATGAAAACCGAGCATAGACTTCCGGCGGGCATACTTCAAAGCTTACCAGTACTCGTTTGGAAATGGAAAAATATAGCGATGGACTTCATCGTGGGCTTGTCTAGTTCTCAGGCGGACCGCGACGCGATATGGGTGGTAGTGGATAGGTTGACTAAGGCTGCTCATTTTTTGCCTGTCCACACCACGTGGTCGAGGGACAAGTTGGCGTAGTTGTACATCAATGAGATTATGCACCTCCATGGAGTGCCCGTTTCTATTGTGTCAGATCGAGACCCCCGATTCGTGTCGTAATTTTGGAAGAGTTTCCAAGAGACTCTTGGAACACGCCTGGATTTTTCTACCGCCTATCATCCACAGAGTGATGGATAATCGGAGAGGGCCAATCAAATCCTCGAGGATATGCTTAGGGCGTGTGTTCTGGATTACGGCGCGGGGTGGCAACGGTATTTGCCTATGGCCGAATTCACGTACAACAACAATTATCAAGCCAGTATAGGGATGGCACCATTCGAGGCGATGTATGGCAGAAAGTGTCGATCTCCGTTGCATTGGAACGAGGTCGGTGAAAGGTCGACTTTGGGCCCCGATGTTTTGCAGGAGGCCGAGGAGAAAGTGCAGATTGCGCGTCAACGTTTAGTGACGGTGCAAAGCCGGCAAAAGAGCTATGCCGACAAGAGGCGACACGATTTGGAGTTCAATGTTGGGGATCATGTGTTCTTGAAGGCGTCACAGACAAAGGGCGTAGTGCGATTTGGAATGCGGGGAATGCTAAGCCCTCGCTTTCTATGCCTTTATGAAGTATTGGAGCGGGTTGGCCCAGTGACCTATAGAATGGCATTGCCTCTATATTTGGCGGGAGTACACGATGTGTTTCATGTATCACAACTCCACCAGTATGTCCACGATCCTCGACACGTGATCAACTACCCACCGCTTGATCTACGGGAGGACTTGAGTTCTGACGAGTTCCCGTATAAGATTATCGATCGACAGGAGAGGAAGCTAAGGAACCGCTCCATACCCTATGTGAAAGTGCTTTGGACTAGGCATGGTGAGCAAGAGGCTACATGGGAACCTGAGGCCGTGATGCGGGAGAACTACCCTCGTCTATTTGAAGAATGACCATCAAGGTATGTGAATTCTAGTTTCGCGGACGAAACTCCTAAAAGGAGGGTGGAATGTAGTGCACCGGCTCCGCGAAATAGCATAGTGCGGCGAAAATACTTGTAACACATTTAAAATGTAATTACAAGTGAGTTTGAAGTGTTTCGAATTGATGCAAAAGTTGTCGAGTCGAAAAGCGAATTGGAGTTGAGAAGTTGAAGCTTCAAATGGTAAGGTTCAAGTTGTGGCGCACCGACTCCGCAAAATGGTGAAGTGCGGTGAAAACATGCGTAACGCGTTTAAATTATGATTATAGTCGAGTTCGGTGCATTTTGGATCGACGCGAAGGGCATCGGGTCGAAAAGTGAGTTGGAGTTACAAGTTCTATTATCGACAAGCTTTTTCGAGACCCTTTCGCAAGGATTGAGAGCAGACAAAAAAATAAAAAGAAATCGTGGGAGACCTCAGAAAAGTTTGCTGATGAAAGGAAAATAAGAGACGATGAGAGAAACCAAAAGAAAAGAAGAAAACGAAGAGGAGCAAAAGAGGAAAAGATGTATTTTCTCCCTGGAAACTGCAGTTTTTCCTTTGCAATTTATCGACAAGCATTTTCGTGGCACTTTCTTACGGGTCTAGAGCCATCGAAAAATAAAGAGGGACCTTGGGAGGGCTTTAAAAAAGTTTGTTGATGAGAGGGAATAAGAGAAAGCTAATTTACATCTTCTCAGTTGGTGAGAAGAATGAGAGAAAAACCAAAGCAAGTACACTCGGCTGGGAGCTGAAATCTAGAGGAAATGTGCTTGGGTACTGTGACACCCCCGGAATTTGGATTAGTCCTATATATAAATGATATAATAGGACTAAATCTCTAACCCGGCTATAGCATTTTGGATGGTAGCAAGATCCAAGAGGAACATGAGAGTTAAGCGTGCTAGAGCTAGAGTAGTTCTAGGATGGGTGACCCCCTGGGAAGTGGGGCGTCACAGTTGGTATCGGAGCCATTCACCAGCCGGAAATGTGAGATGGGTCTCGGCTGAGCCAGGGTCATATAGCGGGTAGAGCGAGGCTCCCCGGCTAATGACCGTTGTGGGTGGAGTGGAGCTCCCCACAAGGTCGGCTAAGGCTAGCGAGACGAGTCTCACATCGCCTGGTGCTTGTGAGTGTGCTTGAGCCTGACGTGGACGTCAGGGCTTAAAGGGGGGAAGAATGTGACACCCCCGGAATTTGGATTAGTCCTATATATAAATGATATAATAGGACTAAATCTCTAACCTGGCTATAGCATTTTGGATGGTAGCAAGATCCAAGAGGAACATGAGAGTTAAGCGTGCTAGAGCTAGAGTAGTTCTAGGATGGGTGACCCCCTGGGAAGTGGGGCGTCACAGGTACCGGTACCAGGCATGGGGTACCGGTACCCAATACATTTTCCTTCGGGAAACAGCTGGGGTACCGGTACCAAATGCTTGGTACCGATACCCAGCCTCCATGGGGGCTTGGACAGTGGGGGAATACAACCTTCAAGTGAGGGGCTTTTTGGTACTTTCACTTGGACTGAGTTCTCACCCACCCCCCTGGCTATGTAGCCGGCTCTCTCTCTCTCTCTCCTCTCATTTGAAACCACCCCACACCCCATCTCTCTTCCTCTCTGCTACACTAGAGAACGCAAGAAAGAAAGAAATAAATAAATAAAGAAAGGAAAAGAAGAGAAGGAGAAGCAAGCAGCAATTGCAGCAAGGTGGCTGTGTCTTCTTGGACACCTAGAAGCCTTGAAGAAAACTTGAAGAGAGCATTTGGGAGACCTCCAAAGTGCACTCCTACTTCTCTTCATCCTTCTCTCTTGATCAAGAACATCAAAAGAGGTAAATCCAAAACCTTGAATCTAATTTTTATGGTCTCTTTTGGATTCAAAAGATATGAGAATTAACTTAAACTAGATTTCCTCTACTTATAGGTTTTCTTGTAAACCTTTTAGAAAACCCTTTGAAGCCTTCCAAAGAGAAGCTCCAACTTCTTTTTCTCTTCTCCCTTGAGCAAGAAAATCAAGAGAGGTGAGTAAAAAATTTAGGGCTTCATTTTATAAGCTCTTTTTGGGGTCCAAAAGTGTGGGAAAACACCACAATGAGGCTTTTCCACAATTGTTAGGGTTTTTCCACTAAGTTAAAGATATCAAAACTCCCCTTTACAAGATCACATTCAACATGGAATTTTATTCCCTTTTTTTCTTTTGGTCAAGGGACGACCTACAAGAAAGACATAAGAAAATTTAAGGTTTCTCATATCGCAATTTTTATGGGATTAGAATGTAAATGAGATGACTCCTATGTAGTTTTCCTTCCATTTTAGGAAAATCTTGGAGACCAAGAGATCAACTTTTATTCTCTTTTGAGAACAAAGGGAACACTCAAATTTTCCTGCAAGAATCACGAAGTGGGGGATATTTATCTAAAAAGGGTGACCTCTCCCCTTTTTCTTTGCTTTCCATTTTAGAAGCATGATTAATAGTTCACTAAAGTTGCATGTATAGTGTAAGGGGCTTTAAAGTCTCTTGAGCATGATGAGTTGTCTAGCTTGAGGTGTATTGGCAAGAAGTGCGAAAACTAAGTGTCAAACACTCAATATTAAATGATACGATGTACAATGAGCATGATGACTAGGAGAAAACCTATATTAAGTTTAATGAGTGGCATCAACCCTAGTATTGAACGAGTGGCACATGTTAAGATTAACTTAAGGGTGCATCATATGTGTTTAACTTAGAGTCAAAACTCTAAGGATTGAGGTACAAGTTGAGATTAAAGAGCAAAAGTAAAGAAATCTCTATGGTTGGTCTTAGTGAGTTGGATAAATGTACACTCACTTTAACTTCAACATGAAAGTACACTCACTTTAACTTCAACATGAAATAGAGAATGAAAAAGAAAAGTAAAATTAAAGTCTAAGGGGCTTTTGGTTACCCTTGAGGCAAAGATCTAGAGTAAGGAATGAGTAATGAAAGATAAGCAAAAAGCTTAAATGAAAAAAAGAAAAAGGAATTGCTAAATGGCAATGTGAGCTAAAAGCTCAAATGAGAAGGAAAGAAAAGAGCATAAAGTGCAAAAGGGACTAAGAGTTAAAGCAAAAGAAAAAGAAAAGATTAACGCACCTTCGGGGGTAAAACGTAGATCTTGTGTCGGAGAGTAAGCACAAAGACCTTCTCCCGGGCCGGGCCCATATGACAAAGTTTTTCGTTGGGAGGGGTAGCATTTGAGGTGCTATCAGCCCTAGAAATATTGTCTTATGGTGGCATGACTACCGGGTTGGGGCCCGTTGGGCAAGAATTTTCGAGGGTTAAACAATTTGAATTAAAACACAATAACAAATATGGGTTTTGTGTCAAATGGTCATGTGGCTAGTGTGGAGCCCTGGAGACGACATAGAGTTGTGTCATGGCAAATATTAGAGTTATACATGTGCATGCTAGTTAGAAATTTACAATTTTTCTTATCATGCTTTTACTTATTATATTGTTTCCATTGGACCAAGTGGTGTAGGACATTCTCTCTCGGTGGTTGAACCCACTGGGAACTTTAAGTAGTTCTCACACCCTTTGGTGACATCATTACAGGTCCAGGTACATCGAGCGAGACACGAGATAGGGGCAAAGGCCCAGCAGCTTAGTGACCTAGCAGTCTAGAGTCGCCAGTTTTATTTTGGTTTTATTTTGAATGAACTTGTATGTGAGGAAATGTTGTAAACATTAAATGTAAAGTTTCATTTTGGAAGTGAAGAATGTAATTGTTTAAAGTTTTAGCTTGCATTTTAGTTCCTAAAAGAGAGTTGCAATTAATTAAAGTTTAATGTTTCGCTCAAGTTTTTACTTTCATCCTTCTAACTTGTTGTTTGAATATATGGAAGTTTTTAAATTACATAGTTCAGTTCTCTGATTTTTGCTCTTCCGCTCACACTAAACTATGTTGACTTGGTTCGACCGTTCCTTTCGGGTACGGAAAGGTCATGCCCGATTGGCGGGTTTGTCCACGCGCCCAAATCGACCAAATTGGCGGCCTCGAGGCGTGACAGAAACCTTTCACGGAATATTACAATGTCCGTAAAATTGAAAGATTATATTCTTAATGATACTGACAACGATAATGATAGTGATTTAACCTACTATATCAAGTTTTTAGATTGTGATCCTCTCAGGTTTGATGAAGCAGTAAAAGAAGAAAAATGGCGCAAAGCAATGTGTGATGAAATTGAGGTGATCAAGAAGAACAAAACTTGGAAGTTGATGAAACTTCCAAAAGGCCAAAAAACAATTGGCGTAAAGTGGGTATACAAAACCAAGTACAAGTAAGACGGGTCGATTGATCGCCATAAAGCTAGACTCATTGTAAAGGGCTATAAGCAGAAGTCTGGTGTCAATTTTCACGATGCGTTTATTCCTGTTGCCAGATTGGAGTTTATGCGGCTCCTAATTGCTTTAGGAGCGCAAAAACAATGGCAGATCCATCAGATGGGCGTCAAATCCGTCTTTCTTAATGGTTTTCTTGATGAAAAAGTATATATAGAGCAACCACCAAGATTTATACAAAAAGGTGAAGAAGACGAGATTTATAAATTGAAAAAGGCATTGTATGGCTTGGAGCAAGCTCTGCGAGCCTGGTACACACGTATAGATTTATACTTTCAAAAAGCCAATTTTCGTAAATGCCCTTACGAACATCTCTTTACATTAAAAATAATTCTTATGGTGATGCTTTATTTGTTTTCCTGTATGTTGATGATCTTATTTTTATGAAAATTAATTCTGTTATGATTGAGGAAATTAAAAAGAGCATGATTAATGAATTCGAAATAACTGATATGAGTCATATGGTTTATTACCTGGGTATTGAAGTTTCATAAAGAAATGAAAGTATTTTTATTTCTCAAAAAAAATATGCAGGAGAAGTACTTAAAAAAATTCAGATAGTGGATTGTAAGTCGGCCGTTACTCCAGTAGAGATTGGATTAAAACTCAACAAAAAAAAAAAAAAAAAAAAAAAAAAAATGGAAAACCTGTTAATTCTACATATTTCAAATCGTTGGTGGGAAACCTTCACTACTTAACCGCAACTAGACTTGACATAGCCTATGGTGTTGGGTTAATCAGAAGATACATGGGAAAGCCAACTCAAATGCATCTACAAGCAGCTAAGCGTATTTTGCGCTATATAAAAGGAACATATAAAAGGAACGATCAACTATGATATTTTCGACGCTTACGGTGACGAATCTGAACTCATCAGATTCACCGACAGCGATTGGGTCGGCGACGTAGTGTTTTTTTTTTTTTGGAAACAGTGCATTCACATGGTCATCGAAAAAATAGAATGTTGTATGGTTATCGAAAAAATAGAACATTATAACTCTCTTAACAATAGAAGCCGAATACTTGGCGACATCAGCAAGTGATAGAAAAATGTGAATATCAAAAGGCACCACAGGAAATCCATGGAATGCAAGAAATTGAGTTAGGGGATGCTGATAAGTAACCCAATATTTTTGATAAGTTTAAATTTAACAAATTTATTTTTTAATATTTTAGGTGGTTGTTATTAAAATTTTTCTGTTTTATGTTAAAAAGCGGTAAACGTGCAACATCCATCGTTGCAAAATCAGTTTGAATGTATAAATATTTTTTTCACAATAAAATTAATCATCTCGTAGGTAAAATATACTATCCTATCTATAATATAGATAGAAAAATATTTTAAAAAGCAAAAAAAAAATCAAAGTTTTTACTTATTATCATATTAAAAATTCTCATAACAAGATTTGGAAGTCCAGGGATTATTTAATCTCCGAAAAAAAGGATTGTAAATTTTGCACCTCTTTTTAGATATATAGTCACTTTTTAAAATTTAAAACACTACCATCTATATATACACTTTAAAATTCGTATAAATACTCCAATTATCTAATAATTAATTTTATATCACCGGTCTTATCACAATTTTTTTATACTAAAAATTCAAAGATATTGATAGAGTATAATATATATACATTGCATTTTAAAATATACAGATAAAATTTACTTAAAATATTAAAAATCTTAAATTTAAAAAATAATTTAGAAATCAAAATCTTATTTTAATTAACTTTTTAATTAATCTAATATTTTGACTATTTTAATTATTTTATTAACTAATTATATAATTATTAAATAATTAACTAATTAATTTATTAAATTATTAAATTATTTGTGATTAATTAAATTATTAATTAATAACCCTTATTATTAATTATTTTATTTAATTAATATTAATATGTTAATTAATTAGATAAAATATTATTATTTTAAATTTATAATTATTCTTATTTTTACTATTCTAATCTAATTATTTAAATACTATTTTTTTTATCTTTCAAAAATAATTCAATCTTCATTCAAATTCAAAATTGGTATAGTTCCTACTTATTTTAAAAATTATATCTACATCAAAAATAAATAATTTTTATTTAAAACTGAATGATACTCCGACTAAGAATCTCCTCCTAATTCCTTCTCGAAGATGATGGATTTATATGCGAAGTAAAAAAAAGTCAAAAAATGAGAAACGTGTAAGCTTTGAAAAAAAAGGAGTTAAATTAATCTGTGATATAAACGCTGATGTTAACAATTTTTTTTTTTAAAAAAAAACTATGAATATAATTTTTAAGAAATAATAATAGGAAAAAAAAAAAAAAAAAAGAGAGGTAGGTGATCTTGGGTGACGTGCCGGGTGGGTTGACTAACTGGCGGGGTTTGTCAGTCTGTGCATGTCTGCTCGCCACCGCGATCGCGTGAGCGCCCGTAGAGTGCTGTCGGGAATAAGGGAATAATGGGTTATATTAATTAATTAATTAATTCATTAATTAATTTCGTTTTAAATAAGCGCCTGACTTAGGTGACCTTGGGAAAAAGTTATCTAGAAGGTCTTTTAGATTGGAGCTGACGTCATCTTCGCGACATGATGATGTCAAATTTCTTTTTTTTTATATTGCCATTCGCTAAAAAAAATTGCATTTTATTTCCTAACTCAGATATTTTTTTTTATAAAAAAAATAAATAATATCAATTCTGTATTTTAATCTTATATCAAATAGATTTAATAATTTAAAATGTTTGTTAATTTTTGACCCAAGTGTTAATAAGATTATTTTGCATTAAAATATATATATATATATATATATATATATATTTAATAGTTTTTTTTGAATTTTGATATTTAAAGATGTGCTCGAAGGAGTTTATATGAATTTTAGAAATATGTTATCTCAACATGCTAGAATTAAAATTAACGAAAAATTCTAACGGAAGGGCCTATTTTATACAACTAAATGCGAGGTTGATATTGCCTAATTTTTTTATGCTGGGAGATATTTCAGACACGAGATAGAGAGTATGATGTTTTTAAAAATAATTAAAAGTTAGTTTTCAATAATGGCATTTATGAATCGGTTATCGATATCATAAAACATCATTTACATCTCGTAATCTTGCTAAAAATCAAATTTTATAATTTTTAATATTATTTATTTGATGAGCAAATTCTGTCCAACACATTTTATATATAAGATTGAAATTTATTAATTCTGAGACTGTTTAAATAATAACTAAATAATATTAAAAAATTATAAAATTAGATTTTTAGAAAACTTATGGAATGTAAATTGTATTTAGTATTAATTGTTGATTTAGATGCTCAGTCATCGAATATGTGACGAAAGTACCAAGGGTTTGATACTTCTAGGAGTATTCTAACTCAACTCATTTGTTTAATACATTTTTGGTTATTCCTCCTTAGTTCGATCTTTCGAATCGCATCTATTCTTAAGCAATTCTTATCTCTTATCTCATTTGTCAATTCTTAAATGCATTATGTATTTATAATGCGGATCTTCTGAGTAATATATTTAAAATATTTTATTATTTTTTTTTTGTTTCAAATATGCTCTTCATATATTTTTTTCGTTATTTAAAAATACCCTCACAGTTATACTCATTAAATTATCTCGGATTAAACCCGGATTAAATTTTTATCAGAGTTTAAAAAATAAAATAAAACATCTATTTTACCCCTTACTTAGGGAGAAATAAAAAAAAAAGTTGGTAATAGTAAAAGAGTATATTTGAAAAGATAAAAAATTAAAATACTTCTATTATTTCTAACTTAAGAGCAAATAAAAGAAATTAGTGCACCTCATTTGATGTGTACATCTTACACCCCACCCATTCTAGGGTTGGGTGAATTTTACTCGTCACTTCGAAGTGATGAGTGGATGAATGCTCACCTTAGGAAGGGCTAGGTGTAGGATGTACACCCAAAATGGGGTGTACATGTAGCATAGCTCTATTTAAAAAAATAAAATAATAATTTTATAAAAATAATAATTATTCCTAACTCTTCACTAACAAAATTTATTATCAGTTTTCTAATTTAAAATTTGTAAATAAGAGAGTCCATACCTTTTCAGAAATGCATAAGCAATTGCCCCTACCTACATTTTTTAATTGTCAAACTCTTTACTATAACACACCAAAGAGTAAGAACTTAGACGCGGAGCAATAAAAGAAAATTGCTTTATGTCCCTTACAAACTATGTTGATGATGTGTTGGCACGACTATTCGTCACTTAATACGTCACTTAATACTAAGTCTCTACATCATATATATTATTACGCTAATATTATGAAAGCAACATTTTAGGATATTTGTATAAATATTCCAGATAAAATTGTATTATAGTTCTATTAGAAATTCAATTGTAATTAATAGTCTCATTAGATTGGGCCTCATAGTTCTACTTATTCCATAAAAAAGCATATTCTACAGCAACCAAAAAAAAAAGAAAAAAAAGAAGCTAAAATACTGAACCAAACAAGCCACCACCAAGCTAATCTTAAAACCCTTCTCTGCGAATAGAATGAGTAAATGATGCAATTTGTGAATATATCTTTTTACAAACACTTTGAAAAAGCACAACATGTGATAGCATAAAGCCAATGTTATTGCATAATTAACCGATGAATTAATCCATCAAGTTCATGAATTATATATTGGAACATGAAATTCACAAATTAAAACTCTTTTAATAGAAGCTAATAACTCTCTGTAGTCCAATGCAGTGAGCAGCAAACACACAACATTAACATCGGAAATGAGCAAGTGATTTCTCTCTTCAAAACAAATAACAAAAAAACAACAACAACTTGGCACATAATTGAATTTTTGCATCTTATAACATAGCAAAGTAAGAACACAAAAACTTCGCATAAACGATTCTAGTTGTCTGCAAAACGATCGCAGCAGAAACAAATTGCTGCCCAAATAAATTACAACAGACAATCCGCAAAAAAACAAGGCCTTCTGACAACGATGTTGACGGTGATTTCACATAATTTAGAAGCTAGAAGAAAGGACATCCATCGTCGCCATTGACCGTGGCAGATAGGAAATTACAAATTTTATGGTACAATGATCCCGAAACTTATCTAGGCTCTATAATATGACCTGGACATTGTCAAACATCTCACCAGATTGTTCGAATGCTTCCATTATAACAACAATTTACTGCTCTCTTTGTGGAAACAGTTGCCCAAGCAAATGACCTACAACTAAATTTTATGTTAGGAGACAATCATGTATAACAAGAAAATCGAGTGATAACATAGAAACAAATAAAGACACCATTCAGAAAATTTAAGGGAAAGACAAATTATAGGAAGCTTGACTCGACAAGCGAAAAGCTCGAGTGTTTCAAATCATATTACAGAGACAATATACAGAGACAATGCAGTCAAAGAAAAGCACAAACAGGTTCATTTTTAACCATATATAAAGAGAATTACAGAAGACGACGGACATAGAAAGGTCAAGTTAGTGCACCTTTTCATCCTTGCATGCATGTGAAGCTTTGCCCCAGGGAAAGATTATGTTTCAGTATTCTACTGTTTTGATAAACAATCTCATAGGTTCTAATAGCAGTCAATACTTCAAAAGCTGATGCAAAACATTTTTCTTTATGAACATTCTTACACCTCACATTTCTATTATTTTCACGAAAATGTCTTATATTTCGATCCTAGTTGATGTTATGCAGTCTTCTGAAAAAATCTAATTTTAATATTTCATTCTTGAAGACCAAAAGCACAAAGTCCAATAACAAGTTTCTCCAAGTGCAGTCTTCAAAACATTAGTCGTCCACTGCTATGTTGAAACAAAAATCAAACAAAGCTGATGAATTAAATAAATAACATGGCAAATAAATAGTGGAAAAATAATAAGGTTCCATTTCTCAGACGCGACTCCTATATATGACTGATCAGCTACATAATGGTGTATTTTTTTGTAATACATACGCCTAACAGCCTGTTTCCTGTCTAAGAACATGCCAGCCGTTGCAAGCTAACCAACAAATAACAAGAGCAAAGATTTGCTGCCACGTTTAATCATATAAAATTCAAGTTTAAAAAATGAGGCCTAAGAGTGAAATTTTCAGTCTGCTCAATGATAATGCATCTCATAGTCTTGAATACAAGAATAGAGAAGCAGAATGTACCTATTTCAAAATAACTTCCTTGTGAGCTTTAAATGACAGTATAACATTCCAAGCAAGAGCTACACAGTTTGCGACAAGAACCTGATACAGAAATCACAAAATATTCAGAATCAAAGTAGACAATTTTGAAAGGGAAAGATACTTCAAATCTTTAAACAAAATCTCGATGATTTTCCAAGCAGTATATACTTTTTTTTACATACATACCTAGAAGTATTAATAAAACTAATGAAACAAAGGCATCCAATAAATAGGAATTGTTGATTTCGAAAAGTGAAGTAACGAATCTCGTATCTCTCTACAGCTTTTTCTTTCAAACAAACAAGACTAAATTGCTAAAACAGAGTATACTATTAAACCTGAAATTTCTGTGGGACGAAGTAGAAGTTCAGAAACTGGAATGGGATCCACAACTGCCAATTTGCTAGCACTGATGAAAACCACTCCTGCAAAAATCATATTTTGGCAGAATTATGAGTAAAGAAAGTATCTGCTAGAAGAAAGTTCCTTCGGCAAATAAATGAGGCATAAATCACCTGCTGAAGCTTTGGCACCACAAGGGAAGGCCTTCCCTCTAACGTGACAAGTAAACTCATAAAAACTCCAATGAAGATAGGGGAGAAGATGAACTGTTAAAAAAATATAGCTTGTTGATTTTAGGCCCAAACAAATAAGCACATAGCACAAAAGGCAAGTCAATTCAGCTTATTGCGAAAAATAAACCTACCTGATCGAGCAAAAGGCGAACAAATGCACCTGATGCTCCACTCACAGTCACCAATTTACTCAAGTATAAATACCTACAAACAAAAAATTTAAAATTGACAAAATAAACTTAAAACTCTAATCTCCATAAACATGCAAGAAGAAATTGACAAGAAGAAATCATAGCACGATGTCTAATGGATGGATTTACAATTTCAAAAACCGAGAAGCACATTTTCATCATTACCATATATGCAACGTGGGGCCCACCAAGACAAGGCCCAAGAAAGTGAAGACAAAAGTTCGCTTCAGATCCAGCTTTGACACCTGATCAATTAGAAGCTGCCAAAATCGAAACAAAGGGTGACAATGTAAGAAGTTACTTGGTAGTAATTAGCAGTCAAAAACTTAAAATTATATGCATAATATTGCATAACATCACCACAATTTTAGTCTTGATCCCCGCCAAAGGGTGGTTTGTCTCAAAAAAGAAAAAAGTAATAGAAAAGACAGCAAGAAAAATATAGACAGTCCTCATAAGATCAATTTGGCTAGTATAAACCATAACAACTCTGTTCTATATCATGCTTATTTCTATTATATATTTGACCTACATAGAACACAAATATGTTATTTACCGAATTCCACTGCTATGCTGCTTTTCCTTGCGTAAGTTAATCATGGATATCTGCATTTTCATTTGCTTTTATCTTCTATTTTTGTGGTTAATATGAAGAGGACTTCTTATTATGATTCCGTCAAACAAAAATGAGCAAGTTGAACAGTTTCAATAAGCCATTAGAACAATCTATGGTTTTATATGAATGCTGACCATAAATTAACTACGTAATGTAGAAGCGTCAATCTACTAACCAGAAAAGCAAGTGCCATTCAGGATGACACCAGATCAAGCCAGTTTATGAAAAATATAATCCCTAAAGCAACCTTTCAATACCAATTAACAGCTAAATTCTATCTGCTGTGGAGAGGAGTCAGATTTCTCATGAAGATATCACAAGGGGAAAAAAAGGGGCTAAAAAATGTTATGTTCGGGCACATTCACCACAAAAATACGGTAAGAAAACAAATTCATTAATTAAAATGCTCCCCAATTTTATGGCCCAAATTACTGAAGTCACACAAGAACCCCGAGAACAAAGTCTCATAGAAAACTAATTCGAGAAATTACAAATCGTTTTTCACAACATCCAAATCCAAGATCACAAGTCATGATTTTCATTAATATGGCATTGGAGTCTATTCACTACGGCTCTGCAGAATAAAGGACACTCTCCAAGATTCAAATTTAAATATGAGTGACAATGTAGGGAACCGTAAATTTTGGATTTCGGAATTTAAGTTAAAGTCCGGAATTAATCCCGGGAATCTAAAGAGGGTATTAATTTCAGCACTTTGAGGATTCAACTCTCAGTGTTTTCTTCACTGGTTTATTAGTGAATCAGCGCTGAGGGGAGTGGTTAAGTCCGTTTTTGTTTTCGCTGTGCTGGTTGCACTAAAAAGCGTGAAAAACGGAGTTCGACAGAAAAATCGCGGGAATCGGATTTTTCTCCGAAAAATGACCAACTTTTGAATCTGGTGAGATTTTCGTAAAAGAAGATTGTCACTTTGATGGCATCGTCGAACTGAATGTGGTGGTGCGATCGGATCTCAAATCCGATACCCAGATCTCCTGGATTTGCACGTTTTGCGAGATTATCGGACCGAAAGTGCGGATTTCGGTAAATTTCGGGACAGTTGCGGCATTTTATGCATCGAGATTCGTGAATCGGTCATCTTGAGGCATTTCGGTTTTGGGCACGTCTTTCGAGGATTTTGGGAATTCGAAATTTCGAATTTTGACTTTCGAATGGGAATTTTTGGGAGTAAAAAAAAAAGGGATTTTTACAAAAGATTTTTTAAAAGGATTAGAGATTTTTTTTACCCAAAAAGGGAAAAATCCTATTTTCTTTCCCTAATCCCTTTTCCCCAAAACCAAACCACATCTTCTTCCTCGTAGCCGCCGTCGTCGGAGCCGTGGAGGCAGGCACCCGGGCTCCCACCTCTAGATCCATGCGCCCTCTCTCTGCTGCTCCCACCGCCGCACGCTCGAGCGCGCACGCACGTGAAGGAGGCTGCCGCCCGCCTGCGCCCCTGTGCCCTGCCCACGCCCACGCCCGCATGCCCTGTCACGCCCCGGAGGTTTTAAATAAGCGAAAAACTTATATCTCTTTTTTTTTTAACAACTCAACTCCCCGGTACGAGCCAGACCCGCCACATATACAAATTCACCTCACGGACGGAGCCTTCTTTGTATATGCACGGCGTCACCATTGCGATACATACTTTAACCACACAGTCAAGATGAGAAGCAAGGGGAAGAATTACAATCTAACACAACTACTAAAATCATCACAAGGTTGCCAAAACGGTGTCCACACGACACCCGTTTTTAAAAACATTTCACAATCTCATTCCTGGCGGCTACATAACTTTGAAAGGATAAATCCACGGGTTTGTAAAACGGTGCCCACACGACACCCAGTTTTGAAAACGTTTTTGCAAACACTTTTACATTTAGAAACCTGCCGCATACAAGTCTAGTAAAAACATAATAGAGGACGATCCAACATCAAGTCAAGTGTTCAATCCAACATCCACAACAATCCACACAAAGAAGCAACCACAAAACATACTAACCAAACAACCAAGATAACTAAAGGAAAGTAAAACATGTCATCAGCCTCAAAGGGCTAAACAACCAAGATCCGATCGCACTGCCGTTCATCGTTTTTCGGGCTCTAACCTAGAAAAATCCCCGCAATTCTCGACGATCAACACGAGAAAACTCGATTATTCAACACCCCATGGCAGATACTTTATAAGCAAGGACGTAAAAGAGTACAGAAAAAGTCACGACATTATCACACACTCAAAAGAAGTTTCGTCCTCGAAACTTGCTCTCACTCCCCGTTAAACAAGTCGGGGAAGCACTCTCTCATTTTCGATTCTAATTCCCAAGTCGCCTCACGCTCCTCATGGTTACTCCATTGCATCTTCACGTAGGGGATCGTCCGGTTGCGTAGCGTCTTATCTTCACGCGCCAAGATTCGTACCGGTGTTTTCTCGAAGCTCAAGTCCTCACGCAACTCGATAGCAGAAGCATCGAGGACGTGCGACGGATCGGGGAGGTTTTTTCGTAGCATCGAGACATGAAACATGTTGTGCACCCGTTCGAGGTTTGGCGGTAAGGCCAACCGGTATGCCACCGGGCCCACGCGCTCCAAGACCTCGAACGGTCCCACGTACCGCGGGCTCAGCTTCCCTCTCAAACCGAAACGTCTGGTTCCTTTAGATGGTGATACCCGGAGTAACACGTGCTCCCCTACCATAAACTCCAAATCGCGTCGCCTTTGGTCCGCATAGCTCTTCTGCTGGCTCTGGGCGGTCAACAGCCGCTGCCTGATAAGGCGCACCTTCGCCTCAGTCTCCTCCAATAGATCTGGTCCCAAAAACTTTCGCTCCCCTAAGTCATCCCAACATATAGGAGATCGACATCGGCGTCCATACAGGGCTACATACGGCGCCATTTGAATGCTTGCTTGGTAACTGTTGTTGTAGGCGAACTCCACGAGGGGCAGATAGCACGACCAGCCCTCACCCAAGTCGAGCACACAAGCTCGGAGCATATCTTCGAGAATCTGGATCACCCGCTCTGATTGCCCATCAGTTTGAGGGTGAAAAGCCGTGCTAAACCGTAGTTTAGTTCCCAATGCATGTTGCAGACTCTGCCAAAAAATTCGACACAAACCGCGTATCCCTATCAGAGGTAATCGACGCCGGCACACCGTGCAACCTTATTATCTCGTCGATGTAAGCTTGCGCCAAGCGGTCTCGGGTCCACGTCGTATGGATGGGTAGGAAATGAGCCGACTTCGTCAAACGGTCCACTATGACCTAGATCGCGTCGTGACCCTGTTGCGATCGGGGAAAACCGGTCACAACGTCTATGGTGACCCGCTCCCATTTCCATTCCGGCACAGGTAAGGGTTGCAGTTTTCCTGCCGGGCGCTGATGTTCAGCTTTCACCCGTTGGCAAACCAGACAGTGCGCCACAAAGCGCGTCACGTCTTTCTTCAGTTTAGGCCACCAAAAGGTCTGCTTGAGGTCTTTATACATCTTCGTACCACCGGGGTGCGCCATGTAGGGGGTGCTATGTGCCTCCCTAAGTATTTCTTCCTTCAGTTCCGGCAGATCAGGCACACAAATTCGTCCCCGGAACCACATTACGTTATCCGTGCCAATTGCAAAGTCGTCCCCTTGGTCCGATAATATTCTGTCCCGCACGAGTAGCAATTGTGTGTCCATTGACTGACCCTCCAAGATTTTCTCAAACAACGTGGGCTTGACCACCAAGGACAGAAGCTGCGAAACTGTACCCGCCGGAACCACCTCCAGCCTCATTCGCGAGAACTCCGCGATTAAACGATCCGGTTGAGCAATGGTGTTCACCGTCAACCCTCCTGTCTGTCCCTTCCTGCTCAGGGAGTCAGCCACTACGTTTGCCTTTCCAGGGTGGTAATGGATGGACAGATCGTAGTCTTTCGGCAATTCCAGCCACCTTCTTTGCCGTAAATTCAATTCCTTTTACGTGAACAAGTACTTAAGGCTTTGGTGGTCGGAGAACACATTACAGCGCGCCCCGTAAAGGTAATGTCTCCAAAGTTTGAGAGCGAAAACGACTGCTGCAAGTTCCAAGTCATGTGTGGGGTAGTTCTGCTCGTAATTCTTGAGTTGTCTCGACGTGTAGGCTATGACCTTCCCTTGTTGCATTAGCACGCTCCCAAGGCCGCTCCGTGATGCGTCGCAATAGATCTCAAAATCCTCCCCGGGTTTTGGCAGTGTGAGCACGGGTGCTCGCGTTAGCCTGTCCTTGAGTTCCTTGAAACTCTCTTGGCATCGAGCTGTCCAGATGAATCCCTCCCATTTTCTGGTCAAACAATTAAGGGGAGTGGCGATTTTAGAGAAACCTTCCACGAAGCGTCTGTAGTACCCTGCCAATCCTAGGAAACTTCGGATCTCCGTCACCGTTGTTGGTCAGGGCCAGTTGGTCAAGGCTTCTACCTTCCTCGGGTCCACCGCTATTTCCGACGCTGAGACTATGTGCCCCAAAAAGTCTACCTCGCGGAGCCAGAACTCACACTTCTTGAGTTTGACATACAATTTCTGGTCCCGGAGAGTCTGGAGGATTACTCGCAAATGTTCCTCGTGCTCTTCGTCTGTGCGAGAGTAGATGAGGATGTCGTCGATAAAGACCACCACGAATTGGTCCAGGAAGGGTTTAAAAATTCTATTCATCATATCCATGAATACCGCTGGGGCGTTGGTAAGCCCAAACGGCATTACCGTAAACTCGTAGTGGCCGTAGCGAGTCCGAAAGGCTGTTTTAGGTATATCCTCACCTCTAATTCTAAGCTGGTGGTAGCCAGACTGCAGGTCGATCTTCGAGAACATCGTTGCTCATTGCAGTTGGTCGAACAGGTCATCAATCCGCGACAAGGAATATTTGTTCTTTACCGTGACCTTATTTATCTCCCGATAATCTATGCACAGGCGTAAGCTCCCATCCTTCTTTCTTACGAAAAGTACGGGCGCACCCCACGGCAACACGCTCGGTCTAATGAAACCTTTATCCAGGAGGTCTTCCAGTTGTGCCTTTAATTCCCTCAGTTCGGCTAAGGCCATTTTATACGGTGCCTTCGTGATGGGTTGCGTGCCTGGAATAAGTTCGATAGAAAAGTCGATCTCACGCCCGGGCGGCATCCCCGGAAGTTCAGTTGGGAAAACGTCTGGAAAATCCCTTACGACTGCAATGTCGGAGAGCGAAGAGATGGGCCGCGTCGCCAAGTCCACTGAGGCTAAGTAAGCCACGCACCCGCCTTCCATCATTCTCCTGGCCCGAGATGCGGAGATAACGGTCGAAAAGAAGGTGCTCTTACATGCCAGGTACACATTTTCCGGAAGACCCGGTTTCCATAGTCGCACTTGACGTTTCTCACAGTCAATTACCGCCTGGTGTTTAGTAAGCCAATCCATTCCTAGAACTATGTCGAACTCTCTCAACGGAATGACCACGAAGTCCCAAGGGCAAGCTAGCCTTCCCAACCTTATCGGGCAGGAAGGCACAAAGCTAACCGCCTCAATAGGCCCCCCAGGGGTCTGGACGGTCATAAGGTTGCTTACGGGTATCATTTCTAGAATATGGGCATAGGCGAAGATACGAGATACGAAGGAGCGGAATGCTCCGGTGTCAAATAAAGTTCTAGCTCGAGAGTCAGAAATCACAGTAATACTTGCCACCACGTCCTTCGGTGAGTCCGCCCCGCGGTGATTCATTGAGTAGATTCTCTCTCCCGACTGCGGTCGCGTCTCCCCCTCCTGCCGAGTGGGTAGGGGGCGTACGGTTGGTCCCGAGGGTGCTCTTCCCCGCCCCTGCTGTTGTGGCGATGGGGTGGAGGCTACAGAGGATGCTGTTCCCACATTCAAAGGGCAGTTGAAACGGAGGTGGCCTGGTTTGCCGCAACGGAAGCAATGATCGTGCCTCTTGGCGCATTCGGTAACTCAGTGTGCTCCACCGCAGATGACACAGGGTCTGTCCCCTGGCCTTTGACCTCCTGTTGGCGCGCTCTTAGTCCCGTGTTGCGACTTCGGATGCTCAGGGGGTCGGTTCCTATGGAAAAACCACCTCCGGAGAAGGACTGGGGTCGCTTTCTATCCCAGTTGTACTCGGAGTCCTCCCGTCGGGCGGCGTAACCGCAAATCCGCGCTCCACGATGGTGGCCATGTCCACCACCTTCTGGAAGGTGTGAAGATCTGCCGCTTACACAACTTCAAAGATATCGCTCCGCAATCCGTCAACAAAAACGCGGGCTTTGTGAGATTCGTCTCTTATGGCAAAGGGGACACAATTGGCCAATCTCACAAATTCCCGTTGGTACTCCATAACGGACAGGTTCCCTTGTTTGATGTGCTTTAGGTCATCCTCCATTTGCTGCTTGACGCTATTGGAGAAGAATGCCCCGAACAACTCCTCTCTGAAAGTAGACTATGACGGAATGGCGTTGCCCTTTAAAGGGTCCGGGCGCACCGTCTTCCACCATATACGGGCGTTTCCTACGAGGCAGTGGACTGCCAAGGGAACTCGTTCGTGATCCTCCATCATCAGATCTTCGAAAAGTTTCTCCATAGTGTCTACCCATTTCTCCACGACCCAGAGGTCAGTCGTCTCTCCCTCAAAAATAGGTAGGTCGTGCTTCTTGAATTCCGCCAAGTTTGCTCTCACCCTGTCCCGTTCGGTCCGCTGGGTAGAAGCCTCCCCTGCGGCGGCGGCGGACACCCCGGGAGTAGGGGTCATCACGGCCTCTCTCGTCGAGTCTCCAGCAGTGGCCCCCAGTGCGGGTCCCGAAGCTGCTGGGTTCGGCGTGACTAAAGGCGCCATCGGTTGGTCCATCGATACACCGGTAGTCGCGGTCTGGGGAGGGACGGCCGCAGTCTCGCCGTCCGCCCACGACAGTGCGGTTGGCTGTTGATGCGTCAACTGACGTACATGTTCCGTGAGGGTCGATAGCTGCCCGGCCATCTCTCGTAGCTGTCGGCGGAGCAGTTCACCCTCCGTGGTTGCCGGGGTCGTACCCTCTGTTCCGGCGTCATCAGTCGACGACCTGGTCCGGCCCATTCTCCACTGTACACAAAAAAACCGCGCTAACCCTAGGTTTAACTGGTCTAGCACCTTGACCGACGAACACACCGGGACTCTATCCCTTTTTCCCGCACACACACTCGCGCTCTACGCACCTACACCTTGGTTATCACGTTGGTCAGTTGCTAGTGGCATTGCCCTCTGTGGATGTTGGACACCGACTACCGTGGTTAAAGTCGTTTTCTCTGATACCATATAATCTGTCACGCCCCGAAGGTTTTAAATAAGCGAAAAACGTATATCTTTTTTTTTTTGAACAACTCAACTCAACTCTCCGGTCCGAGGGGTGAATTTGTATATGTGGCGGGTCTAGCTCGTACCAGAGAGTTGAGTTGTTCAAAAAAAAGAGATATACGTTTTCCGCTTATTTAAAACCTCCGGGGCGTGACAGATTATATGGTATCAGAGAAAACGACTTTAACCACGGTAGTCGGTGTCCAACATTCACAGAGGGCAATGCCACTAGCAACTGACCAACGTGATAACCAAGGTGTAGATGCGTAGAGCGCGAGTGTGTGTGCGGGAAAAAGAGATAGAGTCCCGGTGTGTTCGTCGGTCAAGGTGCTAGACCAGTTAAACCTAGGGTTAACGCGGTTTTTTTGTGTACAGTGTAGAATGGCCCGGACCAGGTCGTCGACTAATGACGCCGGAACAGAGGGTACGACCCCGGCAACCACGGAAGGTGAACTGCTCCGCCGACAGCTACGAGAGATGGCCGGGCAGCTATCAACCCTCACGGAACATGTACGTCAGTTGACGCATCAACAGCCGACCGCACCGTCGGGGGCGGACGGCGAGACTGCGGCCGTCCCTCCCCAGACCGCGACTACCGGTGTATCGATGGACCAACCGACGGCGCCTTCAGTCACGCCGAACCCAGCAGCCTCGGGACCCGCACTGAGGGCGACTTCTGGAGACTCGACGAGAGAGGCCGTGATGACCCCTACTCCCGGGGTGTCCGCCGCCGCCGCAGGGGAGGCTTCTACCCAGCGGACCGAACGGGACAGGGTGAGAGCGAACTTGGCGGAATTCAAGAAGCACGACCCACCTGTTTTTTAGAGAGAAACGACTGACCCTGGGTCGTGGAGAACTGGGTAGACACTATGGAGAAACTTTTCGAAGATATGATGATGGAGGATCACGAACGAGTTCCCTTGGCAGTCCACTGCCTCGAAGGAAACGCCCATATAAGGTGGAAGACGGTGCGCCCGGACCCCTTGAAGGGCAACGCCCTTCCGCCATGGTCTACATTCAGAGAGTTGTTCGGGGCATTCTTCTCCAATAGCGTCAAGCAGCAAATGGAGGATGACCTAAAGCACATCAAACAAGGGAACCGGTCCGTTATGGAGTACCAACGGGAATTTGTGAGATTGGCCAATTGTGTCCCCTTTGCCATAAGAGACGAATCTCACAAAGCCCGCATTTTTGTGGACGGATTGCGGAGCGATATCTTTGAAGTTGTGCAAGCGGCAGATCTTCACACCTTCCAGAAGGTGGTGGACAGGGCCACCATCGTGGAGCGCGGATTTGTGGTTACGCGAGCCCGACGGGAGGACTCTGAGTACAACTGGGATAGAAAGCGACCCCAGTCCTTCTCCGGAGGGGGTTTTTCCAGTAGGAACTGACCCCCTAAGCATCCGAAGTCGCAACACGGGACTAAGAGCGCGCCAACAGAAGGTCAAAGGCCAGGGGACAGACCCTGTGTAATCTGCGGTGGAGCACACCGAGTTACCGAATGCGCCAAGAGGCACTATCACTGCTTCCGTTGCGGCAAACCAGGCCACCTCCGTTTCAACTGCCCCTTGAACGCGGGAACAGCATCCTCTGCAGCCCCCACCCCATCGCCACAACAGCAGGGGCGGGGAAGAGCACCCTCGGGACCAACCGTACGCCCCCCACCCACTCGGCAGGAGGGGGAGACGCGACCGCAGTCGGAAGGGAGAATCTACTCAATGAATCACCGGGGGGCGGACCCACCGGAGGACGTGGTGGTAAGTATTACTCTGATTTCTAACTCTCGAGCTAGAACTTTATTTGACACCGGAGCATCCCGCGCCTTCGTATCCCGTACCTTCGCCTATGCCCATGTTCTAGAAATGATACTCATAAGCAACCTTATGACCGTCCAGACCCCTGGGGGGCCTATTGAGGCGGTTAGCTTTGTGCCTTCCTGCCCGATAAGGTTGGGAAGGCTAGCTTGCCCTTGGTACTTGGTGATCATTCCGTTGAGAGAGTTCGACATAGTTCTAGGAATGGATTGGCTTACTAAACACCAGACGGTAATTGACTGTGAGAAACGTCAAGTGCGACTACGGAAACCGGGTCTTCCAGAAAATGTGTACCTGGCATGTAATAGCACCTTCTTTTCGACCGTCATCTCCGCATCTCGGGCCAGGAGAATGATGGAAGGCGGGTGCGTGGCTTACTTAGCCTCAGTGGACTTGGCGACGCGGCTCACCTCTTCGCTCTCCGACATTGCAGTCGTAAGGGATTTTCCAGACGTTTTCCCAACTGAACTTCCGGGGATGCCGCCCGGGCGTGAGATCGACTTTTCTATCGAACTTATTCCAGGCACGCAACCCATCACGAAGGCACCGTATAGAATGGCCTTAGCCGAACTGAGGGAATTTAAGGCACAACTGGAAGACCTCCTGGATAAAGGTTTCATTAGACCGAGCGTGTCGCCGTGGGGTGCGCCCGTACTTTTCGTAAGAAAGAAGGATGGGAGCTTACGCCTGTGCATAGATTATCAGGAGATAAATAAGGTCACGGTAAAGAACAAATATTCCTTGCCGCGGATTGATGACCTGTTCGACCAACTGCAATGAGCAACGGTGTTCTCGAAGATCGACCTGCAGTCTAGCTACCACCAGCTTAGAATTAAAGGTGAGGATATACCTAAAACAGCCTTTCGGACTCGCTACGGCCACTACAAGTTTACGGTAATGCCGTTTGGGCTTACCAACGCCCCAGCGGTATTCATGGATATGATGAATAGAATTTTTAAACCCTTCCTGGACCAATTCGTGGTGGTCTTTATCGACGACATCCTCATCTACTCTCGCACAGACGAAGAGCACGAGGAACATTTGCGAGTAATCCTCCAGACTCTCCGGGACCAGAAATTGTATGTCAAACTCAAGAAGTGTGAGTTCTGGCTCCGCGAGGTAGACTTTTTGGGGCACATAGTCTCAGCGTCGGAAATAGCGGTGGACCCGAGGAAGGTAGAAGCCTTGACCAACTGGCCCCGACCAACAACGGTGACGGAGATCCGAAGTTTCCTAGGATTGACAGGGTACTACAGACGCTTCGTGGAAGGTTTCTCTAAAATCGCCACTCCCCTTAATCGTTTGACCAGAAAAGGGGAGAGATTCATCTGGATAGCTCGATGCCAAGAGAATTTCAAGGAACTCAAGGACAGGCTAACGCGAGCACCCGTGCTCACACTGCCAAAACCCGGGGAGGATTTTGAGATCTATTGCGACGCATCACGGAGCGGCCTTGGGAGCGTGCTAATGCAACAAGGGAAGGTCATAGCCTACACGTCGAGACAACTCAAGAATTACAAGCAGAACTACCCCACACATGACTTGGAACTTGCAGCAGTCGTTTTCGCTCTCAAACTTTGGAGACATTACCTTTACGGGGCGCGCTGTAATGTGTTCTCCGACCACCAAAGCCTTAAGTACTTGTTCACGCAAAAGGAATTGAATTTACGGCAAAGACGGTGGCTGGAATTGCTGAAAGACTACGATTTGTCCATCCATTACCACCCCGGAAAGGCAAACGTAGTGGCTGACGCCCTGAGCAGGAAAGGACAGACAGGAGGGTTGACGGTAAACACCATTGCTCAACAGGATCGTTTAATCGCGGAGTTCTCGCAAATGAGGCTGGAGGTGGTTCCGGCGGGTACGGTTTCGCAGCTTCTGTCCTTGGTGGTCAAGCCCACGTTGTTTGAAAAAATCTTGGAGGGTCAGTCAACGGACACACAATTGCTACTCGTGCGGGACAGAATATCATCGGACCAAGGGGGCGACTTTGCAATTGGCACGGAGGTTCCGGTGACGAATTTGTGTGCCTGATCTGCCGGCACTGAAGGAAGAAATACTTAGGGAAGCACATAGCACCCCCTACACGGCGCACCCCGGTGGTACGAAGATGTATAAAGACCTCAAGCAGACCTTTTGGTGGCCTAAACTGAAGAAAGACGTGACGCGCTTTGTGGCGCACTGTCTGGTTTGCCAACGAGTGCAAGCTGAACACCAGCGCCCGGCAGAAAAACTGCAACCCTTACCTGTGCCGGAATGGAAATGGGAGCGGGTCACCATAGACTTCGTGACCGGTTTTCCCCGATCGCAACAGGGTCACGATGCGATCTGGGTCATAGTGGACCGTTTGACGAAGTCGGCTCATTTCCTACCCATCCATACGACGTGGACCCGAGACCACTTGGCGCAAGCTTACATCGACGAGATAATAAGGTTGCACGGTGTGCCGGCGTCGATTACCTCTGATAGGGATACGCGGTTTGTGTCGAATTTTTGGCAGAGTCTGCAACAGGCATTGGGAACTAAACTACAGTTTAGCACGGGTTTTCACCCTCAAACTGATGGGCAATCAGAACGGGTGATCCAGATTCTCGAAGATATGCTCCGAGCTTGTGTGCTCGACTTGGGTGAGGGGTGGTCGCGCTATCTGCCCCTCGTGGAGTTCGCCTACAACAACAGTTACCAAGCAAGCATTCAAATGACGCCGTATGAAGCCCTATATGGACGCCAATGTCGATCTCCTATATGTTGGGACGACTTAGGGGAGCGAAAGTTTTTGGGACCAGATCTAGTGGAGGAGGCTGAGGCGAAGGTGCGCCTTATCAGGCAGCGGCTGTTGACCGCTCAAAGCCGGCAGAAGAGCTATGCGGACCAAAGGCGACGCGATTTAGAGTTTATGGTAGGGGAGCACGTGTTACTCCGGGTATCACCATCTAAAGGAACCAGACGTTTCGGCTTGAGAGGGAAGGTGAGCCCGCGATATGTGGGACCGTTCGAGGTCTTGGAGCGCGTGGGCCCGGTGGCATACCGATTAGCCTTACCGCCAAACCTCGAACGGGTGCACAACCTTCTTTTAAGGAGTGTGTGATGTAATGTCGTGACTTTTTCTGTACCCTTTTACTTCCTTGCTAATAAAGTATCTGCCATAGGGTGTTGAATAATCGAGTTTTCTTGTGTTGATCGTCGGGGATTGCGGGTATTTTTCTATGTTATTGCCCGAAAAATGATGAACGGCAGTGCGATCGGATCTGAAATCCGACTTACGGATCTCCCGGAATGGGGTTTTGAAGGTCGCGGTATCCGTAGTGTGCGCCGGAATCATACTAAGTGTTTGGCACGCTTTTCGAAGAGATTGGGAATTCCCTTTTAGCCTTTAAATATCCGGATGGGGGGTTTTAATTGTACGTACAAGAGAAAAAGAAAGAAATTATTTTTCCTTCAAGAAAAGAAAACCCTAGCCGGAGAGAAAAAAGGAAAAAAGAAAGCGGAGATCCCGATCTTCTTCGATCAAGGTGCCGGAAGCCGGGAGGGTGAACGGATCGCCTTCTCCGATCGTTCGAGGTAAGCGGTGCGTTATTTTAGTACTTTCGTCGGGCGTTTTCGGCTTTTAAGGTTTTCGTTTTTTGTTCTGTTTCGTTTGGTCTCGCCGTTGCCGCCGCCGCGATGCCCTAGAGCACCGCCGCCGCCGCAATGCCCGAGAGCGCCGCCGCCGCCGCGATGCCCTAGAGCACCGCCGCCTTGTGACCGTCGTCGCACCCCGGGCAGCTGGGCCGCATTGCGTGCGGTGCCGCGCGGGCCTGGTGCCCGCGCGTCTGTGCCGCGTGCGGTGCCGCGTGGGGCAGGCGCCCGCGCGGCCGCACCGCAGGCAGCGCCGCGCGGGGCTGGTGCCAGCGCTGCTGTGCCGCAAGCGGCGCCGCGCGGGGCAGGCGCCCGCGCAGCCGCACTACAGGCGGCGCCGCGCGGGGCTGGTGCCCGCGCGGGGCAGGCGCCCGCGCGGCCGCACCGCAGGCAGCGCTGCGCGGGGCTGGTGCCCGCGCGGTTGTGCCGTGTGCGGCGCCGCGCGGGGCTGGTGCCCGCGCGGCCGTGCCGCATGCGGTGCCGCGCGGGGCAGGCGACCGCCCGGCCGCACCGCATGCGGCGCCGCGCGGGGCAGGTGCCCGCGCGGCCGCACCGAGTGCAGTGCCGTGTAGGGCGGGGTAGCGTCGTCCGTCGCGCGCCGCTATCACTGCCGCCGCTGAGTCTTCGTGTGCTGTTGTGTGTTCGGAACCCCAGTCTTTTCCTACAAGCAAGTTTAAATCTTACCTACTATTCTTTTGGAGACTATTTAGGTCCGGGAACCGGTTGCGAGCGCGGATCAGGTTCAGGTGTTTCAGTCCTTACACTTCGAGGTGGGTAATGTTGTGGTATTTCTAGGTATGGTTTAAATTGTGACATGTGAGAGTAAAGTAGATGTACCGTTTGTTATCGTCTAACCCCTATTGCATGAGAATCCCTTTTTATTTCTAACTGTGGCGACTGAATGTCGCGGTGCTTTACTTTACGCCGGTTTCGGCATTTGTGCTCATGGTTGCTTACACGCACACCAGCGGTTTGGCCACCGCAATGGTGTACTTTTTCGGAAGGGTGGTCCGTCGACCCGTGTACCCCACAAGGTGGCGTAGTGGGGACCCCTCACGGTTACTTTAGGGGCTTCACAAGTGCCGTGGAGGGGTTGGTGGTAACAAGGTGCGAGCAAGGTATGCTTTTCGCTGGGGGTCTTTAGACCTTCTGGCACGTGATTGTTTTCTGACTAAACAGGGGATACGGTGACTCATGAGGGGAAAGTGGATGCTCTGGTTATCGGTTTGTCTATATTTCAGTATTTATTGCATCATACCTGTTTACATCTACTCTTTTTGTCACTGACTTCCCACACTATGACAGGTCCGTTCAGGGGTGGGATCCGGAACAACGGTGAGGCTACGACATAGAGTTCTTTAGCCCTTTGAGGCTGGTGACATATTTTACTTTCCTTTAGTTATCTTGGTTGTTTGGTTAGTATGTTTTGTGGTTGCTTCTTTGTGTGGATTGTTGTGGATGTTGGATTGAACACTTGACTTGATGTTGGATCGTCCTCTATTATGTTTTTACTAGGCTCGTATGCGGCAGGTTTCTAAATGTAAAAGTGTTTGCGAAAACGTTTTCAAAACTGAGTGTCGTGTGGGCACCGTTTTACAAACCTATAGATTTATCCTTTTAAAGTTATGTAGCCGCCAGGAATGAGATTGTGAAATGTTTTAAAAATCGGGTGTCGTGTGGACACCGTTTTGGCAACCTTGTGATGATTTTAGTAGTTGTGTTAGATTGTAATTCTTCCCCTTGCTTCTCATCTTGACTGTGTGGTTAAAGTATGTATCGCAATGGTGACGCCGTGCATATACAAAGGAGGCTCCGTCCGTGGGGTGAATTTGTATATGTGGCGGGTATGGCTCGTACCGGAGAGTTGAGTTGTTCAAAAAAAAGAGATATACGTTTTCCGCTTATTTAAAACCTCCGGGGCGTGACAGATTGGCTGGTCATCCTTACTTCCTCGTGTGTCCGGAGGCAGTGGATGGGTTGTGGTGGGTTTCGGAGCCGAAATTGGCATCTTTGGGAACCCGACATTGTTCGGTTTTTGGTTAGTCACACCTACTCACGTCGTTTGTGTCTTACTGCCCGGACACCCAAATCGGAGTGTCTGGGGGCAGCGGGTGGTTTTTGGTGAGTGTTGGCACTCTCTGGGACACTGTGTGGGTTTGGTTGTGTTCCGATGAGTTGCCGGGGACCTCCGGCAGGTTCCGGGAATCGGTAAAAGGTACCGATGGCCCAAATAGTTATCGGAGTGTGAGTCAAGGTGTGTTTTAGAGTGGTATTTAGTATCGGGTGAGTTATGATTTTATAGTACCTTTCGTAGGTGCAGGTGACTAGTTGCATCACTTTTGGCGTTAGGTGCTTCATCGGACTTCAGGTGGTGATCGGACTTCAGGTGGGTACTTCGATCCGGAGTTGGTTCAGTGGTGCATGCTCGGTGACATTCTTTCCCCCGTGTTTCCTTTCTTGATTACACACTTTGCATGTCATGCACTTGAGCACCACACAGTTCGTTCATGTTTGCTCTACTTTCCTATTTGCATCATGACTTAGAAATAGAGCGGTATTCTGTGATTGCTAGAGTTCATATGACATGATTATAGCACATGATCTTGAGACATAGCATGATTTGGTGACTTCGTGATTTATGACATCTCGTGTCTATTGCATGATGTTCGAGTTATATAGACCTGATAGGTCGGTGACACTATGACATTCCTTCGGGAATAGTGGACTTGATTGGTCGGTGATATATTGAGACTTGTAATATGACTTGTTGGATTCGGCCAGTGATTCCTTGTTGATTCTATCTCGGCTATTTGCCGAGAGTTGGCCATTGAGCATTTTGCATTGATCGCTACGGCTCAGAGTGCATTTCACGTATACCAGCAGTCTGATCCACTGCAAAAGGGTGTTCTTTTCCGAAAATGTGGCCGTACTTCCGACCCGTGAGCCCGATGCGGACCCTGCTAGGGTTATATGCCATGGAGAGCGGTAGTGGTTTCGCCTAAGGTCTTTAGACCAATATGGCTCATGATTGGGTGATTTGGACTATTTCATCGATTTGATGCATTATTATATTAGTTATTCTCTACAGTAGCGGATACTCATGCATTGATTGGTAGTTATAGTTTCTTCCAGTCTTGATTGCGGTTGTACTTGTTTATCATTGGTTGTTTCTAGTTATTAGTATCTTTCTAGCTTACAGTAGCGATTATTCTGATATTATTGTTTGATATATTCTCTTGCTACTGTATTCGGTTTACCTGTTCATTGTTATGCTATCTTTCATTGATACTATATCTGACCTTGCGATGCCTTGTAGTCGTTTGTTTTCTTTCGTTTGCCAGTGAGTACAGCTTGCTTTCGTCGGCTTATGGTACCCACTGGGAGACCCTTGCTGGTTTCTCACTATACCCCAGTTGGGGGTACTGCAGGAGGTGACGGTCGGGACGGTACGTGAGGCGACAACATAGCTAGAGAGCTTAGCAGTCCCGAGATTTTTGTTCAGTATTCCTTTCTACCCTTCATTACTTGTCGATGGGTTTAGAGTTGTGGTGGTCCAGTTTATATCTGACTGTTTGTTTCGTTTAAGAAGTGAATTCTTGTTATTATGATATCGTGGTTTTATGCAAAACATTTTCTACCCCTCGTGGTAGTCGATTTTCAAAAAATTATGTTTCCATGTGGGAAACCGTTTTAAAAAGGGTTTTGGATTTCATTGCATTAGTAGATTTCAAATAATGTTTTCGCGTGGGAAACGCTTTCAAAAGGATAGGAATGCTTGATGACCTATGCATTGCATCTTCTGCAGTAAGGACACTGTGGAGCATTAAAGCATCATAATTAAGGATCATTCAGCTGTATGTGCATTCTTTGTGAATGTAGTGTATGTGTGTGAGTGGGAATTGGTGGTTGTGAAACTGAACTGTGTGTGACGCCGTGCAAATACAGGGGAGATTCTGTCCGTGTGAACAGAGGGTTATTTGTATTTGTGGCGGGTCTGTGCGTGTCTCGGGGAGTATTCAAAAAAAAAAAAAAAAAAAAAATCTACGATTTACCGTTGTTTTCCTTAAAATGTATTTACAAAGAGAATCCCGGGGCGTGACAGACAACCTACAGTATCATGCAATATTCTCATGGTTATCTAATTTAAAGCGCAAGGCTATGTTTAGAGTAGGTACATATTTCAGGTTGTAGTAGTAGTATCTACTAATGCAAAGCTGCATAAGGTGCCACAGCTAATTTTGTCAGCTATAGCTTCAAAGATGTATATACATAGAGAATTTAATCTAGTAAGAAAAAAAGAAAGCAACTACTACATATGAAGAAAGAACAATAAATAAGGATTCTCATATTTAATATTCATGATCAGAAAAGCTCCACAATCAACCTAGAGTGTAAAGTACATTAAAAGGCCAAAATAAAAATATTCCTTATGCGATTATGAACAAATTGTGAAATGATGAGAAATCACTTGAATTGATGTGTATACTACATGCCTTTGCTTTAGGGGGGGAAAAAAGGACCGAAAATGCTCCATCTCCTCTTTGCCATTACAAAGTGATAGTGACTTGATTCCTGCTCTGAACCAATCCCATGCTATTCTTTTCACTCTTAATATCTCAATAGGTGGAGTTCCAATAAAAAAAGCTAGGAATCAATATCTAGAATTTAATTGCCTTTTAATCATAATTGCTCGAAACTCGACATTTACTAACTCTATTAGAGGTTAAAGAAGTTCAGAATGGAAGTTCTGCAAGGAAGATAAAAGTCATAAACTCCAAGAGCATTAAGTAACATGTACTTCATAATTGTTTACCATGCAAGTAATACCCAGAAAAAGAACTTTCAGTGTCTTATATGTTAGTGATGAAAGGTCACAAACATCAGGAACAAAATTTTACAACCACCTTGAATATGGATGTAGAAACCTTGAAATTTTAAAGTTCTATTTGATTAAATTAAATAGTTCAATTTTTGCATAGTAACTTAAGTGTGAATAGTAACTTGAGGTTTTTCGGGTTTGTATCTTCGAACTTGCCCTATTTAGCCGATCTGGACCCGAACCTATTGATGCGTACACTCGTTTTGATCGGTCTCAGCGATCTGAGCATGTTGGCGCGATCCGATTTTGATTTCGATGAGCCTAGGGCCTCGAAAAGTGTGCCCGATTATCTTAGTTTTTCTTGTGGATGCTTTTGCGAGTTCTCGAGACTTAAATTTAGCGAACCAAAATGGCTACCTGATAGGTTTCGACGAGCCGGACGTCCTGTCGTCGTCCGTTTCTATGTTCGATGATCCGACCGCTTCAAAATGCGTGTTTATGGATGATTTTTGGGTATTTGGGCTTAAATACTATTATTTTATGCATGATTTGGAATGGGATGGTTGTGGAGGGACTTTTCTGCATAAGTGCAACTTCTGTGAGAGACCTAACTGTGAAATGAGTTGAAGGTCCTTTTAGCATCTTTAGGTTAGTGCTGTTAGGATTTTTGTTGGAGCCTAACCACCTGCACCCCGAGTCCTGGGCTCTCGCAGCCACCTCCCCACGACCCCCCTCACTCCTCTCAACAGCACCCCCGAGCCATCTTCCTCTGGACAGTTAGAAAAAGAAGGGAGGAAGCCATTGTTGTCTTGGTTCCGAGCTTGGTGAGAGAAGGGACTCAACCTTTAACTCTTCTCCTGGGAGCCCTGGTCCATCCCTTCTTCCTCTGCAGACCTTCCCTGAGGAGCGCAGTCGCCGGAATCCACCGCCGGACGCCAGAGAGGAACCCTACACCTTCCTTTCTCTCCTCGGATCCGAACTGAGGTAAGGATCTCTACCTTGGCTTTTTCTTTGCATTTGGAGCTCGGCAGTGGCATTCTCACCTTCTGAGGATGCCCTCCATGCAGTGGCGGCGCCTGAGACCCTGGGTTGGCCAGTGAGAACTCAGAGCTCGCCGGAATCCTAGTTTTGGTCGGGGTTTCTTGCGCGTTTTCTTCAGTGTTTTTGCGGGGAATCCAACTTGCTGGGCACCTTCTGTAGACCCCCTGGAGATCATGCAAGAAGTTTGGGGACCTCTGGTTTTGAGTTGAGGCCGCAAGGTGATGCCCTAGCATTTTGTCTTCGTCTTGGGTCAAGCATCGCCGCCGGCCGCCGCCGTCGCTCCCCGACCCTGGCCACCCCTCTAGTAAGCTTTCTTACACCTTGCCAATCCCCCCTGTGCCCTTGCTTGAACCAGACAAGCCTTGTTTTTGATTTCACCATTGATGCCCAAGGTTGGCCGCAATCTTGGGTTACGGGCAATCAGTGATCTTGGGCGCTAGCTTTGGAGCTGGTGGAGTTCCTGACACCTCCTGGATCCTCCTCTAGCTGCTGCATGGCCCCTGGTGGAATCCCCTTCAAGCTCGATCAAACCGAGCCTGGGTGCATCTTGGTTGAGCCAAGGTTACTCCAGCGCGATCTCCGGCCACTCCTCAGTTTTAGGTAGGTGAGCTTCAACCCCTCCTTGATCTCTGGAACATGCTGCTCACGTTCTTTTTGGTGGGTGGCCGTAGGGAGGAGTCAGCTTGTGAGGAGCTCTAGCATTGGTGCTCTTGGCCGAGGTTGCCGCCATTACTGTTCCGGCGACTTTCCGATCACTCCAAAGTGAGCCCTTGTACCTCTCAACCCTTCTGAACATGATGCTCACTTTAGTTTTTGGTTTGGTTGAGTGGATATTGTCTTTTGCCATCTTGGTGAATTTGCATGCTTTATGGTTGACACCTAGCTACTCTTGGGCTTCGTGCCATGTTCCGACAGCGAGCACGGGTTTTAGTATGTCGAGGCCCTTATGCTGGAACCCTCAGAATTATCTGAAAGCCTTCAAGCATTTCTTTTGGGCTAAATCATGGTTAATTGGGAGTTCTATGCAAATTGTGGGAAGTTTGGGGACCTTTTTGATATTGTGGCAGTGTGGACTGTCTTGGGCAGCTTGTTGATGATCTCTGAACTTTTCGTTCAAGATCTAACGGCTTCCGTTGAGCGGGACTGGCTATCGACTCGTAAACCGATAAAATCGTCAGTTATCGACAATTTGGCACCTTTTGGACTTAGGATATTACCTAGTGACAGAGGGTTGCCCAGATATCTTAAGTGAAGCATTCTGGGGCAACACGCCAAGTTTCATTTAATTTGGTAGCTTGTAGGCTCTGATCGGATCATTATTGATCGATCGGCGGATTACCGGACTTCCGGCGGATCCCGAGATCTTGAGTGGTTTAGGTGTTATTACACTGTATTGTCTATGGTTTTGGTATAAGTGAGTCTTTTACTGATTGATGATTATGATTTAGGCCCGAGCATTCAGGAGTCGCCTCGCCGGTCGAGCAGTGGATATCGGGAGTCACCTCTCCAGCTGAGCAGCGGATATCAGAATCGTCTAGGTTGAGGTGGGTACTCCGATCCGGGTATCGGTATAGTGTAACCTTGGGTACCGTGATTGAGTGGTCCCATTGGTTGCCTTGCCAACCCTACTTGACGTTACTTACTGCTTGATATATATATATATATATATATATATATATATATATATATATATATATATATATATATACTCAGTGTAGTTGGCACTCTTAGTATAGTAGGGTTCCTGTTAGTTCATATGTATGCTCATGCCATGCTCTGTGTTTTAGACACTCTTAGACTCTGTGCTATACATCATCTATTGCTAGACTACACTTGCAAGTATTTACAGTTTCATATTGCATGATAGAGTAGGTGGATATCTTGTTATCACAGCACATTTGTTGATACACTATCATACTTGATCCCAGTTGGGAGTTATCAGCTGTTCGCTGTATTCCGGTCTTTTGACCGCAAGCTTGAACATCTACATTGAGATCGCCATGCACCAGTTGGACATCTTCACGTACACCAGTAGGCTGATCCCCCATAGTGGTGTTCTTTACCGGTAGAGTGGTCGTTGCGACCCGTGAGCTCGTTTTGTATGGCTGCACTTGTGGGACCGGGCGATATTGAGCCCTTTGATAGTCAACAAGTATGGGGTTCATGTCAGATTTGGTTTGGCACTAGCATGAGGTCCTAGTGACCAACAGTGGCATATGGCTGGGTATAGTGGATTACTGATGATGCATTATTATAGTTGACATATTTCAGTCCATTCACATGCTTTCATATCTGCTGATATATCTGCTTTCATATCTGCTAGATATCTGTTTTCCTACCTGCTATATACCTACGTTATATTGTGTCATATTTGCTTTACTGTTTACACCTACTGAGATACATTCAGTTGTGTGTCACACCCCTGGGTGACTTTTGCAAGTCGGTCGGGTAGTGAGCATCGGAGCAATCTGTGAGGATACTGCGTTAGTACCGTCCCGTGACAGAGCATTTTATAGTTATTTCCTGTTACCTTATAACATGTTTATGATATTAGTATTGCTGGATTATCTGTAGTAGATGTTTAATTGTTTATGCTTTCTCTAGTAAACCTTGCTTTGAATATTAAGTGTTTGTTCTTGCCTAGCCGAGCGTGTGTAGGAGAGATATTAGTTTTGGACAAGAAATCTCCTATGCGCGTGGCGAATCTGGTCGCGTCCTGGGGTTACTTTCGGAACTCTAATTTATATATAAAAAAAAAAAAAAATTACCGATTTTAAAACCCGGGGCGTGACAATGGAGCGCATGGACATATATTTAAATTAAGTATCTAAAGCAAGATAATTGCAAAAGCATATCATATCCATCAAACTATAATCTTGTTCAACATGCTCAAGAAATTTTGAGAGGGCTAGTATCTACCTGGCATATTAAGTCTCCAACAAGAGTTAGAATAGCAGATGTTATAGCTTTAGCTGTCACTGGATACTTATCAAGCGCCATCAGATACCTGAAATGATATACAAGGGGTAACTAAAGCTCTCATATTCTCCAGGAAAGTATAAGATAATCAATTTGCTAATTAGTTAATAAGAACCCAAGCAACATCTATATGAAGAAAGCAGCAATATTGTGTTTTAACATATCAAATTCTTTAGTGTAACAGAACAAATGTATTCCATCACATTTGCCAACACATGTTTTTTTACCGAGAATTCTAACAGTCAACAATGACTATCACTGAGCATTACCATTATCTAAAGCAGTTGGTTCCAAAATTGACTTTAAACATTCGACAATTAAATGGCGATCATCAATCAGTCATGTTTTCATATAATACTGCAGGAAAAATAAACTTATGGAAGGGGAAAAAAGGATATCATATTCCAAAATTTTATAAAATAAAAAACAAGATTGCACCGATGTCAAATGCAAAACTAAGCCTCAATTACATGATTTTATTTGTCAATTGCATTTATTTTGAAATTCATCACACAAAATATTCACTCTTAAATTCCCAAGAGAGATAATTTGCCATCTCTTAGACCTTTTCAGTACTAATTGAAGAATACTATGTTGAATTCTCTAAGAGGAAAAATAAAATTATAAGGGAAAACTTCAATTAGTACCCTTGTGGATTAATATATTTCTATTCTACCGCCCTGTGGTTTGAAAAATGTTACTTTACTACTCGATAGTTTTGTTTTTGTTTCACCAAAAGGGTCGTTAAATAGGGTAGTAAAATGTTTTAATTTACAAATCACACGGTAGTAAAACAAAAATTTTAGGCTATTAATATGCAGTATTTTACCACCTTATAGTTTATAATGTAGCTGTGACATCCCAATAGTTCCGCATTAGATTGAAATAGGATTGTGATTTGGTATATATGGCCCTGGTAATAATAACTGGACTTACGTATTTTGAGCTGGTGGTTTAGACCCAATGAGTAATTATTGCTAGCGGGTCGGATCGTTACACTTGATATCAGAGCCGGTTTACCAACCAGAAGAATAGTCCAACATCGGATGGAAACGAGATTGTGATTTGATATATACGGCCATAGTAATAATAACTGGGCTTAAGGGCAGGTGGTTTGAGCCCAACGAGTAATTATTGCTAGCGGGTAGGATCGTTATATTTGGTATCGAAGCCGGTTTACCAACCAGAAGTGTGAGGCGGGCCTTAAATCGCTTGGTGATCTTGAAGTATGTGTGTAATTGGGCTGACAAGGATGTCATGGCCTAAATGGAAGGAGTCATTGACATCCCAATAATTCTACATCAGATGGGAACAAGATTGTTATTTGGTATATACGAGATCATGAACCTTATTAATAATAATTGTTCTTAAACATTTTGAGTTGGTGGTTTGAATCCAACGAGTTATTATTGCTAGTGGGTCGGGTCGTTACATTTGGTATCAAAGCCAGTTCACCGGCTAAAAGTGTGGGGCGGGTCTCACATCACCGGATGATCTTGGAATGTGTGTATGATTGGACTGACGAAGACGTCAGGATCTAAACGGAGGAAGTCTGTGACGCCCCAAAAGTCCCACGTCGGATGAGAACGGTATTGCGATTTGGTATATACGACCTTAGTAATAATAATTGGACTTAAGCATTTTTGAGCCGGTGGTTTGAGCCTAATAAATTATTATTGCTAGTGGATTGGATCGTTACATTGTAGCACATTAGAATATTATGTTTGTAAATTGTATTATTTGCTATCCTATTTAACTACAAATCCTTATGGTGAAACAAAAACAAAATCGTAAGGTAACAAAAATGTTACTCTTCAAATCACAGGATGATAAAGTAGAAATACTCTAAACCTCAGATTTTCCCAAAGTTAAATTGGGGATCTAATCACTTTTTCACACATGAAACTGGAATAATTACCCCCTAATAGCTAGTAGATACATTAAATTTAATAAAATTATCAGCTTTACTAACTTAATTCTAACTTTAACATAAAAAATTTCAAATTTCATGTGTCAAATTAAAAATACTTCTGAGGAGGGTCTCACTACACATACACCAAAAAAAAATTAAAAAAAAAAATATCTCTAATCAATTGTTGGAACAACTAAACTGTAATATCATAAATTTTTTCCCCAAAAAAAGGGGTTTTGAAAAAAAAAAAAAAAAAAAAAAAAAAAAAAAAAAAAAAAAAAAAAAGTGAAAATTTACCATGAGAACAAGGATCCACTCCCATCTTTCTCATTTTCACCACCACCACCACCTCCGCCGCCGCCGCCGCCACGGGAGCCCCCATCTCCCGACCCCCCAAAACCACCACCATCGGAAACCGCTCGAAGCTTCGCGAAACCGAAACCCTGTCGCCCGAACCCAACGCCACAAGCGGAATTGGGGAATCCTCGGAGGGAGAGAGGTGGGAACCGCGGAGCGGCGAAGCGCTTCTCCCCAAAACAAGAAGCGGTTCTGCGGAGAAAGGGTTCGGGAGAGAAGGGGATGATGGAGTCGAAGGCGTTGAATGGCGATTTGCGGAGCATTGCCGCCATTGTCGCGCTGCAGCGGAGCATCGGGGAGAGCAAGAGAGAGGGGGAGGGGGTGGTCTGTTTTCGATAAGGGTATTTATACTTTCAGCAATGCTACTAGAATACCCGGAATAATCGTTCATTGCCTTCCTGAATGATTCATCATTTTTAATAGATTTAGGTGTTTTTTTTTTTTTCTTTTTACTTTCTTCTTATATTAGTTATTAGATATTAGATAATAACAACTTAATTCACATAAAAATTGATTCGTATATCTCTTTTCTTTTATATTAATTAGCAAATAATAACAATTTAAATTATTTAAAATTTATTCATATATCTCTTTTTTTTAGGGATAATTGACTGTGTACCCCTGAAATATGAAGAAATATCTAATTTACCCCTCTTATTTTTTTCTTTCCAATATACCCTTCATACGTTCCACCGTTATTAAAAATACCCCTACCGTTTCCCTTTGTTAAGTTAACTAGGGTTAAACTAGAGTTAAATAATAATCGGAGTTGAAAACTATCAGATATACCTATTTTGCCCAGGTTTAGGATTTAGGGTTTAGGGTTTAGGGTTTTAGGGTTTAGGATTTAGGGTTTTAGGGTTTAGGATTTAGGGTTTTTTAGGGTTCTAGGGTTTAGGGTTTAGGGTTTTAGGGTTTAGGGTTTAGGATTTTTTAGGGTTTTAGGATTTAGGGTTTAGGGTTTTAGGGTTTAGGATTTAGGGTTTAGGGTTTAGGGTTTTAGGGTTTAGGGGTTTAGGATTTTAGGATTTAGGGTATATTTGAAAGGGCAAAATAATAATTACACACAGATAACGGCAGTTCCAAACGGTACACTAACAGAGTTTAACTTCAGGGGTATTTTGGAAAGAAGTTGGAACGTAAGAAGGGTAGTTTTAATATTAGCTTTCTAAGAGGGGTAAATCTGAAAACAGGAAAATTTTTAGGGGTACGTAGGAAATTGCCTCTTTTTTTTTATATTAGCAATAATAACAACCTAAATTATTTAAAAATTTATTGGTATATTTTTTTTTCTTATATTAGTTAGTAAATAATAACAACCTAAATCACTTAAAAATTTATTCGTATAGCTCTTTTTTCTTATATTAGTTAGTAAATAATAACAACCTAAATCATTTAAAAATTTATTCGTATATCTCTTTTCTTTTATATTAGTTAGTGAATAATAACAACCTAAATTTTTTAAAATATCTATCCTTATCCACATTCCTATTTTGCTCTCTCTTTTCTATTATATTAGTTAGGGGATAATAACAATCTAAAACTTTTAAAACTTTTTTTAAGACGGTGAATGATTCGTTGTATTTTTTAAAAAAATCTAAGTTGGCAAAAAAAAAGTTATTTTGTCGAATATAATTTTTGTAGAATTATTTACTCAATTATAAAATTTTAAAGAGTTATTTGAAAAAAAAATCAGTAAAAATTGGAGTAGCTTCTTATTTTTTGAATTTTTAGAGGTCTTTCTAGTTTGTAAAAAAAAAAAAAAAAAAAAATTACTAATTGTACATCCAAATAGAATGTACATTTTATACTCGATTTAATTTAGGAAGAAATAAATTTTTACTAATCACATTAATATAATATAATGAGGGGAGATATTTTTATTATTAGATAGAAACAGCATACATCATAAGTAGCATTGCCAAAAGAAAAAGAGTCATGCTACCCCTACATTCACTTTTAGGTGTACTATGTGCATCTCATCTATTTTAAGATGGGGTGTAATTTGCTAGTCACTCGAAATGAATAGTAAATTATATCTCACACTAAAATCGGTGGGATGTATATTGTACATCTCATTTGAAATGTACAAAAAGTATTTTCCTTTTTTCCCACCTAAGATAAGTGAGGTGTATACTATACACCCAAAATTAGATGTTCAGGTAGCATTGCTCAAAAAAATATTTGTACACTTCAAAAGAGGTGTAAACCTTACATACACTTCAAATAATTTTAGAAGCTCAAAGAATTTTTAGTAAAAAAAAAAATTGACATGATAAATAGAAAATTGTAGTCTTTGGATTAAAATAGTATAAATATATATCCCACTTTGAGGCGTACCAGTACACCCTTTTGGGTGTATATATAGCATTATTCATAAAAAAAAGAAAAAAAAAATTACTTATACACCCAAATGGAAAGGGTAGATATTACATGCCACATCAGGCTCACAGAAATGGAAATGATTTTTAATTAAAAAAAATGATGTGATAAGCAGGTAATGATGATTTTTAAATTAAGAGCAATGCTACATGTACATCCCGAAGGGGTGTACATCATACACCTCCATCATTTTAATGGTGGCGATACTTTTTACTGGTCACATCAAGTGACCCATCATCACACCCCCATCCTTAGATGGGTGGGGTGTATGATGTACACCCCGAAAGGGGTGTACACATAGCATTTTCCTTAAATTAAAAAGTGTAAAATATACACCCTAGAATATATTAGTAATATTGCTTAAAATAAAGAAAAATCTGTTTGTACACTCAAAAATAAGTATACATTTTACCTCCCACATTCTAGTGTTCACATAAATCCAAATTAATTTAGTAAAAAAAAATACTGATGTAATGAGTAGGGATTTATGATATTTCTATAAAAAAAAAAAAAAAAAGTGTAAAATATAGACACAACTTTAGAATATATCATTAGCATTGCTCGAAAGTAGAATGTTTGGAATCCATATTATGCAAGAAGACATTGCTTTTGCTAATTCGAATTGAAGGGTGATATCAAATCGGTCTATTTTCGGCGTCATATATATATATATATATATATATATATATATATATATATATATATATATATATATATATATATATATATATTATTTGTACATCCCAAAAGAAGAATGTAGATCTTAAATTTCATATTGAAAGGTTCACATAATTAAAATATATTTAATATAAAAAAATATTGATGTGATAAATAGAGAAAAACTGGGCGAGTCGATCTCGGGTCCATATCATATGTATCGGCAGGAAGCTGGCCGACTTGGTGAGTCGATCCACAATGACCCATATCGCATCATGGCCTCGCTAGGTTCGAGGCAGACCGGTAACAAAATCCATAGTGATCTGCTCCCACTTCCAAACTGGTACAGAAAGCGGTTGCAGTTTCTCCGCCGGTCTCTGGTGTTCTGCCTTCACCTGCTGGCAAACCAAACACTGAGCCACATGGTTCGCCACATCGGCCTTCATTTCAGGCCACCAGTAGTGCTGCTTCAGATTCCGGTACATTTTTGTCCCTCCAGGATGTACCGTATATAGGGATCGATGAGCCTCAGAGAGAATGTCCTTCTTCAACTCGCTGTCATTTGGAACGCACCAACAACCCCTGAATCAAATAGAGCCATCGGCGTGCAGGTGATAATCATCCGTCTGTCCAAGCGATATCAACTCTCGAATCTTCTGGAAGGAAAGATCTGACTGCTGTCCCTCCTTTATGCGATCGAGTAGGGTAGGCTACACTACCATCGCTAAAAGTCGAGCAGTCGATCCCGAAGGAACAATCTCCAACACCAGTCGCTGAAACTCAGAAATCGGACGATCCTGCTCTGTGATCATCAGTAACTCAGGCGATCCATGCTTTCTGCTCAAGACATCAGCCACCACATTGGCCCGACCTGGATGGTACTGAATGGTAAGATCATAGTCCTTCAGCAGTTCGAGCCATCGTTGCTACCTCAAGTTCAACTCTTTCTGGGTAAAGAGATACTTAAGGCTCTAATGATTAGTGTAAACCTCACAGTGGACACCATAAAAGATAATGCCTCTACAGTTTGAGAGCGAAAACCACCGCTGCAAGCTCTAGATCATGCGTCGGATAGTTTTGCTCATATGGCTTCAGCTGTCGAGAGGCATAAGCTATCACCTTCTCGTTCTGCATTAGAACACAGCTCAGACCGATCCGAGAGGCGTCACAATAAACCACATAGTTCTCGCCTTGGATCGGCAAGGTCAAAACAGGTGCCTCAGTCAGTAGCCGCTTCAACTCGTCGAAAGCAAGCTGGCACTCTGGAGTCCATATAAACTTCTTCTCCTTTCTGGTCAAACGGGTCATCGGAGCGGCGATTTTGAAAAATCCCTCGACGAACCGTCAATAATACCCCGCTAGATCGAGAAAACTGCGCACCTCAGTCGCATTGGTCGGCTGGGGCAACTCCTTGATAGCCTCAATCTTCTTAGGATCCACAGCGACGTCATCAGCAGAAATAATATGCCCAAGGAATGCGACTTTCCTGAGCCAAAAGTCGCACTTCTTGAACTTGGCATATAAGTTGTTCTCCCGCAGCACTTGGAGAACCTGTCGAAGATGATCCTGGTGCTCCTCATCGCTCTTTGAATAAACCAGAATATCGTCGATGAAAACCACGACGAAGCGATCGAGAAAGGGTTTGAAAACCCTATTCATCATGTCCATAAAGGCAGCTGAGGCATTAGTAAGCCCGAACGGCATCACCGTGAACTCATAGTGGCCGTATCTGGTACGGAAGGCGGTCTTCGGAATATCCTCCGCCCTAACCCGCAACTGATGATAGCCGGATTGCAAATCGATATTTGAAAAAACCACCGACCCCTGGAGTTGATCGAAAAGATCGTCGATCCGAGGGAGAGGATAACGGTTCTTGATCGTAACCTTGTTCAACTCCCGATAATCGATGCACAGACGTAGACTACCATCCTTTTTCTTCACAAAGAGCACAGGTGCACCCCATGGAGAAACACTGGGTCGAATAAAACCCAAGGTCAATAAATTCTCTAGCTGCGTCTTCAACTCCTTCAATTCCGCAAATGCCATGCGGTAGGGCGCTCGCGAAATAGAAGATGTGCCGGGTACAAGATCGATGACGAAATCGATTTCCTGCTCGGGTGGCATTCCCGGAAGCTCATCAGGAAATACGTCCGGAAAATCCCGCACAGCGGGAATATCCTCAATCCGACGAATAACAGTAAGGGTGTTGACAGCCATGACAAGATATGCCACACACCCACTCTCTAAGCGACGACTGGGGTCACAGAACAGATCCCCAAATATGTTGAAGGCTCGAAACCCGAGTAGATCAACTCCGCTCCACCAAGCGGATCCAATGTCAATCTCCAGAAAGTACAGTCGATAGTAGCCCGATATCTAGATAACCAGTTCATCCCCAAAATCATATCGTATTGACGAAGTTTGAGGACGAACAAAGATATAGGAAAACTCCGTCCGCCAAGATGAATCGGGCATAATCGGAGTTCCTCGTCGATAAGGACGCTATGACCAGGGATCTCTCCCCAGAAACGATGTCTAGTCGGCTGGACGACAATACCATGGGTGGCAATAAAATGGGTAGAGATAAAAGAGTGCGAAGCCCCCGTATCAAATAAAGTCCTAGCATGATGACCAAAAATAAATGTAGTACCTGCTAGGTTCTGCTCTGGAGTGGGGTCGCCCTGAGTCAGTGCGAAGACGCGTCCACCAGCAGTCTGACGCGTCCCAGTATGTGGTCGAGGAAGAGGGGGACGCCCAGAGGAAGCAGAACTAGGCGTCGGTCCCTGTCGTCGAAGTGGTGCTGCTGATACAGGAGCTACTATCTGCGCGGGTGCAGATCCCCGCGGGCACGCCGTAGCCATATGTCCTGGTTGGCCGCACTTGAAGCATCGGCCGTGGCGTTGGTCGCAGACGTTGGCTCTGTGAGTACCTCCGCAGAAGACACACGGCCGGGGTCCCCAGTTGGGGTTGACGTAGGCACTTATGGCCGGTGATCTCCTGGGCCACTTCTTCAGCCGGGGCTGCTTGGGCTTGTGCTGGCTGGAGGATCCACCAACACCCTCGGAAGATGACCGCTTCTTGCCCTTGTCCTTGTCTGCAGCATCCCGCTCAGCGCGGAAGATAAGGACGTCCGCCTCAATAGATAAGCACCGCTCCACACAGTTGTCGAAGTCGGTGATCAGGTGGGAAGAGAGCTGGCGGCGAATCTCGTGCCTCAGCCCCTGGGAGAATAGCCGTACTTTGCGTCGTTCCTCGCGCACTGCCTGTGGAACCAGGTCAGTAATGCACGAGAACTCCTGCTCGTACTCGCGGATGGATCTGTCTTCCTGCCGTATGTTCTCCAGCTCTCGCTCGAGACCTTCCTTGGTAGTCTCCTTCAAATAGTGGTGGTACATAGCAGCTTTGAACTCGGTCCATGAGGGTTCAAGCAAACCCTCGAAGTGATGCGCCCGTTGACGCTTCCACCATTTGCTCGCGCTGTCCTCGAGGCAGTGCACAATAATATGCACTTTGTCGCGCTCCTCAGTGTACAGATCCTGGAACAGCTTCTCCATGCGATCAATCCACTACTTGACAGCCCAGTTGTCACGCCCCCGGGGTTTTTTTGAGTCTATCAAAGCGGAAAATCGCGTGTATCTTTTTTTTTTTCTTCTTAACAAGGTAATTTAAACCTCATCCCCGGTGCGTGCCAGACCGCCACATACACAAATTCTCCCTGCCCACGGACAGAGTCTCCTTTGTATATGCACGGCGTCTCATTTACAACAACATACATCAAACACCAACCATCAACCATACAATAGACATACATCATCAAGCGGAATATTAAAGCGGCATCAGTGTTTAGAAAGGATAAAGCCAGCGGTTGCAAAACCCGTGCCCACACGGCACTTCGTTTTGAGAAAATCTTTTCGAAGTCATTTGGTTTATCATGAAAACGTGCCGCATAAGAAAACATCACCAAAAGAACCGAAATATAAAAGTACACCTCATCCACAGCGCTAAGTAATACATGTCCACGAATATTACGACCCACAAGCAAATTAACTAAATTAAGCGTAAGAGAAATAAGATAATAAAAACCAAGTGTTCTGACTACGGCCCTCGCGACGCAGTGTCACCGCCCTCCCGGCTAACGCACCTCGTAACACCTGTCACGGAGTGGGTAATGTCAGTGACAAACAAAGTAGATGTCTATTATCAATAAGGAATAAGAAGCAAACCGAATACACCGGAACCATTTCGCTAAAACCCTGCACATATTAAGCTGGGCCCCAACCCCAGATTTATCAATTAAATTGGGCACCAACCCCAGATTATTTGTCGGAGAGACTAAAGTCTCCCCTCGTGCGCAAACACCTCTTTGATGCATTTAACCCCTTCACGGTGCTGGTGTGCTATTCCCAGCGGGCGCGAAGGGGTCCTCACGGCTCTCACCCCTTTGTGAGGAACACGGGTCATAAGAGACCACTCTTCCGGAAAAGTACACCCATGCGGAGGCCAATCCGCCTGTGTACGTGCAGCATCCGAAAACGGATTTGCCGAGATCGGCGTGTCATGAGCACCGCGACCGCAGCCGCTTCAATTGTTAGATAAAAACACAATTATGCGAAAGGTTAAACTGTCCATCTACTTTGTTAGATAAATTAAGAGTATTTTAATGACGATAGATGCACTTACTGCACTGGTTGTATTTACAGCAACCGTACCCACCTATTTGAAGAGAGATCGGAACACCCGAATCCTTCGCGCACCCCCGCTGCGCGTCTGGACCTAAAGAAAGTCCGCACGGATAACTATAGTCAAAACCGTGTACTAACATCCGAAAACACAAGACCCAATTTACTCTTTTCGATGGAAAAGTCCAACACCGTCCGGGTTGACGATACGGAATTCCCGCGCCGCCGTCGTCGTCCGCCGGAGCCCCGCGCGGTTCGGAACCGCGCGGCGTGTCTCCGCGGGCGACGCCCATGCGGCGCGGTGCCTCGCGCGGGCGTTGCCCGTGCGACGGCCGCACGGTGCCCGCGCGGGTGCGGCCCCGCACGGCGCCCGCGCGGTTGCGGGTCAGCGCGGGTGCCGCGGCGCGGCAGCCGCGCGGTGCCCGCACGGCTGCGGGTCCGCGCGGGTGCCTCCCGCGCGGCAGCCGCGCGGCGCCCGCATGGTTGCGGGTCCGCGCGGCAACCGCGCAGCGCCCGCGCGGTGCCCGCATGGTTGCGGGCCCGCGCGGGTGCCGCCCGCGCGGTGCCCGCATGGTTGCGGGCCCGCGCGGGTGCCGCCCGCGCGGCAGGCGCACGGCGCCCGCACGGTTGCGGGTCGGCGCGGCAACCGCGCGGCAGCCGCGCGGCGCCCGCGCGGTGCCCGCATGGTTGCGGGCCCGCGCGGGTGCCGCCCGCACGGTTGCGGGTCCGCGCGGCAGCCGCGCGGTGCCCGCGCGGTGCCCGCACGGTTGCGGGTCCGCGCGGCGGCCGCGCGACGCCCATGCGGTGCCCGCGCGGTTGCGGGTCCGCATGGGTGCCGTCCGTGACCCTCCTCCGCGCGATGCCCTAGCGGCACCGCGCGCCTCCGCCGTCCATTCCGTGCCCTAGCATGAAAACGATGTCGGCGACGGCGACGGATACGACGGAGAAAACAAGAACTCAAACAAAAGAGACGACAGAAAAAATCCCAAATAATTTAAAACAATTATTTTACTAACCGAAGATCGACGGGAAGGTTGTCCGGTCGCGTTCTTGCCTTCGGTTCGGTGTCCGGGAAGATCGGGCCCCTTCTCTTTCTCCTTTCCCTTTCTTCCGGCTAGGGTTCCGTCTTTTCTTTTCTTTTTCTCTTCTCACCGATTAGGGTTTTTATTTTTCTTTTCTTTTCTTTCCGATAATCGGGATCCCTTATATAGTCGTATTAAATCTTTAATTAATTTCCTCTTTAATTCGTACGTAAGAGGAATCTATTTTCAGTCATCGGATAATTAATTAACCAATTAATTATCCCCTACGAGATAAACCACCTTATCTCTAACGGGTGCAAGATATTTTGCACGGATTCCGATGCACGACTAATCACCGTATCACTTTGAATTCCGTTCCGGGAGATCCCGATATCGGATTTCAGATCCGATCGCACCGTCGGCTTTCTTTTTCCGCGCTCTATCGCGGAAAAATACTAGCACCTCACAATGGCCAACTTTTAAGAATTGAATAAATTTATTTTACTTAAAGGCTTAAACGACTACATGTAAGTCAAAATTACCCCGAAAGGCCGGATCACTACACCAGTGGTCGTCATCTTTGCCCATGAATACCCCGCGGCTTGAACTTCTTAAACTCGAGAAGGACGGCCTTCGCTCGAGCTTTCTCTGCCTGGTCAGCCTCGGCATCAAAGTCACCATCGGCAACCGGGGTGACGGATCGAGATGACGCCGATGTCATCCCGGCAGTAACCGTAGGGGTAGCGGCAACCCCTGGTACCGCTCTGGAGGTAGCAGCTACATCTGGAACCAACCCCGCATGTGGTAGCACGGGGTCGACAGGTGGCTCAGCCAAACCCTCAGGCTCGGCGACGACCGGTGCAACAGGTGGTACAACCGACGGTGTAACAACTGGGGCTACTGGTGGGGGAACAGGTGGAACAGGAGCAGCAGCCTGCTGCTGAATCAGATGCTGAACCAACCCAGTCAGAGTCGCCAACTGAACCTCGACCTGCTGCAGTCTGCCAGGGTCCTCAGGCTCTCTCTGCACCCTGGGTGGTCGGCCGACACCTCGGCCAGTGCCCGCACCACGCCCACGTCTAGGAGGACGAGCCATCATTGTAACGATACAACCAGATTAGGAACAAACTCAACAATATAGCTTGAGTTCATAACCCCTAAACTCAACATACCGAGCGCTCTCACATCATAAGTCATCCTAGGGTTCATCCTAACCAGAACCTAACCAGTTTTCCTAGGTATCATGCACCTTTTTCTCTGATACCATAAAATCTGTCATGCCCCGAGTTTAAAAATCAGTCTAAAATTTTATTTTATTTTTTAAATCAGAGGTACAAAACTGGGTGCAACAGACCACCACATGTATAAGAAATCCTCTATCCACACGGACAGAGTCTCCCCTATACATGCACGGCTAGGCAAGTACAAGATTATATAATCAGAGTTAAGTACATAACTTTAACTAAACAACATAACAACCCAATCAGTTCTAAACAACTATAAATAAGACATACGATCTCAACATCATGTAAAACAATACTAAGGTACCAAGATGTCATAACATAATAAACTGCTAATCATATGAAATACTACAAAGTAATCAGAATCCAAAATATGTAGATCATCATGGGGACAGCTTTATCATGATCGCCTCACTGGACCGTCCCGACATCCCACTACCCGACGGACCTGAAATAGTGGTCACCACGAGGGTGTGAGATACAACATACAATGTATCCCAGTGGGCACGACGAGCCGAGAAATAGCTAATCGTACCTACTGGATACTATAATCTGCGGATAGTAACTGGTTAGTGGATAAAAGCTAAATAAGCAAATAATGTCTACTGGTAATCAAAGTATACTGAGCAGAAGCTAAATAATCAAATAACAGGTCTGCTGATAAGCAAAGTATACTGAGTAGAAGCTGAATAATCAAATAACAGGTCTATTGATAATCAAGTATAATGAGCAATAATAGGTACTGAAATAAGCATGCTAGAACATGGAAGTATAAAAGCTATGCATCAATCACAAGAACATCAAGTACCCAATCAATGCCACTATTGGTCACGAGGACCTCAGGCTCATGCCACTATCTGGCACCTATCTGGCTGACATAACCCCGCACCTCCAGGTGCTGTCTGGGGGCTCACGGGTCTTTCCTCTAAACCACTTTACTGGTAAAGAACGCCCGGCGGGGGATCAATGCCACGACGTACGTGAAGTACAGTGGTGCGTGGCGATCATAATGCTATGCTCAAGCTTGCGGTCCAACGACCGGGTAGTCGGTAACAAGCCGAGATCCCAACAAGGAAGCAGATGTCTGTATATATCAATCATAGGTCTATCATGCATATCTGGAATGTAAAAGAAAGTATCTCTGGATATAAATGCAGTATAACAAGGTAACATATATGATAATCAAAATATGATAAACAATCAACAGGCATGATCAGACCATGAAATCAACTGTACTGAGATATATGAACTGCTGAACAGATATACAGGAAATGTCCAAGTAAATGTCTATCATCTAGGAATATAAGACATGTAGGCATAATTAGGGCTAGATCAAGAACAAGTGTCCGACTGGACTAAAGCAACCAGATGGTCGAAAAGATAAAGCCCGGACCGAAGATAACCCACCTCAATGTAGGCCAATCCCGACTCCCGCTAGACTACTATGAGGCTGGTGCTGAACTGCTGGGCCCTGAACAAAAATTGTGATCAGTAATAAACTCACTCATACCCATCCCGACAACACTACAATAACACGTCGCTAATACGGGGAACTTAGCCGAAACTAGGCTTTAAACCGAAATTTTCGGAAAACCACTGAACCACTAAACTTGACCCGCCAACGGTCTACAAATATCCAAATACCACCAAACTACACATGCTGACCCTAAACATCATAATTTAGATGTTCGGGCAGATAGGGACCAAAACGTAAAACCCTGTGTCAAAATGTTGCCAAAAATACCCGTGAAACTCCCGGAAAGCCGATTTTGGATTCGGAGTCTCCCGACAGAAAACTAAAGTCACTAGACCAGCCAGAACAGTGTCGGGGATGACCAGAGGCAACAACAATGTCCAATAACTGATCTTTACTCCCTGGTACGCGAACTCGCGCCAGAAATCGTAAAACCGACGATTTCGCCCATTTACGGAACGATATCAGTTTTCCGCTCAACAGAAACCTACGGACCCCTAACGAAAAGCTTAGAGGGTGCGTAAACACTGTCTAAAGACAGCCATGCTGTCACAATTGCAAGTTGACCCAAAATACAACCTAAACTGCATAATTACATTATTATAAACGTTGTTTCGCCTCGTTCTCGTAATCCATGAGGTTTTAAACTGCGCTGTAAGCTTCAGCGCGTTCGTTTCGACACGACAAAACTCGTGCTCACAAGTTTGGGCTGGCACAGGGCCCGAGGGCAAAGTTGGCCCATAAACTCTTTAGTCCAAAAACCACACTAAGCTATAACATGTATAAGACTTGATCAAACTGAGATTAAATGTGATCATCATGATCTAAACATGTTACTGAGTTGAGGGCTCATCTTGGGCTTGTCGGAGAGTGGCCGGAAAGTTGGCCGGAGCAACACCCAGTAATGACCAAGGCTCGGGTTAGGCTACTTCTGAACAAACCAGGTTCAAACCTGGAATAGAGATGAGCACAAGTTACTACAATCTCCCAGAAGAACTTTGGACCCGGCCAGCCCCGGCGCCGGTGGCCGGAGGCGGCGGTTGGCCGGAAACAACCATTACAAATACCTTAGCAACAAGGTTGGAGAAACTTTGCTACCAGAGGTTCTCGGGCCAGACCATGATGTTAGAACACATAAATGGAAGGTTTACAACTAACCTGGGTGGTTGGCCAGCGACCAGAGGCGGCGCCGGCGGTGGGGCTCGGGTTAAACCTGGGGTGCAACTACAGTGAGCAAAATCCCCACGTTAAAACTTTCATGCAAATGCATGTAAAGCCTCCTCAATGTCCAAGGAACTCACCTGAGTCACTGGGCGGCGGCCGGGAGCGGCAGCGATCGCCGGAGCTCGAGCTCGGTGAAGATGGAGAGCTCCAATGGCGGATTCTGACCGGTGGCTTTTAGGCCTTGCAACTTGGTCCAAAAGGACCCTCCTCGGTGCCGTGAAGCCTTCCAAGGTGATGGCCGGCAGCACGTGTGAACGGCAGCGCCGGACGACGAAGATCGACCGAGGAAGAAAATAGTCCGGTTCTAGGGCTGGCTCGTGCGGCTTGAATTGTCAGCCGATCGCAACGAAACTTTGGGAGGATGTTGCAGTCGTCGATATGACCAAACTCAATGGTCTTGATCTCAAATCAAACGGTCGGATGAAGACGACGCCCAAGATCGGCCAAACAATGGACTTTCGGCAATAGGTTGCTCCCGCCGGCAACCGGAAGCACGGCAGTGGCTCGGGCTTCACAGGGAGGATCCACTCAACGTCGGGAAGAGTTTGATGGCGTCCACGAGCCAATTAAAACAAAAAGCTTCCAAGATCTTACCTTGCCGGAAAAACCCAAGGAAGAGGATGACCCCGCGGCGGCGCACGGCGGAGCTCGGTGCCGGGAACCCTATGGCTCGGTTACAGCTTCACATAGGGATAACCAGAAGATGCTGGGACCAACCAAACTCCTTCTTGATGCTCACCTCACCAACAACCCGAGAAGAAAGACCACTTCCTTGTCTTCTTGGGCTTCTCCGGCGATGGGAACAGCAGCGGCTGGTGAGGCGACGGTTGGAGGAGTTGGTGGAGAGGTGTCGGTTGCAGAGAGGGAGGTAGAAGGTTGCTTCGGGTTGAGGGGATCTCCAAAAGACACAAACCGCAACATTTATAAATGTTGTATTTGCAACAAAATGCTAGTAGGCCCCTCCACACTTCATATTTGGGTCCAAATCCCTCATAGAAATCTTATCTTACATGTTAGTCCTTATCCATAAGGTGGCACGCATTTTGGAGCATAAATATTTGAGTTTCTGCGCAAAATACTATATTTTTCGCCGTATTTCATGCTTTTCGAGGCGTTTTAGTCGTCAAATCAAAAAACGGACTTCGCCATGACGTCCGGCTCGACGAAATCTATCAGGTAGCGATTTTTATTTTTTGACGCGATGCTCGGATAAATTTCTGGTCCATAATTACTGTCCAATTATACAGTTTTTTATGCTTTTCGAGACTCTAGGGTCATCAAACGTAAATTTCGTCAGCGCCATTGTGCTCAGATCGATGAAACCGATCAAAACGACTACCTGGATCGCTATGTTTGGATTCCAGACAGTGGATTGGCCAACTTTGGCATCGAGGGGATTTAGAAATAGGGGTTACTATTCATTATTGTTCATCCACTGTGCATAATCCACTATTCACTTAAGTCGCGGGTACCGTCTGCTTCTTCGCTGATTTCTGGAATATTCGATCGTCGGATCAGAATTTGGTCTATATTATTTTTGATCAGTTCGATGAGATGGTCGCACTGGTGATCTCGGATTCTCAAGATCATGCTCAGATTTGAAAAGTGATATTTTCGCTTCGTAAACTGTGCAATTTGCACATCGACAAATGACCAAATAGGTTATCTTTGCTCTTTTGAATTCAAAATCAACTCGAATTTCCTTTTCTTTTTATTTATTTAAAATATAAAAATCTCGATTATTACATAATATCTCTGGGCTTTGCGTGGGAGCCCAAACTTATTCCCCTCTACATGTGATATTTAGTTCCACATCGGAAACTCATCACATGTAGAAAGGGTTTATTTACTTCTTCACTTTGGCATGTGTTGGTTAGGAGAAAGTGAGAGCAAAGGCTTCTCCTAAACACACACACGCGAGCACGGACGACGCGTGCGCAATATCAAGCCGGTTCTCTTTTATTTTGACTTCTTTTTTTTTGGCTTAACCAACCTTGGGAAGTTGCATCTCGGGCTATCTAAGAGTCTTTCTTGGGAAGGGGCTTGTGGGCTATCCGAGATGGCTATCCGTTTGAGCTTGTCCCCTGGTGGGTTGGAGATTGGGCTTCCTCGTTGGGCTCCATATATGTAGAGCAAAAGGAGTTGGTTAAATACAGAAAAATACTACAGTACCTAAACTATATTACAGAGTGCTATTACATTGTGATTTACAGTCTTCTTCTTCTTACTTCGAGCTTCTAATTTTTGCTGGATCTCTGAAAATTGTTGGGTTCGCTACGTACCATCCTGGACTCGTGCCGACGGAGTGGACCGTGATCGTTGTATCGCTAGGTGTGATTGCCGGAGCCTCGCACGTGGAGAGGCAATCTTGCTTTTAGGACAGTGCTAATGCAAGCCTCGACATTCACAAGCCTTATCTAATCTTTGTTATTTTATTATTAACAGTATAATAGAAATTTGCATGATAGTTTCAGTTTTAAATTATTTAAATATTATTTGACTAAAAGAATTATTTTGAAAAGAATTTTTCCAACATTCTACAAGCAAGATTGAATTAGTTTATCTTTTCATTTGTTATAGTATAATTGTTATCATACTGTGAATCATATTTAACTGTGAATTAGATAAATATTGTTAGTATAAAATCTGTTAATGAATTAGATAAATATTGTTGATAATATTATTGTGCTATACTGTTTATTTAAAATATAATTTTATATAGTGTTTAATTATCCTTACACTATTATTTGTTTAAATACTGTTAGTATAGTTGTTTATATAGTTGAGAATATCTTTGTGTTAATACTGTTAATTAGTACTGTTACTATAGAATTGTTAGTATACTTCATAGAATCGTTTTGTTATATTACACCGTTAAATATTTAATTCTTCTAATACTGTTAGTATAGATAAATATAATTGTTGGTGCTATTAAATATTATTGTATTAGTATAGACAATATTATAGCATAGTATAACTATTACATATATACTGTTGTTAGTATATATAGTTGATAGAAAAATTTTATTGCACTAATTAAAATATAGTTTAACTGTTACACTGTTATTTAAAATTTAGTATAATCATTGTTAATTAAATTTAAACCTGTTAACTTAGATTAACTGTTAAACTGTTTTAAACTTAGAACAATTTGTGAGATCTTTTTAGGTTATTGTTTAAACATATTCTGATTATTGGAGGATTCGTATTCGGCGAAACCGTTTACTTTTGATGGTCGTAATTTTAGAATGTGGTAGAACCAAATGCGGTTCTGACTCACCACGCTTAGGCTTGTTTCTACCATCTCATATCCTATTGAGATTAGCAATGAAACTGCGCCTGATGGTGCTATTAAGTCTGTGGCAAATCGTCCTCAGACTCGCAGCTAGTCACAGAATGCTCCTACTCCAGCTGTTGCACCTGTGCCTTGCCTTCTACTGATCCTACTATGATTAATTATCATTGTCTGAACCGGATCCTTAGCACCCTATCTGATAAGCTTTATGATATTTACTGTAGTATTCAGACTGCTAGGGAGCTCCGGATTTCCTTAGAACAGAAGTATGGCCAGATTGATCATACTAAGAAGATATACTAAGTTTCAGATTTACTTAAGTTTAAATTGGTAGATAGTAAATCAATGTCTGACAAACTTCAGAATTTTGAATACATTATTGAGCAGCTTAGATCTAGTGGTATAGATCTAGATGAGAGTTTCTTAGTTGCCACTCTAATAGATAAGTTGCCTCATTCCTAGTCCAACCACGCTAATGATCTGAATTACAATCAAAGAGAACTTTTCCTGAATTTTATCCTAAGATCCCTTAAAATAGAAGAAACTAACCGAGCTAGGGATAAGAAGCCTAGCGAGCCTTCTACCCAAGCCAACCTAGTAGAGAACCCGAAATCTAAGGGTAGAAATTTTTAACCCTTTAGGAACTTTAAGAAGAAGCTTTTCCAACATAGAAAGTTCAACCCAAACTTTAAGAGGCCTTCACCTAAGGGGAGTGGAGTAAATTCTGGATGCTTTGTGTGTGGGAAGACGAACCACTTTGCGAAGGACTACTATTATCGAAAGACTCGACCTTCCGCACCAAAGAAGAAGGGAGCTCCTCCTGAGCGTCAGCTGAACATGTTGACTGTGAACCCAACCCTTCTGACTCCACTACCAGGTTAAGATCTAGCTTACCCGAGGTTAACCTTGCTCTTAGTTCTTCTGATTGGTGGATTGACACTGGAGCAAATGTTCATACTTGCTCTAACCGCTCTTGCTTTTCCACTTATCATGACTCAAGTGGAGGATCGGTGAACATGGGAAATGCAGCATCTTCGCGCGTGCTTGGGACAAGTCGAGTGGATCTGAAGTTGACCTCTGGGAAGACTCTTTTCTTGCACGGTATGCATCATATTCCTGATCTGAGGAAAAACTTGATTAGTGCATCTCTTTTAGTTCAGTAAGGATTTAGGTTTATTTTTGAATGTAATAGAGTAGTAATTACTAAATATGTGAATTTTATTGGGAAAGGTTTTTTGAGTGATGGTTTATTTAAGCTTTCTGTAATGACTTCTACTATTAATGAAAATATTATTTTGAATGTTGTTTCATCTGATATTTGGCATGAAAGATTGGGGCATGTAAATTTTAATATATTAAAAGATTGATGAATCTTAATTTAATTCCTAAATCCGTTTAAAATGATCATAGATGTGAAATATGTGTACAAGCTAAGGAATCTAGGAAACCATTTAGATCTGTAGATAGAGATTGTGATATGTTAGAACTTATACATAGTGATTTTTCTGATGAATGTAGACCCAGTAGGAGTGGAAGCAAATATTTTGTAACATTCATTGATGATCATTCAAAATATTGTTATATTTATCTGATTAAGAATACAGATGAAGTTTTGAATAAATTTAAGATTTATAAAGCTGAGGTTGAAAATCAATTAGATAAGAAAATTAAGATTTTAAAATCTGATCGAGGAGGTGAATATACATCGAATGAAATGACTCTTTTCTGTCAAGAAATTGGAATTGTACATCAAGTGACTGCACCTTATACACCTCAATCTAATGGAGTAGTAGAACGAAAAAATAGAACTTTGATGGATATGGTGAATTCGATGATTATTAGTTCTGGTGCACCCGAGAACTTGTGGGGGGAAGCTTTGATGACTACATGTGTAATTCTTAATAGGATTCCCCACAAGAGTTCTTCTGTAACTCCTTATGAATTTTGGAAGGAAAGAAAATCTAATCTGAATTATTTTAAAGTATGGGGGTGCCTAGCTAAAGTAAGGATTCCAGAAAATAAGAAGAAAAAGATTGGTTCCAAGACTGTATGTGGTATCCCGGTTTTTCCGTACGACCTGTCTGGGTGGTCGGCGGTGAGAAAATACCTATTATTAGTGTATCGAGCCCGTTGTGCGTTAAACGGATGCCAAAAACGAACTCAACGCGCGAAAACGTTGAAAATCGGCTATTTTCGGGCGAAACGGGCCAAACGTGCCGATTTCTCGGGTGGGCCGGTCCACGGCCCACTTGGCGTGCACTGGGAGCAGCCAACGGAGCAAGGTGCCACGTGGCGCGCGCGGATTGACGAGTCAACGTACGCGCGACAGCGCGCGTCTCGCGCCGGGCGCGACGCACGGTGGACCCTGCCGGGCCACATGTCGCCCGCCCATTGGCGGGCGCAGCGACTCGGCTAGGCCGCCGTGAACCGCGGCCCACGGTCCGAACCGCGCTGCCACGCGGCGCGCCGTGATTGGCGGGCGCTTGTGCGCAGGGTGCGCGGGGCGCGGACGTGACACGTGGCGCGTTGTGGGCATTTCGGGCGCGCACAGTGCTTGGGCCGGGCCGGATTCGGGCGCCCAATTCTAGCGCCCGAATCCGAGGCCTCCCTTTTGGTGGGCTTGGGCTATAAATATCCCCTTTGGGCTTCATCTTGAGCTTTTCCCCTTCGATTTCTCAGCCATTTTCGACAGGGAGGTTCCTCTACAAGTCTTCTTCGACTTTTGGGATCCCGGAGATTTTTGGGAGGTGTGCCATCTGCGTTCTTCTCGACATCGCGAGCTTCGACGCGCCTTGGATACCGAGCTTTTTTCGTCGATGCTTCTTCTGCGAGCTCCCCAGGACCGACGGAAGAGAGTTTTTGGCCAATTTTTGCAGTGTCGGTTTCACGAGAGGTAGATTTTCGTTTTTCGTGTTTTCCGCTCCTCTCAGTTTTGGGTTTTTATTGGGATTTCTGGAACATTTTTGAACCCCTTTCTTGCTAGTGATTTTCTTGGACAACAGAGCATTGTTTGATTTTTATCTTCGTGCTCGGATATCGGATTTCAGCCCGAGAGGACTCGATCAACATTTAGGCTTCACGAGAATCGCAGTCATATTTTTATTGGAATTTTTGGAGATCATCTCGTAGGTGATAATTTGGCTTCTTTTGGACTGATTCTTCTGCAGCTTTGTGATCGTGGGGATTTTTACTTACCGCGGTGTTTGGACTGTATCTTTGTGCCCAGGAGGAGTTTTCTGGTGTTTTTGGGCTCGTTGGAATCGTGGAAATCTAAGGATTATCCCTATTCAGTTTCAGCCCATTTGGACCTGGGATCCACGCGCACTTTTAGGTGGGTTGCTTCGTCTCCAGAACCAGTGGACGGTTCTCTAATTCTATTAAATAGAATGCATGCATGATTGCGAGAGAAGCTAGGAAGCATGTTAGAGAGAGAGAGAGATGATATTTTTCTTGTATTGTTATTGAGATCATATCAGCTAATGCTTCCTTGTTGTGTTAACAATATTATTATTGAAACTTGACCTAGCACCCTGTCATATGATGCATGTCAACCAGACTAGTAGAAAACTCTAACTTGGGCTAGTTTATTTATGCTTTAGACACTCCCACATTTATTATTATCACCTGGACTCAGAGTTCCTCGCCCGGGTAGTGGGCCGAGTGGTCGGGTGGCCGTGGGATGCATGTTACACTCGTGCCTGGGGGCCGAGTGGAGTCTGGTAGCTGTGTTTAGATCAGTACTTGTCTTGGGAGCCATCTGAGTCGACAGTGGGTCCCGGTTGTGAGGAGTTCCAGCCAGTGAGTGAGAGATGTGATGTTGGTTACTGTCGATCTTGTTGATCGTGGATTTGGACTATAGCCTGCATGAGCCACAGCTCGACAGAGATGCACAGATACTTTCCTCGGTGGGGTCGCGCCCCTCGAGTGCCGCTCCGGAGCTAGGCCTGTTACTCTGCTATCGCGACTTGTCGACGCAGTCCTTCTAGCTAGGCCCTTTTTGGGCAGTCATGGATGCCCTACGTAAGTCCAGTCCTCCGTGGATGTAATGGCAGTAAGTGGGCGCAGGTTTGATTGGACCCTATGTGGCAGTCAGTGTAGATTGGGTGATTGTATTTTTGAGAGATAGTAGACGCATCATATTTCATCTGTATCACCCATTGAGCATTTAGATATAGTCATAGTAGCTGTAGAGTTATTTTCAGCCTTTTCTTTTCAGTACTGCATTTGTACTTTATGTCTCTAGTAGACTTAGTGGGCAGACCGTCGGGCTTGGCGGCGGTACCCACTGAGAACTACATGACGGTGTAGTTCTCACACCCATGGTTGGTGACTTTTTCCAGGGACCTCTTCTCCAGTTCCTGCTGCTCCTGTTGCTGATCCTTCTGACCGAGGTAAGGGAGTCGCGAGCTAGATCCCTACCCGTCTCCAGCGAGAGAGTAGATGTACCCCTTTTGGTGATATGTTAGTACCGTCAGAGATTTTAGGATGTATCTTGTACTTTTATTTTGAGAGTTTTATTTTGGAGAGACTTCTATATTGTGAGGACCTGGCATGTACTATATTAGAGTTGTATGTATTTATTTCAGTAGTTTACTTTCTCGCTCTGATATCTGTTTAGTGGTTAGTTTGATTTTTTACAGGTTAGTCGCTTCGTCTATACGGGGCTTCCCGTATGGGCGGCGGATCTGTTGGCGGGTCCGGGTCGTAGTTTCGACACTGGGGCGTGACACTGTAAATATTGTTTTCATAGGCTATGCTGAAGGTAGTAATGCTAACAAATTTTTGGTGGTAAATTCTGAGGTTAATGAGATTTCTAACAATACAATTATTGAAGCTAGAGATACAGTATACTTTGAGGATATCTTTTCCTTTAGAACTAGAGTAGATAGACTTGTTCCTGTTGGATCTATAGGTAGCTCTAGTAGACCTAGCACTAGTGAACTTATAGAAGAGTCTGAACCTAGGAGAAGTAAGCGTCCTAGGATTGAGAAGACTTTTGGTGATGATTTTTTTGTCCTACTTGTAGAAGATACCCCATCTACCTTTGACCAAACTGTGACTTCTGTAGATGCATCATTTTGAAAAGAAGCTATTAAGTTAGAGATACAATCAATTCTACATAATCATACTTGGGAGTTATCTGATTTACCTGTAGGTTGTAAGCCTGTAGGATGTAGATAGATCTTTAAGAAGAAGTTGAGACCAGATGGTTCAGTAGATAAGTATAAGGCTAGGCTTGTAGCTTAGGGTTTTTTCTAGAAGCCTGGTGTAGATTATTTTGATGTTTATGCTCCTATAGTTAGGATTACTTCTATTAGAATTTTGATTGCTTTAGCCTTTGTCCATAATTTAATTATTTATCAGATGGATGTTAAGATTGCTTTTTTGAATGGTGATTTAGAGGAAGAGATTTATATGAAGCAACCTGAGGGATTTATTGTTGCTGGGCATGAAAACAAAGGTTTCAAGTTAACAAAATCTCTATATGGACTTAAACAAGCTCCCAAACAATGGCATTTGAAATTTGACTCTTTGGTAGTGAAAGATGGTTTCATGTGAACATGTCTGATGAATGTGTGTACTCTAAGGAATACAATGGACAGATAGTAATCCTATGTTTGTATGTTGATGATATTTTGATCTTTGGAACTAGTATGGATGTGATAATGGATGTTAAGAAATTACTTAATGATAACTTTGATATGAAGGATCTTGGGCAAGCTGATGTGATTTTGAACATGAAAATCATAAGAAAATCAAATGAATTTATTATGAGCCAATCTCACTACAGTGAACAATTGTTAAAGAAGTATAGATATTTTGATTCTAAGATTGTTGTTGCACCTTATGATCCTAGTGTACATCTTAAGAAGAATAAAGCTGATCCTATAAGACAGAATAGGTATGCTCAGATTATAGGATCTCTAGGTTATCTTGTAAATTACACTAGACCTGATTTAACCTATACTGTGAACAGATTGAGAAGATATACTCATAACCCAAATAGAGAACATTGGAATGCCTTAGAAAGAGTTTTGAGATATCTGAAAGGCACTGTATCTTATGGATTGTATTTTTGTGGATTTCCTGCTGTATTAGAAGGATTTAGTGATGCTAACTGGATAACTGATACAGCTGATGTGAAGTCAACTACTGGATTTGTTTTTCTCCTTGGTGGAGCAGCTGTTTCTTGGAAGTCATCGAAATAATCTTTAATTGTTAGAAGTACAATGGAATCTGAACTGATAGCTTTAGATACCACTGTAGCAGAGGCTAAGTGGATTAGAGAATTTTTGTATGACTTGCCACTGATGGAGCGACCTTTTACACCAATATGTATACATTGTAATTGTAGATCTGCAATTGACAAGTGTGTTCAAGAAAATGTGAAAACAAAGATAAATAGATTTATGAAAGTAAGACAAAAGTTTATTCGGCAGAATATTAAGGAAAATGTAATTGCATTGGAATTTGTAAAATCTGCGAAGAACTTAGCTGATCAACTTACTAAAGGTTTGTCTAGAACAGTGATCCTAGAATCATCGAGGGGGATAGGGCTTAGCCCACAATAGAAACTATCGACGACGGCAACCCAACCTCTTGGAGGTTCAATGAGTAGAAACAAGTCGAATTCGTAGTTGTGCGGAGCACTGCTTTTATATATTCATCCCTATGGTGATAATTCTCATTTATGCAAGTGGATAGTAAAGGTTTTTACCCTAAATGGTTTCGAGACCCTTGAGGCGGCGTGTGACCTTGCAGACACCCTTATTAGGACCTACTATATGTGCGTAGTCGTGAGGCCGCGACTATGGGAAGATGGCGGTTCCTTAAAAACACACATGAATCGATATGAGCGCATGGCCATAAAAGCGCTAACCCGCATAGAACCTAAGCGGTTGTATCATGTGTACTGTTTGTGAAAATCTGATTCACCGGCCTTGGTTCAAGGCAAAGTCCACCTTTGTGCCCTCGGATGTATATAGACCTGTACTAAGTAAAGGTTCAAACCTGAAAGGTACCTTCGCCGAATACGTGGTATAAGGGATGTGATGATCCGGATCTCCGTGATAGTGTTGCAGGGCGACCAGTGGCTTCTAGAGGCCTATGTTGTGTGATGGTGATAGTTGTGCGCGAATCAGACCCCAGATTTGAACCCAACGCAAAAATTGGATCAAGTTTGCTTTTTCGGGGGCCTTCGGCAAACTTTAGGATTGGAATTTGGCAAAACGGATATCGAATTTGGATTCAGCGTGTGAAAATGATGAAAATTGACTATTTACTTGCATTTTTCAGACTCCGGACACTGTTGTACTGTAGCACGGGCAGGTACTGTAGCTCGGGCAGTGCCGGCGGCGGTGGGCAATGCCGGAGCGCGGCGGTGCGGCCGCGGGCAGGAGCGGAGCAGCCGCGGGCAGGCGCGGGCAGGCCGGTCCACGGCCCATGGCGCGTGCACTAGGACCAGGGAGTTTTTGCTTTGCCACATGGCAACCCAGGATTGGCCAGACTTCGTCGCGGCGGCGGGGCTGTGCCACGTGGCAGCATGTGATTGGCCGACACTTTCCGGAAGACTCGGCACGTAGATCGGCGGGTGGACCGCGCGTGGTGATCCGCCACGTGTCACGCTGCGATTGGCCGGTTCAAGTCATCGCACGTGCGCGGGGCGCGCGGAGCTGGAGGCGGCGAGACACGTGGCCCGATCACAGCGATTCGGGCGCTGCGCGTGGACAGCCCAAATGCGCGCCACGTATTTCCGGGCGCACACAGTAACTTTCGGGCGCCCGGAATATGCCCCTTGACCCAAATCTTGGTCTTCCTTGGATTTCAGCTATAAATAGGCATTGTGGGCTTCATTTTGGGACTTTCTGAGATTCAATTTTCAAGCTGATTTCAACAGTGAGTTTTTCTTCGAGTCTTCTTTGCTTCTTGGGGTTTTGGAGAATTTTTGGAGATCTTCTAATATTTTTCCCTACCTGATCTCGAGAGTTGCGACGTTTCTTCTACATCGGTTTTTTTCGTCGACTTTTCGTCGGAGAGCTCCCCTGAGCTGATCTTTTGGAGTTTTCGCTGATTTTTGCGACGGCGTTTCCACGACATGTAGGCCTTCGATTTTTATATTCATTGTTCTGCTCCATTTCAAGTTTTTATAGGAGTTCGTGCAGCATCTTTAGACCCCCTTTTTCTGTGACACTTTTTTGGACAAGGCTGAGGTAATTTTGCAATTTCTCGGCCTACAGGAGGTGGATTTTGGTGTTTAAGGACTCGATCTCTATCTACGCTTCGCGAGAATCACAACTATATTTTTTTTGGAATTTTTGGAGGGCATCTCGCAGGAGGTAATTTCCTGTTTTGAGGACAGATGTGCGATAAGATTACTGTTTTGAATGATTTGAGCTTACCGCGATGTTCGGCTTATATCTCAGCGACCGGGAGGAGTTTTCTGTCGATTTTTGGTGCGTTGGAATCATGGGAACATGAGGATCACGCCCGTTAAATTTCAGCTCTTTTGGACTCGGGATTAATGCGCACATCCAGGTGGGTTGGAATTCTTCTAAACTTTATGAAATGCCTTCTAATTCTGTTGAAAGCATGTTTAGCATGCCTAGTTTAGCTGTTTTCTTTATAGGTGGTAAAATCTGATAGCTGTCTAGAACATTTCTGAATGACAGACCTGCACCCCAATTATCATCAGCATAATATTGAGACTTGTTGACACTAGACTGCATGATTAGTTAATATTAAAATGCATCTGAACAGTTTTGTAACCATTTAACAAAAATGGCTTTTAAAAATGGGTTTATACTGAGATCACCCTGAGGGGATTTGATAGGTTCAGGATGCATGTATATTCGCGCCTGGGGGCCGAATAAATTTTTATAGCTCAGTGGATGAGTTTTTCTAGTGTCTTGGGGGTTTGAGTGCATTGTCAGATTGAGTTATGGAGGGTTCTCCGACCTGTTTATAGGTTAGTTGGCATTCGAGTTTTCGATCTGTTCGATCGTGGATTATAGCATGCAGATGCCGCTTATTGAGCCAGATGAGACACGTTTTTTCCTCGGTGGAGTCGCGCCCCTCGAGAGCTGCTCCGGAGTTGGCGAGATCGGGTTGGAGTACCGATCGAGTTATGGACCGGGTTGGTGTACCGGGCGATCAGATCAAGTTATGGATCGGGTTGGAGTACCGGTAGAGCCCTACGTTGATACACTAGAGACTTGACTGGATCAGATTTGGCAGTAAGAGAGATTGGGTTGATATAGATTAGGTTGATGTGAGCACCTCGTGAGCGAGTGGATGCATAGCATGTTCATAGTTGAGTGTTTTTCCTTTGAGCATAATACTAGAGGCATATTAGCTGTAGTTTTATTTCAGCTTTTCATATTACCTGTTTACCTATTTTATTGCCTCCAGTAGACTTAGTGGGCATACCGTGGATATTGGTGTGAAGACCCGAAATTCCCACTTATGGAGCACTGTTGCCTCTACAGCTTCTGGAGGCCTATGTGGCGCGTCGGCGGGGTTTGTGCACAATTTGGACGCAAGTGATGGACGTCGGGCTTAAGATGGATCACGTGGATGATCGGTGGACCCCGTCGAATGCTTAGAAGTGATTTTGCGCGCAATGGATATTAAAATTGGGCTCAGCGCGAAGTTTGGATCAAGGAACACCTTTCCGGATGCCTTCGGTAATTTTTAGAGTTGGAATTTGGCAAAATGGACTTCGGATTTGGATTCAGCACGCGAAAATGATGAAAATGGACTATTCACTTGTATTTTTCGGAGCCCGGATGACGCGCGCAATTTTCGAGGCTTCTTGGTACTGTTCCGGCACCGGCGGCGGCGGCGTGCGGCGGCGGGCAGCGGCGGAGCGCGGCGGGGCAGGCGCGGGCAGGTGCGCGGTCCACCGTGGAGGCGTGCACCGGACGCGGGACACGTGGCGGATCCCGGTTGGCCTGCGCAGCGGGCGCGGTCCACGGGATAAGCGCGGGTGTACGGTGGACCGGATGGTGACACGTGGCATCGTGTGGTTCGTCGGTGTAGTGGACCGGGTCCATAGTGTTGGTGTTGCTGGCCTCGGGGCGCGTGCCTGTCAGGGGCGCAGGCGGCGGCGCAGGCGCGCGTTGACCCCGTTTCCCGCGCGAGTGCGCTCCACGTGTCGACCCCTCGTTGGTCCACGTGTCGTTCGGCGGGAGGCCAGGTTTGCTGTCGCCTGTTTGGCGGGCGACGTGGAGGACCGCAGGAGATTCGGGCTGCTACAGTGTTGGGCCGGCCCAACACTGTGCGCGCCCGAAAGTTCCCTTGCGCCCAGAAACCGGGACACGTTCGGTATTTTCCGAATTGTTTCGGGCAGCCTATTTAAAGGATCTGAGCCTCATTCTTCACCCCTTTTGCCGCATTTCTGAGCTTCCCCTCACCCCGAGCCCTTCATCAAAGTTGCTCCCCTTCGTGTTGCGCACCCTCGAGAGGATTTCTGGGATTTTTGGTGGCACGCTTATCGAGGTTTCCATTTTTACGGCGCGGCACGACGCTCGTCCATTTGGGTTCCTCTCCGTCGCGTTTCGGTGCGCGAGCTCCCCCGGCCTACTCCGACCACCGTTTCAGGCGATTCTTACGCCGTTGGATTCGCGACAGACAGAGCTACGATCTTGGTACTTTCTGTTTCCCCTAGTTTCACGCTTTTCGAGGAGTTTTCCCATGTTTACTGAGACCTCATTTTCTGTGAGGAATTCTGGACAGCGACACCTTGCTGGATTTTTATCTCCGCAACTGGGCATCGGATGGTGACGTGCTTATACACTTTTTTCATCTATTCGACGCGAGGATTGTCACAGTATTTTTATTGGATTTTTATAAGGATTGCCCGAAGGTATATTTCTCGCCCTTTATCTGTGCATGGAAATACAGATGTGTGGTTGTGTGTTTGTGAGCGCCCTGTGTTGTGGAATTTGTAACTCGTCCTACGGGGCTCGGAATTTGACATGCAGGTACTCGTTTCGAAGGTATCGACACGAGGAACGCGACAATAATTTTGTTGGATTTTTCAGAATCCGTTCTGCAGGTGAAAATTTCACATCTTCGGGGCTGGTTTCAGCAGATGGTGTATACTTGGATGTTTCAGCATAAAGTGTAACTTTGGACCTTTTGTTGTACCCAGGAGGGTTCGCGAGTGTTTTTGGAACACTGCTAGGAGCCGAGGTTTGCGCGACTTGTACCGTGGATACGGGTTCAGCGGATTGTGCGTGCAGATGGCCACGTTCTTCACCAACCCCAAGTTTGCTTTGGATTGAGCACTTCAGGTGGGTGTTCTGTTCCCAGAACCGATGGACGGTTCTTTAATTCTTATATTAGAATGCACACATGTTTAAGGTACAATAATTGTATATTATTGGGAGGTAAGCTAGGAAGGATGATTGTATAAAGGGAATTGTAAGACTAATATTCATATTAAATCTTATCGAGAACTTGCAGCATTCATATATTCATGATGATGAGTTGTAAATGCTTACCTAAGGGACTTACCCTATGTGATGGACATTCGCATGCTTGTATGGTCATCTAGTTAGGCAATCTTTTACTGCTACACTACTTATTGGGACTTGACTTAGGAGAAACCATGCTTTTCCCTTTCTCCTCCTTTGTTAGTCAGGCGGTCTATGTTGCTCGGGCGCGAGCAGGGGGTTTGGGATAGTGTAGTCAGATTCTTGGGATATGGGACAGGCTGGGCTTGATGGCAGGGTATTGCGGCGACCGCGGACTTTGGGCGGTCGACCGGGTGGTTATTATTGCACCAGATTGGTTATCGGATTTCTCTAGTGGCCGGAGTTTCCTATTTATTTAGTGTGCGACCGTGCCGGTCAGGAGCCGGTCTGTTATTTATTTAGTGGGCGACCGTGCCGGTCAGGAGCCGGTCTGTCATTTATTTAGTGTGCGACCGTGCCGGTCAGGAGCCGATCTGTCATTTATTTAGTGGGCGACCGTACCGGTCAGTAGTCGGTCTGTCACCTATTTTGGGATGCGATCGTACCGGTCAGTAGTCGGTCAGTATTCCCGCAGATGAGTTCTTGAGCATTTTGATAGTAGGCATAGTAGGCAGGCAGGCATAGTAGGCAGGCAGGCATAGTAGGTATAGTAGGCAGGCAGGCATAGTAGGCATAGTAGGCAGGCAGGCATAGCAGGCAGGCAGGCTTAGTAGGCAGGCAGGCATAGCAGGCATGGCAGGCACAGTAGGCATAGCAGGCTGGCAGGCACAGTAGGCATAGCAGGCTGGCAGGCACAGTAGGCATAGCAGGCAGGTAGGCATGGCAGGCATAGTAGGCAGGCAGGCATGGCAGGCATAGTAGGCATAGCGGGCATGGCAGGCATAGCAGGCATAGCAGGTAGTGCCAGTGATTACTGGTCTATCGATTGGGTCGATTGTGCACTTCACGTGCTAGTGGTTGCATACTGTAGAAACTCGAAATATTTTATTTTAATAAATAGAGTAAAAGTGAATTTTGAGCTGGTTTTGAATTTAAAAGACCTTTGTTGACCCATATGGTCAATCGCCAGTGTGCAAGTCGCACTATGCACTAGACAAAAAGGCTATTTTCCAATCCAAACATGATCTTGGAAATCCGAATTGACCGTTGCGATCGTCTCGTCGAACTGAGCGAGATTCATATTCTGCACTTTTCGATCTGACGGTTGGATCTTTCAGAAATCATCGAAGCAACGAACAAATAAACGCGACCAATGTAACAGTGTCGCACAGTGCATTAAGTGGATTACTGTAGATGAACAGTGACCCTAGTGTTCGGGACTCCGGTGGTTGCAACGCTGACCAATTCACTGTCCGGATTCCGAACATAGTGATCCAGGTAGTCATTTTGAACGGTTTCATCGTTCTGGACGCGATGGCGCTGACGGAATTTCCGTTTGACGATCCTAAAGCATCGTAAAGCATGCCGAACTGTATTATTTACAGTATAAGATGGAATTTAAAAATTTTGGAGCGAAATTTTAGCGAACCAAAATTGCTACCTGATAGGTTTCGTCGAGCCGGACGTCGTGGCCGTGTCATATTTTCAGTTTGACAGTCCGGTTGTCTCGAAAAGCGTGAAATAGGAGAAAAATCGCAGTGTTTTGCGTAAAGACGCTATATTTTATATGTCGATTTGCACCCAACTTGTAGAGGAGGGACCTAACTGTGAAATGAACATACTGTAAAGGACCCAGCTTTTAATATTAAGAGTTGAGGGTTTAAACCGCAATTGTGCTAAATACCCTGTAAACGCACCAACTCGGGCTAGGGTTTCTCTAAAACCCTAAGCCCGTAGCCAAAGTCCCCAGCCGCCAGCCTCAACCGCACCCTCTCTCTCTGCCGCACTCCCCGGTGGGAGCGCACCGGCCGCCGCCACCCGTAGCCGGAGAAGAAGAATCAAGAAAGAAGCTTGATCTCAGGGTGATGGTGTGGGAAGCGTTCCTGTAGTGTTTTGGTTGGCCCAAACATCTGCTGGGGGTCCCTCTGTGGGTGTGACGTCGAGCAAGAAGAGACCCGACGCCAATAGCCGCCGAGCGCCGCCGCGGAAGTCATCTTCTTCCTAGGTATTTCCGGCGAGGTGAGATCTTGAAACCTTTTTATTTTAGATGGCCCTTTAACCCAACCACCTTGCTCCTGACATTGAGGGGATCATCCTCATGTAGTCCCAGCCGCCGCCGTGCCATGGGTGGCCGGCGGGAGCAACTTATCGCCGGAATAGCTAAGCCTCGATTGCGGGGAGGATCCAACCGTCAAGATGAGGATCAAGACCGTTGAACCTCTTCTTCTTGGGGACTGCAAGAGCTCCACCAAGTTTCAAGTCGATCGGTCGAGGATCCAAGCGGTGCGAGGAGGCCCTAGAATCGGCCATTTTTGCACTTTGGCCGACCATCGCTGCCCGGCGCCGCCGCTGCCCCCCCCCCCGACGCCGGAAATGACCTTGGTTACCTTCCTGTGGCCGAGGGGGATCCGTTCACGCCCTTGCATGCGGGCTATGCTGACCGGACGAAGATCCACCATTAGAGATCATCTTATTTGCCCGAGCTCCACCGAGCTTCGTCGTTGGCGATCGCCGGGGCTCCGCGTGATGGGAAGATGACCCAGGTGAGTTTGTAGTATCATTTAGAAACTCCCCATGCACTTGCATGAGAATTTTAACGTGGGTGTTACTTTCTCCATTGTTGCACCCAAGGTTAGCCCGAGCTCCACCGCCGGCCGCCGCCGTCGCCTCCGGTCGCCGGTGGGACACCCAGGTAACCTCTAAACCCCACATGATTGTTGTTGTCCATCTTATAAGGGCTCTGGGGCTGTCCTTGCAGAGAACCAACTCGGGCAAGGTGTGTGTGTGTGTTGTGTCAATTGTGCACACCATGTGTTTGATGTAATGTTTGAGAGAAGAAAACGATGGATTTTGGGGTTGAGAAAAATATAAAAGTTGTTCCAAATAGTTCCCTGAGCTTTATGCTCACTTCAGATCAAACAGGATCTGTGTGGAATTGTGTTTGGAGCGCTGTGCAAATTGTTAGAGAACTAGGTCTTGGATCTGGTTGATCCAGCCTATCCGGGTTGCAAATAGGGCAAGCCCTGATGTTTATGGGTTGTCCAGAGATGAATGGTCAAGGTGGTTTAGGTTTTGCACAAGTAAATTTAAAGATGTAGTGTATTCAAGCTCTAAGCTTAATGTTTAATTTAAGGTCTGTTCTGAGCAATTCGCAAAGCTGTGACAGTGAGCTCCTGGCTAATTTGGGGTCACTGGACGCGATGCTCGTGTCGGATTTAGGTTTTGAGCGGTCGATGAAATAAAAATGCATATAAGCTATGTTAGAAGAGTAAATTATGGCCCGAAGTTTTCCTCGGGTTCCGTGCTGCCGCAAATGGGTGAGCACGGTGTTCAGCAAGTCGATTTTCACCTACTGGAGGTGACGGTTCGTTAAAATGATGTTCCGATAAAAAGAACGAGCAAAAACGGCTCTCAAATACGCATAAAAGTACAATTTCTGGAAACCCCAGGGGTCAAAACGCAAATGTAGCATGCTAGCTGTCTTTAGACAGCATTTACACACTTGTTAGGCAATTTATTAGAAGTCTGTAGGTTTTCGTTGAGCGAAAATCGGATTCCGTTCCGTAAGCCGGCGAAATTGTCGGTTTTACGATTTTCGGTGCGACTTGCGTGATCCGGATTGGATTTGGGTATGTGTGAGTCATTCCTGATCAGTATTTCATGATTCAGGTCCTTCCAGTCTGACTCCGGCCCACGCGCCTTCTGTTGGAGTCGTTGGATCGGCCTACATTCAGGTGGGTTATCTTCGGTCCGGGCTTTATCTTTTCGGCCCTCTGTTTGCTTTAGTCCAGTCGGACACCTGTTTTTGATTAGCCCTGATGATTTTGCATGTTCTTGATTATTCCTGATGATTTATGATCTTGCCTGATAGACCCTGATCTCCTTAGACATATCACATATACCTGCTTGATTGGTCATTAGTTAGATGATAGTTCATTAGCTCCTATTGGACATATATATCATGTTGGCTCGATCATTGCATAGATTTGCTTTTATTCAGAGATACATATTTCTTGTATTCCAGATTGCATAATATATGATTGATATACAGACTGCCTGATATATGATTGATTTATAGACATCTGCATCCCTGTGGGGATTTCCGGCATTTTTGCCGATTACCCGGTCTGTGGACCGTGAGATTTAGCATTTTGCATTGTGATGATTGTACACCTGCTGTTCGTTCGTGTACGCGGTGGGATTGATCCCCCACATTGCGTTCTTTACCGGTAAAGGGTCTGCTTGACCCGTGAGCTCGCCCCTCTCTTGCTGGATCACTGGGTACGGGGAGCCCCTCGGCGGTACCGATATGAGGAAACTCTCGGCTGTACCTTTTGGTACGAGGATCCTCTCGGCTATATCAATGGTACGGGGTTGCGGTTCAGTTCTGCTAGGTGGAATCCAGTATGATTGTGATTGGTTTGGCATGGACATCTTCGCCTGAGGTCCCCGTGACCAACAGTGGCATCGGTTAGTATTTGTTGATTCTTGTGATTGATGCATAGCTTTTATACTTCCATGTTCTAGCATGCCTATTGCAGTACCTATTATTGTTCAGTACATTTCGATTTTCAGTGGTTTTGCCTGAGGTCCTCGTGACCAATAGTGGCATTGATGAGTACTTGATATTCTGGTGATTGATGCATAGCTCATATACGTTCTTGTACTAGCATGCTTTACTTCAGTTAGACTTGATTACCACCATGATTAATTCTGATATTCTTTATACCCGCATATGCACAGTATTATGATTATGATGCATTCCTCTAGTAGGACTGGCACCGATTAGTAGTACCCTTGCTTTATTTTCCCGATAGGGTACTCGTTATATACAGTATTAGGATTATACTTCCTGCCAGTTTGTTTCATGTATCTACTATTTGATTTTTAGTAGACCTGTTATTTGATCACTCAGTCGTCTGCTCGATATTAGACATTATCCTGATTTCCAGCATGTATGATCTACAGCCTTTATGATCGATTATCATTGTGATACCCTGATTTTCAGTATTTCTTATCTGCAGTTCCTTATGATTGATTACCTGCCTAGTTAGCTTATCTGTGGATTCTGTTGATTATCAGTAGATCTACCTTATTGTTCAGCTTTACCCTATGATTCTTACTATCCGCAGATTATTGTACCCAGTAGGTACGATTAGCTATTTCTCGGCTCGTCGTGCCCACTGGGATACACTCCGGTGTATCTCACACCCCTGGGTGACTGTTTTTCAGGTCGCTGGGTGATGGGATGTCGGGACACGTTGGTGAGACGATTGCGATAATATCGACCCCTTTGTAGTCAGTATATTTATTTTCCGCATTTCAGTTTAATTATTATAAATTGACTAGTCTTGCATGCGTAGTTTAGACTACTCTGATATTGACTGATTATGATTAGCCGTGCATGTATAGGAAAGGATCTGTCCAGTTGGGCAGAGAATTTACTATACATGTGGCGGTCTGTTACGCCTGGTTTGCGAACTCTGATTTAAAAAAAAAAAAAAAAAAAAAAAAAAAAAAAAAAAATAGCCTGCTTTTCAAAACTCGGGGCGTGACACATACCCTTCGTTGGTTCTCCCATCTTGGGCATTTAGATAGAGGCAGGATAGCTGTTGAGAGCCTCCAGCTTCCTTATTTCAGTCCTTACGGCTTTGGTTAGTTTTGTCTCTTGAGGACTTAGTGGGCAGACCGTCGGGTCTGGCGGTGTTACCCACTGAGAACTCCCTTTTTGGTGTAGTTCTCACACCCCTTTGGGGGTTTTCCCCCTTCTTTTTCCTTCCACTCCTTTGTTTTGCAGAGTCTTAGCGGGTGTTGCTGATTCTGCGGTTGTTGATCGAGGCGAGGGAGTCGCGAGCTAGATCCCTACCCATCCTTTGGAGAGTAGCGGTACCCCTTCAGAGGAGAGCTTCAGTAGATTAGTTGTTTTATTTCCTCTTTTGAGAGACTGTTGTAGCGAGTATATATTATTGTATTGAGAGACTGTACACTGTTGTGTTCATTGGAGATATCTCCCGGTTGGGCTCAGAGTTTGTATTTGAGGACATTGTTATATTATTATTTTTGGGAGACGGTCATTGTTGTATTATTTCCAGTTATACAGTGATTGATTTTAGTTATACATCAAGTTTTTTTGTTTTCAGCTCTGATATCTGTTAGCTGTAGTACTTTTCTTGCAGGTTGGACGCTTCGCCTATGCGGAGTTTGGCATAGGTGGCAGATCTGTTGGCGAGCCCGGGTCGCAGTTTCGACCCCGGGGCGTGACAATTGGTAACGGTACCCACTGAGAACTACGTGTTGGTGTAGTTCTCACACCCGCTGTGGTGATAGATTTTCTAGAGGTAGCTGTTCCGGCACCGGTTCGGGCGGAGGCAGCAGATCGAGGTAAGGGCGTGGCCGAGTAGCTCATTACCAGCTTTATTTTGGGCATTAGAGGTAGATGTACCCTATATGAGAGACTTTATTTGTGTACTGGACAGTCTGAGAGATTTGATGTACTATGTACTAGTCTGTGAGTTGACTTTGTATTTTGGATATGTTTCTTTAGATGTTCAGCATTGGGATTCTGTAGCTACTTATTTTATTTTACAGCTCTGATACATATTTAGCTATAGATTTGATTTGCAGGTTAGACGCTTTGTCTGTGCGGGGATTTCCGTACAGATGGCGGATCTGTTGGCGAGCCGGGTCGCAGTTTCAACCCCGGGACGTGACAAGGGATCCGACATATGTTTTAGTTTTTCGTATTTCTTTTATTTTATTTTGTATATCGTTTTTACAAATTTTAAATCATGTGGTGATTATTGGATTTTAAATTGGGTTTTATGTGATTTCAAACTTGTTTTGGCTTTTGAACTTTTCTGGGCGACCCAATATCCCAAGGCTTTACCTGGGAGCCTAAACCCATTCCCCTCTACATATGATGTTTAGTCCCACATCGGAAACTCATCACATGTAGAAGGAGTTTATATACTTCTTCACTTTGGCATGTGTCGGTTAGGAGAAAGTGAGAGCAAGGGCTTCTCCTAAACACACACACACACGCACGGCATAAGCCGAGCTGAGTCGGGTCGGGCCGGGCGGCGGGGCGCGCACGATCTTGACCCGGTTCTCTTTTATTTTGACTTTTTTTTTTGGTTTAACTAATCTTGGTAAGTTGCATCTCGGGTTAACCAAGAGCCTTCCTTGGGAAGGGGCTTGTGGGCTACCCGAGATAGCTACCAGTTGGAGCTTGTCCCCTGGTGGGTTGGAGATTGGGCTTCCTCGTTGGGCTCTATATATGTAAAGTAAGAGAAGTTGGTTAAGTACAGAAAAATACTACAGTACCTAAACTATATTACAGAGTGCTATTACACTGTGATTTACAGTTTTCTTTTTCTTTACTTCGAGCTTCTATTTTTTGTTGGATCTCTGAAAGTTGTTGGGTTCACTACGCACCATCCTGGACTCATGCCGACGGGGTGGATCGTGGTCGTTGTATCGCTAAAGATGAGTGCCGGAGCCTCGCACGTGGAGGGTCAATCTTGCTTCTAGGACAGTGCTAACGCACGCCTCAATATTCACATACCTCATCTAATCTTTACTATTTTATTATTACCGGTATAATAAAAATTTGCATGATAGTTTTAGTTTTAAATTATTTAAATATTATTTGTGTAAAAAAATTATTTTGAAAAGAATTTTTCCAATATAAAAGAAAGTAAACTATACAATCCAATACATTACTCACTCGCTCAATAATATTCATACACCCCAAAACCCAAAAATGAGTATAGATCTTATATCCCACATTCTCTAGAATTCATAAAAATCCCAATGAGTTTTTAGTGAAAAAAACAAATTAATGTGATAAATAGGGAAAAATATTCTTTGGATTAAATGAGTATATAATATACACCTTACTTAGAGGTGTAACAGTAGTATTACTCTAAAAGAAAGAGAAAATTGATGTAATAATTTTGAGTAAAAGAAAAAAAAAAATTGATGTAATAAATAAAAAGTGATGGCTTTTTGGATTAAAGAGTGTGAAATATACCATTCATTTCGGGGTGTAACAATATTGCTCAAAAATATTCTGCTTATATACCCCAAATGTCAAAAACTCAAATGCATTTTAGTAAAAAAAAAAAAGAAAAAAAAGAATGCTGTTGTGATAAGTAGGAACGCTGACTTCTGAAATAATTTTACTGTTTACAAATAATAATTTTTTTATTAAATTTTATTTTGAAATAATTGAAAATTAAAATTTTAAATTTTAATTTTAATTTAAAATTATAAAATTTTCTATTTTGATTTAAGTATACATTTGAAATTTAAAAATTTTAAATTTAAATTTTTAAATCTAAATTTAAATTTTTAGTTTCAATTTAAAATCAAAATTTGAAATTTAAGATTTAAAATCTAAGTTTTAAGGTTTAATATTTAAAATTTAATATCTAATTTTAAAATTTTAAAATTTAAAATTTTAAAATTTAAAATTGAATTTAAATTTAAAATATGAATCTAAAATAAAATTTGAAATTTGAATGTAAATTCAAAGAAGAAGGTTTTAGATGTTTCTGATTTTGAGTATCGAATTTTGACCGATCACTCACTTAACTAGGACTCACTATCATACTAACCACACATTTTTTCATCAAATAATTAATAATCTACCAGTATCATTGACACATCTTTTCATCAAATAATTAAAAATCTACAGTATTATTGACTCGGTACTCTTAAAATAATAGGCGTCCAATTAATATATATATATATATATATATATATATATATATATATATATATATATATATATATATATATATATATATATGGAAAAGGGAGAGAGAAAGCGGTAAAGGATATTCAGGACGCGCAGGCATTCGAAAGCGCGAGGCAACTTCTTCTGCATCCGCAGTTGGTCGAGCAGCAACGCACCCCTGAAACGACGAAGACCGTTGTTAGTGTTTTCAGATTACGCCAAAAGTTGGCATCTACAGCAATGGTGACACAATTTTTGGCATATTTGTGGAGCAACATATGCAAAAGGAAACAAAGTTGTTACCTGCAGTTTATTCGACATCGACTAAAGACGAGACTCGTCGCGATAATGATGGCTCGCGACGATGCACAGACACAAACTATAACGGCTAACCCCACAAACGACGACACGAAATACTCGATTGATCACTGATCAGGAAATCGAGAATTAAGTATCTAAGAGATCTTGTCCTTTTCTTGATGCGCGGGATCAGAATTCTTGAACTCAACTGACGAGTCAAGCCAGGCCTTGTCATCACCTGAAGCCGGTATTCCACAATGCATCAGATAATGCTGTGGTTTGAACTCTGCTGTGTCTGCATCGAAGATCTCTGCTATGTCTGCATTGAGGTACTCTACTATGTCTGCATCGAGGATCTCTGTTATGTCTGCATTGAGGTAGTCTGCTATGTCTGCATTGAGGTAGTCTGCTATGTCTGCATCGGCGAACTCATCCAACCCAAGGAATTCTTCTGCAGATGACGTCTCTCGCCTGCTCAATTCTGGATCTGACATAAAGAGTACTCAGGCATGAAAAAATCATACCATGATCGATGTTTGAATATATGAAAAGAAAGTGAAATTCAAATGAAATTCAAAACACTTAATGATCTTCTTAACCGGAGGCGACTCATTCGAAAACTCAGCTAAAAGATCGCTGAGGTAGGAGAATCGTACTTACTTAAGATATAATCGTTACTTTCGGGTATCGGTTGAGGTCTCGAATAAGATAGTCCCTGTTGAACCACTGCTTCCAACATGCCGTCGTATTGCGGTGCGACATATTCACTTTGCACAGATGTACTTGGTACGTGAGCTTGAGCGTAAGTATCGAGCTCGTTATTAGTACTAAAAGTAGGATCAGTTGTTACATATTGGACTAAAGGGAGCTCTCGCTGCTGCGCCTGCTCGTTAAAGGGCCCGAAGGCGAAGGAATTGCCGCGTACGAGCGCGTGATCATTGCTGCTGTTAATAGCACTACTGTAAGCAGGCTCAAAGTTGCCAATATACTGGGAAGAATTGGGCGAACCAAGACTGAATTGAGGCTCGTCGGATGAATGCACAAGTGGTGGAAGTCCAGGAAAGAATGGATCTGAACTTGTCAACTGGATATGCTGATCAAAAACATCTGCAGAGAGAGAACTCTCCATTTGGTGGAGATTAGAATTCGCGTAATCATATATCCAATTGTAATTTTCAGAGCCATCTTCTTGCGAAAGCTCGTAGGGTGGAGGATTACTGCTGTGGCCTTCGAATCCACCAAGACTCTGTATTTGCTGCTGCTCTTCATTCAACACTTGGGGCTGGACATTATCAAGATCTGAGGCGAGTCCGGCGCGCCGGAGCCTTTTTCTTCGGGTGTTCCAGAAGTTCTTTATCTCATTATCCGTGCGCCCTGGCAACTGAGGAAAGATTAAGCTGGAATTAAAGTGTTAAAAACCACAAGTGATCTAAAGGACGAAATTATTTCGACGACATGAATACTGAAAGAAAAAAAAGACTACGTACTATAATGTTCACCAATGCAACAAGCTCAATGTTAGAAAAATAATCGCACTAAATCTGGTTGTTATTAAATTATCTAATTAGTTTATGTTTAAATTTGAATAACAGAATTTACCTTTAATCGCTATGAAAATTTCAGAAATTGTAGATAAAAATAAACCGAAATAAAATTGATCCGGAAGCGTGCGAGGCACTGCCCTAAGGCGTATTTCCGTCCTTCGTGCGGATTAATCGGAGATACCACCCCAAGGTACGACCGGAACTCCCCTTCCTACGAGCACGACCGCGGAAGAGGTGGACGAAGTTTCTTTCAACACCCGATAGTAAAACAATATAAGAAAGTGAAATCGAAATAAGAATCAATTGCTTGTATATGTGTATGAGTGTGTGTATATTATCATATACACAATAGTACTTATAGGTGTAAGATGCAGGTGAATATTGGAATTCCCAACATTCACATCACCCATAAAGAATAGTTAAGAGTCCATAAATGCAAAAAATGTTTAAAACTTAATTAAGAATTTAATAATAATTAAATGATAATAAATGAGAATCAATAAAATTAAAATTAACAATAAAATAATAAAAGTCATTATTGAGAATTTTAGAAATTTTGAATATTATTCTAACAATCCCTCTCAAAATTCAAAATTTCGAAACAAGAATTAAACTCAATAATTAAAATAAAATAAAATAAGATTATCGGGTGTTTATACTATATAATAGGTAAGGTGTCTTTAAGAGACTTAACCTCACTTAGTATAAACAATTTTCATCAGAAGGAATCGGAGTGAACCAGGTCTTGAACTACGTTCCTTTGACCCTGACTTCAACTGCCACACACACAGTACAGAATTCTCCGTCGCGAGTCTGTGCGTTAAAGGCCATGCATAGTACCTTAATTTTTCCATAAGAATTTCTATAAACAGCCCACATCTCATAGTCGCGGCCTTATACGAATATTCTTATATAGGTGGTCTCCTCCAGGGATGTGTGCAGAGTCACATCTCGCAAAATTATTGCCTCGGATTCCATTAAGAGCTATAAGCTCAATCTCAACCACTACACAGAGCACAACTCATCATAGGGATGGAATTGGAACTAAAGTTCCTCTGAATAAACTGTAGAAAGTGCTCTTTGGCCAACCTGACAGTTTATTTTTACCACATTGAATCTTCTTCAAGGAATCTCCTATCACAAAGGTTGGGTTCCCACTGCAGGAAGGCCCTTTATGGGCAAAGTCCCATCCCCCTCGATGACTCTAGGACCTTAGTCCTATTCAGGTCTTTCGTCAAACAATCTGCAAGATTCTGTTCAGATCTGATAACACTCAAAGAAACAATATTATAAAAAGTTAGCCATCTAACAGATTTTTGTTTCAATTTAATATGTCGACTAGTTTTCGAATTTATTAATTTTTTTTTTTTTTATAAAAATTAATTTCAGCTAGAAAATCGCACTAAATAAATATAAAAGTTTACATTATGTTTATTGGTTATGTATTTTTATGTTTAGACTATGGTTGTAGGTTCAAATCCCACTAAAATTTTACTATAGGCAAAACAATAAGCTAGCTATATATATATATATATATATATATATTTTTTTTTTTTTATATATATATATATATATATTTCCATGTAGCTACAAACAGTAAATAATTTTTTTTTTTTTTTTTTTTTTTTTTTTTTTTTTTTTTTTTGTAGCTAAAACAGTAAATAAAATATATATGAGAAGTGCTAGGTGTACACCCCCAAATGGGGTGTACATCCTACACCCACCCATCCTAGGGTGGGTGTTCATCCACTCGTCACTCGATGTGACGAGTGGAATTCACCCACCCCTAGGATGGGGTGAGTGTAAGATGTACACCCCATTTGAGGTGTACATCTAGCATTTTCCAATATATATATATATATATATATATATATATATATATATATATATATATATTTACTGTAACTAAAAATAGTAAATAAAATTTATTTTATATATTTTTAAAGTTAAGAAAAAAGAGCAAATAAATTACAATAATCTATATGCAATTAAAATTTTAAAATGCTAATTCTAATATGTTTAATTTTGAATGTTAAACATACTAATAAGTTGACAACAAAATTATATGTAATATGCAATATTTTTTTCGGATTAGTACTAGTTAGATTTAATCAGAAACAAATTAGAAATACGCCTTAGACTGTTAGAAAAATAATCGCACTAAATCTGTTTGTGATTAAATTATCTAACTAGTTTTTGTTTAAATTTGAATAACAGAACTTACCTTTAATCGCTATGAAAATTTCAGAAATTGTAGATAAAAATAAATCGAAATAAAATTGATCCGGAAGCGTGCGAGGCACTGCCCTAAGGCGTATTTCCGTCCTTCGTGCGGATTAATCGGAGATACCACCCCAAGGTACGACCGGAACTCCCCTTCCTACGAGCACGACCGCGGAAGAGGTGGACGAAGTTTCTTTCAACACCCGATAGTAAAACAATATAAGAAAGTGAAATCGAAATAAGAATCAATTGCTTGTATATGTGTATGAGTGTACATGTGTATATTATCATATACACAATAGTACTTATAGGTGTAAGGTGCAGGTGAATGTTGGAATTCCCAACATTCACATCACCCATAAAGAATAGTTAAGAGTCCATGAATGCAAAAAACGTTTAAAACTTAATTAAGAATTTAATAATAATTAAATGATAATAAATGAGAATCAATAAAATTAAAATTAACAATAAAATAATAAAAGTCATTATTGAGAATTTTAGAAATTTTGAATATTATTCTAACACTCAACATGTCACAATGCTTCTTATTAGTACATCGAATCATCTTTCATTGTGCTACTTCAATGTTTCTTAAAGTTTTTCTCTGACTAAGCTCAGTTTATGTCAACCTAAAGAGGCCCTACCTATTCTTTCTCTTGCAATCTCAATGAGATCTGAATTTTAACTAAACATAGTGTTTAAAAAAGGTTCTTCAATATTGTTGATGAATGCTGCTAATATGATTTAGTCACATTATCGTTATGTACCAGCACTATTAAGATAGTAACCTCACTAATTATCCAATGGGTTGCATCCAAATCACTCACAACCAAAATGTGCTATAGCAGTTGAAGCAAAGTAGGAAGAGAAAGCACAAGTACAACCACAAGGCAATAAGATTCACCAGCACCAGCACCGGACTAGACGGGAGAAGATCAAATCCACTATCAAAATAAAAAAAATAAAAGAATTACAAGAGTTAGATGGAAATTATCATTCTATTATTATAATAAACATACAACCATACAAATAGAAAAAAAATTGCTTCTGGCTACACCTCCTTCGCAGCCTCTCTTCTAACTAAATGAATTTCGCTTCGATATTGATACTAAAATTTTAGACTAAAAATATTGATTTTGTTCTATATAGTATAAAATTTTTTTTATTAAATTTTTACGTGATTTGAATATTGCTACACCGATAAACTTGTAAATGACTCACCACAATCATTAAAATTATTGATCATTTTAAGCTATTTGATCGCTAGACAAATGATATCGAAAATTTACAAAATTTAATTTCTATACCTTTTAAATACTCTACATAAAATTTAATAGAGCCGTTCATTTATTCGGAAGTCCCAACATCGAAAATAATTTAAAAACACGGAAGTCTATTGTGCTTTTAAAAGCACACAAACATAGTTATATATATATATATATAAATTACAAAAAATCTTTCTATAATATTCCGTTTTTTTACTTTGTCTCCTATTTTTTAAAAGTCTATATTTTGCCCCCTCGTAATTACCGAATTGTGCGTGTACCCCCTGCCGTTACAATTCCGTGAGTGAACCGTCAATTTCTTTAAAAATATTATTGGATATACATAAAATACTCTTCAGAAATGGCGGGAAATGAGCTCTCTTCATCCTTTGAGTTTTAGAGCCCGAGACCTTTGGAAGTGACATCCTTGTTGTCCAAGGAGTCTTTGCAGCCTACCCATGAAATGGGAAAAGCTTCGGTTGACTGACGGCAAAGTTGCACCCATAAGAGCTCCGCTTCGAGCTAGCTTTACTCCCGGTGGTTTTTGGCGGAAACAAAGATGACCATCTTCTTCTCCTAGATGAGAGTAAGGCACCCACAAAATTTGGTGTGGTTTGGTGCACTAGGGAGGCTGCGAGCTCATGCCCTAGTTTGGGGAAGATGACCCCTCAACCGAGCTTTTTGCTCCGGCGCCGGCGACGCTTCCCACCGCAGGCCACCTACCCAGGGAGCTTCCTGGGGTCGAGAAGAACCCACGCATGCACTTGCACGTGGTCCATGACGTCAGGATCGAGTTCCGCCATTAATGGCCCGAGCTTGAGCTCGTTAATGGCGGCCGGCCATCCAGTGCACGCCGAAGGTTGTGGCTTGCCCAGATCTTCTCTATTTAACCTCTAGAAGCTATTGGTGTTGTTGCATGTAGCCCAGAGCCTTTAAATAGAAATCCACCATTGATGCCACCATTGTTGCCCGAGTTTCTTCTCCACGGCCAACAATGGTGCATGAGTTGCCCGAGCTTGGTTGGGAAGAGCTCTTGCAAACTTTTGATGCTTTTCCAACCAGTATTTACCTTCTCTAACCAAGTTTGCCATAGTTGTTGTCTTGAATGGGTTGGGTTGTATGTTGTGCAAAGATGCCCACCAAGTGTTCGGGGAAATGCCCGAGAGAGAGCCAAACTTAATTCTGGCTAGTTGTTGATCATCCAGCAAGTGAGCATTCGACTCCACATGATCCCCTGAGCTTGATGCTCACTTCAGTTCCAAGTTTGACAGTGTGGATCAATGTAATAGAAAAATCCCCCATTGCCCAGAAATCACCTCGCCTCTCTCACCTTCCTTGTTGGCTCAATAGCGCTCGCCTTCATCTTGTGCTTCGAATCAGGCTCGTCTTCCTCACCTCACCGAAATTCTTTGTTTGAGCATTTTCGCTCTGTGTTTCCGCTCCGTTCTCTCTCCTCCGTTCTCTCTCCAATATAAGAAAAGGACATTTTCGTCAATTTACCTCATCCGTTAACGCCTTTGCCCCCTAAAGATAATTCGGTAATTACGAGGGGGCACAATGTAGTCTTTTAAAAAATAGGGGGTAAAGTGAAAAAGCGGAATATTATAAATTTTTTTTTTTTATAATTTAGCCATATATATATATATATATATATATATATATATATATATATATATATATATATATATATATATATATATATATATATATATATATATATATATATATATATATATATATATATATATATACACACAACAATTGGATCTTCAACTGCAGCTCCAACTAGTAATTACAAGGGCAAATCAAACAAAATATTTAGATTTGTTTGTAGTTGCACGGACAAATAATGCAGAATGAAATATAAGTAATTAAAAAAATAGCTTTTACCGATCGTCTCTAGCGCAAATGACAAAAGACTTGATGATTGGTATTCGAGTATATAATATTTTTTTTTAAAAAAAATAAATAAAATGAATAGCATACTATCTTTTTACAAAAACAAAAAAACAAAAAAAATAGCCCTTAAAATTATTATAGGGACCACAGTATGTACAGTATATAATTTAATTAATGATAACATTCGAGGAACTTATAAACAACACTGTTCATATACTCGATCTAATTAATTTGCTGAAAAAAGATACTAGTTATGTATGTTCTGAGTTACACATGATAATTAATGACAAAAAAAAAGAAAAAAAAAAAAGAACTACCTGCAACATTTAATCACCGCTCAAAAGTGACTTGTGTTCCTGAAGTTTAAAACCCATAACAAGATAGAGGGGCCGTAATTCTTCTTAAAAATTCTTGAATTATAAAATGTTAGATTATATATATATATTTTATTTTATTTTTTGGTTATAAAGAGAGAGATAGATAATTTTGAAAAAAAAAAAAAGAAAAAATTACATGATACTTACGTGTTTTACTATTTTGGCCCACTTGTTCCCAAAGATACTATGAAGCCAAACTATAATATTTGCCTCTCCGGTCGTTATCGGATCTTTCCTTAAATTTGGCCTCAGATGATTAATCCATCTAAGTCGGCAACTTTTGCCGCATCTCAAAAGCCCCGAATTCTTCTGGACGGCATTCCAGTTCCCTTCTCCGTGCTTATTCACGTAATCTGCCAAAATCTTATCTTCCTCCGACGTCCATGGTCCTTTTTTAAAAGTCACAGCTACCACATCCTCATGACGAATTCTATCTTCCTCCGACGTCCATGCTCTTTTTTCTAAAGCCGCATCCGCATCCGCATCGTCAATAGCACTATATATATATATATACGTTTATGAACGTGCGAATTACTCAAATCTTTACGAGATTAGAAAGAAGATGAAAAAGAACATTCGAATTACGTACGTACGTACCTGGGAAGCACCATCAACCAAAGCAGTACCAGAAAGCGAAGCGTTTCCAACATGATATATACTTTTGATAAAACTATCATCTGTGCAACGAAAGAGCCATTAAAAGAAAAGAAAAAAAAAAAAACGATATATATATATATATATATATATATATATATATATATATATATATATATATATATATATATATATATATATATATCCTATATTATTTATACGTATAACCTACGATCTTAAAACTACGAAAGGGCAAAAAGATCGATCTTAGAACTACGAAAGGGCTAAAAGATATGGATGGATCTTGTCCTTCCGATCATAGAAGTTGACTTTGTGGGTTTTTTTTTAAAAAATACTTTAATTTAATTTTTAAACAGAAAACCTTAAGATTTTTATCATTTTTTGTTATTTCAAAAATATTAATTTTATATAATTTAAGGTGAATTACATGTTTAGTCCTCAAACTATAAAATACGTGTCAATTTAATCCTCAAACTTTAATTTATTATAATTTTTAATTTGAATTTTTAAAATGACTAAATTTTAACCTATCATCCATAAAAAAGTAGTGTGGCATTTTAGTGACTGACGCATCATTAATTATCTTAACTTTAGTGATATATAAATATTAAGTTAACTAAATTAGGATAGGGAACTTGATTGTAATAATTTTAAAAATTTGAACAAAAAAATTATAATAAATTAAAATTTGAGTACCAAAATATCATCAATGTCATTGTTCAAGTAGGGAATTTGTAATTTAGCCTATAATTTTTTCGACTAACAAACGTTGAGGTGGAATGCAGGTTACGTAGCTCTCACAAAATAGACTAAACTAGCGAGATGAATCTCAGAATTTAAAAGAGAAGAGAATATGATACGCTAGAATTTGAACTAATATAACAGTTCTAAGGCTTTCAATCCAGTTATAATATACAATGTATTAAATCAAAAAATTTAGAATGACTAAATACGATAGAATTAGGATAGTTATAGAATAAATAAATAACCTTCTAGCAAGTGGAGTGTCAGCGAGCTCTAATTACAAAGAACTAAAAGCTAAAAGCTTCTAAAATTAAGTAGTAGATACTCCTTAAAATATTGTAGTCGACGCTGGGAATGAAAAAAACAAAAATTAAATAACTGGTCTTATAGTCTTGTATGTGAAAAAAAAAAAAAAAAAAAAAAAAAAAAAAACCTTTATTGCAAATAACTTCTTATTATTTATAAAATTTCTGTTATTTTTGTTTCATTCTTTATTAGTTACAAATTAAGTTACTCGCCCTCCACCTGTTCCGTGGCAATTTTTTTTTTTTTTTTTTTTTGATTTTGACGCACCACATATTATTTTTTTGAATTAATTATATACGAATCTCTAAAAATATATTGAATAGCAAATATATTACTATAACATTCACCTTCTCATATTTGTCCCTTCAAAAATTTTAAATTATTTATATATATCTCTTGGGTTTATTATTATTTCTATTTTAACAAAATATAGGCGAAATATTTATTTTGTCATTATAAATATATCCCTCTAAATGTCATGGTTATAATATAAAAAGGATAAAAAAATAAATTTACTTTTTTACCTAATTAAGATTAAGCATTCTAAATTCTAATTAAGATTAAGCATTCTAAATTTTTCTATAGACGGTAGGAATATATATAAATAACTTGGATTTTTGAAAGGATAAATATGAAAAATTAAATTTTAAAGAAATATATTTGTTTTTCGATATATTTTCAAGTATCTATATGTAATTAACCTTATTTTTTATTAGGAATAATTGCATGTGTGCCCCTGAAATATAAAGAAATATCTGATTTACCCATCTTATTTTTTTCTTTCCAATATACCCCTCATACGTTCCACCGTTATTAAAAATACCCCTACCGTTTCCTTTTGTTAAGTTAACTAGGGTTAAACTAGAGTTAAATAATAATCGGAGTTGAAAACTATCAAATATATCTATTTTGCTCGGGTTTAGGATTTAGGGTTTTAGGGTTTAGGGTTTAGGATTTTTTAGGCCCCGTTTGGTTCGGGGATAAATTTAAGAGGTATAAATTTTTTTATACCTGAGATAGCTTGCTATTCCGGAATAATGAAGTATAAAAGTTAAATTGCGTTTGGTTGAAAAGTTGGTATTCTCTCGAATAGTTAAAATTGTGTTTGGTTAAAATTATGGAATAGTAGAGGATAGTGGAAAAAGAAGATAGAATTTTTATAAAAATACCAACTTTGCCCTTAGTTTTTTTTATAAAAAAATTAATTTAATTATTATATTAAATTTGAAGCAATTTAATTATAAATAATAAATTATATCTTATGTTAAAAAAAATAATATTTTTTATTTTATATTATATTTTAAGAATATAAATAATAAATTATATTTTATATTATATTTTATATTATATTTTTTATATTTTTTATATTTTTTATATTTTATATTATAATTTATATTTTATATTATAATTTATATTATATTTTATATTATAATTTATATTTTATATTATAATTTATAATTTATATTATATTTTATATTATAATTTATATTTTATATTATAATTTATATTATAATTTATATTTATATTATAATTTATATTATAATTTATATTTTATATTATAATTTATATTTTATATTTTATATTTTATATTTTATATTATAATTTAATTATAAATAATAAATTATAACTTTGCCCATTCACTGCATGTCCCTAGAGATAAAACCCTATTCCATGGGGGGAGAGGAATAAGGCTTAACGGGTTATTCCAGAATAACCCGTTAAGCCAGGAATAAAAAAAAAAAATTATCCCATGTCATTTTGTGACACTGTTTGGCAGGAATTGGGGGGTAAAGAGGGTTATTCCCTCTTTATACCACAACCAAACGGGGCCTTAGGGTTTTAGGGTTTAGGGTTTAGGGTTTTAGAGTTTAGGGTATATTTGAAAGGACAAAATGGTAATTTTACACAGATAACGGCAGCTCCAAACGAGATATTTTAAAAAAAAGTTGGAACGTAAGAAGAATAGTTTTAATATTAGCCTTCTAAAAGGGGTAAATTTAAAAACAGAAAAAATTTTAGGGGTATATAAAAAAATGCCCCTTTTTATTATTATGAGTGGACTGTCTACCCAACTTGACATTATTTTTTCACAACTGGTATATACTGCAATTTCTCTGTAATGCCAAATAAAATTTTATTATTTTTCTAAATCAATGCTAATTTTTTTTATTGTAATCTTACTTAATTTCCATCCAAAATTAAAATTTTTAAACTTATCTTTTTGACATAAATGTTAAAATAAATCTATTAAAATAATAAATACTATTAAATAAATTTTTAAAAAATACGAAAGGATAAAATTTTTATTTTGTTAAAAAAAAAAAAAAACTTTATCCTACCAACTGAAGGAAAATAATATTTCTAGAAACTATGCAACTTTGGAGATATGCATTTGATAAATGAAACTTCACAAGGATAGGTTTATATAGGATAAATTGCACTGTGTCATGTTTAAAGTTTAAACTATGGGATGCATGATATTTTTATTCTTAAATTTTAACTTATTATAATTTATGGCTCAAATTTTTAAAATTGTAGCAATCTAAGTCCTACAATCTAATTTAATTGATTAATTAATAACATATTGCTAATTTAAAAATGGTGTGATATTTTCTGTAAGCAAAAAAAATAAGTTATTTTTATTTATAAGATTATATTTGAACATATGTAAAACGTTTAGTTATTTTTACCACGTAGAAGATGGTCCAGAGTCTTCATTTTTTGGTGGCATTTGAATAATCTGTTGCACCATTGTCTTTAACTATTTAATCTCCTTACGTTGAGCTTCAATTTGAGATTGTTGAGTCTCAATTTGAGATTCTTGGGTCTTAAGAAAAGTCTTTGTATTTATCAATTCTTCCAGCAACTGTGATGATTGATTTTCTGCAACTTCACGTCGTGACTCAGGTTTGGACCATGACCCCGTCCAGGTATGTACCCATATCTAGTGCCAAGTACTTTAGTACAAATTTCTTGCTCACTCATAGGAACTTCATTCTCATCAGGAGTTTGTGATTGCATATTCACCATACTTTCCTATAATTAGAAGACATAATATAGACATTTAATCTAAAACATATGAATATAAAAAATCTTGACTATAGTTTTTATATAAAAATTATAAACATATAGTTAACGTCGGTAAGAATTAACATATCTTTTCTTAGCCTCATCGTTGGCCAATCCTTTTCCATTATTATAACATCCCTTGAATAAGGCAATCTCACCACATTGCTCATTATAATATATATAATACATCAGTACAATTTATGAAAACTAAATTGGCTTATCTTAAAAATTATAAAATATACCAATTTATGTCGAGTAGCCACAAATGTCCTAGTACCCGCACGATGAATATATGGTAATTTTCTTCGGTTATTGGAGTTGGCCGTTGAACGCCTCTAAAGAAAAATTAAGAAACGATCTTTATCATCCATTTATTAAAAAGTGTAATAATTATATTTTTAAAAGAGATACAAATAATATTTTACATAGTAATCTACTCATAATAATTGAGTACTTATGGTTCACCATAAAATTAAAAAAATAAAATTAAGTATTACCTGAAAGGCTTCTGAATCAAAGTGATCACGTAACCAAAGCCAATCATCGAGTCTATTAACAAAATCCTTATGAGGATATTGTCTAGCAACTTCACCTCCTAATTTCTTATAATATAAGTGGCATCGACAGCGAAAATCTCTATACCGAAAACTCATCATTTCCTCCACACAATCTCTAACATTTTTTTTAGCCCATTCCAAATCAAATTTCGCCTGCATAAAACTTTAAATATTAATTCTAGATCTTCAAAATAATATCAAATAACATAACAAAATATAATAGTTAGAAGGCGTTTACCAAAATACGCTCATAAGTGCTAGTTTGTGGACATCCGCTATAACTGTTAATGTCTGTATCCGCTTCAAGGTCATCACCATTATCTTTATCATTATGACTGCTGTCGTCATCATCAGTACCCTCACAAATACCATGAATGAAGTTCTCGCTACTGACATCAATAATTTGTGGAGCAATATCTTTTCTATACAAGGAACCAATTTCATGAAACTCATTTGGAAGAGATACACTTCCGCATTGATCTTGTTGATATGCATTATTTTCAATAACCACATCATCATTAAAAATTTTATTATCATGAGAATTCAAGAGAGCCGGTGTCACGTCCCGAGTTTTAAAAATCAGGTCTGAATTTTTTTTTTTTGAATAAATCAGAGTTTGCAAAACGGGCGTAACAGACCGCCACACATATAGAAAATTCCCTATCCCAATGGATAGAGTCTCTCCTATACATGCACGGCTAGGCGAATCCAATCATCAATCAGAGAACAATAAGTATCTCAACTAAACAATAAATAAACATCTCGAATAATCCAAATAACCATACCAACATCAATCTGAAATATCTCAATAAACTAGAAGCTGAAATGCTATAAATAAAAGTCATCTGCAAATCATCTAGGATCTCAAACACTAATATCTATCATCGTGGGGACAGCTCTATCGTGACAGCCTCACGCGATCGTCCCGACATCTCAGCACCCGACCGACCTGAAAAATGGTCACCCAGGGGGTGTGAGATACACTGTACATGTATCCCAGTGGGCACGACGAGCCGAGAAATAGCTAATCGTACCTACTGGATACAATAATCTGCGGATAGTAGAGATCATGGGTACAGCTGAAATATCAGATAATAACTACTGGAAAGCAGTAAATCCGCAGATAAGCTGAGATAAGCAGATAATCAATCATAAGTAAAACTGCAGATGACTAATGCTGGAAGTCAGGAAATATCTATAAAAATCATGCATAAAGAACTGCAAGTGATAATACTGTAAATCATGGTATACGAAAATAATCATGTAGCAGGATAAAAGTATGTCTACAGATAATAATGCTGGAAATCAACATAAACCGAACAGCAAAGGTACAAGGTAAGAATCATGCGTCAAAGACAGAAACCCAAGTACCCAATCATGTGCCACTATTGGTCTCACAGAACCTCAGGCAAAAGCCACCGATCCGCACCCTCTCCGCTGACATAACCCTGCACTCTCATATGCTATCATGGGCTCACGGGTCTTTCCTCTAGACCACTTTACCGATAAAGAACAATCTCCACGGGGAGCTACCCCGGCCATGTTCGTGAAGTACAGCAGTGCGTGGCAAATCATAATGCTCAATCTCACGGTCTAGTGACCGGGTAGTCGGCAACATGCCGAGATCCCAACAGGGAATCAATCATCTGTCTGTATCTATCAATCAGGATCAATCATGCATATCTGAATAAAGCTGTATGACAAGTGGCATGAAACTAGCAGCAATAATCGATCATGACATCTATACACCAAGATATGAAAGCTGACAAGCCAATGTATATAAATACTGTGATGATCCGGACTCCCGCAGGAACTGTGCAACATTAAACAGTGACTGCAGGGAGCTTATTCGGTGAAGCAGAGCTTGTAGAATCGAAATTGGACATTTAAAATAGACTCGGCACGAAAATCGGAGCAAATGGAATTTTCTGGGAGCTTTCGGCAAAATTTCGGATGAGAATTTGGCGAAATGGACGTCGTATTTGGACTCAGCGCGCGAAAACGATCGAAACGGTATATTTACTTTAATTTTTCGGCACCTCGGTACTGTTCACGTCGGAACAGTAACTCCGGCCGCCGGAATTACTGTTCCGGCGACCGGCGAGCGGCGGCGGCGGGCAGCGGCGCAGCGGCGGCACAGCGGCGGAGTGCGGAGGCGCGCAGCGCGGGCAGGCGCGGGCAGGCGCTCGGGTGCGCGGTCCATGGGCCTGGCGTGCACCGGGAGCATCGAAGACCTCCTGTGCCACGTGGCGCTTCCCCATTGGCCGGCCGGCTTCTAGAAGCACGTGGGAAGGTGACACATGGCAGCACCCGGTTGGCCGACATCTTCCGGAAGACCCGGCGCGGGGACCGGGCCTGTGCACCACGTGGACACGTGGCGGCTTCTGTGTGGCCCGTGCACAGGCTGTTTCCTGTTTTGTGGACACGTGGCACATTCTGGTTGGCCAATTTTGGTGTTTCCTGTTCGGAATCCGGATCCTGTGTGGAGCCCCAGCCCATTATATATAGGGTCCCCCACCCTTCCTCATTCCCACCTCGGTTTGCATGCTGTAGAGAGAGAAACAGAGAAGGTGCCCTATACAAAAATTCTTCCTCTCTCTCTTCTCTCTCTCTCCTCAAAATCTCAGAATTTCTGGAGTTACGGATAGTGAGTTATCTGCGACGCGGCGCACTGCGACGGTTTTCTTTTTCGGCCCATTTCCCGTCGCAGTTCAGTCAAAAATTTCCTGTGGGCTAACCAGGAGGAATTTTTGGACGATTTTTGCGACAGCACGACCGTAAGAGGTAGGGCTTTGATTTCCGTGTTGATCATTTTGCTCCATTTCATACTTTTGGCACGATTCCCGAGGTCTCTTTGACCCCCCTTTTTGCTGTGGAAATTTCTGGACAGCATCGACTTCTCCGATTTTTATCTTGGCGTAGGAGCATCAGATCGAGGCATTTAAAGAGTCGATTTTGATCTAATCTTCGCGAGGAACGCAACCGTAATTTTTCTGGATTTTCCTGAGCAGTATACAGAGGTGAAAAAACTCCTCTCTTTTCGTGCTATTTGAAAAATAGCAAAAACTGTATTTTTATGATTAATATAGTTACACCCTGTGCAATGTGTGTTGCTGTAGGGTACCGTTTTCGGCAGACAGCAGTTCTAGGGGACTGTGGACAGCCAGGAGACTATCTGGGTGTGATTTGAGCTGTTCGAGGTGGGCGGTTGTTGCTTACCTAATTTTTGACAAGCTCACTGGGATTACTGGAACTCCCCTAAAATTTAATATGACAATTGATGAGAACCACTGGGACAAACTAATATGATAATTGATAAGAACCATTGGGACAAATTGACAGGACAACTAACAGGACAAACTGACAGGACAACTAACAGGACAAACTAACAGGACAACTAACAGGACAATTGATGAGAACCGCTGGGACGAACTCTCCTAAAATTTAATATAACCCCACAGATAACTTATATTGGGACACTGTGATTCGGACAAAGGCTATAATCTCGCATGCAATAACTTTTATAACAATCAATCTTTTTAAAATAAATATTTGACACTTTTCTACAGCTTTTAAATAATGGCATGCTTTCTTGCTCATCTAGTTAGCCACTATTTATTGCTACACTATCATCTTGGGATTTGTACATGTTTCATTGTTGCATCCAGAGGTTTGTTGCTCAAGTGTGAGCAGGGGTTTGGGATAGTGTAGTCGAGATTGCATTAGATTGTGGATTTGTGGGGTATTACGGTAACCGCGGACAGTAGGCGGTCGACCAGATGTTTACCCTTGCATTAGATTGGGGTTGAGTCTGGTTTATTGCATCAGCTGGGGATTGGGTTTCTGTAGTGGATGGAGTTTCCCACTTTGATCATAGTTATGATCCAGTCCTGCTATATTGAGATATGTGCTACAGAGATACTTGAGATACTGATGACAGAGATGCTTTACTCGTGTGGGTCGCTCCCCTCGAGTGCCACTCCGGAGGTGGGCTTTTTCAGATCCAGCCGTGTGTGCCGGTCTGATACTTATGTTGGGATGCGAGCCGTGCGAGCCGATCCCGCGGTTTCGAGCCGTGTGTGCAGATTCCGCTGAGCAGGCAGTACCAGTTGTTACTGGTGTCTAGATTGGATTTATTTGGACAGATACCATTTCTGATGCATGCATACAGTTTTGACAGCATAGTAGTGGTAGTTTTCCTGTTTCAGCATTTTATGTATTTTACCACTGCCCTTTTCCCTTTTGCCTCTAGTAGTCCTAGTGGGTGCGTCAGAGTTGAGGTTTTACCCACTAGGGGAGGCTGCTGGTTTATCTGGTAGTTCTCACCCCCTATTGTTATTTTCTGTTTCTTTCTTCTCCTTTATTTTGCAGAGTCATCTGCAGGAGCTGCTAGGCCTTCGGCAGCGGATCGAGGTAAGGGGATCGCCGAATAGATAGATCTCCTGTGGGATTGAGAGCTGTAAATAGACGTTGTACCCTTCACTCAGACTGTGGTATTCTCCTTTTATTTGGGTATGGCTTCTGCCAGCAGGTTGTACTATTTAGTGAGCTGAGAGGTTATTGTACTTATTACTGCTTTATTTGTAGTTCCAGTCTGAGATACTATGTGGTTATTCTACTTCAGCTCTGTATTATGCTCTTTTATTATTCATATTATATCGGAGCATGTTACCAGCGCTTCGTGTACTCGGGAAATCCCGTGTGCACGGCGGATCTGTTGGCGAGCCCGGGTTTCGGGGCGTGACAGATTAAGTTGGTATCAGAGCTTAGGGATAGGTCAGTTGGGACTTAGAAAACCCTAGGCTTTTGGCAGACCCTAGGATGATAGGGCATGAGAGACATGATATTTGCGGAAGTCGTTGATTTATTGTTTGGCTCTTCCAGTGAAAGAAGAGGGATCGACATGCCCAATTTCTGGTGAACCGTTATGTTGGCTGCAGACAACATAAAGTCACAGAAATATTGGGATGTCTTTGACTTTCGCTAGATTGGGTCGTGTGGGGATATGATACTGAGTGTGGTTTCTTGTGGTAGGATGCCTCCGCGACGTAGGATGTTGACGCGTTCTCAGCCTGATTCCCCTGAGCCCGACCAGGAGGAGTCCGGGCAGGGCCAGCAGAGTGATGTGCCAGAGCTACAAGCTCAGATAGCCCAGATGTCCGAGGCTGTTCGGCGTCAGGAGGAGGCTATGGGTCGGCTGACGCAAATGTTAGAACAGAGGGCGCAACCTGTTGTAGCACCCCCGGAGAGTTCTCCCGTACCTTCTTCCCCTGCTGTGAATCCCCCAGCTGTACTGGTGACCCCGGCATCCCCTGTTGCTCGGGGTACTGGTGGACAGCCGACTGGGCTGACAGGATCTCTGACCCCGGCAGAACAGCGGGGAGTGGTGGACCTGTTGATGAGGTTCCGCCAGTTTGACCCACCATATTTTTCGGGGCAAAATACAGAGCCGTGGGAGGCAGAGTCGTGGATCACGGCGATGGAGCGACGTTTTGAGACGTTGTTTATCGAGGAGCGATATCAGGTGGTATTAGCGACGAACTTTTTGGAGCACAAGCCGAGGCTTGGTGGCGGCGTGTTCGACCGGCTGGTCCGCCTGGGGCTCAGCTCCTGACCTGGGCGGAGTTCCGCAGTCTCATTCTCGGGGCTTTCTTCCCGAAAAGCGTCCGACAGAGATTGGAGGAGCAGATGAGAAACCTTCGCCAGGGGAATCGGCCCGTACACGAATACATTGCCAATTTCAATCAGTTGTTGGCATGTGTACCGAACGTGGCCAGGGATGAGGCGCACCAGATTTACATGTTCGAGCGAGGGTTGCGCCGGGACCTTTTTCAACTTGTTCGCTCGCGAAGGTTGCAGACCTTGGAGGCCTCAATGGAGCAGGCACTCTACGTTGAGTGCGGGGAGGTAGTAATGGAGGAGGTAGCTCCAGCTCCCGTGGTGATCCCGGGGGCGAAGCGACCGGCATCGGAGGTTGGGGGACAAGCTAGTTCGTGGAGGCCGCCACGACCGCCTCTGCCACAGTCTTCCGGCCAAGGACGGTCTGAGCGGCGAGGGCCTGGTGGACCCCAGAGGCCCCAGCAGCGGCAGCAGCAACAGCAGAGATCCCAGCCGTCGCAGCGTGGGTCGCAACGACAGGCTCAGCGACAACGGCAGTCTCAACAGCAACAGCAATCACGACAGCCACGGGCTCCCGGCAGTTGTATTTTCTGTGGAGGTCAGCATTTTTCCAACACCTGCGACCAGCGGTGGGGTCGCTGCTATAGATGTGGACAGCCCGGGCACATTCAAGCTTCGTGCCCCTTTTCGGCCCCCGCCACCCCTTCTTCAGCATCTGCTCCATCTTCATCTCAACAGCGGTCGACGGCTCAGCGGTCATATGCTCCAGCAAGCAGGCCATCTTCTTCCCATCCCACGGAGTACCGCCCTCCAGCTCAAAGTGGGCGGGTGTATGCGGCGCAGGTAGAGGACTCTTCAGCCGCAGATTATGTGGTGGCAGGTATCACCTTACTTTCTGACATTAGGACTCGTACTTTATTTGATACGGGAGCATCACATTCTTTTATTAGTAAATCATTTGCATCATTACATGGGTTAGAGGTAGGACTTTTGCCACGTGCACGAAAGGTTCAGATTCCCGATCACACCTTGCACGTGGAGGAGTGTTGTTGGTCCTGCCCGATGCAAATCGAGTCCTGGATTATGCCAGCAGACCTGTTGGTCCTGAGACAATTGAAGGACTTCGATGTGGTCCTCGGGATGGACTGGCTGGCTCGGTATTTTGCGATTATTGATTGTGCCGCAAGGACCGTCACTTTTATAGAGCCAGGCCAGGAGATGTTGGTATATCGGGGATGTCAGAGTGCTTTCTTTGCCTCTATGGTTTCGACTTCCCGAGCAAAGCAGATGATCCGTCGAGGATGTGTAGCCTTTTTGGCTAGTGTTGTTGAGGGGCCTACGGCGGCGCCGGGACTCGGGGATATCCCTATTCCCCGCGAGTTCCCGGATGTTTTTCCCCCTGAGCTTACTAATATGCCGCCAGATAGGGAAATTGAGTTTGTGATTGACGTAGTCCCAGGAACTGCGCCAATCTCTAAGGCTCCTTACCGGATGGCACCGGCTGAGTTGCGAGAGCTTAAGGCGCAACTTCAGGATTTAATGGATAAGGGTTTTATTAGGCCGAGTGTATCGCCTTGGGGAGCGCCGGTGCTATTCGTGAAAAAGAAGGATGGGTCACTTCGATTGTGTGTGGACTATAGGGAATTAAATAAAGTGACCATCAAGAACAAGTACCCTTTGCCGCGCATCGATGATCTTTTTGATCAGCTGCAAGGGTCTTGTGTATTCTCTAAGATAGATTTGCAGTCTGGTTACCACCAGTTGAAGGTGAAGGCCGAAGATATTCCGAAAACGGCATTTAGATCACGGTATGGGCATTATGAATTTACAGTTATGCCTTTTGGGCTAACTAATGCCCCTGCCGCATTCATAGATTTAATGAACCGGATCTTCCGACCGTACTTAGATCGATTCGTGGTAGTGTTCATAGATGATATCTTGGTCTACTCCCGAAGTGATACGGAGCATGAGGAGCACTTGAGGATTGTGCTGCAACTTCTACGAGAGAAGAAGTTGTTTGCCAAGCTGGCAAAGTGCGAATTTTGGCTTCGGGAGGTAGTCTTCTTGGGCCATGTGATTTCTGCCGCGGGTGTGGCAGTGGACCCAGCAAAGATTGAGGCAGTCCGTGATTGGCCCCGACCGACGACGGTTTCTGAGGTACGTAGCTTTATGGGTTTAGCTGGGTATTACCGTCGGTTTGTGGAAGGCTTTGCGAAGCTCTCCACACCCCTCACTCGCTTGACGCGTAAGGGAGTGAAGTTTATCTGGAGTGAGGACTGTCAAAGGAGCTTTGAGGAGCTAAAGAGTAGACTGATGACCGCTCCTATCCTTTCCCTTCCTGTTATGGGAAAAGGATATGTGATCTACAGCGATGCATCACACAGTGGACTTGGATGTGTGTTGATGCAGGAAGGGAGGGTAATTGCATATGCATCAAGACAACTCAAAGAATATGAGAAAAACTACCCTACCCATGACTTGGAGCTTGCTGCTGTAGTGTTTGCGCTGAAGCTCTGGCGCCATTATTTGTATGGGGAGCATTGTGAAATCTACACCGACCACAAGAGCCTAAAGTATCTGTTCACGCAAAAGGAGCTGAATTTGAGGCAACGTAGGTGGTTAGAGCTATTAAAGGATTATGATGTAGATATCCTCTACCACCCAGGAAAGGCTAATGTGGTCGCTGACGCCTTGAGTAGAAGAGCGGTGCAAAGTTTGTCTATGTTGATCACAGACCAAGCGCCGCTATTAGAGGAGATGAGACGACTCGAGATAGAGGTTGTGTCCCCTGGGGTCACTGCTAAACTGACATCTTTAGTCTTGCAGCCCACTCTGCTGGACAGGATCCGGGAGAAACAGAGTGAGGACCCCCACTTGACCAGAATTAGAGATCAGATTCCGAGTAATCAGTCTGGGGACTTTACGGTAGATGCCTCGGGAGTACTGAGGTACAGGAACCGAGCATGTGTGCCAATAGATGTGGAGATTAGAGAACAGATATTGCGAGAGGCCCATTATACACCTTATACCCTACATCCTGGTGGGACTAAGATGTATAAGGACCTCAAGGCACACTTCTGGTGGAAAGGCATGAAAAGGGATATTGGGAGATTTGTGGCCCAATGTTTAACTTGTCAGCAGGTGAAAGCTGAGCATCGAGTGCCAGCTGGCAAGTTACAGAGTCTCCCAATTCCCGAGTGGAAATGGGACCACATTACGATGGACTTTGTGGTCGGACTACCGAAGGCACAAGGAGGAGCCGATGCGATCTGGGTAGTTGTAGATCGACTTACCAAGTCGGCGCACTTTCTGCCCATGCAGACTACGTGGCCACTTGAGCGACTAGCCCAGCTTTATCTAGACGAGATAGTTAGATTACATGGAGTACCAGCCTCCATTGTATCAGATAGAGACCTGAGATTTGTTTCGCGTTTCTGGATGAGTTTGCAGACAACCTTGGGAACTCAGCTTAGGTTCAGTACTGCTTTTCATCCGCAGACGGATGGACAGTCAGAACGGACGATACAAATCCTGGAGGACATGCTGAGGGCTTGTGTCTTGGATTTCGGCGGAGGGTGGATTCGACACTTATCCTTGGCTGAGTTCGCGTACAACAATAGCTTTCAAGCGAGCATTCAGATGGCTCCGTTTGAAGCGTTGTATGGACGCAAGTGTCGATCACCGCTTTATTGGAGTGACGTGGGCGAAAGGCGGACCTTGGGACCAGATATATTGTTAGAGGCAGAGGAGAAGGTCCGAGTGATTCAACGGCATCTTCAAACCGCCCAAAGCCGACAAAGGAGTTATGCCGATATTCGGCGACGAGACTTAGAATTTCAAGTTGGAGATCATGTATTCCTGAAAGTCTCGCCGTCCAAAGGAATCAGGAGATTCGGCATTCGTGGAAAGCTTAGCCCCCGATACATTGGACCCTTTGAGGTATTGGAGCGTATCGGGCCAGTTGCCTACCGACTTGCACTTCCTCCGAGGCTTGCTGGTGTCCATGATGTGTTTCACGTTTCTACTTTGAGGAAGTATGTCTTCGACCCATCGCACGTCATCGACTTCACACCGCTTGAGATTAGCGAAGATTTGAGGTATGAGGAGCGTCCACTGCGAATTCTGGACCGAGAGGTGAGAGAATTGCGCAATCGGGCCATTCCCTATGTGAAAATCCAATGGGGCAATCATGACGAGCGCGAGGCTACATGGGAGCTCGAGTCGGAGATGAGGGATGCTCACCCCTACTTATTCGAGACATCGGACTGAGGATTATTGTTTAGTCTCGTTTCGAGGACAAAACTCTTTTTAGTGGGGGAGGATGTGATGATCCGGACTCCCGCAGGAACTGTGCAACATTAAACAGTGACTGCAGGGAGCTTATTCGGTGAAGCAGAGCTTGTAGAATCGAAATTGGACATTTAAAATAGACTCGGCACGAAAATCGGAGCAAATGGAATTTTCTGGGAGCTTTCGGCAAAATTTTGGATGAGAATTTGGCGAAATGGACGTCGTATTTGGACTCAGCGCGCGAAAACGATCGAAACGGTATATTTACTTTAATTTTTCGGCACCTCGGTACTGTTCACGCCGGAACAGTAACTCCGGCCGCCGGAATTACTGTTCCGGCGACCGGCGAGCGGCGGCGGGCGGCGGCGCACGGCGGCGGGCAGCGGCGCAGCGGCGGCACAGCGGCGGAGTGCGGAGGCGCGCAGCGCGGGCAGGCGCGGGCAGGCGCTCGGGTGCGCGGTCCATGGGCCTGGCGTGCACCGGGAGCACCGAAGACCTCCTGTGCCACGTGGCGCTTCCCCATTGGCCGGCCGGCTTCTAGAAGCACGTGGGAAGGTGACACGTGGCAGCACCCGGTTGGCCGACATCTTCCGGAAGACCCGGCGCGGGGACCGGGCCTGTGCACCACGTGGACACGTGGCGGCTTCTGAGTGGCCCGTGCACAGGCTGTTTCCTGTTTTGTGGACACGTGGCACATTCTGGTTGGCCAATTTTGGTGTTTCCTGTTCGGAATCCGGATCCTGTGTGGAGCCCCAGCCCATTATATATAGGGTCCCCCACCCCTCCTCATTCCTACCTCGGTTTGCGTGCTGTAGAGAGAGAAACAGAGAAGGTGCCCTATACAAAAATTCTTCCTCTCTCTCCTCAAAATCTAAGAATTTCTGAAGTTACAGATAGTGAGTTATCTGCGACGCGGCGCACTGCGATGGTTTTCTTTTTCGGCCCATTTCCCGTCGCAGTTTAGTCAAAAATTCCCTGTGGGCTAACCAGGAGGAATTTTTGGACGATTTTTGCGACAGCACGACCGTAAGAGGTAGGGCTTTGATTTCCGTGTTGATCATTTTGCTCCATTTTGTACTTTTGGCACGATTCCCGATGTCTCTTTGACCCCCCTTTTCGCTGTGGAAATTTCTGGACATCATTGACTTCTCCGATTTTTATCTTGGCGTAGGAGCATCAGATCGAGGCGTTTAAAGAGTCGATTTTGATCTACTCTTCGCGAGGAACGCAACCGTAATTTTTCTGGATTTTTCTGAGCACTATACAGAGGTGAAAAAACTCCTCTCTTTTCGTGCTATTTGAAAAACAACAAAAGCTGTATTTTTATGATTAATATAGTTACACCCTGTGCAATGTGTGTTGCTGTAGGGTACCGTTTTCAGCAGACAACAGTTCTAGGGGACTGTGGACAGCCAGGAGACTATCTGGGTGTGATTTGAGCTGTTCGAGGTGGGCGGTTGTTGCTTACCTCATTTTTGACAAGCTCACTGGGATTACTGGAACTCCCCTAAAATTTAATATGACAATTGATGAGAACCACTGGGACAAACTAATATGATAATTGATAAGAACCATTGGGACAAACTGACAGGACAACTAACAGGACAAACTGACAGGACAACTAACAGGACAAACTAACAGGACAACTAACAGGACAATTGATGAGAACCGCTGGGGCGAACTCTCCTAAATTTTAATATAACCCCACAGATAACTTATATTGGGACACTGTGATTCGGACAAAGGCTATAATCTCGCATGCAATAACTTTTATAACAATCAATCTTTTTAAAATAAATATTTGACACTTTTCTACAGCTTTTAAATAATGGCATGCTTTCTTGCTCATCTAGTTAGCCACTATTTATTGCTACACTATCATCTTGGGATTTGTACATGTTTCATTGTTGCATCCAGAGGTTTGTTGCTCAAGTGTGAGCAGGGGTTTGGGATAGTGTAGTCGAGATTGCATTAGATTGTGGATTTGTGGGGTATTACGGTAACCGCGGACAGTAGGCGGTCGACCAGATGTTTACCCTTGTATCAGATTGGGGTTGAGTATGATTTATTGCATCAGCTGGGGATTGGGTTTCTGTAGTGGATGGAGTTTCCCACTTTGATCATAGTTATGATCCAGTCCTGCTATATTGAGATATGTGCTACAGAGATACTTGAGATACTGATGACAGAGATGCTTTACTCGTGTGGGTCGCTCCCCTCGAGTGCCACTCCGGAGGTGGGCTTTTTCAGACCCAGCCGTGTGTGCCGGTCTGATACTTATGTTGGGATGCGAGCCGTGCGAGCCGATCCCGCGGTTTCGAGCCGTGTGTGCAGATTCCGCTGAGCAGGCAGTACCAGTTGTTACTGGTGTCTAGATTGGATTTATTTGGACAGATACCATTTCTGATGCATGCATACAGTTTTGACAGCATAGTAGTGGTAGTTTTCCTATTTCAGCATCTTATGTATTTTACCACTGCCCTTTTCCCTTTTGCCTCTAGTAGTCCTAGTGGGTGCGTCAGAGTTGAGGTTTTACCCACTAGGGGAGGCTGCTGGTTTATCTGGTAGTTCTCACCCCCCATTGTTATTTTCTGTTTCTTTCTTCTCCTTTATTTTACAGAGTCATCTGCAGGAGCTGCTAGGCCTTCGGCAGCGGATCGAGGTAAGGGGATCGCCGAATAGATAGATCTCCTGTGGGATTGAGAGCTGTAAATAGACGTTGTACCCTTCACTCAGACTGTGGTATTCTCCTTTTATTTGGGTATGGCTTCTGCCAGCAGGTTGTACTATTTAGTGAGCTGAGAGGTTATTGTACTTATTACTGCTTTATTTGTAGTTCCAGTCTGAGATACTATGTGGTTATTCTACTTCAGCTCTGTATTATGCTCTTTTATTATTCATATTATATCGGAGCAGGTTACCAGCGCTTCGTGTACTCGGGAAATCCCGTGTGCACGGCGGATCTGTTGGCGAGCCCGGGTTCCGGGGCGTGACAAATACAGTGTGTCTAAGGGATCAATGTCTATCGGGAAAATCATGCAGTATATAGATACAATCATCAGGACTACTCATGAACAGGTAAAATCAAGAACAGGTGTACATGGTATGTCTAGAGAAATCAATAGCTGTCAAGATAGGTCATATAGATAAAATCAACAGGGCTAATCAAAAACAGGTGTCCGACTGGACTAAAGCAACCAGAGGGCCGAAAAGATAAAGCCCGGACCGAAGATAACCCACCTGAATGTAGGCAGATCCTCGAACTCCCGCTCGGCTACTGGGAGGCTGGTGCTGAACAACTGGGCCCTGAATAAAAGCTATAATCAGTAATAGACTCACACATACCCATCCCGACGACACAACAGTAACGGAATGCTAAAACGGGACAATAACGCTGGTTTACGGAACAAAATCCGATTCCCGATCAACGAGAGCCCACGGGACTCTAACAAAATGCCCCGTAGGTGTGAAAACACTGTCTAAAGACAGCCAGCGTGTCCAATATCCATTTTGATCCATAATACATTTTTAATTTGCATAATTACACTATGTTACAGCTTGTTTCGACTCGTTCTTGCAATCCGAGAATCCGAAATCGACGTCGTAAGCTTCAGCGCGTTTGTTTCGACAAGACGGAGCCCGTGCTCACAAGATCGGGCTGGCACGGGGCCCGAGGGCAAAGTTGGCCCAACAATTACTTTGGTTCAAATGACAACTATGATAAAACTCAACTTATACTTGATCAATTTAAGAGTTAAGTAGAGCATCATGTACAGAGGGGTAAGTAGAGTTGAGGGCTCACCTCAGGTGCGCCGGAGAGTGGCCGGAGGAGTTGGCCGGAGCAGCTCACACCCCGGGCTAGAGCTCGGATTGGTCAAGCTCCAATGCAGCCTTGCTCTGTCAGCAAAAAGGGTGAGCAGTAGTTAGCTAGGGGTCCCAGTAGGTGACTGGTGCGAGCTGGGTCGAGCTCCGGTGGCCGGAGGCGGCGGCGGCCGGAGACGAACCCGGAATAGACAATTCGGGTACAACCTTGGAACCCAATCACAGAGGTGCCCTGGCCCAAAACTAAAATGATGGGGATCTTCAAATACGTATTTAGAGATTACCTGGGCAAGTGGCCGGAGCCCGAGACGCCGGGGATCGCCGGAGGTGAAACCCGAAGTCAAATCGGGTGCAACTGTCGAAATCAAAATCCCGACGTCAAGAGTGCAATGAAAAGCCACCATCGATCTTAAAATGCTTAAATAAGCCTACCTGCACAGTTGCCCGGCGTCCGAAGGCGACGGCGACGCGCGGCGGCGGAGCTCGGCCGAGATCAAGGGTCGTTAATGGCGGTTTCCAGCCAAGTGGCTCCGGGCCGGTGCGACTTGGACCAAATCACTCCCCTCGACGCTAGGGAGCTTCCTGCAGTGGTGGCCGGCGTCGGGAGGCAACGGCGGCGCCGGGCGGCGGAGATCGGCCAAAGTAAAGAAAGTCCGGTTTCTAGGGCTGGCTAGTGCGACCCCGATCCTCAGCCGATCGACACCAAACTTGGAGGAGATCTTGCAGTCGACCAGAGGGAGGTTTCCAACGTGGCCGATCTTGGATTAAACGGTCGGATAGAACCCGGGAACAGATCTGAGCCAAACTAGGTTTCCGGCGACTCCCACGTCTCCGCCGGTTAACCGGATCACGGCTGGCCTCAGGACTACACAGGGATGATCCTCTCAACGTCAGTAGAGGACTGGATGGGTCTAAGGGCAACAAAATCCAATAAAAATGCAACCCTTACCTCACCGGAGCCAAGGAAAAAGAAGAAGATCTCCGCCGACGGCGCGCGGCGGAGCTCGGCGCCGAGGCTCCTCGAGTTGAGTCTCACAAGCACAGAGGAGGCTCCAGAAGTGGTCTGGTGCAAGATGAGATCCTCTCGTTGCTTCCTACTCCAACCCAACCGAGATCTAACCTTCTCCTTTGCTTCTTCTTCTTCTCCGGCGAGAGGAGGCGGCGGCCGGCGGCGTAACGGTCGTGGAGGGAGCAGAGGGAGAGGAAGGGTTTCTGTTTGAGACTGCGGCTGGGGAATTGGCTACGAGGCCTAGGGTTTATGGAACCCTAGCTCGGGAGGGTGCTTTATATAGATTAAATGGCACAATTGCACTTCTGTCCCTCTAGCCTCGTTATTCAGTGTCTAGTCCCTCACAGTACAATTATCTCACATCCCAGTCCTTCTCCAAATAGTGGCACGCTAATCGAGGCATGTTCTATGGGGATTATTGTGTAAAACGCCGCATTTTCACCGTATTTCACGCTTTTCGAGGCGTTCTGGTCGTCGAAACGAAAAATGGACTTTTGCCACGACGTCCGGCTCGACGAAACCTATCAGGTAGCGATTTTCATTTTTTTGAGAAAACGCCCGGATAAAATCTCGGTCCATAAAATACTGTTCCCAAATACAGTTATCGCGCTTTTCGAGACTCTAGGGTCGTCAAACGGAAATTCCGTCAGCGCCATTGCGTCCAGAACGACAAAACCGTTCAAATCGACTACCTGAAGTGCTATGATCAGTTTCTAGACGGCGATTCGGCGAACGTTAGCACTTAGGGGTGTTTGAAATTAGGGTTTACTGTTCATCACTGTTCATCCACTATTCACTTTAAGTCGCGGGTCCCGCCCGCTTCTTCGCTGATTTCTGGAAGATCCGACCATCGGATCTAAACTTGCTTAATATCGTTTTCGATCGGTTCGACGAGACGGTCGCACTGGTGATCTCGGATTTTCGAGATTAGGCTCAGATTGAAAAGTGACACTTTAGCCTCGTAAACTGTGCAATTACACAGTGGAAAAAGGGGTCAACTGGATATTTCATTCTTTTCCTCTTTATTTATTTACAATAAAATTCAAGTTTTTACAGCCGGATCGAATAAGTGCCTATGCAATGCCTTTTGGACAACTCGCCAATCGCCACCTAATTTTGTGTCAGGAACATAATATACTTGAGTAGCTTGATTTGCAAGCACATATGAATCACTCTCGTACCACAATTTGCTAACATTTATACTTGTAAAATCTTCATCAATTTGGATTGGTTTGTTTCGCTCAAGATCATACAAATCACACTTGAACATAACTGCTCGACGATTCTTAATATATCTCAATTCAATTATATGAGTTAAAAAACCATCGAAATTAATTATTTTGTCTTTATGTACTCCTTCTACACAAACTCCACTATTTTGTGTTGACCGACGACAATCCCGCTCTTTCGTTTGAAACTTAACATCATTGACATTGCATCCTGAATATACAGTTGCGCAAATGTCAGGAACCAACGCAAGTGAATATAAATCATCAGTAACCTCTATTGATCATTCACTTCGCATTTGTTTCATCTATAAAAAATTTAAAGATTAAAAGTGAGAGTTAAAAAAAGGAAAATTTAACTAAATTAAGTTTAGTTAACTAAGTATGACTTTTACCTTTTTTTCAAACCACAATGGGAATTGATCCCTTTGCCTTGATGTTATATCATTGGGACTTTCTGCCAAAAGCTGATCCTCATGTTTACTAAAAATATTTAAAAAATTAAGATATAACAAGCTTTAAACTCTACGAGAAAGAAAAGAAAATTAAGTTGAAGGAAAGAATATCTTACATTAGATATTGTTTAGCTTCTTCACAGTTATTCAAAACATACCAACGGACCAAATTGAATTCCTCTTGTGTTAGTGTCCTATAAGTTGAATTCCCAAAAGTACGAACTTAGTGTGAAAAAATGGAAAAATTTCCACTAGGTTCCTCGTCTCCATCATAATTTCTTTCCTTTCGATTAAATCTTGTCTCAATACCTTGGAGATACATTGAGCAAAAGGTTAAACACTCATTCACAATATAAGCCTCTGCAATTGAACCTTCTGGTCGGACTTTATTGCTTACAGTATCTTTGAGACTACCAAGATATCTTTCGATTGGATACATTCATCTATATTGCACAGGTCCTCCAAGTCGAGCCTCGCGTGGTAAGTGAATTGCTAAATGGATCATAACATCAAAAAAAGCTGGCGGAAAGATCATTTCCAATTTACAAAGTACAATAACAATCTTCTTTTCTAATTGATCTAGGACATCTATCTTCAATGTTTTTGAACACAATTCTTGAAAAAAAATTGCCAGCTCACTTAAAGCGCTAAATATATCTTTATTTAGAAAACCGCGCATGCCGATGTGAAGCAGACGTTGCAAAAGAATGTGACAATCATGACTCTTTAGGCCCGTTATTTTACCTTCCTTCGTATTCACACATCTTGAAATATTTGCCGCATAGCCATCAGGAAATCTTACATTTTTTAAAAATTCACAAAATTGTTGCCTTTCTTTCAATGACAGCGTATAACAAGCAGGAGGCTTCACATACTTATCACCTTTCTGCTGTAAGTGCAGCTCTTTTCGTATTTTCTTATCTTGCAAATCTAAACGAGCTTTCTCTGTATCCTTTGTTTTTCTATCAATGTTTAGTAAGGTTTCCAATAGATTATCATTTATATTCTTTTCGATGTGCATAACATCAAGATTATGACACAACTTAAGTTTTTGCCAATATGGCAACTCAAAAAATATACTTTTTTTAGTCCAATTACGTTCTTCTAGCGAGCATTTTCTCTTTTTATTGTTCGGATGCTTTCCCAACTTAAAATTTTTTAAAGCTTCCAATTGTATCAAGATTTCTTCCCCTGATCGTTCTTTAGGTTCTGATTGACGTTCTTGTTTACCATTAAATTTGTAACTTTTTCTCCAAGCATGATTAGAGGGTAGATAACGACGGTGACCCATGTAACAAATTTTACCTCGTAATCGTTGTGAATAAGTGTCTTCATAGCAAACTGGACATGCTTGATATCCTTTTGTACTCCAACCAGATATATCACCGTATGCTGGAAAGTCATTTATAGTCCACAAAACTGCCGCATGCATACGGAAGTTTTGTTGGCTTACGGCATCATAAGTGTTTATACCAATTTCCCATAACTCCTTCAACTCATTGATTAATGGTTGTAAAAATATATTAATTTCTTTTCCTGGTGACCGTGGTCCTGGAATCAGTAAGGACAACATGAAATATGGCTCTTTCATACATTTCCAAGGTGGCAAGTTATATGGTATAAGTATAACAGGCCACATACTATATGAGTTACTCATATTGTTGAAAGGATTGAAGCCATCAGTTGCAACACCAAGTCTTACATTACGAGGATCCTGTGCAAACTAGCGATAATTTTTATTAAAATCTTTCCAAACTTCAGAGTCAGTTGGGTGTCTCATAACATTCTCCTCTTCAACTCATTTTTCCTCATGCCATCTCATGTCTAAAGCCGTCTTTCTCGACATATACAATTTTCGTAGTCTTGGTTTTAAAGGAAAATAGCGTAAATTTTTTTGAGGAATTTGCTTACTCTTTCCACTATTCATTCTCCATCGAGACTCTTTACACTCAGCACATTTATTTCGGTCTTTGAATTCCTTCCAAAATAGAATACAATCATTTTTACATGCATGAATTGATTCATATCCCAATCCAAGATCTTTTAATATTTTCCTAGCCTCATAATATGATGATGGAAGTATCTCCCCTTTTGGAAGAACATCCTTCAAAAGTTCAATTAACATATTAAAAGATTTGATGCTCCAATGATTAAGCACTTTAATATGGGGCAATCTTATCAAAAAAGAAAGTAATGAGTATTTTGTACATCCAGGATATAATTCTTGTTGTGCATCCCTTAATAACCTCTCAAATTTATCAACTTCATCATCGTGTATGATATTAGGGCCATTGTTATCCAATGAATCTGAAATAGATACATCCCGAAGCGTACCTCGATGGATATCTTCTAAAATTTTCTGCATTTGGTCAACTTCATTATTGTCATTTACAATAGTCTCATCTTCACCATCATCACTATCATCACTGTCACTGTCTCTATTCAAGTTTTTCCCATGAAATATCCATTGTGTATATGATGCTTCCATTCCTTTATCAATTAGGTGATTACTGACCTCATGCACGGGTCGAAAAAATACATTCAAACAATATCGACATGAACACCGAATCTTATCATTAACCAAACTATCATGATCAAGTGCAAATTTTATGAAAGCATCAACTCCATCCATATATTGCTTTGAGAATATATTATTAAGATTAATTCAAGTCCTATTCATGTCGATCATGTAATATATCCAAATTATGCATAAAGCAAAATTAAATAACTTGTATAAAAAAAAAGCTATCACTAAATGATAGTAAATATTTATATTTTTCAGAGTAAGATAATAAGCTATTCGTTTATTCTTTTTTAAAAAGACACTCGCCTAGAAATACAACTTAATTAAAATTTGATTTAATTAAATTATATGTATGGTCATTTTTGATCTGTGATTCTCAAACAAAATAATGCCTACATGCAAGAAAATTAGCATATAATTAAAGATATTTCTATATTCTTATGTTCTCTGCTGTGAACAGAGGACTAGTCATATGTGCATGCCCGCACACACACTAGACCATCAGTGTGCCGATTTGAAGCAAACCTACATATTAATCTGAAATTAAGTGGGGAGAAATAAAATAGGACTAGATTCATGGTGCTCTATCTGTTCAATAAAAACTATTTTATTTTAATTTATTATTTTGTATTTTCATCCCATTATATTTAGAAATAAAAAATTATAAATTGGAATAGGTTAGTAAGGTTAGTTTCATCCTCTTTTGTGCTTAAGCACATAAATGAAGGTGGGTTCCATCTAATTTTTTATTTAGTCCTTAAACAAAAATAACTATTATATATTATTTATTTTCTTACATAATCATACAACTTAAAAATAATTAAATCTATTATTAAAAAATAATTTTAAAATTAAAAAAATACAAAATATATTATTCACAAAATTTAAAACCCATCTATTTCAAGATAAAGAAATTAAGTAAATACTTTTGTATAAGAAATTTAAATCAACTAACCTTTTTTTTTTGTGGGGTCCTGTTTGTGGGGCTCCTTCTTGAAAGAAGATAATGAAGAAAATTCTTTCTTTGTATCCTACTGTGGAAAGATGAAAAGAGCAATTATTATTATTTTTTTTACTTGGAGAGAAGATAAATAAAAAAATAAAAAAGAAAGTAAAAAAAACAAAACCCTAGAGAGAACCTTCACTGGAGCACCAAGGAGAAGCAGAGGCGGCGGCGCACGGCTGGAGGACTAAGGCCCCGTTTGATTTTGGAACGGAACCGGGAATAGCGGGGATATCCCCCTTATTCTCCCAAACGCATCTGGAACCGTCTGGTATTGCTTAACCCAGAACAAGGAGAATAGCTGGTATAACAAATCCCATCCTATTATTTTACTATAAAATTTTTTACCATATTACCCTTCTTATCTACTTTATCTCATCCCAACATATTATTTTAATAAAAACTCTCTCCTCACTCTCTCTCCTCTTCCCTCCTTTCTCTCTTCCCAATACACTCTCATCATCACAAATCCCTCTCTCCTCTCTCTCTTTTCCTTCATCCCGCCTCCTTTCTCTCTTCCCAATACACTCTCATCATCACAAATTAATATTATAAAATTTTAAATTTATTATTTAAAATAAATATTATAAAATTTATTATTTAAAATAAATATTATAAAATTTTAAATCTTAAAATTAAAATGTTGAAATTTTATATTTTAAATTTTAATTTTAATTTGAAAAAATAAAATATTAAATTAAATATTATTTTTAAATAATATAATTTAATTATGATTATAATTTTATTTCTATTTTTTTAAACCATTAATCCATTAATTAAAACGAAATAATTAGATTTTAACAACTTTTATCACATTTTTTAAACCATTAATCCATTAATTTTAATTTGAAAAAATGTTGAAATTTTATTTTTTAAATTTAAAATTTAAGTTGAAAAAATTATTTATTAAATTAAATGTATTATTTTTAAATAATATATTTTAATTACGATTATAATTTTACTTATATTTTTTTAAACTATTAATCCATTAATTAAAACGAGAAAAACGAGTTTATAATATTTTAATGACATAATAAAGCTCGTGGGCGAAAATTTACAAATATTTAGCAAATATACAAATTTTGCGAAATTTTAAAAAAATTTTGTTAAAAATTAATTATTTAAAATTAATATTATAAAAATGTAAATCTTCAAATTAAAATGTTGAAATTTTATATTTAAAATTTAAATTTTAAGTTGAAAAAATTAAATATTAAATTAAATGTATTATTTTTAAATAATATATTTTAATTACGATTATAATTTTACTTTTATTTTTTAAAACTATTAATTCATTAATTAAAACGAATTAATCAATTTTTAACAACTTTTATCACCTAATAACTCTTGGGGGCAAAAAGGTAATTTATCCATCTTATCCTCTTTATCCCTCCTATTCCTCATTATTAAACCAAACACAAATTCTCTTATCACTGGAACCATCCCAAACGAGTTTAAGCTCTAGTTCCGTACTTTATCCTTATCCCCGGTATAGCCAATTCCAGCCTATCCCGATTCCAAACGCAGCCTAAGAGCATAAAGGCGGGATGTGAAATTTTTCTAGAAAATTTCATTTAGACCCCTCAACTTTTAACATACATTGAAAAAAATCCAACTTGCAAAGTACTTTAAAAAGGTTCTGTATTATGTTTCTTTGTTTTCACTTTTTTTATTTTGACATTTACAATTATATAATTTAGTTCAAAAAATTATTAAAAAATAAATAATTAATGATTCAACCATCTTTGATATTTATATTTTTTGTTAAATAAAATTAAACCAATTAAAAATAAATATAAAATAAAATAGATAAATTTATTAAAATTTAAAATTTATAATTAAATTGCATGTCTAAACAACCATATATATAAGATCAAAATTATATCAAATTATCAATATTACATAAATTTTAAATTAAGTACTAATAAAATATATTTAATTAATTTAACCAAATAAAATAACTTAAATTTTATTTCATAAACATAATGTAAGAAAAAAATATAACAGAATTTTAATATTTTAGCGATGAAATATTAATGTGTCGCTAAAAATTGTGTTACAGCAACCACATATTTGGTCGCTAATTATTTAATCCTTTAGTGGCATTAGATTTAGTCGTTATTAATTATCGTTTGTCGCTAATATTAATTTAGGGTAAAAAAAATGACCCCGGTAAACTAATAGCGAATATATTTTAGCAATAAAATTATATCGTCACTAATGGCGTTTTACGAAATCTCTTTTTTCTCTTTTTTTGCGACGTCATAAAATTTAGTCGCTAATTAACTACTTTTAACAACGAAAATATATTTCGTCGCTAAATATTTTGTCTCCATATATCAATATTGTTGTAGTGAGTACTAAGTTGTTTTTAGAAAAATATAGTTAACCATAGATTAAATACTTAATCTTGATTAGTGAGTGGGGTAAATTTACCTTTTTACCCTTTCAAGTATTATACTGAACCATAGGTATATTTGTGAACAATTGGGATTTTTGGAAGGGTATATTTGTAAGAAAAAAATTCACATTTTACTTATATTCCGTTAAAAAATAAACAATAACTCAACGATAACAAATCAGATAAATATATATGAATAATTTAGTACTTTTGAAGGGATAAATACGAAATATTAAATTTTGTAGGATATATATGCTTTTCGATATATTTACTGAGAGCTGCATGAAATTAACACATATTTTTATGTATAAACCCTTTGTTTATATAATTTCTTGAGTTCGGCTACGATAATATTAATAACACCAAGCATTTTGTGCTATTAAGTTTTATGCTATTAGATTTACGCTCTTGGCTATTTCTATCCGTTAAATCATACTATTCCACCAACCACGCTCTAAACTATAGAGGACCACTATCATTGTCACACCCCGGGACCATCTATTTGGTCGGTTCGGACACGCGCACAAACCGCCGAACGAACAGATTTCCCCCTATCTGCCCAAGGCGTGTATATATTCAGTATATGAATTTCAACGAGAAATACAATCATACAATCATATAGATAGAGAATACCACAGAACGAGAAATATAAACTTAATGAGACATTTAACTATTACATTTTACATTTCACAAATCTTTTATATATTACAATCCATTTCAAAAAATAAAATCTCTACAAGTTCGCTCCAAAATATAATACAACTAGTCTCTCACCATTTAGGGTGACTTATATCCGAGGCAGGTCACTATCTAGGGCGCTAAGCCCTTGCCATAATTCTGCGCCGCCATGCTTGGAGAGGACGCTACAAAATTAAGGGTGAGAACTAAAAAAAGTTCCTAGGGGGTTCGGCCCCGACCTAGGCGTCTCTCCCACTAGGTCTAATTAATGTATTAATAGATAGATAAGAAAAGTAGTGTAGAAACCGAGAATTTTTTAAGTTTAAGTTTTGGAATAGTAACTTAAGTGTGAATAGTAACTTAAGTGTGAATAGTAACCTGACGTTTTTCTAGATCGTTTCTGTGAACGTGCCTAATATGGCTGATCTAAACACGAACCTAGCATTGTAAATGCTCGATTTGGTCGGTCTCATCGAGCTGAGCATGATGGTACGATCTGATTTTGATTTCGATGAGCCTAGGGCCTCGAAAAGCATGCCAGACGATGTCAGTTCTTCTTGTGGATGTTTATGTACGTTCTTGAGACCTAATATTGTTGAACCAATTTCGCTACCTGATAGGTTTCGATGAGTCGAACGTCGAGGTGTTGTCTGTTTTTATGTTCGACAACCTGATCACCTCGAAATGCACGAAATACTACATTTTCGGTGTATTTTTGCATAATTGCCAATATTTTATGTATTGTTTTGCTTGGCTTTGGTCGTGGAGGGACATTTCAACACTTTACACTTTAGAAAAGGGACTTACCTACAAATACACCGGGTGGAGGGACCTTTTTAGCATCTTACGCTTAAGGTGGTTGAGGTCTTCGGGGAGCTCCAACAACCCTCACCTCGAGCTTGTTGCTCACGTAGCCACCTCCCCACGACCTCCTCATCCCTCTCAACAGCCTCCCCGAGCCCATCTACATTTTCTTGCCGGATAGGAGGAAGAAGAAAGAAAGCCATTGTTGTTTGGTTCCGAGCTTGGTGAGAGGAGGGACTCAACCATCAACTCTTCTCCTGGGTCCATCCCTTCTTCCTCTGTAGACCTTTCCATCCCTTCTTTCTCTGTAGACCCTTGGTCCATCCTTTCTTCCTTGCTTGGGGGCCCTGGTCCATCCCTTCTTCCTCTGTAGACCCCTCTTGAGGAGTGCAGTCGCCGGACTCCACCGTCGGACGCCGGAGAGGAACTTTGCATCTCCTTCTCTCTCCATGGATCCGAACTCAGGTAGAGACCTTTTCTATGGTTTTTCTTTACACTTGGAACTTGGCAGTGACATTCTCACTTTTTGAGGATGTCCTCCATGCAGTGGCGGCGCCTGAGACCCTGGGTTGGCCGGTGAGAACTTGAAGCTCGCCGAAAACCTATTTTGGCCGGGGCTTCTTGCGCGTTTCGTCTAGAGGAATTTCGGGAGATCAAGCTTGCTGGGCTTCCTCTGTAGACTCCCAGGAAGCCACCCATAAAGTCTGGGGACCTCTGGTTCGGTGTGAAGATCGGTAGGTGAAGCCCTAGGTTTTTGCTCTCGTGTGGAGTCAAGCCTTTCCGCCGGCCGCCGCCGTCGCTCCTCGACCCCGGCCACCCCCCTGGTAAGCTTTCTTGCACCTTGGCAATCCCTTTGGTGCCCTTACATGTGCCCGTTAACCCCTAGTTAAAATTTCACCATTAATGCTCAATGGTAGGCCGCAAGCTTGGACCCCGACCAACCAGCGATTTCCGGCGCTGGCTCTGGACTTGGTGGAGCTTCTGACACCCCGTGGATCCTCCTCTGGCTACTGCTTGCCCATTGGTGGAAGTCCCTGCAAGCTTGGCCAAATCGAGTGTGACACCCCCGGAATTTGGATTAGTCCTCTATATAAATGATATAATAGGACTAAATCTCTAACCCGGCTATAGCATTTTGGATGGTAGCAAGATCCAAGAGGAACATGAGAGTTAAGCGTGCTAGAGCTAGAGTAGTTCTAGGATGGGTGACCCCCTGGGAAGTGGGGCGTCACATCGAGCCTTGGTGCAACTTAATTGGGCCAAGGTTGCTTCGGCAGTGTCTCCGGCCATCCCACGGGCTTGGGCAAGTGAGCCTTGACTTCTCTTTGACCTCAGGAGCATGATGCTCATCTCCTTTTTGTTTGGTGTTGGCCGAGGTTGACACACCGGCTGTTCCAGTGACCTTCCAATCACTCTGAGGTGAGCCCTTGTATCTCTCAACCCTTCTGAATGTAATGCTCACGATACAACCCTTCTGAACATGATGCTCACTTTAGTTTTTGGATTGACCAAGTATATGTGGTCCTTTGTCATTTTGGTTGATTTCATGCTTTAAGGTTGACCCCTAGCTACTCTTGGGCTCCATGCCATGTTCTGACAGCGAGCATGGGTTTTATTAAGTTGAGGCCTTTACTCTGGAACCCTCAGATTTATCTGAAAGCCCTTAATCTTTGCTTTTAGGCCATAATCTTGGTTAATTATGAGTTTTTATGCAAATTGTGGGAAGCCTAGGGATCTAATTGCAATTGTGACAGCATGGGCTGTCTTGGGCAGCATGTAGATGATCTCTGAACTTTTCGTTCAAGATCTAACGACTTTCGTTGAGCGGGAATCAGCTAACGATCCATAAACCGACAAAATTGTTGGTTATCGGCAACTTGGCGCTACTCGCGCAACTCGAGGAAATGGATTGACTTTTTATGAGTCCCTGGTGCCCTTGGCTGTTCCTGGCACTATCCTGGCTGGTCCAGTGGGTTTGGGTTATGTCTGAGAACCCCGGAGTCGAAAGCGACAGTTTTGGTATCAGACTTCAGTGTTTATGACATTATTTGGACTTAGGAATTTACCTAGTGATAGAGGGTTGCCTAGATATCTTAAGAGAGGCGTTCTAGAACAGCACGCCAAATTTCATATAATTTGGTAGCATGTAAGCTCTGATCGGATCATTATTAATCGATCGGCGGATTACCGGAATTCCGGCGGATCCTGAGACCTTGACCTACTTTAGTGATCTAAGTGTTATATCACTGTGTTGTCCATGGATTTGGTATGAGTGAGTTTTTTACTGATTGATGATTATGATTTAGGCCCGAGCATTCATAAGCCGTCTCGCCAGTCGAGTAGTGGATATCGAGAGTCGCCTCGCAAGTTGAGCAGCAGATATCAGGACCGTCCAAGTTGAGGCGGGTACTCCGATCCGGGCATTGGCATAGAGTAACCTGACTGGGTATCGTAGTCGATCGGACCCTTTGGTTATCTTGCTACCCTTCTTCAGTTTTGCTACTCTATGTTCTATCTTACTTATTGTGACATACCATGATGTTCAGTGTAGTTGACACTCTTAGCATCCTTGTGGTTTATACCTGTTTTTGCATATATATATGCCACGATTAGTGTTAGTAGACACTCCTATTCATTCTTGCTAGATATCTCCTACTGCTACATTCTGTCACTTGTCGTATGTTTGGATTTCTATACATGTAGAGCAGGAGGATATCATTATCATTATGATATTGCTTGGCACCGAGAATCTAAATGATCTAGTTTGGTAGTCTATGACTTCCTGGATCTTGACTCGTTTCTGTTTCATGAGTTGGTTACGACTTACTAGTCGCTTAGTGATATATCACCTACTGCTACATATGTATCTTGTCATTATCCCTGGATTACCATGTATGATAGAGTAGGAGGACAATTATTATCTCTATGGTATTCGTTGATACTGTGATTTTATCTCTGCTTTACATCTATATGCCATGATTTCCTCAGTGTAGTTGATACTCTCAGTCTTTGTGTGATTGGTATCTCCTGCTGCTACCTTTTCGTCGTTACTTTTAGTTATGACTTATTATTGCATGATAGAGTAGGAGGATATGTTGTTATTATGGCATTTACTGTAAATTAATGCCTACCTATTGGTGCCCTCGGTTCAACCCGAAACTCCTCGAATATTATAAACGAGTCAAAACTTGTTAAATATGAATGTTTTATGCAATTTCTCGTAAACCTAGGGGTCTAAATGCAATTATGGCTCTGTGGGCTGTTTCGGGCAGCGTGTACATGATTTCTAAACTTTTCGTTAGAGATCCGTTGGCTTCCGTTGAGCGGATATTGATTCCCGAACCGTAAATTGGCTAAACTGTCAGTTTATCGGTGTTTCTGCACAAATCACACTTTACTTTTCGGGGATATCAGATGATGAGTTGTCACTGCCAGGTGTCCCTGGCTGTTCCCGACACTGTCCTGGCTCGTCCAGTGACCTTCGCTTCGTGTCGGAAACTTTCGAAGCCAAAATCGGCTTTTCCGGAGGCTACGTTGGCATTTATGACCCCGAATGAGCAGAGAGGTTTACAAAATGATCTTTGGCTGCCCGGACATTTTAAATGGATCATTTCGGGGCAGCGTGTGAAGTTTCATCGTATTTGGAAACTCGTAGATACTATACGGGCCATTGTCGGTCGTTCGGCAGGTTTCCGAAAATTCCGGCAAACCCCGGGACTTGTGGAAAATCTACGATGTAATTATTCTAGTTATGTAGTGTCGATGGATTGGATATGAGTGAGTCTGTTATTGATACGAGTTTATTGTTCATGGCCCAGCAGTCAGGCGCCAGCACCCCAGTAGTCGAGCAGGCTTCGGGACCGCCTACACTGAGATGGGTTTTACTTCGGTCTGACCTTTATTATCTCGGCCCTATGGGGTACCATATTTGCTCGGACCCCAGTGTTTCATGAAAGCCCTGATCCTATCTTTGAGCTATACTTTCATTGGTTGATTATTATTCGCTTATACTTGGACATATATCATGCTTGATTAGTCATTAGCTAGATATCAGTATATTAGCTTATACTTGGACATATATTATGCTTGATGGGACATTAGTTGGATATCGAATTATATTAATATCGATCGAGATTATCACTCTCCTTTGTTTCCTCAAGCATTTGTGATCTGAGTCGTTGAGTCATATCCGCGCGATGGATGACCTGTTGAGGCATATCCGCACGATGGATGCCTGTTGAGGCATATCCGCGCAATGGATGACCTGTTGAGGCATATCCGCGCGATGGATGGCCTGTTGAGGCATATCCGCGCAATGATTGAGATTGATTACTTGGGTTTCTATCATTGATGCATGATTCATCTATCTATTTTAGCATGCTCTAGCACTTGTATTTATGTACCCTTATATGCTCGGTATTGTGATTATGTTTCATATATCTAGTTCAGCATGCTTTAGCACCTATATTTCTGTACCCATTTATGCACAGTATTATGATTATACTTTCTGCCAGTATTTTCTTGTTTATATCAGCCTTTACCTGCTGATTTGTACTATCCGCTGATTATAGTATGCCAGTAGGTACGATTTGCTATTTTCCGGCTCGTCGTGCCCACTGGTATATATTTATATTGTATCTCACATTCTTGGGTGACCACCATGTCAAGTCAGTCGGGTGGTGGGATGTCGGGACGTTGGTGCGAGCATATTCGATAGAGCCGTCCCCTGTTGCTAGCTTTGACTGGCTAAACTTTTACTTTACAGTTAGATTGTTTAATGTTATGATTTAGCTATGTTGGATTTGTGATATTTTGGTGGATGTGATTGTAATATTGTGGATTGGTATTCGTGGATGATTGTGATGAATGGTTAAATTAGTTATGTTTCAGTTATTGTAGTTTAGTATTCTAGTTGTGTATCCACACTTACCTAGTCGTGCATGTATAGAGAAAACTCTATCTAAGTGGTCAGAGAATCTTCTATGCATGTGGCGATATGTTCATATCCTGATTTCCAAGTTTAAACTTTGATTTATATAAAAAAAACAAAAAAAATTAAGACCGTTTTTCAAAACTCGGGGCGTGATATTTACAATATGATGAAAATTAAATAGTTGAGCATTAATATTTTTTTTACTGTATGATTTTATTGTTGTATTATTATAATTTATATACAAAAAACTTTACTTCAATTATTTTAGATTATATTTTTAATTATATAAGAATACAATTATGTTATTATTTATTTATTATTATATTATTTATTATTTATTATTTATGTATAAATTATAGTTTTTACATCATTAATTTAGTACTAAGCAAACAACAAAACTGGAAAAATTTTACTTTTATAACTATAGAAACAAATAGTGGGAGTAAAATAGTTTTTATATAAATTCTATTTCAATCCAAATTTCACTTTCAATGAACCAAATAAGTCCTTACCGTCATTATTTTTTTCTCCTAAAGAAAAAAAATAATAAAAAAATTATTACTCTTTAAATTTTAGTTTAAAAAGATATATAATTTATGAAAAATGCTTTCTGTATTTATTGGCCGGCAGAACGGGACAGCCCCGACTCGACTATGGATCCCGTAGTGGAAATTGAGAGGCGCAGGGTGCCTCAGCAAGGCAACGGGCTGGCGGACGGGCGAGACGCGTGGGACAGGTCGCTCGGTTAAGCAGACGAGCGGAACACACAAGGGTAGCTCTCTCGGGCCCAATTCAAAAGGACTAAGTTGAGAGAACTTGTATTGTCCCGGATGCTAGCGTTGAAGGTAAAGGGGCATTCGGCTAAGTAGCACTCTCGAGGAGAGTTTGTCCGACAGGACGGAATATACCCGGCTTGGTGGCCAACCTCGTTGGCGGGGTTGTTCGTTTGGAACTCACGGAGTTCGACGAGGGGTTCGATGTAAGGCGCGGCGCCGAGCAGTCAGGCTCGAGGAGGAGCATGTTTGGTTAATGCTGGAATTGAGATCTCACTGTTTAAGTCCGAGGGTGTGTCCGTGGCAAGGGACTCGGGAAAGCTGGCTCGGGTGTGCGATATTTGGGCACCGCACGGGGTAATTCTAAGGCGAAAAAACTGGCCCCGTGACAAATGATATCAAAGTTAAAAAAGATAAATAATTTATGAAAAATACTTTCTGTATTTGTTGTCTTTCACCTTTTGTTTTATTTTCAGTGGTGAGCTGGACAAAATAGAATTGCTTGACCAATTTTTTTTTTTTTTTAAAGAGGTTATTTGCGAGAAAAATTGACCTGACCCGATCCGGTTCAATACCGGTTGAATCCCTAATCCTTCAGCCGCTCCTCAATCTCCTCTCCCCCCGCCCGCCCGCCCGCCCGTTCCGTCTCTCTGGTTATTTCACTGCCGCAGCAGACGGACATAGGGAAGGGTAAACGCAGAGGGAGGGAAGGGCAGACAGACATAGAGAGAGAGAGAGAGAGAGAGAGAGGGGGAGATGTCGTTCATGCGCGGGGATCTGCTGACGCGGATGCGGAAGCTGGTGAAGGGCCTCGCCAGGCCCACCCCTGCCTGGCTCAAAGCCATGGAACAGTAACGCCTTCTTCTTCTTCTTCTTCTTCCTTCTTCTTCTTCTTTAATTCCTTGATTTATAAAAAAAAAAAAAAAAATTAGAAATGGTTCTAGGGTTTAATGACCGACAGCACCTCGGATCATCACAATCAGGGCGCCGCCGGTCACCTTCCCGCGGACAGACGGCAAGATCAAGAAGATCGAGTTACCGGAGGACGTTTTCGTCAAGCGCTTCTACAAGAAGCACCCAGATTCCCTGTATCACGATGCAGTCAAGTAATTTCTTCTTCTTTTTTCAATTAATTACACTTTTGGATGAATCTAATTTAATCTGGTGATTTGCCATTTTATAAATTGTGATGCTACTCCATATTAGCAGTACATTATTATTTAACCAACTGAATTAGACTCTGCCATTTTATTGCAGCAATTTAAAATCAAATTTCATGTTTCTGCGAATATCCTAGTTTGTGGGATATGTGCTCTAAACTTGGTTGTTTTGCTCTTTTATTTAGAGAGGCTGTAATGTTTTCCTGCTCAATATAATTGATTTGAGATTTTGAAAAACAAGGATTGCTGATGACAACACATTTTCCATCGTTTGCTTCTTTATCTCTCTTAATTGCATAATATTGCTTTTTTATATCCTCGTATTGTTGCTATTTTAATTTATTTTCGTAAGCTAAACTCTAATTGGAATATCGGATATCCATTTTCAATAGGATAAGTGGTTTCGATCCGCCTCCTTCGCGAGTTTTTGCTTGGCGCGTGTTGGAGCTGAAAGGGCAGGGAGTCAGTGAAAATGAAGCTATGGCTGTAGCTGATGTAAGTAGTACGCGCCATTTCATAAAGCTTTCATTTTTTGTTCACAATGTTCGCGCACACTTTTCTCGATACTAAGCACACCTTTACTCTTTAATTTCAGATGGAATATCTCGCTGAGAAGAGAGCGAAGAAGAAGGCGTACAAAGAGTTGAAGCAAATCGCACGACTCCAGGGGAAGAAGCCGCCGCCGAACCCATACCCAAGCGCCATCAAAGAAATACAAGCAGAGGAGAAGAAGTTTGTCAGAGATCGTTTCTTCAATCCGAAGGTGCTCGAGATTGTGGAAAAGATGAAAGAAGAGAAAGCTGCCAGGATGCAAGAGCAACAGAGAGAAGCCGGTGCTGGTGGTATTCGTGGTCCGCCAGGCGGTCGAGCTTGGTGAATTCAATCGTCTGGTATCTGAACCGAACTGTTCTTTAAATGCCCAAAAAAATCTAATATAACTGAATTCTTGAACGAAAAAACATGAGATGATTTAGATGTTTTCTTTTTGTAATAAATGAAATGTTGTTGTGTAGGGAAGTTGTAGTATTATTATTGTCTTCTATTTAAACTTGGCAAGTACAAAGCGGAATTTCCAATCTTCTCGTACACTAATTAGTAAGCTATGTGCATGTCTATCTGTGAAGCATCGGAATCAATATCATACATGTTTGCTGCAATATTGACATAACAAATGAGACAAATTTTAAAGCGGTGCTTGTGCGTAATAGATAGTGTGAATTTATTTCAGGGCATGCTTGCACGCATACAAATCTCTTTTTACAACAAAAATAACAACTTTTAGGTCGATGAAATCCTATGATTTCAACGATTTTGACTAGTTGACAAGTAATTACTGGGTAGTGAATTTTTCTAGCTAGCAACTGGTGTCGTCTTTACAAGTAATATTATTGTTAGTGAGGACAACAGAATTTGACAGTTCTGGATATAATAGATTATAAGGTTATACTATTTTGCTAGCTTAAAATCCATAGAAAGCTTTTTGAAGCAGCAGCACAGCAGATGGTGTTTAACCAAAATGAGAAACTGGAGTCGCTTAACAAAGAACATTAAGTTGGCAAGGGATTAAGAAGTTACAGATGGTGCTACCAGGGCCTGCGACAATATTATCTTTGAAAAAATTAGTGAAAAAGTAGACAAATGATACCCTGGCAAATGCTATATTTATCAATGTACGACCGAAATTTCTATACGACTATGATTCTTTATTTTCATTTTTTGATTGCATTCACCTATCCCTGTGATGAAATGTTTAGTAATCTGAACTTCAACGAAAACTGTGAATGAATGGTGCTCCCTCATAAGCATGCTTTTGAGGTTGAGGAACCAAGATTTCACGAATTGTGGATATTTGGCATTCTGAGGGATATTTTTGAGTCTAATGAGTCTCATACTTTCCTCCATTTTTTGGCCTCTATATTGTTAACTCTTCCTTTTTTTAGAAGTTGTATTGTACTCTTCTTATTGTCCGCTGCTTTTTCTATTCGGGTTAATTATAATTCTCTCCAACATCTGTAATTTCCGCATACAATTTAATCTTATTGAACATCTGTAATTTACCAAACCAGAATTTTCTTTTATCAAAATGGTGTGCACGAACTAAGTTTTTCACCAACATCTGTAATTTCCGCGTACAATTTAATCTTATTGAACATCTGTAATTTACCAAACCAGAATTTTCTTTTATCAAAATGGTGTGCACGAACTAAGTAAGTTTTTCACCGTATCAATGAATTTTTTTCTTCTAATTGTTCTTTCTAGGAAGTACCCTTTTTTTATGCATGCATACATGGAAACAGCTTTATCCTCTTATTCATGTTTCTTATGTCTAGGAGTTACAAGTATTTAGGTAAGGAATGAAAACTGTGATTGCCTTTATAGAACATTAACAATTAAGATGACTAACATGATCAGAAAATCCAGAACTTCATGTTAGTGATACAGTATGCACAAGAGTATATGAAGTAAAACATGAGGGGTGTTAAGTTCATCAAAGTGTAATTTGTATGTTGTTTCTTAACTCTCTACTCGTGTTCTGTGCGTACTCCTTTCTGTTTCTTCGGAAAGCTGCTTTTTTTCCTAACAGAAGTTATTCTATTACTTAAAATTGGAGTATTGTGAACTAACGTATATTGAATGTATACATCCTTTTATGTTTTGCTATTCCTGAATAGCGAATATTGAGTTTGCCGCATCAACTTGTCGGTGTGATCAGGGTGATAATTAGGATCCTGGACAAATTTTATGGTTGCTGTATTTATTTCCAGTTAACAATTACAATGCAAGCAAAAGTGGCACTGGGAGCGGAAGAGATTCAGTGAAGCAATGTGGATGTTTGCAGAAGCGCAAGAATATATTCAGCCAGATAAATGCGTCGGATGTACTTGTCTTTTTTGTCAGTTGTATATAGAAAACTATTCACTTTCATAAAAAGAATGATGAAGCATGATCTTGTGATTTCCTTAGAATAATTTTTATTGCCCTGCAGCAATAACTGGATGCAAGTTAGACAAAGCGTTATCTTGTAATTTCCTGCAAAGTAGGTAATTGTATGTGTGTCCTTGAAAACCTTACTGGTATGTGTGCAATGTGCGTGCATATGAAAATTAGCAAACATTTTGGAGGTAAATGTCCAAATACCAATTTCATCAGTGTAACTGGGCAATTTCAGAGTGTTTCAGGGAGTATATTTGCAGTATATGCAGTGGTGTAAACAGTAGCTGGCAATATTTGGTGGTGGGAAATGGATTTTAACAGGTAGTTAGGTAGTTGGATACAAGTGATTGAGTTTAGTAGTTCTTTACTCCAACAAAGTTGCTAGGGCTAGCAAATCCAGCTTCTTGTTCACGATCTAGCTCGTGTTCTGCTCAAAATAAGTTTGAAAACGATTGTTCGTTTAATAAATGAGCAGAATTCAAAATGAGTTGGGATCAATTCACTCGTGTTTGGCTCGATATAGTTTGAACATATATATTACAAATTTTTACTATTTGAATTTTAAGCTAACCCATATATAAAGAGAAGTATATTTTATGAATATCAATTATTAGATTAAGATTCTAATTTTTTATTTTTCTTTCAAGTTTTTATTCAGTAGTAATGCTGGCAATTTAATTTGTTGTTCACGAGTTAGCTAATGTTCGGCTCGTTAATAAACATACTGAACACGAGCTTGAATTTTTACCTCACTATCGCGTTCGGCTCGTTTAATAAGAAAGCAAATATGCTGCATATACACAAACAAAAGGAATAAATTAGGATTAGAAATAGTAGTCAAAGAATTGGATCTAAGTAAATACAGGAGGACAGTGACTTAACTTTACTGCTCCTTCTTTGGACACCATAGGAGGTGAGGGATGTTCCATCGAGGAGGCTAGGCTTTCGGAGTAGCAATTAACAGGGCGGGATAAAAGTAGAAACGAGAAAGGAGAAAGGATGAGCTAGTAGAAGGGATGAGCCGACAAGAGAGGATTGGAAAGATGTTAGCTCTACAAAGGTTGGACCTTTTCCCATGCGGGTGGGGTTGTTGGGAGGAGACCCGAATCGATACACGGCTGAGAAGAAGCCCAAGCCCAAGCGATCTTGCTCGAACACCATGGAGCCCAGATTGAGGATCAGGCCCACTTAATTGGAAGCCCAGAGGCCTATTTATTCTTTTGCTTTCAACTTTCAGTTAGTAAAGTAGTCATTGTTATCAAGAAGGATACATAAGACAGATGTAAACAAGGAATGAATAAGAATGATATTGATATTTTTCCTCAATTTTCTCTCTCTCTCTCTCTCTCTCTCTCTCTCTCTCTCTCTCTCTCTCTCTCTCTCTCTTCTCTCCTCTTCCACTGAACTCTAATCTTAATCTAGATCTGTCTTTTTCTTTCTTTCTCTCTTTCTCTCTTTATTACTCTTCCTTCTCATATCTTTCTTTTTCACCGTCTCAATTTCTTATTATTTCTATCTAGATACTTACATCTATTCCGCTTTAAATCATGACCAAAGCCTATCATCCTCGACGCCATCCATCGCCTCAGAATATTTCGTCAATGCCGGGTTGCAAAGAGTTATGTTCATAACAATTGGTATTAGAGCAGTCAGATCCTGGGGCAACGATGTGTTGGACTCGCTCGCTCGTTCCACAATATTGTGATCTAGCAATAATACTAAACGAAAGAGTTACCGAGAGATACCCTTGTTTCTATAACCGCAAATCAGAGGACACTCCTACAATCCTCATATATGTAGGATTCCACCTGAGGTTGATAAATCAAAAGGCAGAATATGCTCTCAGAAAAACCATCATAGAGTCGTACTTCCCACAACAAGTAAAGATACTGACAACTATTTTTATTCGAGAAGGTTGCATAGAGAGTAAAGATAGAAAAAAAAAAAGAGGCAATAAATTTAAATTTAATGTGAAAGACTATTTGGAAGAAATAGAAATGGCATAGGAAACTAGATTGCGAGATCCCAATGAACATATCCATACCTTAGAAAAGAAGGTACAAATATTTGGAGCCCAGTACCAAACTCAGATCGACAGGATGATGAACCATATCACAAAAGTGAAGGAAACTGGACAAAGGCATTTTAAAGCATTGTAGCTTGAAGCCACCCGAAAACATGAGGAACTGCTTCGACTTCTAACGGCTCAACCACCAACCCTCAAAACTCAAAATGTATTCACACAACCCGAGCATAAAACCGCACACAATAATAAACTGGGGAGTAGACATACACCCATTATGACAAGAGAGAAGAAAGGAAAAGGAATACTACCAACCTCAATAAGGCAAAACGAAGAAGAAGATGACCACTCACCTCAATGGAGCAACAAACATTTTAACCATCATCAACGGTAGCCATATCCAAGGTTAGATTTCCCTTCCTTTGCAGGGGAGGACTCTAAAAGCTAGGTAGAAAATTGCGAACAGTATTTTGAGCTATATCAATGTAAAGCTCCACTTCCCAGAGGGTCATCCATCTTAGAACTACTCTAGCTCTAGCACGCAAAATGCTATAGCCGGATTAAGAAATTTAGTCCTATTATATCATTTATATATAGGACTAATCCAAATTTTGGGGGTGCCACATTCTTCCCCCCTTTAAGCCCTGACGTCCACGTCAGACTTAAGCACACTCACAAGTACCAGACGATGTGCGACTCGTCTCACTAGCCCTTATGGGGAGCTGCACTCCACCCACAACGGTCATTAGTCGGGGAGCCACGCTCTACCCACTATATAACCATGGCTCAGCCGAGACTCATCTCATATTTTTAGCTGGTGATTGGCTCTAATACCAACTCTGACGCCCCACTTCCCAGGGGGTCATCCATCCTAGAATTACTCTAGCTCTAGCACACTTAACCGTTTTAACCTCTGGGATTTTACTACCACCCAAAATGTTATAGCAGGGTTAAGAGATTTAGTCATATTATATCATTTATATATAGAACTAATCCAAATTCCGGGGGTGTCACAACCAAATACCCCAACACCATTTGTTGAGCGTCACAACCATGCACCTGATAGGAAAAGCTAGAACATAAAAACAAAGGTATTTCATCAATAAATAACTAGTATCTTGGGATGAGTTCACACAAGCAGTGTGTAGGCGATTTGCAGAGATAGAGGAAAGATATCCAATCAGAGAATTTAATAACTTAAAGCAAAATGGAGAAATTGAAGAATACCAAGAGAAGTTCGAAGAGCTAAGATCGCAACTTCTTTATTACAACCTCCATTTTACCGACGAGCATTTCATTTTGTATTACATTAGTAGGCTTAAGGAAGAATCGATTCCTTTTATGAATATAGCTCACATAGACACTTTAGAGAATGCATATGAACAAGCCAAATTGCATGAAAGGGCAATAACTATTATCAATAAAAAAAAAGATCATCCCTATGATCTCTGAAGGACAATATCAAGCATACTCCAGAGTAAAAACTCTACCATGATCTAATACCAACCGAGCTACTGAAAATGCTAAGCCTCAGCACCAAAATCCATAGAGAACTCCTGTAAATCAATAGCAAAGCAATAGACAACTAATAGAGCAATGAAGGGTTGCAAGGCTATGTTTCAAATGTAGGGAGAAATACCATCTAGGACATACTTGCTCCAACAAGTCAATAAATACCATACAAGCTGCGGAAGAGGTATTAGAAGTTTATGATGAAGATTACCTGCAAAGAGAAATCAAAGAAGCTGCAATAACAGAAAAAGGAGAGCAACAGTTCGATACACACTAATTAGTAGGGAAGCTGTAGGAAATCAAAGTTTCAGTTCAAACCTTGAGTGGAGAACGGCCCTAGGACACCATCAAAATACGTGGCGAAGTTAGAGACAAAACATTTACCATTTTAATCTACACTGATAGCACACATAGCTTCATATATCTACATGTGGCTAAAGAAGCAAAGGCAAAGATCGAAGCAGCTCCACCCCTAGTGATTGTGGATAATGGTCACAAGGAATTGAGTAAACCCAAGTGTCCTGAATTTTTATGGAATATGTAAAGGCAAACATTCACTACTAATTTGAGAGTGATCAGACTAGAAGTATCAATCATCGTACTCGAAATCGATTGGCTCAAATCTTATGGTAATGTGACTTTCGATTTCTTATTGAATTTAGTTACCATAACTAAAGAGGGTCACAAGATGGAGTTAAGAGGGATTGAAGATGGAGCTAAGCTAAAATTAGTATATGCAGCGCAGTGGTATCAAGAGGTAGAGAAAGGAGAGTGCTATATTTTAAACCATCATGCGGTAATAGAAGAAGTCGAAAATGGTACCAATGTGCATCCTAGGTTACAACCTATATTAGAGCGTTATGAAGATGTTTTTAAGGAACCAAAGGAACCGCCCCCGCCACGACTCCATGATCACAGCATCCCTTTACAACCCAATACCATTCCAATAAATGTGAGAACCTACAGATACTGGCATGAACAAAAAGAAGAGATCGAAAAATATTCATCCCATAATACAGCATAGTAATAGCCCTTTTGCATCTCCAGCATTGCTAGTCAAAAAGAAAGACGAAAGTTGGCAGATGTGTATTGACTACCGACAACTTAATAAATCTATGGTGAAATACAAATTTTCAATACCGATCATAGACGACTTACTGGATGAATTGGGAGGATCAACATATTTCTCTAAGATAGACCTATGGTCGGGATATCATTAGATCTGAATGAGTATAGTTGACATACCCAAGACGGCTTTCCAGACTCATCAAGAACATTATGAATTTAGAGTCATGCCCTTCAACCTGACTAACACTCCATCATGAATAGTACGTTTTCAAGCCATCATGAATAGTACGTTCGAACCTTACTTAAGAAAATTCATACTGGTATTTATCGATGACATACTAATATATAGTAAAAGTTTAGAAGATTATACGGAACATCTTCATATCACACTTGAGGAACTAAAAAAAAAACCAAATGTACGCCAAAAAAAGTAAATGCTGTTTCGGCCAATATAGTGTTGAATATTTAGGTCACATAATTTCCAAGGAAGGCATGGCGACTGATACTTCAAAAATTGAAGCAATGGTTAGGTGGCTTAAAGCAAAATTAGTTAAAAATCTTAGAAAATTCTTGGGGCTAATAGGGTACTACAGGAAATTTATAAAGAGGTATGGAGGGATTAGTAAACCCTTAATCGAGTAGTTAAAGAAGGGCCAATTTATTTAGAATAAAGAGGACGAGTCTCTCTTGAGAAGCTGAAAACAACGATGACCACGACTCCGATATTAGCAATGCTAGATTTTGATCAACCTTTCACCATCGAGGTAGATACTTGTGATAAAGGAATAGTAGCGGTAATGTCCCAGGGTGGGAGACCAATTGCCTACCTAAGTAAAGTAATAGGAGGTAAACACCTTAGGTTATCAACTTATAAAAAAAAATTCCTGGCCATACTCATGGCTGTACAGAAATGGAAGCATTATTTGAGCACCATGACGTTTGTAATCAAGACTGATCATGAGAGCTTAAGACACCTGTTGGAACAGAGGATCATAACACCCGTGCAATAAAAAGACATGCTAAAATTGATGTGGTTTGACTACACCATTCAATACAAAAAGAGTAGAGAAAATTTAGCCGCTGATGCCTTATCCGTAACAGGATGAGAGGAAGGAGTTACTTTTGCCATATCAACAGTCATACTGGCCTGGGCACTAGAGGTAGAGGAGAGCTATAAGAGGGATCCAGAGCTTGAAAAAAAGATAAAGGAATTATATTTGTAGTCGACCATCCAGGGGCACTAGTATGGCCAAGAGATGCTTAGGCACAAAGGATAATTATATATAGTCAAGATAGGAGGATTAAGAAGAAAGATTCCAGAGCAAATGCACAATTCTATTTTGGGATGCCACTTGAGAATACATAATACTTACTAAAGGATAAAGCAACATTTCTACTAGCCCGGGTTGACGAAAGGAGTAGAAGAGTGGGTGAAGGGAGGTACCGTGTGCGCTCAGAATAAAGTGGATGGGACACCATATCAAGGGTTATTGCAATCTTTACCAATTCCTCGTCAAGTTTAAGAAGATGTGAGTATGGACTTCATTGAGTCGCTACCCAAATTCGGAGGAAATGATACCATTATGGTAGTGGTTGACAGACTCACAAAATACACCCATTTCATACCCTTGAGACACCATTTTTTTGCCACCAAAGTGGCCGAAGCCTTCATGGGAACAGTCTACAAACTACACGAATGCCTGAAAAGAATCATTTCAGATAGCAATAAGATATTCACAAGCTTATTTTGGAGGGAGTTATTTAAGGCCCTGGAGATCAAATTACACATGAGTTCAGCTTACCATCCCGAAATCGACGGACAAATGAAGATGGTTAATGGATGCTTAGAAACTTGTTTAAGGTGTTTATGCTTCCAACACCCCAGGAAATGGCATTCATGGCTGGTAGCGGAATAGTGGTACAAAATAAATTTTCATTCATCCCTCCGCATGACACTTTATGAAGCCTTGTTTGGGAACCCTGTCACGCCCCGGGGTCGAAACTGTGCCCCGGGCTCGCCAACAGATCCGCCGCCTATACGGGATGCCCCGTATATACGTAGCGACTAACCTGCAAAGAAACATCTATACTAACAGATATCAGAGCTGAAATAGAAAAAGCTGAACTAAAACATAAAATACAACTACCTCTCAAGTATAAATATGCAAATCATCATCACCACAGTATACAAGTGTCTCTCAAAAAAGCAGGAAATAAAAGGTACAACTCGATACCTCACTACAAAGTCACTCGACATAACACACACCAAAATAGTACAGCTGGGGTACATCTACTCTCAATCTGAGTATGACGGGAAGGGATCTATCTCGCGACTCCCTTACCTCGGTCTGAAGGAGCTGGATCAGCAACTGGAACAGCAGGAACCGGAGCAGAAGTCCCTGGGGAAAAAGACACGACGACGGGTGTGAGAACTACCTCCCACAGTAGTTCTCAGTGGGTGCCGCCAACAAGCCCGACGGTCTGCCCACTAAATCCACTAGAGGCATAAAGTAACATATGCAGTGCTGTAACGAAAAGCTGGAAAGGTAAAGTCTACAGCTACTATGCCTCTATCTAGATGCTCAAGGAGTGGAACAAGGAGAACAGTATGCCACAACTAACTCTCACTGATATCACCCAATCTAAACTGACTGCCACATCGGGTCCAGTCAAACCTCCACCTACCTACTGCTGTAGGTATGTCCGTAGCTGCCAAAACTGGCTCAGCCAGAGGGACACAAGCATCGACAAGTCGCGATAGAGAGCTCAACCTCACGCCGGTACTACAACCCGGTATCTAGCTCAATCTCAACGCCGGTACTACAACCCGGTCTCGCCTACTCCGGAGTGGCACTCGAGGGGAGCGACCCACATGAGTAAAATATCCGCGCATCTCTGTCGAGCACAAATGTGGCTCATGCAGGCTATGATCCAATCCTCGATCAACAAGATCGGCTATAACCAACAAATCACTGTCTCACTCACTGGCTAGAATCTACACAGCTGAGACTCACTGTCACTCTGACAGCTCCCAAGAATCCAGATCTACCATCACTATCACTCTCCCAAAGAAACCTGATCTACAGACTGCTATCAACTCCACTCGGTCCCCAGACACGAGTGCAAATACATCCCACAACCACCCGACCTCCCAGCCCACAACCCGGGCGAGAAAACTAAGTCCAGAATGACAAATATAATAAAGTGATGTGGGAATGTCTAGAGCAATAAAGAAACCTAGCCCAAGTTGAAGTTTTCTACAGTCTGGCTGAACATGATGCATATGACAAGGGTGCTAGGTCAAGTTCCAAGATTTCAATAATTAACATGTTGTAGGAAGCAATAAGATCACAAGTTTCATCAACTGATATACAAGAGTAATAACATTCAGTTTCCACATGCTATTAAGTCTATTTACTAACATGCATGCTCCTACATATATAGAATTAGCACGCAGTCCATAGATCTTGAAAGCAAAGTCACCCACCTGAACGTGCTAACTGTCCGGAGTCGTACAGCTGAGAAAACCCAGATACAGCTATATCAGTACATCCACCAAGCCAACAGTACCAATGCAGTGCTCAATACATTCTGGGTACAAAATACATTCCAAAAATTACACTTAATTCCACAAAATTCCAAACATACAAATCTGCGAAGAACAGTCCTCTTTCTGTGAAATTTTCACCTGTTGAAAATGCCCAGAAAATTCCAAGAAAAATATCACAGCGATCCTCGCGTCGATACCTTCGAAACGGATACCTGCACGTCCAAATCCGAGTTCGGTAGGTCAAGATACAAATTCGGCAAGGTGGGCTACCCAAAAGATTTCTGCATCAAAAACTGTAGCACTGTACACAGGGAAACAGGGATTTTCACCTCCAATAAAATCTCAGAAAAATCCAAGAAAAATACGAGCGCGTTCCTCGTGATCTGTAGATGAAAAACTTGTACAAGCACGTTTCGATCCGATGCTCGTACGCGAAGATATGGCCAAAATACTCGAATGCTGTCCCAAAAACCATACAGAAAAAGGGGTCACAAAGGCACCTCGGGATCCGTGTCAAAGACTCAAAATGGAAAATCTCGATCAGCACGAAAGATGAAGTCCTACCTCTCAGGAGTAAGTCGGCGCAAGAATCGTTGAAATCGAAGGTCGGGGTGGCCCAGGGGAGTCCTCACACTGCACTGCGACGAAGAAGAACACCGGAAATGAAACGTCGGACTGCGCCGTAAAATCTGCAACCTCGGGATGCGTGCTCCTAAAAAACTCAAAACTCTGCAGGTGGATCCAGCACTCGAAGATGAGCAAATCACTAGAAGGGAGCTTGGGCAGAGGAGGCCTGGAAATGGGTGAAAAAAATCCCAAAGAAGGCAGCTCGGGTTGCCTTATAAAGGCTGTGGGGAACAAATCCGAAAATTCCGGATTTGTCCCCACTTTCGAGCGCCCGGTCCGGCCCGCCAGGAGTCGGGCGCGCACAGTGCGGCCCGGCCCGCCAAGTTTCGGGCGCGCACAGTGCGGCCCAGCCCGGCCCGCCAAGTCGCACCGGATCCAGCCGCCGTCCGACCCGCCTCAGGGCTTGCCACGTGTCCACAGAACACGCGGCAGCCGTGCAAGCCCCGCCAGCGCCCGCCACGTGGCCCCGCCTGCAGTCAGCGCGGTGGGTGGCGCCCGCGAATCAGCGGACGCCACGTGGCGCTCTACACCTGCCCCCAACTGCCCCGCGTACGGCACCTGCCCCGCCGCCTGCTCCCGCGCGCCTGTGGACCCGCCAACCCAGTACCGCCACGTGGCAAGCCCCGGTCCACGCTCCCCCGCGCGCCCCCGTGGACCGAGCGCGCGTGGGCCGCCCAATCCGGCGCTGCCATGTGGACACCCGCCGGTCCACGCCTCCCGCGATGCACCCCGGCCTCTCTCCTGCTGCTCCGTGGACCAAGCCGCGTGCGCCGGCCAATCAGGGCCTGCCACGTGGCACCCCTGCCGGTCCACGGCTTCCCCATGCACCAAAAATCCAGTAAAACTTCCGGGAGTCCTTTTTGGGCATCCGGACTCAGAATTTAACAAGCAAATAGCCGTTTTCAAGCGTTTTTCGGTGCTGAATCCATTTCCGGCCTCTGTTTGGCCTATATCTTTTCAGAAATTTCGGCAAACCTAGCCGAAGGCCATCACAGCAAGTGATATCTCACAGGGTCCATCTGTGGCATCCCATTGATGCACCATGGGCCAGATACACCAATACTAGGTGTTCTAACAGTGGATTCATCGGAAGAACGCTGCATGGGAACCAGGGCCACTACAAACCCTCTCTCAAACTACCTGGTGACCATTGTGGATGCAGCTACCTCTCAGGAAGTAAAAGGGTGGGTTGAAGGCAGGGAAAAGTTAACTCACGAGTTCAGAGATAGTATTTTGGGTCGTTTAAGATTCTGGAGCGCATAGGACAAGTCGTTTATAAATTACTTTTACTTGAGGGGTCAAGAATTCACCTGATTTTTCATATATCTCTACTAAAGAAAAGCCCACCCACGATGATTCAAGCTACCCCGAGCATACCTCTCTTAGACGAGGATAGCCAATTGTTGGCCGAACCTAAAGACATCCTGGATAGAAGAATAGTAAGGCGCGAAAACCGATCGGCAACTAAGATACTTGTTAAATGGATTAATCTTCTAGAGGAACGAGCCACATGCGAAGATTATTGGATGCTCAAACATCAATTTCCCCCCCCCTTTAATTCTTGAGGACAAGGATCAAGTGAAGGAAGGGGGATTGTTGCATCGTCACAAATAAAAGAAATAAATTAGGATTAGAAGTAGTAGTTAAAGAATTGGATCTAAATAAATAGAGGAGGATAGAGACTTATGTCACGGACTTAAGCTTTTCGCCTAGCAAAAGTTCGTGCGGCCTCGCCTTCCTGCTCGAAGAGGGCAAGCCTTGCTCTCTATTTGCTAGTCCGGATCTTCGCGTCTTACGACTAAATGCAAAAGTAGAGAAAAGAGAAAAAAGTGGAAGAGCTAGCAGAATGGATGAACTGACAAGAGGGGATTGAAAAGAGGTTAGCTCACACAGGTTGTACCCTTTCCCTAGCATGTGGGGTTGTTAGGAGGAGACCTGAACTGATACACGGCTGAGAAGAAACCCAAGTGGTCTTGCTGGAACACCATGGAGCCAAAATTGAGTATCAGGCCCACTAAATTGGAATGCCAAAGGCCTATTTATTTTTTTGCTATCAGCTTTCATTAGTAGAGTAGTCATTGTTTTCAAGAAAGGTTTATAAGATAGACCTAAATAAGGAATGAATAATAGTGATATTGATATTTTTCCTCAATTTTCTTTCTCTCTCTCCTCTCCTCTTTCACTGAACCCTAATCTTAATCTAAATCTATCTCTTTCTCTCTTTATTACTCTTCCTTCTCCATATCTTTCTTTCTCAACATCTCAATTCTTTCTTATTTCTATCTAGATACTTAAATATGTCCTGATTTAAATCATGACCGAAGCCTATATCATCCTTGACGCTGTCCATTGCCTCATAATATATTTCGTCATTAGCAGATTATGAAGAGTCAAATTCATAACAGAATACAAACCAGCCCAGCTTTTTCGTGTTCTGCTCGTTGATAGCCTAATTATTGTTATTAAAAGGAAAAAAAAAAACAATATTATTGTCAAAACTGTAGGTACTGAATTTATAGTTGTAACTTTTACCACATGAAATATTTGTTACTGAAGCAGCTTTTGCTTTTGAATTATGCATTATTAAATAACTAACTTATTTAAATAGTGCATGGAGCTCATCATTTTGTGATTTGTATAAATCTCTTAATAATATTGTTTCCACCATTTAAATGTACTCTTATTTATTTTTGAGAGTGGGCGTAACATTACTCTTTTTCCTTTTAAAACCCATCCCAAAAAGATTCGCCGAGATAACATAGCAACAAACATTTAACCAATTTGTCGGTCACTAATCTCAAGCACAAGTTATCTGATAAATTCAAGCGGAAATTTTCTATTATTATTAAGTTCTCTACATGTGTAATTTTACTCCATTTTTCATAACTTTTGACTAAAAATTTAAATACTGTGACATAAAATTGTGCCGAATATTTACTAACACAGTACGACACATTGCGTACCATATCAATGTATATTGTTAATAAATATAATCACTATGCGTCGATTCATTAGTATCGGTATTTTCTAATACTATGGGTCTATTCAAAAGAAAAGAAAAGAAAAAAAAATCGTCTGTCGCGATCGGATTCCCATCTTTGCTGTGTAATCTGTAAGGTTCTGTCACATATCACCTCATTGAGTTTTCCGTAAAAATCATGAAAAATGCACAAGAAAACAATTTGTATGAACCTTGTTCACTAAAAATTTGTCCAAAGAGTCTAAAAAATGCAGGTGTAGCTAATCACTGTATACCTAAAGAATAACTAACTCCCTCGAAGGGAATTTGTGTCCATTAAAACAATGATATCGATATTAAAAAAAAAAGTAAAGTGAATGAAACAAATCTATGATTGTGTTAGTAATTCAACTAAGGCAGTTCCTCAACCTGACAATTTTGCTTCTGTCACCAAATTTGAGGAATCCAAACAGCAACCGGTCGAATTTAGACCTCCTCAACTGCTTTTGAGTCTGAAATGCTGTGCTTCTGTGATCTCTCTATTATAACTGGATAGCTTCGATGTTCCTTCCCCCCAGGTTTTGCCGACGCATTGCCGTACCAAACCATTCCTATAACAGCTAGGATCATTCCGAGAACTACGTGAAAGTTAAGACCCTCCTTTCCGAAGAAGGTGAATCCGAGGATCAACACGAGTATGGTCTTCATGTGACCTATGACCTGGAAAGACACCGCCGAGAATCGACCTATGCATATGAATTGGCTTAGGTTGGTTCCTACCGCTATCGAGCATGACGCGATTAGGAAAAGCTGCAGGACGGAAAGTAGAGAACTTTGATGAGATGATAACTCATATATTTCTACCGTTTGTTTAGTTGTGAATGATTCTGAAAAGAAAAATGTGGATAATGATACGCTAATCTTAGAAAACCAATGATGCTCATATTTGTAAAATCTCGTGTAAACGAGAAAAACAGAACTCAACCGCATCTCGTAAAAAATTTTCTTCCTTTCCAGGCGATACAAAAAGTAGTACATTACGAAACAAGATTGCGAAGGTGTAGCATTTGAACTATCTTTCAGTTTCAAATCATCACGTACTTCCTAAAATGCGGAGGACGAGTATAACAAAAGTTGAGAAAGCAGGGTTAGCAGTTACCACAGAAGGTACAGTATAGTCGAATGCATCCACCCGCTTGTTGGTCAGCCAGAAATCCACGAAAGGCCCTACTAGCAGAAGAGACGCCGCCTGGCCAGGAGCAGTGTGGCTCAAGAGGTTGAAGGATGACAGCGAGTACTTCCGTTGAAGAAAATGAACATACTGCATCGAAAAGCAAAATATTACAATTACAACACAATAGAGCCATGCTAAAAACTAGGGCTTATTCTTGTGAAGTATTTGATGCCAACTTATGTCATTCCGCAAGTAGTGAAAATTTCAATTTACTTATACCAAGTCACCATAGCACCTGATATTGCAACTTAGCATTACGCTTTTCATTTAAACACTTTAGTTCCTGAACTTTTTCATATACTGCAGTTTCATTTTTTGGCTGCTCAAACCAAAAAAAACACACGATAAACTGTTTCCAAGTAAAAACTATGTTTCTTGTGATCGGGATTGGAATTCGCGATACGCGAAGAAAAAATCAAGAACTAAAGTATTGAAGTAAAAGCTTCAGAGGCTAAGTCGCAAAATTGGAATAGCCTTTTATAAACTTACATATTGTTGCAAAGAAGTGCTACAAACTGCAATAGTTGCTGCTAATACACCTCTAGCGTTGACGCTCACATCAGTGACCGTACAAACTGCAACACCTACGAGAACCACCGCTATACTGAGCTTTGTGTCCCGAGAATAACGGACCTTATCGAACAAAACTTCTAGGAGACATGATACTGGTATCATACAGAGCTTCGCAATCTGGAGACCATGGAATAAAATGAAAGTTTTAAAAAACTCATCACTTAACCAAACTAATAAAAAATAGTGCATAGAAACCATAACCGACCTGATAAAACCCCACGGAATTCCACATCAGACTGACGTTCATGCCAACAATTGACAAGTTGGCAAAAATGACAAACTTGATGAGTTCAGGCACAGGTAAGTGGGATGGCTGGACAAGTCCCAACCACCTCAGAACAATTGTCGTAATAGTTGTGGTTGCAAAATGCAGGCCAGTAAGTGATGTCGCTGTAAATCAGAATCACGAAAATAGCACCAAAATCACGAATGTTTTTGTTCTGAATGGATCAAAATCACTCTTCTTAGCTGTATCAGATTAATAAAATTATATACTGCAAAATATAGTAAGACACAAACATAAGGAGGGTAAGTATACCTGCAAATCTTACAGGTTCTCGCAGACCTCAATATTTGCAAATTTTCAGTTTTCATACATAGTAAAATGAAATGGATCCAAATGATGATAGATGGACCAGCAGGTGCAAAACACACAGATACAGAATGCAAACATCGACACTGTATCTTTACTAGTATTATAAGCTATGTAGCCTCATCATCTATAATTAACTGAAGAAAGAGCGAAGTACATAGATGAGAATGTGTTAAAACAGCAGGTCCCTAGAAAGATGACAAAGGCCTACTACCTATTGAAATTCCGCATGCTGAAATTCTATAACATAGTAAACGCATGCAGCAGATAGGATGCGAAGAAGACTGCAGTCCCAGTCAGAAATATAATTAATTATATATCGCCATAGAGTATATTTCGAAAAGGAGGATCATGAAGCTACAGTTATTAAAATTACATCTTGCACTTAAATATATTTGTAGGAAAAAAAAATGGTAAAGCTTTTATGGTAGATACAGCTCCCCCTATCAGTTAATGCTCATATCCTAAACCACCTCAAGGGAATCTTACTTGTTGAAGTTCTATCTATATATCTTAAATGAACGAAGAAAACGAATTTTGGGTAAGTGCTTCTCCTTTTGCCTCTGCATGGGCCAAACGGTGATCTTATACTTGTACTACCATACCTAATAAATTTAAGACGAAAGAAAAGTCTTAAAGCGTAAATGTACATAAAGAAGTTATGGCAAACTCTAGTGTGAACCAAACGCCGCAGATGTAAGAGATTAAGCATGCAGCAGAAATGATCAAATCAAAGCTCGTTATAGCCTTTTATACTTACCAAAACTGAAGCCATAGGTAGCCATTAAAGCTTTGTTCACCATAATTATTCCGACAGAAGTCACCACATTGAACATCCATGCAGCAACATCTAAAGCAGCTTTCCTGTCAGCTTTGTTCGAAGTCATCTCTTCTTTCACAAGTTCAGTCCTGTAGGTGCTTAAAGATGTGTGCTACTTATCTTCCACCTCCGATCTCGAAAGCTCCTATTTCACAGCAAAGAAAATCAAATTTCATTATTTAACTCTTATTCAAGCAAGAGATGAATCAAATGACGGAAGTATAGAATGATGTATCAAAAAGCATGAGAACAAGTTATCCATCCACAAAACTAAAATTGTCTAATTTGTCATATCCTGTCTAAAGGCATAAAACCATATTTAATGTGCATCCTAAAAAATCGTATTTAATGCGCATCAAGCATATATTATGGAGCCAATGTTAGTCTCTAATTTTGTTGCTTTTTTGTTTGTCTATGATTATGTTGAAGAACTAACCGTATTGAACACGATGGAGCAGCTAGATCAGAGACAAACTTCGTATAAATTTATGAAACTAACGAACAATTCTATATCATATTGTCATTGATCTTGAACTCTGCGTAATACTTAGCTTGCGATGCAACCGAGAAGTAATAGTTGCATCAATTTGAATCCCTGTAAGGAATCCTAAAAGAATTTGAATATGGACCTGATTCGACATATCAGGTTCAAATAGGAGCTTCCGTTCTCTAATAGTTGAGGAATTCGGTCCAGTTGCTTCTTCATTTATCAAATTTCCGCAAAAATTTCACAAGAAACCATCCACAATTAATAGCAATTCTCTCCACTGGTGAGAAGTACACCTGAACCCTCTAAACTGCTCTACAGTTGATTGGCATATCGCATAAGGAAAGAAAAGGGAAACAAACACAAAAGCATGCTTTCGCAGCTATCAATAATAATTGTCTCATCAATAGAAGCGCGACTCGCTAAAATGAAATACAAGTTGTACAAATCCACGATGTCAAAAAAGCACCACGTCATTTGACATCAACTGCGATAAATATGTTCTCTAAAAAAACCTAAAAGAATAGCCAAATCATCATTATCTGACATGAGTAAATTCACATTAGCAGCCATTTGTAATAACAAGAGCCATCTATTAACTGATGCTGCGCCGACCAAAATTAATAACTAACATAAAACATCCAAATCAATCAAAAGATTCAATGCTAGAATAACAGAAATTGAGAATTCTGACTTCCAAATGGAATAGAATTCGACTCTGAATTACTTCGTCGCTCTTATTTCTTGGAACCAACAATTTTTGGAGCACTTGGAGCTTCATTTATCTCGATTTTCTGTCTAACAAGAAAACCTACTTCTGTTAGCAAATGCGGAAAGGAATAGGTAGTTTTAAAGAAGTGAAACTCCAACAAATGTCACAATTTTCGTTCTGAAATCTAAAATGTTGGATCTGCAGAAACAACAATGCAGAAGACATCAAATTTAATTGATGGCTTTGCTATCAAATTATCAAATTCTGACTAAAAATGAGATCAAATGATGAAAGATCCACGAAAATTTTAGCGTCGTATAAAAAATCAATCATCTACATATATAGATCTACCTAGCAAAACTATAAAACTAATTCGTATACTTTGAGGTCATGTTTGAATGCATGAACATCTTATTCAGCATATCTTTTTGGAAAATGGAATACCATATTCAAACATCAAGTCATTTTGTTTCCGGAATAAAAAAAATCAACATCAAGAAGCCTTTCGCTTCTTGAAACGCTTTGATATTTAACATTCGAATAATTTATCTTATTCAGAAAAAATAACTTTTAAGAGTAAATATGCTATTCCATTCTGAACATTTACGGAAAAAAACTTCTCATTTTAAATAATATATCGACAAATAAATACAAACAGGGTCTTAAGAAGTAAAAAGTCAAACTTCTTGTTTTCAATCACACAAAAACGGATTGATATTCTGAAACACTAAATGTATTCCTAGCAAACTAAATGACATTCTCAAACACTATTTTCCAGTTCATGACATTATATATGTATCATCATCATCATAATCATCATCATCATCTAAATATTTTTGCATCCAAAAATTACAAGAAGTAAGAAAAAAAAAAAAAACCATTCTTTTAACCCATTAATATCATACAAAAAAAACACCAAAAAAAAAAAAAAAATTGAGAATCAGGAATTACATGGCAGAAGAAGATGATCCGTTGCGGAGAGCTTTGGATTTTACAAAAGCATTTTTTTTTTTTTGGGATTTGGCTCTTCGCGATCCCAAACTCCGCTTGTATTTATCTACATGATCTCATCTATATATATATATATATATATATATATATATATATATATATAACGCGATCTGAGATATATACAGAGAGAATCTTCGTTCTATAAACTATTGGATAATGAGAATATTTAATCCATTTAAATGCTCGAATTGCTTTTTGGTACCAAACTGTATGAAAATTACACCATGGATAAATTACACTTTCATGTAACACTTTAACGCTCAAATCTTAACTTATTATAATTTTTACTTTTAAATTATTATAATCTAATGTATATTTTAATTTTGTTGACTAAATATTAATACGCTAATAATGTAAAAACGTGTTATAATTAATATTATAATAATAATTGAAATATTATATTAATATTAAGTGGACTAAAAATTAAATTGTGAGATTTAATTATAATAGTATATAAAGTTTGAGATTAAAATTGTAATAAATTAATGTTTGATTAGGGAATCCCATTTGAATTATGTGATACATCTCCTACATCTCTATTATAACATTTTTGTGACAAGTAAAGCTATGGAATGTTTCAAATTAAACAAATTGAAGAAAAAGGGCAAAAATTAAAAACTGTAAAGCTTCATAACCTTTTATTTTTGGTAAAACTATACGGGACTTATTTGAACTAAGAATTATTTTGAGTTGGGTATCTAGCTTTTTCAAAATTTAAATTTTAGAGTAAAATGCGCGTTTGGTCCTCAAACTATGAGTTTGGGTGATACTTTGGTGCTCAAATTACCAAACTATGAGTTTGGGTGATACTTTGGTGCTCAAATTTTAATTTATAGTATTATTTTTAGCGCAAATTTTTAAAATTATTACAATCAAATTATATAAATTAATTTAGTTGATTAAATAAATATTGATATATTGCTACGTAGAAATGATATAGCAGTATCGTGATTAATGATACACAAATAATTAAAATGTTATATCAATTTTATATTAACAATGGGTGAATACTTCATCAACTAACTTGATTTATACAACTACATTTTATAATAGTTTAAATCAAAAATTACAATAAACTAAAATTTGAGGACTAAAGTGTCACACACCTCATAATTTAAGAATCAAATATACAATTTACCCTAAACTTTACTATCCAATTTGTCAACTTTTTTGATTTACATCAGCGGCACTTTGACTTCAAAAATTAAATACGTCCTTTATTTTTACAAGTTCAGTTAAGTGTATATATTATGCAATTCCCACAACTATAACTAAATGAAAGTAATTAATTAGTTTGAATTTTGAAGTTAAAATATAGTACTTACAAAAATTAAACAAATTAAAAGATTAAATAATAAAATTAAACTTTTTAAAATTTGGGTAGCCAATTAAAAATGATCTACAAGTAAGTTCTGTCCATTTTTACTTTTATTTTTCACAATTGTAAAGATTGATATATATATATATATATATATATATATATATATATATATATATATATATATATATATATATATATATATATATATATAGTTGAGGTAGAATGCTATCAGTAACAAACGGTCTTCGTTCCAACCCATTTATTGTAACGACCCGACCCACTAGTAATAATAACTCGTTGGGCCCAAACCACAACCCAAAATGCTTAAGCCCGATTATTATTACTAGTGTCCAAGTCTCTTATAAACCCAATTACAATTCCATCCACATCGGATGTGGGACTATTGGGGGCGTCATAAACTCCCCCCGTTTAGGCCTGACGTCCTCGTCAGCCCAAACACACACACAACAGCCCAAGATCACCAGGCGATGTGAGACTCGTCTCGCTAGCCCTGTCATCTAGACCCAGGCTCAGCCGAGACTCGCCGCACACTTCCGGCTGGTTATTGGCTCCGATACCAAATGTAACGACCCGACCCACTAGCAATAATAACTCGTTGGGCCCAAACCACAACCCAAAATGCTTAAGCCCGATTATTATTACTAGTGTCCAAGTCTCTTATAAACCCAATTACAATTCCATCCACATCGGATGTGGGACTATTGGGGGCGTCACATTTATTTTCGATAATTGAGCTTTCAAATCGACAATCGGCACCATTGAACATAATTTATGCCACTGAAAGTATTTAGAAATTAAATTTTAATTTTTTTCGACATCATTGACCTAAAGATCAAAGGTTACCAAATTTATAATTTTAATGGTAAATATAAGACGTTTGCTCATTTAACGGTGTAAAAAAATTTAAATCAATTGAATTTTGATTAGAAAATTTTTTAAACTATTTAAAACAAAATCTATACTCTTGATCTTGATTACAAGACTCCTTTTTTGAGATTAAGGTAGCATGCTACCGTTTCATTCATTAGAATGATGAACTTAGCTACAAACTGAGACAACTAGGTCTCGGCCCACCGAAAATGCGAAAAAAAAAAGGACTACTCTGCACGCTCAGTTGGTACAGAGAGAATTCCAGGAATGCCTAAGCGCCTTGATCTCCGCCAACAGTTGTCTCGTCGTTCGTTTCTTTGTCTCGAATATTCTCCTATTCCTTTCTAACCACGTGACCCACCAGATGATAGCTACAGACGCTAGTTGCATCCTCCCATAAGTAACGCGTTTAAGACTGCCTTCTTCCCACAGCTTAACCGGTGATGCAAAGGAGAGGAGCATCCGCTTATTTGGGAGTAACGCAGACATTAGATCCTTCGTGAAGGGACATGTCAAGAAAAGGTGCTCCATCGTCTCGTCCCCTTTCGAACACAAGGCACACATTCCCTCCCCGCTCCATCCTCTCTTGAAGAGGTTGTCGGACATGAGTACCCTTCTTTTGAGTACTAACCACACAAAAATCTTAACATTTAGGGGAGTCCTAATCTTCCAGAGTTGTGCCCAGCGCCTGTCGGTAACTCCTCCGTCTTGGAGGAACTTGTAGAGTGACTTGACGCTGAACCTACCCGAGTTGTCCCACCTCCATCTGATCACATCATTGACGTTTCCTATGGATATAGCGTTGACCTCAGCTCTGATTTTAGTACCCATTTCCCTCTCGACCTAGCAACCGGGGGTGAACCCTGCCAAAATCTTGCGCCATTTCCACCCCTTAGCTCCCCAACAGTCCCTCATCCTGTAATTTTTGTTTCTTACCTTATCGAAGATGGATGGGTAAACGGTGCGGAGGGGGGCATGTCCACTCCAAATATCGTTCCACCAATCGACTTTGTGTCCATCCCCTATTTTGTAATATATGCCACACTTGAATAGACTCTTTGTCGTTAACACACTTCTCCACCAATAGGAAACCGGTCTGAACGAATCCCCTTCCTTAAGTGGTTTCCTCCAGAAGTAGTACTGCCCAGATATGAGGGGTCTCCATAAGTTTTTCTGATCCGATAACAGTTTCCACCACCATTTTGCTAGGAGTGCAACATTCATATTCTCGAGATCTAGGACCCCCAATCCTCCGTCCTTTTTGCTCCTGCATACAGCCTTCCATTGGACGAGACACTAACCCCCCCTAATCGTTGTCCCTCCTTTCCAGAAGAAAGCCCGTCGCAACGCCTCTTCTATGCGTCTAGTAACCCACTTGGGTGCTTTGAAAATTGACAAGAAGTACAAAGGTATGCTAGAGAGCACAGAGTTTACCAAGACTAGTCGGCCACCTTGTGATAGAAGTTTGGCCTGGAATCCTTCGATTCGTTTCTCGATCTTTTCGACGACGTTCTACCAATCCTCCTTCCGCGGTTGCCCTTTAGAGAGGGGTAAACCAAGATAGCAGATCGGCAAATTCCCCGTCTTACAGCCCAAGATTGCCGCAAGTCTCTCTCCCTGCCCTTCCCGAATTCCCGAATAAAAAAGTTCAGTCTTGCTCCTATTAATTTTTAAACCAGTTGCCCACTCGAACAGTTGCCACACAAACCGGAGATTTCTAACTTGCCTATTCTTAGCCTTGCAGAAGAAAATCGTGTCGTCCGCGTACTGAATAAGGCATACTTTGGCATCCTTGACCGGTCCAACCCCTAAAAACAGACCGTTTTGTGTCGCTTTATCGGTCAACCTCGCCAACCCTTCTGCCACTATCAGGAAAAGATAAGGGGAAAGAGGGTCCCCCTGCCGAAGTCCCCTTTTCGTTTTGATCTATTTGGTAGGTGTCCCATTTACCAGCACAACGACTTTGGCATTGGCAATACATTGATCTATCCATCCACACCATTTTTGATCTGCCCCAAGCCAACTCAGGACCTTACTGAGGAATTCCCAGCTCACTCTGTCGTATGCCTTCTCAAAGTCAGCTTTAATACCAACACAATTTTCCTCACCTTTGTAACACCAACTGACAATCTCGCTCGCAGTTACAAAAGAATCCAGAATGGAACGCTTCTTGAGAAAAGCTGCCTGAGCAGGGGAGATGATCTCATCCATAACACTTTCTAATCTATTGGCCAATACTTTGGATATGATCTTCTGCACGCCGTTGATGAGTGTAGTGATCCGGCCTTTCAGGGTATTTTTGACTTACATGTAGTCATTTAAGCCTTTAAGTGAAATAAAATTATTCAATTCTTAAAAGTTGGCCATTGTGAGGTGCTAGTATTTTTCTGCGATAGAGCGCGGAAAAAGAAAGCCGACGGTGCGATCGGATCTGAAATCCGATATCGGGATCCCCCGGAACGGGATTCAAAGTGATACGGTGATTAGTCGTGCATCGGAATCCGTGCTAAATATCTTGCACCCGTTAGAGATAAGGTGGGTTATCTCGTAGGGGATAATTAATTAGTTAATTAATTATCCCAGACGGAAAATTAATAATTCTCTTACGTACGAATTAAAGAGAAATTAATTAAAGGTAAAGTACGACTATATAAGGGATCCCGATTATCGGAAAGAAAAGAAAAGAAGAAAATAAAAACCCTAATCGGTGAGAAGAGAAAAAGAAAAGAAAAGACGGAACCCTAACCGGAGGAGAAAAGAGGAAAAGAAGGAGGAAGCGGAGGAACCCGATCGCCCTGATTCATGTGCCGGAGATCGGAGAACGAGACGCCATCGTCTACGGGGAGCGGATCCGGGTTTCCAACGCCGAAAGGAAACAAGATCGGTTCTTTAATTCCGATAGATTGAGGTTAGTGGTCGTTAATCTTTTTGTAGAATTAATCGGGGGTTTTCCGTGTTCTCGTAAGGTCGTTTTAATTAGTACATCGATCGCGGATTTTCGTCGGGTTTTGATCCATGTTTTATTCTCGTTCTTGATCGAGGGTGATCAATGGTTTTTATCGAGTTTAATCGATGATTTTTAGTCGGTTTCTTTTTATCGGACTTGGTCGAAAATTCGATCGGGGTTCCGATTTATGTTTTGGTTGTTCGTGGATCAACGGTTTAGCCGTTAGATTTACCGCGGATTTATTCGGAGATTTTTGGGGATGTTTCGTTGGAACATAGTGGGTTAACGGGAGGCCGCCGCCGTCGTTACCATGGTCGCGGGGCCTTCGCCGGAGTCGCGCGGGAGCGAAAACGGAGAAGAAATCGCGAAACGGGAGTGAAAACGGCGAAGAAAACCGCGAAATTAGGATTTACTGTGCTTGTCCGTACATCACGGTCCACGGGTCCAGGCGTGCACCCGGTGCATGCCCGCAGCGTCGGAAGCACCAGACCCGGTGCACGGTTTCGTGCACCGGCCCGGCCCAAGGCGCGCGGTGCACGCCTCATGCGTGCACCCGGCGCACGCGCTTGCGGCCGAAGGGCAAGGACCCGGTGCATGCTCGGGTCGTGCACCGGCCCGGCCCGAGATGCGCGGTGCACGCCTCCTGCGTGCACCCGGCGCATGCCGCCACCGCCAGACGCCGTGAACCCGGTGCACGGTTGCCCCCGTGCACCAACCGACAACCCGAAGTTCATTTGCTCCGTTTTTGCCCGTTTTTCCACCGTTTTGAGCGCCGTTTTCGCCGTTGGGATCGTTATTTCCATGGCTTTCTTGGCATGGCCACTTGGGACCTTCTTGGTCATTATTTCATTATGTTGGGTGCCGATTTCGCCGACACTCCGCGCCTCGACAAAATCGTCGGGGGCGCGCCGTCGGGTCCCTTTTTCTCATCGTCTTCGTCGTCGGGGCTTCTCGGCTGGACCGTTGACGTCCCGAGTGGGCTACCGGCTGAGAATTGAGTTTGTTGGATTTCCGGCTTTCGTCAACCCGGACGGTGTTGGACTTTTCCGTCGAAAAGAGTAAATTGGGTCTTGTGTTTTCGGATGTTAGTACACGCTTTTGACTATAGTTATCCGTGCGGACTTTCTTTAGGTCCAGACGCGCAGCGGGGGTGCGCGAAGGATTCGGGTGTTCTGATCTCTCTTCAAATAGGTGGGTACGGTTGTAATAAGTGCAACAAGTGCAGTAAGTGCATCTATCGTCATTAAAGTGCTCTTAATTTATCTAACAAAGTAGATGGACAGTTTAACCTTTCGCATAATTGTGTTTTTATCTAACAATTGAAGGTGCTCATGACACGCCGATCTCAGCAAATCCGTTTTCGGATGCTGCACGTACACAGGCGGATTGGCCTCCGCATAGGTGTACTTTTCCGGAAGAGTGGTCTCTTATGACCCGTGTTCCTCACAAAAGTGTGGGTGCCGTGAGGACCTCTTCGCGCCCGCTGAAAATAGCACACCAGCACCGCGAAGAGGTTAAAAGCATCAAAGTAGGTGTTTGCGCACGAGGGGGGACTTTAGTCTCTCCGACAAATATTCTGGGGTTGGTGCCCAATTTAATTGATAATTCTGGGGTTGGTGCCCAATTTAATTGATAATTCTGGGGTTGGTGCCCAATTTAATTGATAAATCTGGGGTTGGGGCCCAGCTTAATATGTGCAGGGTTTTAGCGAAATGGTTCCGGTGTATTCGGTTTGCTCCTTATTTCCTTATTGATATTAGACATCTACTTTGTTTGTCACTGACATTACCCACTCCGTGACAGGTGTTACGAGGTGCGTTAGCCGGGAGGGCGGTGAGACTGCGTCGCGAGAACCGTAGTCAGAACACTTGGTTTTTATTATCTCATTTCTCTTACGCTTCATTTAGTTAATTTGCTTGTGGGTCGTAATATTCGTGGACATGCATTACTTAGCGCTGTGGATGAGGTGTACTTTTATATTTCGGTTCTTTTGGTGATGTTTTCTTATGCGGCACGTTTTCATGATAAACCAAATGACTTCGAAAAGGTTTTCTAAAAACGAAGTGCCGTGTGGGCACGGGTTTTGCAACCGCTGGCTTTATCCTTTCTAAACACTGATGCCGCTTTAATATTCCGCTTGATGATGTATGTCTATTGTATGGTTGATGGTTGGTGTTTGATGTATGTTGTTGTAAATGAGACGCCGTGCATATACAAAGGAGACTCTGTCCGCGGGCAGGGAGAATTTGTGTATGTGGCGGTCTGGCACGCACCGGGGATGAGGTTTAAAATACCTTGTTAAGGAAGAAAAAAAAAGATACACGTAATTTTCCGCTTTGATAGACTCAAAAACCCCCGGGGGCGTGACAATGAGGCTAATGGGTCGGAAGTCGCTAGCTGTCACTGCCCTCTCTTTCTTAGGTATGAGACAAATGTACGAATAGTTCAACGGTCTGGAATGTAGGTTTCCGTCGAATAGATCCCGGAAAATACACATAAGATCGCCCTTAATTATCTCCCAAAATCTCTGATAGAAGCGCAAATTAAACCCGTCCGGCCCCAAGGCTTTGTCGCTACCTAATTGGAAAGTAGACTTCCTCACCTCTTCCTCAGAGAAGGGTACCGAAAGATTATTGGGGTTGAGGAGCGGTTTGTTACCGAAAAGACTGCTCCAATCCCCGATCCGGGATCTCGCATTACAGTTCGGGGCAAACATCTCTTTAAAAAACTTGTAAAGATGATCTCTCTTTTCCTCTTCCTTGTAAAATGTCTTACCGTCCGCCTCGATCGCATTTATCATGTTAGCACGCCTTCTGGCGTTAGCCATCGCGTGAAAAAATTTTGTATTCCCGTCGCCTTTTTTGAGCCAAGTTTGTATAGACCGAGATTTCCACAAAGTCTCCTCGTCCGTTACGATCCCTTCTAGTTGAGTTTTAAGTTGTGTTCGCAACTCAAGTTGTTGTGCGTTCAGGTCTTGTCGTTCTTCCCGAACATCCAGTTTATGAATCTCCTCGCAGATCACCCTCTTGGTATTTGCGATACTGTAGAAACAAGTGTGACACCATTCTTTCATCTTTTTACGACAGTGTCTAAGTTTGGCAGTGAATGTGAGCACTCCGTTCGCTTTTCTTGTCGTCTCATTCCACCAGATTGGAAACTGGTCGCAAAAATCCTCCCGATCAAGCCACACCTCCTCGACTCTAAAAACGCATTTGCCCACCCTGTCGCCGGTGCTAAGTAAAATTGGGGAATGGTCGGACATAATTCTTGGCGCTGCCACAACTTTAGACAAAAGAAAAGCATGGTCTCATTCAGTGGAAATAAGGAATCTATCTAATCTTTCCAATGTAGGGCTACACTGGATGTTGGACCACGTGAAATTTTGGTTCCCCATAGGCAGATCAATCACTTCCAGCTCATTGATTAAATCCGTGAACATATCCATAAGTCGTCTGCTCCATCCCCTGCCCCTCCTCTCTTGTGGGTTCCTAGTTAAGTTAAAGTCACCGCAGATCACCCACAAACCAGCACACTCACTTTTGAGCCCAACCAATTCACGGCAGAACTCATCTTTCCCCTCCCACGAGGGTGGTCTGTACACGTTCGTCACGAAGAAGCTCGTACCACTGCTCAAACAGTTGAGACGAACGGTGAGAGAAAAGTTACGCGAAAGCACTTCGGAGCACGAGAAAACCTTAGAACTCCAACATATGATAATACTCCCTGACACTCTTACAGACTTAACAAAATGACACTTATCGAAGTAAGTGCTAGCGAAAGAGCGGAGGAAGGATCACGAAACGGCCTCCACCTTCGACTCTTGAAAGCAGAGAACCGACCTCTTAAACTTTGACACGACCAGCTTAACCAGACCTCTTTTGCCAAGGTCGTTAAGACCCCTTACATTCCAACTACACACCTGAAACATAAATAAGATAAAAAATGCCCGCCCCTAAGCAACCGACTTCCCGAAAGTCTTAAGGCGAAGCCCTCAGAAACTCCCTGAAGCAGCGCACGTCCTCGTCGGATAAGCTAATGCCGCATTTCAGCCCCTTGTGCTTGATCTTAGAGTGAGCCGGCGACCGCAGATTGTTGACCCCCACTTCGCTCAGCGCCACCCGATTACCCAAGTCCAAGCAAAATCCACCGTAGCCCTTGGGTGCCGCCCCCTCTCTCTGCTTGGCCTTCCTGCCGATGGCTCTCTCCAAAACGAGATCTTGGGCACGGCTAGCAAGCCGAGCGCTCTTTCTAGGAGAGAACTCCGTGACGGTTGATCCCCTACCCCCCTTCTCCGCAGAAGATCCCTCCGATTCTCCACCAAGCAGGCCTTCGGGAAACGACACCGCTGCGCACGCCGCCACTGAGCCGATCATCTAATCCCCCGCCGAGCCCTCTCTGTTGCCACGGTTCAACGCAAATCTCAAATCCCCCTGTTCCACCCTTGTCGCGGTCGAACGAGGCCCACAAGAGAAAGCTTCATCCATAGTAGGGTCCGCCCGCCGTCCTAGCATAAGAAACGGGTGACAAAAGGGTCCTACCATTCCCACCCGCAGAGAAAGGCCCCCTACCGTAACCCGAATCCACGAGCTCGAAATATCCCACGCAATGGCATTAAGACCCAAGGCCAAAATAAATCCGCCCATGGAAGACCCACCCGAGCAAGGCCTGAAGGCCCAAACGCCCGATAGCCCACCAGCAAAGTCTCTGCCCCGGGCCAAACTCGTAGCACTCCTACCCGTGCCCAGAGCTCCCTCGACATGCCTACTCCGCTTCTGCCTCGAGCCCCCCTCCCAAACACCCCCCACTACCATCTCAGAGTGCCTCGGGTGTTGCGCCACGAAGCCCTCCACCGCTTCAGAAACTCCCTCGCTAACAGAGCCGCAGGCATCAGCGTTCCACTTCCGTGAAACCCTCAACCCAGTGCCAGCCCACCCCTCCGACACCTCTTCGACTCCTCCCGAGGACACCCCTCCCGAGCGCCTGTCGCTCCCGCCAACGGTCGAAAAATTCTCGAAAACGGCCGGCTTGCACCACCCGAGGCCGGCTTGCACCACCCGAGGCCGCCCTGAAGCACAGATGACCCCATCGCCTTCCCCCTGCACCCACCACCAAGTGAACAGGCACATGGCTCAGACCAGGCCCGCGCAACGAGGCAGTCTTGCCGGACCTCCCCGCATTGTGCGAACCCCCCGCCCGCAGTGCACCGACCACCACGAGCACCCGCAGGAACCACCGCCGCGAGCCTCGCCGAAGGCGTCGCCCTTCTACGGTCCCTGATCTCAGACGAGTTCCACGAATTACTTTGGTCCGAAGAACCTCCAGCCCTCGCAACACTAGCTTCCGCTGCGCCCTCCGCCATATCGACCCACCTAGCAAGCTGCCGGCCCAACCGGTCGGTTTGGTCGCCGCCTTCATTGGGGTCCCCTCCCGCGAAGGGAAACCCCTATCGTCCCCGCCGAAAGGCACGGTGCTGACCAGAACCACCCTGACATTCACAATGAAATCACCCAAGGTGATGAAGAGGTTTTCTGGAATGTCCGCTGGATCGTCAACGGCCACCTGACATTTAAAAAAGTTGAACTCTAGCAGACTCCGTCTGCTGTCGTCGGTCCGCAAGTATCTCCCGAATCCATTAACGATCGATGAGACCTTATTCTCCGACTAGCACTCGAAAGGTATATTGATCAGCTTAATCCACGCCTTGTAGGTTAATTGTGCTTTGTCTGCATCTCTGTAAGGATTCCACGCAAAACACGGGAGCCGACAATGTGCCAGGCGGACCCCCTCCCTTCGGATCAACACCTCCGGCTGAACCCATTGCGGCAGGAATATCACAAAGTCCCTCTCCCATAACTTGGTGACCAGAAAGTCATTTGAGAACCCGCCGAAGCGCCCCGCCAAGTCGTTTGCGATCAAGCCTTGCGGGTAATGACCGAGGTCAGCATGTTCCATGGGAGTTGCGATCACCGCTCGCCGCCCTTGCTGCTGTTGAGTGTAGTAACCCTCCGATAGAGGGACAAAAACTTTCATTGAGTGAGGCCGGAATCTTCCCGCTCCCTGCATCATTTTTCTCTCGAAAGCCTGGCAGTTGCGCGCGTAATGGCCGGTCTTGAGGCACCTGAAGCACCTCACAGGGTCTCTGCACTCACGGGCCCAATGATCAACGACGAGACATCTAAAGCAGCTATTGCTCCTTGTCTTCCTCACCGGCGATTGAGCGACCCCCCCTCCGTTTAGAAGATGAAGGTTTACCGTTCGGTGGGACTGGCTGCAACAGGACCTCTTTATAAGATCTTCTCCCCCTATGGTCCGCCAAGAAAGATGGCTCCCCTAAGGTCTACTGATCCTTCTCGCCCCTGCCCCTAAGGACATTCGCCGCATCACCGTCGACGAGACTGCACCTTGACAAAGGTCTACCAACATGGTCTGCCCAGGTGATCTTTTTGCTTTCCCTTAGTTTGCTTGTCACCTTACCTTTGGCTTCATCCTCCACCCCGACGGCCTTGTAAACCTTAGCATGATCGAAACGGTATGCTAAATGTCACGCCCCGGGGTCGAAACTGTGACCTGGGCTCGCCAACAGATCTGCTGCCTATACAAAACCCCGCATAGGCGAAGCGTCCAACCTGCAAGAAAAGATACTACAGTTAAACAGATATCAGAGCTATAAAGAAAACTACTGTAAAACTAAAATCCAACCACTGTACAACTGAAAATAATGATACAATATCCATCTTCCAAATATGATCATATACAAAATGCTCTGATACAATAACCCAGAACTCTACAGGGAGGTAAACTGAAATAAAACATCAGTGTACAGGCTCTCAGTACAAGTCAGATCCTCACAATACAATAGTCTCTCAAAAGTGAAAAATAAAACTAATCTACTGACTGTACTACAAATCTCTAATGTGGGGGTACAGCTACTCTCCAAAGACAGGTAGGGATCTAGCTCGTGACTCCCTCGCCTCGAACAGCAAACAGCAGAATCAGCAACACCCGTGATGACTCTGCAAAACAAATAAGAGGAAAGAAAAAGAGGAGGGAGAGAACCCCCAACGGGTGTGAGAACTACACCAACAGGTAGTCTCAGTGGGTACCGCAACCAAGCCCGACGGTCTGCCCACCAAGTCTACTAGAGGCATAAGATAACAATGCAGTAAAAACTGAACAAGAAAAGCTAGAGATACTCTACAACTACCATGCCTCTATCTAAATGCTCAATGGGTGATACAGATGAAAGATATGCAACCACTCGCACCCAAGGTGCCCAATCAACCCAATCGAACTGACTGCCACATAGGGTCCAGTCAAGCCTGCGCCCACCTACTGCCACACATCCACAAGAGGACGGGACTTACGTAGGGCGTCCCACACGGACTAACTCACCCCTCGCGCAAAACTGCCTCAACAGGCCCAACATCGCATCCATTGCGGAAAACTGCTTCAACATGCCAAACATCGCATCCACTGCGAAAAGCTGCCTCAACAGGCCAAACATCGCATCCACTACGAAAAACTGCCTCAACAGGCCAACCATCGCATCCACTGCGGTATCTCAGGGGGCGCGACCCCAACTGAGGAAAACGGCGCGACATAGAGTATCGAACATTGGCACATGCAAGCTATAGTCAAAATCGACGTTCACTCTCAGAACGGAAGGACTCAAGATCCCCAGACATCTCGCACAACTGTCGGAGTACTCTCAACGACCCCGCTAACAAGCTCTCACGAATCTCGAGACACTAGCGAACACAACCATCTCTTGGCACTAAACTCACTGGCTGGAGGTACTACACAGCCGGGATCGACCCACAACTCAGGGCTAGCAAAACTGGTCGGACGACACTCAACGACCCGGGACTACCGTCAACCCAAACGGTTCCCGACAACACTGACCGAAAGATCCTCAACGGTCCGGGATCACCCAACGGCTCCCAACAACACCAACACTGCTCTAAACTCAGCTATCAGACTCCACTCAGCCCCCAGGCATGAGTGCAACACGTCCCACAATAACCTGACCACTCGACCCACTACCCGGGTGAGGAAACTCTATGTCCAGAAAATATGCAAGGTGTGGGATGTCTAAAGCATAAAAGAACCTAGCCCAAGTGAAGGTTCTCTACTAGTCTAGTTTCAACATGCATCATATGACAGGGTGGTAGGTCAAGTTCCAACAATAGCATGTAATTTAACAAAGCATAATAGAAAATCTCATCTCTCACAACATGCTTTCTATCACCTCTAGCATGGAATAAACATATCCATTTAACATCATGCGAGGTATCAAATCCACCAAACATGTACAATAAAATAAGTAAGCATCGATCCACATGATCTAGGCCATTCCTCATGCTTACATCTCAATCCTAGAAATTGTACATATAATCATGCATGTTATCAATTACAATGGGTAACACTCCCTTAGATAAACTTCTATTAATCATCATCATGAATATCCACTATTGCAAATTCCTCATAAGATAAAACATGGATATTACTCATGCAAATTCTCAAACAATTACCAATACTAAACTTACCTCTCAATCACACACATAGGTACACTAACATGCATGCATTCTATCAGATAGAATTAGAGAACCATCACCGGTTCTGGAGACGAAACAACCCACCTGAATCGCTTTCCGCAGGTAAAATCGAAGTCGGTTGAAGTGCGTAGTCACTCGCTATCCAAAATCTGCCAAAACCGCACCCTCGGTACTCGGTCGCATAAGCCTCTGCTCAAACCAACATCACGGCCAACACCATAATTAAAACCCCAAATAGTATTTGCTATTTTGCAAACCAACACAGAAAAAGGGATTTTTCACCTGCGTGCCGTCCTCCGAAAAATCCAAAAAAATCACGGCTGCGATCCTCGCGATGAGTAGATGCAAATCGAGTATTTATACTTCTCGTTCTGACACCTGTAGGCCAAGATACAAAAGAAACTTCGCGGTAAGCCAAACTACCCACAACTCACAAATCTGCGGAGATCAGTCGCGAAGAAGCTTAAACATCACCTTCGGAGAGTCATCCAAAAATTCCAATAAAAATACGGTTGCGTTCCTCTCGAAGCGTAGATGTCGATCGAGTCCTCAAACGTCCCGATCCGATGCCCGTAGGCCGAGAAATCCCAACAATACTCCACCGCTGTCCCAGACATCGCAACAGTACAAGGGGTCAAAAGGTACCTCGGGAACACCACCAAAAACTCGAAACGATGCGAAGTGATCAACATAGAAATCGAAGGCGTACCTCTCTTGAACGCGCTGCCATAAAATCGGCTCAAAACTCCAACGGATGAGCACAGGAGAGTCCGCGGGAAGAAACGTCGACAGAAAAGCCCAAAATCAAAGAAACGTCGAAGCGCGCCGCGTCGTAGGAATCATCAGTGCCGCGGCCTCCAAAAATTCTGGGAATCCATCAAGAAGTAGAGGACAAGGTGAGGAACAACCTTCCTTAAGGCCTCAACCCAAGAGAAGCTCGGGAAAAGGCCCAAAAACAGAAGAAATGGGCTATTTATAGCCCAGCCCACAATGATGGGGTGGTGGATTCGGGTGCAAGAACCGGGCGCCCGAAATCCGCCCCCAACACTACACTGTGCGCGCCCGGATTCACCCGGGCGCGACATGTGTCCACACCCCGCGCTCCGCGCGCCTCGCGCACACGCGCCCGCTAATCACAACGCGACGCGTGGCAGCGGGGTTCATGGCGGGGTGCACGGGCCGCGGTCCACGCCGGGACTGCCGGGTCGCTGCGCCCGCCAATGGGCACGCTCAGTCCAAATTCAATGTCCGTTTTGCCCAATTCTACTTTTAAAATTTGTCGAAGGCATCCGGATAAGTAATCTTAATCCAAATTTTGCGCTGGGTTCAGTTTTGAGGTCCGATTTGTGCACAAGCACCTCCATCACATCGAAAAAGCCTCCAGAAGTTGCTGATCACACTGCAAAAAGCTCTGCGGAGATCCGGGTCATCACACTAAACCTCCTTTGTGTAACTTCAAAATCGACTTTAGCTGACTAGAATCTCCGTATAGGTCGCTCTCCCAAGGCCCTCTCACACCAGTCATCTTTCTCCGAGATGTCACCTTGAAAGATTCCTCAGCTCCCAGACCCTTCATGCCCGTGTTTGTATGTGGGGTTCTTGATTACAAGACTCCTATAATTATTTTTTGAAAGATATTTATTTTAAGTAGTTCATTTTTGTGTCCACTTGATAGATAAGAGTAATTAAATATATATAGCTAGAATACTATCAGTAGCAAACGGACTCCATTGGTACCAATTTATTTTTGATAATGAAGTTTCCAAATCGACAATCGACACCGTTAAATGTAATCTAAACTATTTAAACTATCTGAAAATTGCATTTCATATTTTTCGATATTTTTTTATAGAAGCCCGTTTACAAGAATCCAATTTGTTTTCGATGATATATATATATATATATATATATATATATATATATATATATATATATATATATATATATATATAGAGAGAGAGAGAGAGAGAGAGAGAGAGAGAGAGAGAGAGAGAGAGAGAGAGAGAGAGAGAGAGAGAGAGAGCGCTAGGTTTGTGTGCTTTTAAAAGTACGGAGGCTTCCGTGCTTCCAAGTTGTTTTCGACCTTGGGACTTCCAAATGGACGATCGGCTCCGTTAAACTTGATCTAAAGTATTGAAAAGGCCTAGAAATTAAATTTTGTGAATTTTCGATATCATTTGCTTAGTGATCACAGTAGCTCAAAATCAACAATTTTAATAATTGTGAAGTCGTTTATAAGTTTAACGGTGTAAAAAAATTGAAATCAAATAAAATTTTGATAAAAAAAAAATTATACTATATAGAACAAGATAAATATCTTTAATCTAAAATTTTAGTATCATATCATCATATTTTGTGAAATTTTTATTTTCAGCTGTTGATTTTGAGCCATTTCGATCATTAGGTAAATAATATCGAAAAATCACAAAATTTAGTTACTAGATACTTCAAATATTTTAAATCAAGTTTAACGGAGTCGATCGTCCATTCGGAAGTTCCAAGAACAACGTTCTTAGAATCAAGAAAGCTCCGTATTTCTAAACACATACAAACCGTAATATATATATATATATATATATATATATATATATATATATATATATATATATATATATATATATATATATATATATATATAGTAGAGCTTATATATTTTCAAAAGTATAAGCTCATACATACTTGTGAATTTTTCACCATTGGATTTGTATTGAAATTTGTATATTTGTACTTTCTTTCTATCTTTTCTTAAATATTTTTACAATAACACTAATACCAATACAAATTCAATGATAAAATATTTACAAATATGAATGAGTTTGTAATTTTAAAAATATATAAGCTCTACTCTCTCTCTCTCTCTCTCTCTCTATATATATATATATATATATATATATATATATATATATATATATATACACACACACACACACACACTAGGTATAGGGTAGGTGCAATGCACGTTATAGTGTAGGTGCAATGCACGTTATCTTTATTTAAATAGATATACAAAATTTAAAATATATAAAAAAAAAATCACCAACTATATTTATCTTAAAATTTTAAAATATAAATTTTTATTAAAAAATAAAATATATTTAGCAATAAAATGTTATAATAATTATTGAAGTCAGGGTATAGTCAAAACATAATTCATTAACGTTTTGGATATTTAATCATAACATAATTCTTTTATTCATTTTAGAATTTCGTCTTTTAATTCTATTCGCTTTTTTCCGCTAAAAATAATAATAATAAAAAAATTTATTTAAAAGAAAAAATTATTTTGAAATTAAATTCAAAATTTATTGTTTAATTTATTTTCTAAATTTGTTTGATTTGCTTCGATTTGTTTTTAGTTTGTTTTTTTATAATATGAATGGAATATTTTTTTATTCTATTTAGAATTATGTCTGTTAATTTCATATCTACTTTTTTTTTACGCCAAAAAATTATTTTGAAATTAAATTCAAATTTGATTGTTTAATTTATTTTTAAAATTTTATTAGTTTCAATTTATTTTTAATTTAAATTTGATTGTTGGTTTCAATAGTTATCAGTGACCTAGTCTCTTCTTTAATTAATTTATTTTAAAATTTTAATTTGTTTTAATTTATTTTAGTTTGAAATAATCTAAAAATATAAAAAATTTATGGAATGATATATATAAATATTTAATAAACATAAAAAAATATTATTTATTAGAGAATATATATATATATATATATATATATATATATATATATATATATATATATATATATATATATATATATATATAAACTTATTTTGTTATGTAATCATTAGTGATAAGTTTATAGGAAGCGGTATGAAATTAACCCTATTTTTTTTTATACTATTTAGAATTTTGTCGGTCAATTTTTATTATCCCATCCGCTTTAATATATATTGTAGTACCCAAGAAATTCAAATTAAAATTTGAAGAATTCAAATGTAAATGTGAATGAGGAAATTCAAAAGTTAACCTAAGTGGTCGTATACCGGTGTGCAAATTGCATAATTTTCGAAGCATTATTTTCGCCTTTCAGATTCGAGTCTGATCTCGAAAATCTGAAATCACCAGTGCGATCGTCTCGTCGAATCGATTGAAAATAGTATAAACTAATTTTCGATTCGACGGTCGGATTGTCCAGAAATCAGTGAAGAAGCTGGTGGGGCCCGCGACTTAAGTGAATAGTACCCATGAATGGTAACCCCCGATTTAATTCCCTCGCTGGCCAACGTCGGCCGATCGACTGTCTGGTGTCCGAACCTGACGATCCAGGTACTCGATTTAAATGGCGTCATTGTTTTGAGAGCAGTGGCGCTGACGAAATTTATGTTTGACGAGCTAAAATATCGTAAAGCGTGTCGAACTGTATAATCTACTGTATAAGATGGATTTTAGAAGTATCAAGGCTCGATTTCAGCGAAGCGAAATAGCTACCTAATAGGTTTCGTCGAGCCGAACGTCGTGGTGGTGTTCGTTTTTCAGTTTGATAATCTAGTTGTCTCGAAAAGAGTGAAATATGAGAAAATTCACAGTATTTTGCAAGAAGTCCTAATATTTTATGTACCAAATAACTAGAGAATTTGTGGAGAGGGTCTTCTATGCATTTTTCTTGTACAGTGAAGGACTCATAATTAAATAGCAAGTGCAGAGGGGCTAGTTGGCATTTTGTGCAATATATGTATATAGCAACCTAGGGTTGCTTAAGAAACCCTAGCCGCACTCGTATGTGTAACTGCTGCACTCCCACGACCCCCATGACCACTCTGCTACCCCTCCCGTGCATCTGCGCCGCCGGCCGCCTCCCCTGGTCGCCGGAAAAACAAAAGGAAGCAAGGAGCATTCTTGATCTCGGTTTGTGGGAGAAGTGAAGCACCCAAGCCCCTAGACCTGTGCCCAGACCCCTCTGTGGTCATTTCCTACATCCAGAAGACAAGCCGAGGTGGTCTTGTGCACTGCCGTGGCCGCGTGCCGCCGGAGCGACCACCTTCTTCTTCTTCAGATCCGGCCAAGTGGGATCTCCCACTGCGTGATTTTTATTGCAACCTAGACTACGGTAGTGGCTTAGTTAAGCCCTGGGGATGCCTCATGCAGAGCCCCGACCCTCGGGGTGCTCCCGGTCGCCGGCGGGGAAATTGCACCCGCCGGAACCCTAATATGCTCCGTCCGAGCCGTATGCCGCACCCGATGGCTCAAACTCCGAACAAAAATGATGGGAATGTTATGTAGAATCCCTAGATCATCTCCGCCAAGTTTGGTTGTGTTTGGTTCAGCCGATAAGTCGCAGTTCGAAACCCTAGTTTTGGGTTATCTCGGTTTCGCCCGAGCTTGCGCCGCCGCCGCCCGCTGCCGCCGGCCACCGCACCATAAAGTGTCCTGGCATCTAGGGCAAGCTATCTGTGGCCTTGCATGGCACTAGATGTAGTCGCATGGCAAACCGCCATTAGAGCACCGAGCTTGGTGACTCGAGGTCGGGCTCCGGCCACCCGCCGGTTCACGGCGCCGGAGCTGGTGCTGATTGCACCATGGGCACTCCATTCAAGCTTCCCATGCTGTTGCTTGCCTTAGCTCTGCTCCAGAACACATGTTCTGTTGATTAAGAAAACCGAGCTCTAGGTGTTTGTCGACCACCCAATGGTGAGCCCTCGACTCCTAAAAGCCTCATGAGCATGATGTTCATTCCTGTTTCCAAGCTGAATGCTTGGTTAGAAAGATCTAGCAAACCGAGCTCTATAAGCTTGGGTTTTGAGCCATGTTATTCAGGCGATGTTTCCAGTTTCTCCACGGCACCTGTTTGGTGAGCCTCTGAGTCCTTTCGATCTACTGAGCATGATGCTCATCCTAAATTTGGTTTTGGTATAGTGTAAGTAAGAAAAGCAATTTGAGCTTATTTGCATAGTGTTTGTTAACCCGAAGTTGTCCTCGGTTTCCGTGCTGCTCTTAAATGGTGAGCACGATGTTCGGTGCGTCGAGTCCCACCTACTGGTGGCCTTAGTTCAGTTTAAAAGCATTCAGAAATAAAATGCAAGTGAAAATTATGTTAAAAAGCATGTAATTATGCAATTTTGTAAAACCCTAGGGGTCTAAATGCAATTGTGACTTGCTTGGCTGTTTTGGGCTGTGTGCCCATGATATCTAAACCCTTCGTTGGAGATCCGACGGCTTTCGTTGAGCGGGAATTGGATTCCGAACCGTAAATCGGCAAAATCGTCGATTTATCAGCCATTCGACGTTAATCGTGCAATTTGAGAAATTGTGGTGATTAATTTGTGATGCCGGATGTCCCTAGCTGTTCCCGACGCTGTTCCGAAGAGCCCGGTGATTTTAGTTTCTCGTTTGCACCTTCCGGAGCCAAAATGGGCTTCCCGGAAGTGTTTCAGTGGTTATGGCACTACCGGTGCACAGGATTACCCAGAGTCTGGTGTTATGGCCTAAATGTCTTAAGTTAGACAGTCTTGGGCAACACGTGAAGTTTCACGAGTTTTGGTTACTGTATAGCACAGATTGGGTCATTGTGGATCTATCGGCGGATTTTCGAAAATTTCGGAAGATTCTGGGGCTTCAGCGAAGTTCCCTGTTTAGCTTGTCTGCACTCAGTGAGTCAGTGGGTTGGGTTTGTGTGAGAGTCTATTTTCTGACCTGTGTATATGATTCAGGTCCCAGCAGTCAGCCGCCAGCTTGTGAGCGCCATCCAGCGGTCACCGCGACCGTCTACCTTGAGGTGGGTTTATCTTCGATCCGGGCTTTATCAGGTCGGCCCTATGGGGTGCCGTTGTGATGACCCGGACCTCCGCAGAGAGCTTGCAATGTGATTAGTGACTTCTGGAGACCTATGATGTGTGTTGGAGATGATTGCGCGCAAATCGAACCCCAGATTTGGACCCGGCATGAAAAATGGATCAAGTTTGCTTCTTCGGGAATTTTTGGCAAATTTTGGAAGTGAAATTTGGCTAAACGGATTTCGAATTTGGATTCAGCGCGCGAAAACGATGACAATTGACTATTTACTTGTATTTTTCGGAGCCCGGTCGCCAAAATACGGATTTCGAGGCGTTGGAGCACTGTTCCGGCGGCCGGAGTTGCGCCGGCGGCAGCGGCAGGCGGCGGAGCGTGGCGGCGGGCTGAGGCGTAGCCGCTCGGTCCACCGCGGAGGCGTGTACCGGGGATTTGGACAGGTGGCGGCTCCCGGTTGGCCGGCTGTCACGCCCCCGGGGGTTTTTGAGTCTATTTAAGCGGAAAATCGTGTGTATTCTTTTTTCTTTTAAAAAGGTAATTTAAACCTCATCCCCGGTGCGTGCCAGACCGCCACATACACAAATTCTCCCTGTCCGCGGACAGAGTCTCCTTTGTATATGCACGGCGTCTCACTTACAACAACATACATCCAACACCAACCATCAACCATACAATAGACATTCAACATCAAGCGGAATAATAAAGCGGCATCAATGTTTTAGAAAGGATAAAACCAGCAGTTGCAAAACCCGTGCCCACACGACACTTCGTTTTGAGAAAACCTTTTCGAAGTCATTTGGTTTATCATGAAAACATGCCGCATACAAAAACATCACCAAAAGAACCAAACTATAAACGTACAACTCATCCACAGTGCTAAATAATACATGTCCACGATTATTACTACCCACAAGCAAATTAACTAAATGCGTAAAAGAAATGAGATAATGATAATAACCAAGTGTCCTGACTACGGCCCTCGCGACGCAGTCTCGACAAACTCCCGGCTAACGCCTCTCGTAGCGCCTGTCACGGAGTGGGTAATGTCAGTGACAAACAAAGTAGATGTCTAATAACAATAAGGAATAAGGAGCAAACCGGAAACACCAAAACCATTTCGCTACAACCCTGCACATGTTAAGCTGGGCACCAACCCCAGAATTATCAATTAAATTGGGCACCAACCCCAGATTATCTGTCGGAGAGACTAAAGTCTCCCCTCGTGCACAAGCACCTACTTTGATGCATTTACCCCTTCCACGGTGCTGGTGTGCTATTCCCAGCGGGCGCGAAGGGGTCCTCACGGCACCCACACTTTTGTGAGGAACACGGGTCATACAAGACCACTCTTCCGGAAAAGTACACCCATGCGGAGGCCAATCCGCCTGTGTACGTGCAGCATCCCAAAACAGATTTGCCGAGATCGGCGTGTCATGAACAATGCGACCGCAGCCGCTTCAATTGTTAGATAAAAACACGATTATGCGAAAGGTTAAACTGTCCATCTACTTTGTTAGATAAATTGAGAGCACTTTAATGACGATAGATGCACTTACTGCACTGGCTGTATTTACAGCAACCGTACCCACCTATTTGGAGAGAGATCGGAACACCCGAATCTTTCGCGCACCCCCGCTGCGCGTCTGGACCTAAAGAAAGTCCGCACGGATAACTATAGTCAAAAGCGTGTACTAACATCTGAAAACACAAGACCCACTTTACTCTTTTCGACGGGAAAGTCCAACAAAACTCAATCCTCAATCGGTAGCCCACTCGGGACGTCCCTGGTTAGACCAAGAAGGCCCCGACGGCGGAAATGATGAGAAAAGAGACCCGACGGCACGCCCCCGACGATTTCGTCGAGGCGCGGAGCGTCGGCGAAATTAGCACCCGACCTAATAAAATAATGACCAAGAAGGTCCCAAGTGGCCATGCCAAGAAAGCCACGGAAATAACGATCCCAACGGCGAAAACGGCGCTCAAAACGGTGGAAAAAACGGGCGGAAAACGGAGCAAATGAACTTCGGGCTGTCGGTTGGTGCACGGGGGCAACCGTTGCACCGGGTTCACGGCGTCAGGCGGCGGCGGCATGCGCCGGGTGCACGCAGGAGGCGTGCACCGCGCATCTCGGGCCGGGCCGGTGCACGACCCGAGCGTGCATCGGGTCCTTGCCCTACGGCCGCAAGCGCGTACGCCGGGTGCACGCATGAGGCGTGCACCGCGCGCCTTGGGCCGGGCCGGTGCACGAAACCGTGCACCGGGTCTGGTGCTTCCGACGCTGCGGCATGCACCGGGTGCACGCCTGGACCCGTGGACCGTGCTGTACGGACAAGCACAGTAAACCCTAATTTCGCGGTTTCTTCTCCGTTTGCGCTCCCGTTTCGCGGTTTCTTCTCCGTTTTCGCTCCCGTGCGACTCCGGCGAAGACCCCGCGACCATGGTAACGGCGGCGGCGGCCTCCCGTTTAAAAACGGCGGCGGCGGCCTCCCGTTAACCCACTATGTTCCAACGAAACATCCCAAAAATCTCCGAAAAAAAAAACACGATAATTCTAACGACTAAACCAACGATCGACGAACAACCAAAACGTCGGTCGGAGGTCCGATAACAAGAACTCGATTAAAGACCACCAAGAACTCAACGAAAGAGATGACGGAAAACTCCCAAATAATTTAAATAAATTATTTTACTAACCGAAGATCGACGGGAAGGTTGTCCGGTCGCGTTCTTGCCTTCGGTTCGGTGTCCGGGAAGATCGGGCTCCTTCTCTTTCTCCTTTCCCTTTCTTCCGGCTAGGGTTCCGTCTTTTCTTTTTTTTTTCCCTTCTCTCCGATTAGGGTTTTTATTTTCTTTTCTTTTCCTTTCCGATACTCAGGATCCCTTATATAGTCGTACTTTACCTTTAATTAATTCCTCTTTAATTCGTACGTAAGAGAATTAATTAATTTTCCGTCTGGGATAATTAATTAACTAATTAATTATCCCCCACGAGATAAACCACCTTATCTCTAACGGGTGCAAGATATTTAGCACGGATTCCGATGCACGACTAATTACCATATCACTTTGGGTCCCGTTCAGGGGGTTCCCGATATCGAATTTCAGATCCGATCGCGCCGTCGGCTTTCTTTTTCCGCGCTCTATCGCAGAAAAATACTAGCATCTCACAATGGCCAACTTCAAGAATTGAATAATTTTACTTCACTTAAAGGCTTAAATGACTACACGTAAGTCAAAAATACCCCGAAAGGCCGGATCACTACACCACTCACACTTTATAAAAAGTTTCGTCCCGAAACTTAAACTCAACCCCTCGCTAACATTTCTGGAAAAACTTCCTTCATTTTCGTCTTGGGTCCCCAAGTCGCTTCGCGCTCCTCATGGTTACTCCATTACACCCTTACGTAAGGGATTGTCTAGTTCCGGAGTTTCTTTCCCTCCCATGCCAGCCTCCGTATCGAGGTTTGGCAGTAACGACAACCGGTATGCCACCGGTCTTGACCTGACTCAACCCACCTGGACGTCTAAGGCGTACTGTTACAACGCCTCGGGTCTTGGCCCGACTCACCTCACCTGGACGTCCAAGGCATACTGTTACAACGCCTCGGGTCTATTGTCGCAAGGCCGGAAGTTGGACCTATTTAACCCTTAACTAAATAGCCAACAAATAAGGCAACTAAGTCTTTACCTCCTTACTGGGCAGGAAGGTACAAAGCATTACTTCTAAGGGTTCCTCTGGGGTCGTGGCCAAAATTACTCTTTGTAAGAGGTCTTCCTTGCTACTACCTCCCTCATAAGCCGAAGCGTCTGTTCCCCTTGGAGGGCGAAACTCGGAGTAACGCATGCTCACCCACCATGAACTCTAAGTCTCGGCGTCTGTTGTCCGCGTAGCTTTTCTGTCTGCTCTGGGCGGTCAGCAGCCTTTGTCTAATCAATCGCGCCTTTGCTTCGGTCTCCTCCACCAAATCTGGGCCCAGAAACTTACGCTCACCCAAGTCGTCCCAGCATATTGGAGACCGACAGCGGCGCCCGTACAAGGCCTCGTATGGTGCCATCTGAATGCTGGCCTTGGTAACTGTTATTGTAGGCAAATTCCACTAGGGCAAAACACCGTGCCCACCCTTCGCCCAGGTCTAAAACGCATGCCGAGCATGTCCTCCACAATTTGTATCACCCGCTCTGATTGTCCATCGGTCTGCGGGTGAAAAGCCGTACTGAAGTGCAACTTGGTTCCCATTGCTCGCTGCAGGCTCTGCTAAAAGTTTGACACAAATCGTGTGTCCCTGTCCGACGTGATGGACGTCGCACCCCATGCAACCTTACTATCTCGTTGATGTAGGTTTGCGCCAGTCGTATCCCGGCGCCCACGTCGTGTGTATGGGCAGAAAGTGGGCCGATTTCGTCAGACGGTCCACGATTACCCATATTGCATCGTGTACCCTGTGACGATCTCGGGAACCCGGTCACAAAATCCATGGTAATCATGTCCACTTCCACACGGGCACCGGTAAGGGGTTGCAATTTTCCTGCTGGACGCTGGTGCTCGGCCTTCACTCGTTGGCACACCAGGCAGTGTGCCACAACCGAGTCACGTCTCCCTTCATTTTTGGGCCACCACGAAGGTCTGTTTGACGTCCTTGTAATCTTCGTTCCCCCGGGATGCGCTGTATACGGAGCGGTATGCGCCTCCCGCAGGATTTCCTCTTTGAGTTCCGGTAGATCCGGCACGCAGATTCGTCCCCGAAATCGTATCGTGCTGTCGGAGTTTACCGCGAAGTCACCTCCTTGGTCGGCAGTCACTCTACTTCGCACCAGCTGGAGTTGGTCATCAGTTGACTGCCCCTCGAGAATTCTGTCAAGCAGGGTAGGTCTGACCACCAGTGTCAGAAGTCGTTCGATTGTACCCACCGGCACTACCTCTAGTCTTAGTTGCGAAAATTCCGCAATCAGACTATCTTGTTGGGTGATGGCACCCTACCCCCTGCTTTCTCGGCCTGCCCCCTTACGGCTCAGGGCGTCGGCCACCACATTTGTCTTTCCCGGGGTGGTAGTGGATCGTTAAATCGTAATCCTTCAATAGCTCGAGCCACCGTATTTGTCGCAAATTTAACTCCTTTTGGGTGAAAAGATACTTAAGACTTTTATGGTCTGAGTACACATTGCCAGTGTGCCCCGTACAGGTAGTGTCTCCAAAGCTTGAGGACGAACACAACCGCTGCGAGTTCCAAAGTACGTGCACGGTGGTGGTTAGTTTTCACGCTATTCTTTGAAGCTGCCTTGACGCATAGGCTATACCCTGTCCACCCGTTGCATGAGCACTCCACCCCAGTCCCGTTTCGCGACGCATCGCAATACACTTCATAATCCTCCCTGGTTCCGGCAGGGCGAGAATCGGAGCTCGCGTCAATCTATCCTCCTTGAGCTCCTCGAAGCTCCTCTGACATTTGTCCGTCCAGATGAACTTTTCCCCTTTTTTAGTCAAGCGGTTTAAGGGGGTGGCTATCTTGGAGAAACCCTCCACGAAGCACCGGTAGTACCCGGCTAATCCTAGAAAGCTTCGAACCTCCGTCACCGTCGTCGGTTGGGACCAGTCCGTCACCGAATCTATCTTCTTCGGATCGACTGCGACCCAGCCGCCGAGATTACGTGCCCCAAGAAGCCAACTCTCGGAGCCAAAACTCACACTTTTTGAGTTTGGCGTAGAGTTTCTGTTCCCGTAGGGTCTGGAGGACTGTGCGCAGATGTTCTTCATGTTCCTCATCTGTACGGGAATAGATGAGGATATCGTCGATGAAGACCACCACGGATAAATCCAGAAGGGTTTGAATACCCTGTTCATCATGTCCATGAACACTGCCGGGGCATTCGTGAGCCCGAACGGCATTACAGTAAATTCGTAATGACCGTAGCGAGTCCGAAAAGCCGTTTTGGGGATGTCCTCCCCTTGACCTGGACCTGATGATAGCCCGACTGCAGGTCAATCTTTGAAAACACCGTCGCCCCCTGTAGTTGGTCGAAGAGGTCGTCGATCCTTGGCAGGGGGTACTTGTTCTTAACGGTGACCTTATTTATCTCCCGGTAGTCGATACACAACCGGAGACTTCCGTCCTTCTTTCTCACAAACAGGACGGGCGCGCCCCAGGGCGACGCGCTAGGTCTGATGAAGCCTTTATCCAAAAGGTCCTCCAACTGTGCCTTGAGTTCCTTCAACTCTGCGAAGGCCATCCTGTACGGTGCCTTGGTGATGGGTTTGGTGCCGGAAGTAGTTCAATGGGGAAGTCGACCTCTCGTTCCGGCGGCGCTCCGGGGAGCTCTGCCGGAAACACGTCTGGAAATTCCCTTACCACGGGACCGCTGATCCTTATCTGGGGAGCGGCCCGAACTACCTATCGGCCCATTGGGTTCTCGGCTGCAAGGCATAGGGTGGAGCCTATTTTCCCTTGCATGGCCCTTAACGGGCCCCGAGTACACAAGGTTCTCCTATGCTTCGAAGCCCGCCCGCGCACATCGGCGGGGGAGGCTTCGCCTAATACTTAAGGATTTAGAGAGAGGGAGGGAGAAAGAGAGAGTCTAACAGGGGTAGCAGGCTAAGGTGTAACCGGTGTTCCTAATCTAAGAGAAAAAAGAAACCACAATCTTACAAACTCCCTTGATATCCATGACCGAGCGTTCCCTTGTCTATGTTCTTCAGGTCGTCTTCCAGTTGCCGCTTGACGCTATCGAAGAAGAAAGCGTCAAAAAGTTCCTCTCTAAAGGCCGTCCATGTCGGTAGCGGGTCGTTTGTAGTTGGATCGGGCGTACCGTCTTCCACCAGATGCGTGCATTCCCTCGAGGAAGTGGACGGCTAGTGGAACCCGCTCGTGTTCCTCCATCAGTAGGTCCTCGAAGAGTTTTTCCATGGTATCCACCCATTTCTCGACGACCCATGGATCGGTCGTCTCTCCCTCAAAAGTGGGAGGGTCATGCTTCTTGAACCCAGCCAAATTCGTCCTGACCCTTTCTCGCGTCGTTCGTTGCTCCGTGTTCCCTCTACCGCGGCGGACCCCCGAGAGTAGGGGTCGTTTCCGGCCTCCCCTGCTGTCGCTCCCTTCACGGCCCCGTGGTCGTCGGAGTAGGTACGTCCTTGGGGATGGGGCTGTTCCGTCGTCGTACCACCCGTCCCTTGCGGTCCCGTAGTGGGTGCGGTGGTTTCGGGCGGAGGGGTTGGATCGCGCTCGGCTGGCGCGGTTGCCTGTCGCTGTGTCAGGTGACGAACCTGCTCCGTCAGCGTCGCTAATTGCCCGGCCATTTTCCCGCAGTTGTTGTCGGAGGAGCTGGTTCTCTGCGGTGGTCGGGGTCACTCTGTCCGCGTCCGCATTCTCGTGGACGATCTAGTCCGGGCCATCGTCCGCTATAGACAAAGAAACCACGTTAACCCTAAGGTTATAACCCTAATACCCTGTCTTATGATTACGCCTACATTACGTCCCCTTTTTCCCGTACTCTCACGTACTACGCACTTATACCTTGGTTATCTCAAGTCTAATTTGCTTGTGGTACCCTGCACTGTGGATGTGGATCACGTCTACTATGGTTATGGTGTTTCTCTGATACCATTTAATCTGTCACGCCCCCGGGGGTTTTTGAGTCTATTTAAGCGAAAAATCGTGTGTTTTTTTTTTCTTAACAGGTAATTTAACCTCATCCCCGGTGCGTGCCAGACCGCCACATACACAAATTCTCCCTGTCCGCGGACAGAGTCTCCTTTGTATATGCACGGCGTCTCACTTACAACAACATACATCCAACACCAACCATCAACCATAAATAGACATTCAACATCAAGCGGAATAATAAAGCGGCATCAATGTTTTAGAAAGGATAAAACCAGCAGTTGCAAAACCCGTGCCCACACGACACTTCGTTTTGAGAAAACCTTTTCGAAGTCATTTGGTTTATCATGAAAACATGCCGCATACAAAAACATCACCAAAAGAACCAACTATAAACGTACAACTCATCCACAGTGCTAATAATACATGTCCACACGATTATTACTACCCACAAGCAAATTAACTAAGCGTAAAGAAATGAGATAATGATAATAACCAAGTGTCCTGACTACGGCCCTCGCGACGCAGTCTCGACAAACTCCCGCTAACGCCTCTCGTAGCGCCTGTCACGGAGTGGGTAATGTCAGTGACAAACAAAGTAGATGTCTAATAACAATAAGGAATAAGGAGCAAACCGGAAACACCAAACCATTTCGCTACAAACCCTGCACATGTTAAGCTGGGCACCAACCCCAGAATTATCAATTAAATGGGCACCAACCCCAGATTATCTGTCGGAGAGACTAAAGTCTCCCCTCGTGCACAAGCACCTACTTTGATGCATTTACCCCTTCCACGGTGCTGGTGTGCTATTCCCAGCGGCGCGAAGGGGTCCTCACGGCACCCACACTTTTGTGAGGAACACGGGTCATACAAGACCACTCTTCCGGAAAAGTACACCCATGCGAGGCCAATCCGCCTGTGTACGTGCAGCATCCCAAACAGATTTGCCGAGATCGGCGTGTCATGAACAATGCGACCGCAGCCGCTTCATTGTTAGATAAAAACACGATTATGCGAAAGGTTAAATGTCCATCTACTTTGTTAGATAAATTGAGAGCACTTTAATGACGATAGATGCACTTACTGCACTGGCTGTATTTACAGCAACCGTACCCACCTATTGGAGAGAGATCGGAACACCCGAATCTTTCGCGCACCCCCGCTGCGCGTCTGGACCTAAAGAAAGTCCGCACGGATAACTATAGTCAAAAGCGTGTACTAACATCTGAAAACACAAGACCCCACTTTACTCTTTCTTGCGGACGCAAAGTCCAACAAACAACTCCAATCCCTCAATCCGGTAGCCCAGCCCCCATTGTCGGGACGTCCTCCTGTTATTGTAGACCATGAAGGCCCCGACGGCGGAAATGATGAGAAAAGAGACCGACGGCACGCCGCCACCGACGATTTCGTCGAGGGCGCGGGAGCGTCGTCGGCGAAATTTAGCACCCGAC
>CM055066.1:4505019-4533997 GCA_029204045.2 Tillandsia leiboldiana
GTCGGCCCTATGGGGTGCCGTTGTGATGCTGACCCGGACCTCCCGCAGGAGAGCTTGCAATGTGATTAGTGACTTCTGGAGACCTATGATGTGTGGTTTGGAGAGGTGCGCGGAAATCGAACCCCAATTTTGGACCCGGCATGAAAAATGATCATTTGCTTCTTCGGGAAATTTTTGGCAAATTTTTGGAAGTGAAATTTGGCGAAACGGATTTCATTTGGATTCAGCGCGCGAAAACGATGACAATTGACTCTTTACTTGTATTTTTTCGGGAGCCGGTCGCCAAATAAAACGGATTTCGAGCGTTGGAGCACTGTTCCGGCGGCCGGAGTTGCGCCGGCGGCAGCTGGCAGGCGGCGGAGCGTGGCGGCGGCTGAGGCGTAGCCGCTCGGTCCCCGGAGGCGTGTACCGGGGATTTGGACAGGTGGCGGCTCCCGTTGGCCGCTGTCACGCCCCCGGGGTTTTTGAGTCTATTTAAGCGAAAATCGTGTGTATTCTTTTTCTCTTTAAAAAGTAATTTAAACCTCATCCCCCGTGCGTGCCAGCCGCCACAACAACAAATTCTCCCTGTCCGCGGACAGAGTCTCCTTTGTATATGCCGGCGTCTCACTTACAACAACATACATCCCACACCAACCATCAACCATACAATAGACATTACAACATCAAGCGGATAATAAAGCGGCATCACTATGTTTTAGAAGATAAAACCAGCCAGTTGCAAAACCCGTGCCACACGACACTTCGTTTTGAGAAAACCTTTTCGAAGTCATTTGGTTTATCATGAAACCTGCCGCATACAAAACACTCACCAAAAAGAACCAAACTATAACACGTACAACTCATCCACAGTGCTAAATATACATGTCCAACGATTATTACTACCCCAAGCAAATTAACTAAATGCGTAAAAGAAATGAGATAAGATAATAACAAGTGGTCCTGACTACGGCCCTCGACGCAGTCCTCGACAAACTACCCGGCTAACGCCTCTCGTAGCGCCTGTCACGGAGTGGGTAATGTCAGTGACAAACAAAGTAGATGTCTAATAACAATAAGGAATAAAGGAGCAAACCGGAAACACCAAACACCATTTCGCTACAACCCTGCAACATGTTAACCTGGGCACCAACCCCAGAATATCAATTAAATTGGGCACCAACCCCAGATTATCTGTCGGAGAGACTAAAGTCTCCCCTCGTGCACAAGCACCTACTTTGATGCATGTTACACCCTTCCACGGTGCTGGTGTGCGATTCCCAGCGGGCGCGAAGGGGTCCTCACGGCACCCACACTTTTGTGAGGAACACGGGTCATACAAGACCAACTCTTCCGGAAAAAGTACACCCATGCGGAGGCCAATCCGCCTGTGTACGTGCAGCATCCCAAAACAGATTTGCCGAGATCGGCGTGTCATGAACAATGCGACCGCAGCCGCTTCAATTGTTAGATAAAAACACGATTATGCGAAAGGTTAAACTGTCCATCTACTTTGTTAGATAAATTGAGAGAACTTTAATGACGATAGATGCACTTACTGCACTGGCTGTATTTACAGCAAACCGTACCCACCTATTTGGAGAGAGATCGGAACACCCGAATCTTTCGCGCACCCCCGCTGCGCGTCTGGACCTAAAGAAAGTCCGCACGGATACTATAGTCAAAAGCGTGTACTAAATCTGAAAACACAAGACCCACTTTACTCTTTTCGACGGGAAAGTCCAACAAAACTCAATCCCTCAATCGGTAGCCCACTCGGGACGTCCCTGGTTAGACCAAGAAGGCCCCGACGCGGAAATGATAGAAAAGAGACCCGACGGCACGCCCCCGAACGATTTCGTCGAGGCGCGGAGCGTCGGCGAAATTAGCACCCGACCTAATAAAATAATGACAAGAAGGTCCAAGTGGCCATGCCAAGAAAGCCACGGAAATAACGATCCAAACGGCGAAAAACGGCGCTCAAAACGGTGGAAAAACGGGCGAAAACGAGCAAATGAACTTCGGGCGTCGGTTGGTGGTCACGGGGCAACCGTGCACCGGGTTCAACGGCGTCAGGCGGCGGCGGCATGCGCCGGGTGCACGCAGGAGGCGTGCACCGCGCATCTCGGGCCGGCCGGTGCACGACCGAGCGTGCATCGGGTCCTTGCCCTACGGCCGCAAGCGCGTACGCCGGGTGCACGCATGAGGCGTGCACCGCGCGCCTTGGGCCGGGGCCGTGCACGAAACCGTGCACCGGGTCTGGTGCTTCCGACGCTGCGGCATGCACCGGTGCACGCCTGGACCCGTGGACCGTGCTGTACGGACCTCACAAGTAAACCCTAATTTCGCGGTTTTCTTCGCTCCGTTTGCGCCGTCCCGTTTCGCGGTTTCTTCTCCGTTTGTCGCTCCCAGTGGTGGGCAATTGTGCGATAACGGCGAGAACCCCCGCGACCATGGTAACGGCGGCGGCGGCCTCCCTTTAAAAACGGCGGCGGCGGCCTCCGTTAACCCACTATGTTCCAACGAAACATCCCAAAAATCTCCGAAAAAAAAACACGATAATTCTAACGACTAAACCAACGATCGACGAACAACCAAAACGTCGGTCGGAGGTCCGATAACAAGAACTCGATTAAAGACCACCAAGAACTCAACGAAAGAGATGACGGAAAACTCCCAAATAATTTAAATAAATTATTTTACTAACCGAAGATCGACGGGAAGGTTGTCCGGTCGCGTTCTTGCCTTCGGTTCGGTGTCCGGGAAGATCGGGCTCCTTCTCTTTCTCCTTTCCCTTTCTTCCGGCTAGGGTTCCGTCTTTTCTTTTTTTTTTCCCTTCTCTCCGATTAGGGTTTTATTTTCTTTTCTTTCCTTTCCGATACTCAGGATCCCTTATATAGTCGTACTTTACCTTTAATTAATTCCTCTTTAATTCGTACGTAAGAGAATTAATTAATTTCCGTCTGGGATAATTAATTAACTAATTAATTATCCCCCACGAGATAAACCACCTTATCTCTAACGGGTGCAAGATATTTAGCACGGATTCCGAGCACGACTAATTACCATATCACTTTGGGTCCCGTTCAGGGGGTTCCCGATATCGAATTTCAGATCCGATCGCGCCGTCGGCTTTCTTTTTCCGCGCTCTATCGCAGAAAAATACTAGGCATCTCACAATGGCAACTTCAAGAATTGAATAATTTTACTTCACTTAAAGGCTTAAATGACTACACGTAAGTCAAAAATACCCCGAAAGGCCGGATCACTACACCACTCACACTTATAAAAAGTTTCGTCCCGAAACTTAAACTCAACCCTCGCTAACATTTCTGGAAAAACTCCTTCATTTTCGTCTGGGTCCCCAAGTCGCTCGCGCTCCTCATGGTTACTCCATTACAACCCTTACGTAAGGGATTGTCTAGTTCCGGAGTTTCTTTCCCTCCCATGCCAGCCTCCGTATCGAGGTTTGGCAGTAACGACAACCGGTATGCCACCGGTCTTGACCTGACTCAACCCACCTGGACGTCTAAGGCGTACTGTTCCAACGCCCGGGTCTTGGCCGACTCACCTCACCTGGACGTCCAAGGCATACTGTTACAACGCCTCGGTTCTATTGTCGCAAGGCCGGAAGTTGGACCTATTTACCCCTTAACTAAATAGCCAACAAATAAGGCAACTAAGTCTTTACCTCCTTACTGGGCAGGAAGGTACAAAGCATTACTTCTAAGGGTTCCTCTGGGGTCGTGGCCAAATTACTCTTTGTAAGAGGTCTTCCTTGCTATACCCATCCCTCATAAGCCGAAGCGTCTGTTCCCCTTGGAGGGCGAAACTCGAGTAACGCATGCTCACCCACCATGAACTCTAAGTCCGGCGTCTGTTGTCCGCGTAGCTTTTCTGTCTGCTCTGGGCGGTCAGCAGCCTTTGTCTAATCAATCGCGACCTTTGCTTCGGTCTCCTCCCCAAATCTGGGCCCAGAAACTTACGCTCACCCAAGTCGTCCCAGCATATTGGAGACCGACAGCGGCGCCCGTACAAGGCCTCGTATGGTGCCATCTGAATGCTGGCCTGGTAACTGTTATTGTAGGCAAATTCCACTAGGGCAAAACACCGTGCCCACCCTTCGCCCAGGTCTAAAACGCATGCCCGAAGCATGTCCTCCACAATTTGTATCACCCGCTCTGATTGTCCATCGGTCTCGGGTGAAAAGCCGTACTGAAGTGCAACTTGGTTCCCATTGCTCGCTGCAGGCTCTGCTAAAAGTTTGACACAAATCGTGTGTCCCTGTCCGACGTGATGGACGTCGGCACCCCATGCAACCTTACTATCTCGTTGATGTAGGTTTGCGCCAGTCGTTCCCCGCGCCCACGTCGTGTGTATGGGCAGAAAGTGGGCCGATTTCGTCAGACGGTCCACGATTACCCATATTGCATCGTGTCCCTGTGACGATCTCGGGAACCCGTCACAAAATCCATGGTAATCATGTCCCACTTCCACACGGGCACCGGTAAGGGTTGCAATTTTCCTGCTGGACGCTGGTGCTCGGCCTTCACTCGTTGGCACACCAGGCAGTGTGCCACAAACCGAGTCACGTCTCCCTTCATTTGGGCCACCAGAAGGTCTGTTTGACGTCCTTGTACATCTTGTTCCCCCGGGATGCGCTGTATACGGAGCGGTATGCGCCTCCCGCAGGATTTCCTCTTTGAGTTCCGGTAGATCCGGCACGCAGATTCGTCCCCGAAATCGTATCGTGCTGTCGGAGTTTACCGCGAAGTCACCTCCTTGGTCGGCAGTCACTCTACTTCGCACCAGCTGGAGTTGGTCATCAGTTGACTGCCCCTCGAGAATTCTGTCAAGCAGGGTAGGTCTGACCACCAGTGTCAGAAGTCGTTCGATTGTACCCACCGGCACTACCTCTAGTCTTAGTTGCGAAAATTCCGCAATCAGACTATCTTGTTGGGTGATGGCACCTACCCCTGCTTTCTCGGCCTGCCCCTTACGGCTCAGGGCGTCGGCCACCACATTTGTCTTTCCCGGGTGGTAGGGGATCGTTAAAATCGTAATCCTTCAATAGCTCGAGCCACCGTATTTGTCGCAAATTTAACTCCTTTTGGGTGAAAAGATCTTAAGACTTTTATGGTCTGAGTACACATTGCAGTGTGCCCCGTACAGGTAGTGTCTCCAAAGCTTGAGGACGAACACAACCGCTGCGAGTTCCAAATCGTGCACGGGGTAGTTTCACTCGTATTCTTTGAGCTGCCTTGACGCATAGGCTATAACCTTCCCCCGTTGCATGAGCACTCCACCCAGTCCGTTTCGCGACGCATCGCAATACACTTCGTAATCCTCCCCTGGTTCCGGCAGGGCGAGAATCGGAGCTCGCGTCAATCTATCCTTGAGCTCCTCGAAGCTCCTCTGACATTTGTCCGTCCAGATGAACTTTTCCTCTTTTTTAGTCAAGCGGTTTAAGGGGGTGGCTATCTTGGAGAAACCCTCCACGAAGCACCGGTAGTACCCGGCTAATCCTAGAAAGCTTTGAACCTCCGTCACCGTCGTCGGTTGGGACCAGTCCGTCACCGAATCTATCTTCTTCGGATCGACTGCGACCCCAGCCGCCGAGATTACGTGCCCCAAGAAGCCAGCCTCTCGGAGCCAAAACTCACACTTTTTGAGTTTGGCGTAGAGTTTCTGTTCCCGTAGGGTCTGGAGGACTGTACGCAGATGTTCTTCATGTTCCTCATCTGTACGGGAATAGATGAGGATATCGTCGATGAAGACCACCACGGATAAATCCAGGAAGGGTTTGAATACCCTGTTCATCATGTCCATGAACACTGCCGGGGCATTCGTGAGCCCGAACGGCATTACAGTAAATTCGTAATGACCGTAGCGAGTCCGAAAAAGCCGTTTTGGGGATGTCCTCCCCCTTGACCTGGACCTGATGATAGCCCGACTGCAGGTCAATCTTTGAAAACACCGTCGCCCCCTGTAGTTGGTCGAAGAGGTCGTCGATCCTTGGCAGGGGGTACTTGTTCTTAACGGTGACCTTATTTATCTCCCGGTAGTCGATACACAACCGGAGACTTCCGTCCTTCTTTCTCACAAACAGGACGGGCGCGCCCCAGGGCGACGCGCTAGGTCTGATGAAGCCCTTATCCAAAAGGTCCTCCAACTGTGCCTTGAGTTCCTTCAACTCTGCGAAGGCCATCCTGTACGGTGCCTTGGTGATGGGTTTGGTGCCGGGAAGTAGTTCAATAGGGAAGTCGACCTCTCGTTCCGGCGGCGCTCCGGGGAGCTCTGCCGGAAACACGTCTGGAAATTCCCTTACCACGGGACCGCTGATCCTTATATGGGGAGCGGCCCCGAACTACCTATCGGCCCCATTGGGTTCTCGGCTGCAAGGCATAGGGTGGAGCCTATTTATCCCTTGCATGGCCCTTAACGGGCCCCGAGTACACAAGGTTCTCCTATGCTCGAAGCCCGCCCGCGCACATCGGCCGGGGGAGGCTTCGCCTAATACTTAAGGATTTTAGATTGAGGGAGGGAGAAAGAGAGAGTCTAACAGGGGTAGCAGGCTAAGGTGTAACCGGTGTTCCTAATCTAAGAGGAAAAAGAGAAACCACAAATCTTACAAACTCCCTTTGATATTCCATGACCGAGCGGTTCCCTTGTCTAATGTTCTTCAGGTCGTCTTCCAGTTGCCGCTTGACGCTATCGAAGAAGAAAGCGTCAAAAGTTCCTCTCTAAAGGCCGTCCATGTCGGTAGCGGGTCGTTTGTAGTTGGATCCGGGCGTACCGTCTTCCACCAGATGCGTGCATTCCCCTCGAGGAAGTGGACGGCTAGTGGAACCGCTCGTGTTCCTCCATCAGTAGGTCCTCGAAGAGTTTTTCCATGGTATCCACCCATTTCTTGACGACCCATGGATCGGTCGTCTCTCCCTCAAAAGTGGGAGGGTCATGCTTCTTGAACCCAGCCAAATTCGTCCTGACCCTTTCTCGCGTCGTTCGTTGCTCCGTGTTCCCTTCTACCGCGGCGGACCCCCCGAGAGTAGGGGTCGTTCCGGCCTCCCCTGCTGTCGCTCCCTTCACGGGCCCCGTGGTCGTCGGAGTAGGTACGTCCCTTGGGGATGGGGGCTGTTCCGTCGTCGTACCACCCGTCCCTTGCGGTCCCGTAGTGGGTGCGGTGGTTTCGGGCGGAGGGGTTGGATCGCGCTCGGCTGGCGCGGTTGCCTGTCGCTGTGTCAGGTGACGAACCTGCTCCGTCAGCATCGCTAATTGCCCGGCCATTTCCCGCAGTTGTTGTCGGAGGAGCTGGTTCTCTGCGGTGGTCGGGGTCACTCTGTCCGCGTCCGCATTCTCGGTGGACGATCTAGTCCGGGCCATCGTCCGCTATAGACAAAGAAACCACGTTAACCCTAAGGTTATAACCCTAATACCCTGTCTTATGATTACGCCTACATTACGTCCCCTTTTTCCCGTACTCTCACGTACTACGCACTTATACCTTGGTTATCTCAAGTCTAATTTGCTTGTGGTACCCTGCACTGTGGATGTGGATCACGTCTACTATGGTTATGGTTGTTTTCTCTGATACCATTTAATCTGTCACGCCCCCGGGGGTTTTTGAGTCTATTTAAGCGAAAAATCGTGTGTATTTTTTTTTCTTTTAACAAGGTAATTTAAACCTCATCCCCGGTGCGTGCCAGACCGCCACATACACAAATTCTCACTGTCCGCGGACAGAGTCTCCTTTGTATATGCACGGCGTCTCACTTACAACAACATACATCCAACACCAACCATCAACCATATAATAGACATTCAACATCAAGCGGAATAATAAAGCGGCATCAATGTTTTAGAAAGGATAAAACCAGCAGTTGCAAAACCCGTGCCCACACGACACTTCGTTTTGAGAAAACCTTTTCGAAGTCATTTGGTTTATCATGAAAACATGCCGCATACAAAAACATCACCAAAAGAACCAAATTATAAACGTACAACTCATCCACAGTGCTAAATAATACATGTCCACGATTATTACTACCCACAAGCAAATTAACTAAATGCGTAAAAGAAATGAGATAATGATAATAACCAAGTGTCCTGACTACGGCCCTCGCGACGCAGTCTCGACAAACTCCCGGCTAACGCCTCTCGTAGCGCCTGTCACGGAGTGGGTAATGTCAGTGACAAACAAAGTAGATGTCTAATAACAATAAGGAATAAGGAGCAAACCGGAAACACCAAAACCATTTCGCTACAACCCTGCACATGTTAAGCTGGGCACCAACCCCAGAATTATCAATTAAATTGGGCACCAACCCCAGATTATCTGTCGGAGAGACTAAAGTCTCCCCTCGTGCACAAGCACCTACTTTGATGCATTTACCCCTTCCACGGTGCTGGTGTGCTATTCCCAGCGGGCGCGAAGGGGTCCTCACGGCACCCACACTTTTGTGAGGAACACGGGTCATACAAGACCACTCTTCCGGAAAAGTACACCCATGCGGAGGCCAATCCGCCTGTGTACGTGCAGCATCCCAAAACAGATTTGCCGAGATCGGCGTGTCATGAACAATGCGACCGCAGCCGCTTCAATTGTTAGATAAAAACACGATTATGCGAAAGGTTAAACTGTCCATCTACTTTGTTAGATAAATTGAGAGCACTTTAATGACGATAGATGCACTTACTGCACTGGCTGTATTTACAGCAACCGTACCCACCTATTTGGAGAGAGATCGGAACACCCGAATCTTTCGCGCACCCCCGCTGCGCGTCTGGACCTAAAGAAAGTCCGCACGGATAACTATAGTCAAAAGCGTGTACTAACATCTGAAAACACAAGACCCACTTTACTCTTTTCGACGGGAAAGTCCAACAAAACTCAATCCTCAATCGGTAGCCCACTCGGGACGTCCCTGGTTAGACCAAGAAGGCCCCGACGGCGGAAATGATGAGAAAAGAGACCCGACGGCACGCCCCCGACGATTTCGTCGAGGCGCGGAGCGTCGGCGAAATTAGCACCCGACCTAATAAAATAATGACCAAGAAGGTCCCAAGTGGCCATGCCAAGAAAGCCACGGAAATAACGATCCCAACGGCGAAAACGGCGCTCAAAACGGTGGAAAAACGGGCGAAAACGGAGCAAATGAACTTCGGGCTGTCGGTTGGTGCACGGGGGCAACCGTGCACCGGGTTCACGGCGTCAGGCGGCGGCGGCATGCGCCGGGTGCACGCAGGAGGCGTGCACCGCGCATCTCGGGCCGGGCCGGTGCACGACCCGAGCGTGCATCGGGTCCTTGCCCTACGGCCGCAAGCGCGTACGCCGGGTGCACGCATGAGGCGTGCACCGCGCGCCTTGGGCCGGGCCGGTGCACGAAACCGTGCACCGGGTCTGGTGCTTCCGACGCTGCGGCATGCACCGGGTGCACGCCTGGACCCGTGGACCGTGCTGTACGGACAAGCACAGTAAACCCTAATTTCGCGGTTTCTTCTCCGTTTGCGCTCCCGTTTCGCGGTTTCTTCTCCGTTTTCGCTCCCGTGCGACTCCGGCGAAGACCCCGCGACCATGGTAACGGCGGCGGCGGCCTCCCGTTTAAAAACGGCGGCGGCGGCCTCCCGTTAACCCACTATGTTCCAACGAAACATCCCAAAAATCTCCGAAAAAAAAACACGATAATTCTAACGACTAAACCAACGATCGACGAACAACCAAAACGTCGGTCGGAGGTCCGATAACAAGAACTCGATTAAAGACCACCAAGAACTCAACGAAAGAGATGACGGAAAACTCCCAAATAATTTAAATAAATTATTTTACTAACCGAAGATCGACGGGAAGGTTGTCCGGTCGCGTTCTTGCCTTCGGTTCGGTGTCCGGGAAGATCGGGCTCCTTCTCTTTCTCCTTTCCCTTTCTTCCGGCTAGGGTTCCGTCTTTTCTTTTTTTTTCCCTTCTCTCCGATTAGGGTTTTTATTTTCTTTTCTTTTCCTTTCCGATACTCAGGATCCCTTATATAGTCGTACTTTACCTTTAATTAATTCCTCTTTAATTCGTACGTAAGAGAATTAATTAATTTTCCGTCTGGGATAATTAATTAACTAATTAATTATCCCCCACGAGATAAACCACCTTATCTCTAACGGGTGCAAGATATTTAGCACGGATTCCGATGCACGACTAATTACCATATCACTTTGGGTCCCGTTCAGGGGGTTCCCGATATCGGATTTCAGATCCGATCGCGCCGTCGGCTTTCTTTTTCCGCGCTCTATCGCAGAAAAATACTAGCATCTTCAAATGGCCAACTTCAAGAATTAAATAATTTTACTTCACTTAAAGGCTTAAATGACTACACGTAAGTCAAAAATACCCCGAAAGGCCGGATCACTACACCGGCGCAGCAAGCGCGGCCCACGGGAGATGCGTAGGTGTACGGTGGACCGGAGCGGGACACGTGGCTACTCCGGATAGGCTGGCTCATGTGCACGTGGTCTACGCGGCGACGGCGGGCAGGTGGCCGTACGGCGGGCTGGTGGCCGTACGCCCGGGTTAGCCGGGCGTTGTGCGCGGGGGCAGGCGCGGTCGGCGCCACGTGGCGCGACCGCAACGGCTGGCGCCGCTGTGCACTGTGCGGGGTGCCACGTGTCGCGCAGGGTTGGTTGCGCTCGCTGTTTGCAGTGCGGGGACACGTGGCGCTCCAGGGTTGTTTCGGGTGCTAATGGTTTGGGGTACATTTTGGGGTTCCTGTAGCAGCCCGGATCTTTTGGGCGCCCGAATGTGGGGACATATATGGTATTTTGGCATTTGTTCTTTGGAGACTATAAAAGCTCCCCTTTGGGCTGCGATTTCGGGCCCTTTCCCGAGCCCATTTGCGAAGGTGACCTTAAGAGATTTTGTTCTTCATCTTGTGCTCCATCTACTGAGGGACTTTCATATTTTTGGAGGCCGCAGCATCGGTGTTTTTCGCGATGCGGCGCACTTCGACGCTCCTTCGATTTTGGCTTCTACCGTCGCATTTTAATGCGCGAGACCCCCTGGGCTACCCCGATGGACTTTTGAGCTGATTTTTGTGGCATCGGTTTAATGAGAGGTAGGCCTTCGATTTCCGTGTTGATCATCTTGCTTTATTCTAAGTTTTTGGTATGGTTTACGAGGCATCTTTGTACCCCTTTGTTGCTGGTGAATTTCTGGACAGCGGAGGCTTGTCGGATTTTTATCTCTGAGCTCGGGTATTGGTTTTCGACATATGAGGACTCTATCGACATCTAGTCTTCACGAGGATCACCGTTGTATTTTTATTGGAATTTTTGGAGGACTCTTCGAAGGTGATAATTAAGCTTCTTTGGGACTGTTTTGCTGCAGGCTTGTGTATATGAGGGAGTTAACATACAACGATGTTTTATTTTTATCTTGGCCTTCAGGTTGTCGGATTGAGGAGTATAAATACTTGATTTGGGGCTACTCGTCGCGAGGATCGCAACGGTGATTTTTTTGGATTTTTCTAAGGGCTGGATAGAGGTGAAATTCCTCGATTTCTGTACTGGTTTTGGCAAACAGTGAGTGCTGTCTTTGAAACTGCTACTGTTGATGCTATGTGTGGTATTTTTTGCAGTAATTCGCAGATTTGGGTATCTTGCGGAGAGTCGGGCAGAGAGGAGGTTTTTCTGTTGTGGAGCGCGCATTTTTCAGGTAGGTTGCTTCGCCACCAAAAATAATGGACTATCTACTAATTCTATTATATAGGGAACATACATGCCATGAGATGGATTTGATTGCATGTTAGAGAGAGAGATGCCATCTTTCCTGTGTTATTGTTGATATCCTGTTGATTCATGTTTCCTGATCATGCTTTAGTTAAATTAATTGCTGTTATTGGAACTTGACCTAGCACCCCGTCATATGTTGCATGTGTAACCAGACCAGTAGAAAACCCTCACTTGGGCTAGGTTTATTTATGTTTTAGACATCCACACGTTATACTTTATTCCTGGATATAGTGTTATCCTCGCCCGGGTAGTGGGCCGAGTGGTCGGGATTTCCTTTTAGTGTGGGATGCATGTTACACTCGTGCTTGGGAGTAGAGTGGAGTCTGGTAGATGTAGTTGGTCTTTTATCTGTGGCGGGAGCCGTTTGGATAAACGGTGGTCTCGGGCTGTCGTATTTCTCTGTTTTATTTGTCGTCACTATGTTAGTGACAGTGGTATACTAGGGATAGCAGGACCTAGAACCCAGACTGTTTTTGGACACATATAATTTCTGTAAACTAATATTTTCCTTCCAAACTTTGAGCGGGTCGCTGGAGCCTGTTCTTATTTGATTTGGGTGAAGGCAATAGCCCTTCGTGGTTTGAAAAATAAAACTTATTTGAACTGTTTTTTATTAAAGAACTAAAATATATTAAATTGGGTTTCTCAGATTAAAATAGTTTTCAGTAATAACTGTCATCTTTTTATTACAACTTCCTCACCCGAGAGAGTTTGGGTGATTTGGGTTCTAGGGGCCGTTCCTTTTTCGGGACGAAAGCGACGGGGGCCGTACCTGGAACCTGTTCTTGTTTGATAGGGTTGTAGGTGTTGGTCTCTCGAAACTTTCGAACCCTGGTTGGTGTCTTTCGCATGCTGTACCGAAGTTGTTGTGTTCCCGAACTGTAAGGGGGTCGGGAACTTCGATAGGCGGAGCCTGGAGTCTGTTCTTGTTTGATTGGGGTTCTAGGCACCGACCTATCGGGATTTCCGAACTCTTATGGTGTCGGTTCTTCCTGTATTATCTGTGAGTTTGGTGTTCTGTTGTGGGAGCCGTCGGGTTGACGGTGGTCCCGGCTGTGTGGTTTTCCAGCCTGTGGGTGAGAGTTGGTGTTGTTGGTTACTGTCGATCTTGTTGATCGTGGATTTGGACTATAGCCTGCATGAGCCACATTTGAGCTCGACAGAGATGCGCGGATACTTTCCTCGGTGGGGTCGCGCCCCTCGAGTGCCACTCCGGAGCTGGGCCTGTTACTTTACTATCGCGACTTGTCGATGCTGTCCCCTGGCTGGGCCTTTTTTAGGCAGTCACGGACGTAGTCCCTCTGGCTGGGCCAGTTTTGGCAGTCACGGACACCCTACGTAAGTCCAGTTCTCCGTAGATGTACTGGCAGTAGGTGGGCGCAGGTTTGACTGGACCCTATGTGGCAGTCACTGTGATTGGGTTGATTAAGTATACTGGATTTGAGTCGATGCATCATTTTCATCTGTATCACCCTTTGAGCATAGTAGATAGAGGCATTGTAGCTGTAGAGTTATTTTCAGCTTTCCTTTCTTCAGTTTTCTGTTATCTTATGCCTCTAGTAGACTTAGTGGGCAAACCATCGGGTTTGGTTGCGGTACCCACTGAGAACTACTGTGGGATGTAGTTCTCACACCCGTTGTGGTGTATTTTTTCCCTAGGGACCCTTTCTCTAATTCTTGTTGCTCCAGTTGCTGATCCTTCAGACCGAGGCGAGGGAGTCGCGAGCTAGTTCCCTACTCGTCTTTGGAGTATAGCGGTGCCCCCTTTTTGGAGATTTGTAGTACAATCAGTAGATTAGTTTTATTTTTCCACTTTTGAGAGACTATTGTATTATGAGGATCTGACTTGTACTGAGAGCCTGCACACTGATGTATCATTTCTATTTACCTCCCTGTAGAGTTCTGAGTTTTTATATCAGAGGATTTTGTATATGTTCATATTTGGGAGATGGATATTGTATCTTTATCTCCAGTTGTACAGTGATTGGATTTTAGTTTTACAGTAGTTTTCTTTATAGCTCTGATATCTGTTAGCTGTAGTACCTCTTCTTGCAGGTTGGACGCTTCGCCTATGCGAGGTTTTGTATAGGCGGCGGATCTGTTGGCGAGCCCCAGTCGCAGTTTCAATCCCGGGGCGTGACAGTCGTGGTAGGTCGGTCCCCTGTTTTTGGTGTAGCCCTGAACCTATGCTTGAGCCTTTCTATTTGCTTTCATTCCAGCATTCTTTATGTATAGCTATGTAACATCGATCTTGCAGTTCAGTTCCCGATATGATTTCAGGTTCAACATTTAGTATATATATATATACAGCTTGACATATGCCATGTTTGTTTGGTCATCAGCCTAGTTATATAAGCATTTCCTGTTCTATGTTGCATGATAGAATAGGAGTTTAGTTCTGTTCAGTGATACAGTTCCAGCATACAGATTCAGTTATACAGCACCAGTGAGATTACAGCTTCAGCATCCCGACAGGGATTTTTCTGGCTTATAGCCGACAGTTCGGTCTTTTGACCGCGAGCTTGAGCATCAGCATTATGATCGCCAGAGCACTAGCTGTCATTCACGATCGCAGTGGGCCTGATCCCCCACAATGCGTTCTTTCCGGTAGAGTGGTCGATAATGGCGACTCGTGAGCCCAGGTTGCACATGGTGGACGAGAGTGGCGACACATGTGGGCCTGAGTGCACCGATGGTGCCAGGTTATATGTCAGCCGAACGTGCTAGCTATGGCATTAGCCTGAGGTCCTTATGACCGACAGTGGCATGAGATTGGGTACTTACAGTTATTATTATTCAGCACTTTTAGTTTACAGCATTGTTATATACCAGCTTTGGTTATAGCATGATCGGTTCAGTATATCATATTTGCCAGTTTCAGCATGATCACTTACAGTCATGAGTACCCTGCTTCCTTTCCATGATTATCAGCATTCCCTGTTTACAGCATTGATATTAGTGATTATCATACTAGCTCTGCTCTATAGCATGATTATCTCCTGTTTGTCTGATTTCCTAGTTACAGCATGATTAGCTTGATATACGAGTACCCCTGCTTCTATTTCAGCATGCTTATTGTTCAGCATTCAGTTATTAAGCTTTCAGTTATATCCTGCTTTTTTATCCGCTTATCATTATATCCGGTAGGTACGACTTGCTATTTCTCGGCCCGTCGTGCCCACTGGGATACATGTAGAGTGTATCTCACACCCCTGGTGACTGCTTTTCAGGTCAGTCGGGTGCTGGGAGATTGGGACGATCCAGTGAGCTATCGCGATAGGGTTGTCCCTGCTTTTGGTCATAGTGGCCAGCATTCAGCATTTTCAGTTTTTAGTTGTCGATTGATTATTAGAGATTGTGATTTGATGGATTATGTGATAGAGTTGTGGATGTATTTAGTTGTAGAGATTTGTGTTTTGATTTAGCTGTTGATATTGTCGCTCTCTGATTGTATCACTGTATCTGCCTAGCCGAGTATGTATAGGGGAGACTCTGTCCGTGTGGACAGAGGATTTCCTATACATGTGGTGGTCTGCTCACGTCCTGAGTTTAAAGTTTGAACTCTGATTTAAAAAAGGAAAAAAATTCTACCGCTGTTTTGAAACTCGGGGCGTGATATATATATATATATATATATATATATATATATATATATATATATATATATATATATATATATATATATATATATATATGTCACGCCCTGGGGTCGAAACTGCGCCCCGGGCTCGCCAACAGATCCGCCGCCCATACGGGATGCCCCGTATAGACGTAGCGACTAACCTGTAAAGAAACATCTATACTAACAGATATCAGAGCTGAAATAGAAAAAGCTGAACTAAAAACATAAAATACAACTACCTCTCAAGTATAAATATACAAATCATCCTCACCACAAAAAACAAGTGTCTCTCAGAAAAGCAGGAAATAAAAGGTACAACTCGATACCTCACTACAAAGTCACTCGACATAACACACACCAAAATAGTACAGCTGGGGTACAACTACTCTCACTCTGAGTATGACGGGAAGGGATCTATCTCGCGACTCCCTTACCTCGATCTGAAGGAGCTGGATCAGCAACTGGAGCAGCAGGAACCGGAGCAGAAGTCCCTGGGGAAAAAGACACCACGACGGGTGTGAGAACTACCTCCCACAGTAGTTCTCAGTGGGTTCCGCCAACAAGCCCGACGGTCTGCCCACTAAGTCCACTAGAGGCATAAAGTAACATATGCAGTGCTGTAACGAAAAGCTGGAAAGGTAAAGTCTACAGCTACTATGCCTCTATCTAGATGCTCAAGGAGTGGGACAAGAAGAACAGTATGCCACAACTAACTCTCACTGAGATCAGCCAATCTAAGCTGACTGACGCATCGGGTCCAGTCAAACCTGCGCCTACCTACTGCCGTCACATCCCGGAGGATCGGACTTACATAGGACGCCCGTGACTGCCAAAACTGGCTCAGCCAGAGGGACGGTGTCCGTGACTGCCAAAACTGGCTCAGCCAGAGGGACACATGCATCGACAAGCCGTGATAGAAGTATCAGGCCCAACTCCGGAGTGGCACTCGAGGGGCGCGACCCTACCGAGCAAAGTATCCGCGCATCTCTGTCGAGCTCAAATGTGGCTCATGCAGGCTAAGATCCAAATCCAAATCCTCGATCAACAAGATCGGCTATAACCAACAAAACACTGTCTCACTCACTGGCTGGAATCTACACAGCTGAGACTCACTGTCACTCTGACAGCTCCCAAAAACCCCAGATCTACCATCACTATCACTCTCCCAAAGAAAGCTGATCTATAGATTGCTATCAACTCCACTCGGTCCCCAGACACGAGTGCAAATGCATCCCACAACCACCCGACCTCCTAGCCCACAACCCGGGCGAGAAAACTAAGTCCAGAATGTCAAATATGATAAAATGATGTGGGAATGTCTAGAGCAATAAAGAAACCTAGCCCAAGTTGAAGTTTTCTACAGTCTGGCTGAACATGATACATATGACAGGGGTGCTAGGTCAAGTTCCAAAGTTTAATAATTAGCATGTAGTAGGAATCACATAGAGATCACAAAATTCGACAACTAGTATACCAGAGTGCAACATACAGTTTTCACATGCTTTTTAATTCATTTACTAGCATGCATGCTCCTACATTCATAGAATTAGCATGCAGTCCATAGATTTTGAAAGCAAGGTCACCCACCTGAGTGCGCTAACAGTCCAGGGTTGCACAGCCAAGAAAGCCCAGAAACTGTCAAATCACAAAATCCTCCAAGTCGACAACACGGTAGCAGTGCTCAAAACCTCCTGGGTACAAGACATACACCAAAATTACACTTAATCCACAAAATTTCCAAGTTCTAAAAATCTGTCGTGCACAGTCCCATAAACACGAAAATTCCACCTGAAAATCATCCTCCAAAAATTCCAATAAAAATGTGACGGCGATCCTCGCGAAGAGTAGATATCGATAGAGTCCTGAATCGTCGAAATCCGATGTCCGGATGAGGAGATAAAAATCCGACAAGCAGGTGCTGCCCAAAACAACCATCAGCCACAAAGGGGGTTAAAAACGTACCCAAAACCCAAAGAAAAGCTCAGTTCCAGAAAATGTGTCCAACACGAAAGTTGTAGATTTACCTCTTACGAAACCGTTGCCATAGAAATCTTCAAAAAATATCGTCGGAGTAGCTCTGTAGACCTCCCAGACTGAAATGTGACGAAAATGGGCCTCCAACAGGAAATCGTCGCTCCGCACCCCGAGGCAGAAGTCGCCGCTGTTGCGGCCTCCAAAAATTCTGAGCTTCCACCAAAAGATGCACAAGAGATAGATGAAGAACTTTGGTTAAGGGCTCAGGAGCTAAAAGCTTCGGAAAAGGCTTCAAAATGGAAGCTAAGGAGGCTTATTTATAGGCCTCACCTGTGGTGACCCAGATCTCTGCAGGGCTTCTACAGTGCGATTAGCAGCTTCTGGAGGCCTATGTGGCATGTCGGCGGTGTTTCTGCACCAATTTGGACTCAAGTGATGGACTTCGGGTGTATAATGGATCACGTGAGTGATCGGAGGACCCCGTCGGATGTTTTGATGTGGTTTCGCGCGAAATGGTTAGTAAAATTGGACTCAGCGCGAAATTTGAGTAAAGAACGCTTCTCCTGGAATTTTCGGCAAATTTTAGAAGAGGAATTTGGCAAATCGGACTTCGGATTTGGATTCAGCGCGCGAAAACGGTCAAGATGGACTATTTATTTGTATTTTTCGGAGTCCGGATGCGAAAACACGGATTTCGAGGTATTTGGTACTGTTCCGGCCGCCGGAGGGGCGCCGGCGGCGGCGGCGGGCGGCGGAGCGCGGCGGCTGGCGGCGGCGGAGACGCGCGGTCCACCGCGGAGGCGTGCACCCGGGGGCTGGCCACGTGGCGGCTCCCAGTTGGCGGGCGCAGCAGGCGCGGTCCACGGGATCGTCGCGGGTGCACGGTGGACCAAGTGGCGACACGTGGCGGCTGGTGGTTGGCGGGTCCTGGTGCGCGCGGTCCACGCAGCGGCAGGGGCTGCCTCGGGATGCGTGCCCGGCACGGGGCCGCGGGCGGCGCGGCCGCGCACGTGGGCGCACGTGGGCGCGGCGTGGGCGCGGTCGGGGGCGACGTGGGGGCGCCACGTGGCGCCCCGTGGTTGGTCGGGCGCACCGGTGCACGACCTCTGGTCGCGACACGTGGCGTCCCGTGGTTCGTCGCGGTGCGTGCGCCGGGTGCGGGGAGCAGGAGCGGGACGCGTGGCGGGCCTAGGGGCTTTCGGGCGTGAACAGTAACGGGCCCGGCCCGTTACTGTAGCAGCCCGGAATGCCAAGCGCCCGAAACTTTGGGCCAAAGTCCAAAATTCGGATTTTTCGGGCTGGGCCTTTAAATAGCCGTCTTGTGAGGGAGTTTTGCCCCCTTTCCCGAGCTCCCCTGCCCATGGCCCCTTTAGGAAAGTTGTAGATCTTGGTGTTGTGCATCTTCTGGCAGAGGCCCGGATTTTTTGGAAGCCGCGGCGTCGACGACTTCGGCATCGGAGCGCAGTGTGGCGATTTTTCATCGGAGGCCCGTTATCGTCGCAGTTTGATCTGGGAGGTCTACAGAGCTACTCCGTCAGTATTTTTGGACGATTTCTGCGGCGTTGGAATCACGAGAGGTACGTCTTCGACTTTCGTGTTGATCATCTTGCTGGATTCAGAGTTTATGACACGGTTTTCGAGGCATTTCTAAGCCGCTGTTTTCTGGTGGAGTTTTTGGACAGCGGCCCCTTGCCGGAATTTTATCTCCGCACCCGAGTGTCGGATTGAGACGAGCCTATACACTTTTTGGATCTACTCGTCGCAAGGATTATCATTGTTTTTTTCCGGGATTTTTCTGAGGCTTTCCCGAAGGTATACTATTCCTCTTTTATCTGTGTTTGAGTTTACAGTTGTGTGGTTGTGAGTGTTTGCGCACCTGTACTGTGGAATTTGTAACTTGGCCTACGGGGCTCGGATTTGGGCGTGCAGGTACCCGTTTCGAAGGTCTCGACGAGATGCTCGCTGTGATATTTTTATTGGAATTTTTGGAGTTCGTTTTACAGGTGAAAATTTCGCATTAAGGGGACTGTTCCCAGCAGATTTGTGATGCTTGGATTTTATGGAATTAAGTGTAACTTTGGGTTGTGTTTTTGTACCCAGGAGGTATTGATCACTGTTCCCGTATTGTTGGATTGGTGGGTGTGTAGAGATATCTGTTTCTGGACTTTCTCAGCTGTACGACTCCGGACAGTTAGCATTTTCAGGTGGGTGGCCTTGTCTCCAAGATTGACGGACTGTGCTTTAAATCTGCTATAGTAGGACTATGCATGATAGTGAAATGCTTGTGCAGCATGTTAGAATGTAGGAATTGCTATTCCTTGTATTATCTGATGGTATTGTCATCTCCTTGCTTTCTACCATCTGTAAATTATAGTTATTGGAACTTGACCTAGCACCCCGTCATATGTTGCATGTGTAACCAGACTAGTAGAAAACCCTCACTTGGGCTAGGGTTATTTCTGCTTTAGACATCCACACTTCTACTTTCCTGGACATAGTGTTCTTCCTCGCCCGGGTAGTGGGCCGAGTGGTCAGGAGTTATCTTTTAGTGTGGGATGCATGTTACACTCGTGCTTGGGAGCAGAGTGGAGTCTGGTAGATGTAGTTGGTTGTTCATCTGTAGCGGGAGCCGTTGGGTAGACGGCAGTCCCGAGATGTTTTATTTTTCTTGTTTTATCTGTCGCCACTGTGCTAGTGGCAGCGGTAGATCAGTGTTAGCAGGACCTTAAACCCAGAACCTTTTTGGACACACATATGATTTTTATCAACCAAATGGTTTCTTCCAAGCATCGTAGGGTCGCCGGAGTCGGTTCATGTTTGATTGGACGAAGGCATTAGCCCTTCGAGGCTTAGATATAAAACTTGATTTCAACTGTTTTCCTAAGCAGAACAAAAAAATCATTAAATATGGATTTCTTACAGATCAGATGGCTTCAGTAAGAAATGTCACAGTTTTTCCTATAAATTAACCACCGAGATGATTCGAGTGGTCTGGGTTCTAAGGTCTGCCTTTTCTTGGGACGAGAACAACGAGAGGCTATGCCTAGTGCCTGTTCTTGTTTGATTTGGGTTGTAGGTTCTAGTCTTTCGGTGTTCCCGGACCCTTCATTGGGTCAGTGGTTGAGATGTTCGGCCTGTTTGGCCTGTTGAGTCAGCTGTTCGCAGTGGATGCGATGTCGGCCTGTTGAGGCAGTTGTTCGCAGTAGATGCGACGTTTGGCCTGTTTGGCCTGTTGAGACAGTTTCTCGCAGTGGATGCGACTTGGTGCCATGAGTTGGCAGAGTGTGATCTAGAGGTTGTTTCTCTGAATTAGTGGTGGGGTGGTTCTCCCACTTAGCCTTGAGGATCTTGGGGTTCTGGCAGATCGAGTCGTGGAGGTTTCCCGACTCAGCCATGGTCGTGCATTTATCAGATTGAGTCGTTGAGGGTTCTCCGACATAGCTGTGAGAGTGTGTTGGGCTATTCCTGTTCGAGTCGAGGTTCTTTTTCCGACTGAGTTGTGCTTTGAGCTTGGAGTTACCGATCTGTTTGATCGTGGATCATAGCCTGCATGAGCCACATTTGAGCTTTACAGAGATACTTGAGATGGGTTACTTTTTACTCGAGCGGGTCGCTCCCCTCGAGTGCCACTCCGGAGTAGGCGAGACCGGGTTGTTATACTGGCGTGAGATTGAGCTTTTCTATCGCGACTTGTCGTTGCATTTGTCCCTCTGGCTGTGCTGGTGTTGGCAGTCATGGACGCCCTACGTAAGTCCGCTCCTCCGGGACGTAACGGCAGTAGATCCTACGTAAGTCCGCTCCTCAGGGACGTAACGGCAGTAGGTTGGCGCAGGCTTGACTGGACCCGAGGAGGCAGTCAGTTCAGATTGAGTGATCAGAGATGAGAGTTAGTTGTGGCATCATGTTCTTTCTGTCCCACTCTTTGAGCATCTAGATAGAGGCATAGTAGCTGTAGAGTTTACTTTTCCCAGCTTTCCTTACAGCACTGCTTTTGTTACTTTATGCCTCTAGTGGACTTAGTGGGCAGACCGTCGGGCTTGTTGGCGGCACCCACTGAGAACTACTTGGGACGTAGTTCTCACACCCGTCGTGGTGTCTTTTCCCACAGGAACTTCTACTCTGGTTCCTGTTGTTCCTGTTGCTGATCCTTCTGACCGAGCGAGGGAGTCGCGAGCTAGTTCCCTACCCGTCGTTGGAGTGTAGCGGTACCCCTTCAGAGGAGAGCTTCAGTAGATTAGTTATTTTATTTTCCTTCTTTGAGAGACTGTTGTAGTGAGGATTGTTGTATTGTGAGCCTGTACACTGTTGTATTTATTGGAGATACCTCCCGGTTGAGTTCAGAGTGTGTATATGAGGATTTTGTATGATTATCATTTTGGGAGACGGACATTGTTGTTTTATTTCCAGTGGTGCAGTGATTGATTTAGTTATACAACAGATTTTTATTTTTAGCTCTGATATCTGTTTAGCTGTAGTACTTCTCTTGCAGGTAGGGCGCTTCGCCTATGCGGGTTTGGCATAGGCGGCGGATCTGTTGGCGAGCCGGGTCGCAGTTTCGACCCCGGGGCGTGACAGATTAGAGTGGTATCAGAGCCTAGGTTGTAGGTCATTGAGGACTTAGAAACCCTAGGCTTGTGGTTGGACATTAGGATGACTACGTGAGAGTCGTGACTTTTAGCGAGAGTCCTGATCGAGTTTTGTACCTCTCCCAAGAGACGGGATGAGTGATTGGCATGTTTATGCTCCTAAGCGATTATGTTGGCTGCAGACAACATAATGCTGTGGAATTGATAACATGTCTTAGACTTTCGCTGGATTGGGTCGTTTGGCTGTTGTGTCCTGATGTTTGTTATTGTGCAGTGGTCTACGGTGCTTGTGAGACGTCGTGCAGTGAGGAATGCGCTTTCCGCATCTGATTAGTAACCCGAGCAGCGGGAGGCAGAGCTATCAGAGCAGAGCGAGACCCAAGAGTTATGGAACCAGATGGCACAGATGTCGGAGGCTGTCCGATGCCAGGAGGAGGCCATGGAACGTTTGATGCGCTTGTTGGAGCAGAGAGCATAGCTAGTTGCAGTACCGCTTGAGTGTCCTCCAGTACTTTCTTCCTATGCAGTGGTATCTTCAGTTGTACCAGTGGCGCCGATGGAGCGAGCAGCCCCCTCCGTGCCGACGAGCAGTGCCGAGGCACCGAGGCAGGGTGGATAGTGGATAGTAGCTGAGCTTCGGGACGTCTTTGATCGATGGAGCCAGTTCCGGCAGTCTGAACCATCCCGATTCATAGGTTTGAGTTGGAGCCTTGTAGGCAACAATTGGGGTTGGTGGTGATGGAGAGACTATCTGAGAGCCTTCATGTGCTAGGGAGTTTATGCAATTGTTGAACTGCACGCTCCAGGTTTCGAGGGACGAGGCGCATAGGATATGTTTGACGGGGAATGGTTTGCGCCAGGATACCTTTCAGTTTAGTTGGTCCCTCCGTTTTGAATTATTGACGCTTCGATGGGTAGGCATTGTGTGTGGAGCATGACGCTGCTGTTTCTTTGGATAGGGATCGGCCGCCAGAGGCGAGTTCTGGATATCGGCGTTTGGCGTCGGGTGATGGAGGACAGACTGACCGGCAGAGGCATTTCTCATCTCCGTACCTGGATGGCGAATTTTCGAGATGCCAGAGATCGGGTGGACCCCGATGGCAGCATCAACCTCTATATCGGAGTGGCGCAGCGGTAGCGTGGATTTGTTATCTGCGGAGGACTTTGACCTTCTGCGAGGCAGACGAGAGGAGATTTGGTTGTTGAGGTCGTTAGAGCACACCGGTTTTAGCGACAGTGTGAGAGGTGCTTACGGCGGCACCGGGACCCAAAGGTATCTCTGTTGCCACGAGATTCCGGGTGTGATTTCACCTGAGCTGCTGATAATGCCGCCGGTTAGGGAGATAGAGATTGAGTTTGGCGTGGTTCGGGGAACCGCGCCACCCTCGGCAGCACCTCATTGGATATTGCCAGTAGAGCTGTGAGAGCTGATGGCGCAGTTGCAGGATCTGATGGATCGAGGGGTCTGTTTGACCTAGTGCCACATCGTTGATACACGATTGTGAGGGCCTTTTATGGGTCGAGTGTAGACAGGTCCAAGTATTATTCTGGACCTTTTGATGGAATTATACTCCGGCAGATGTACGATTGATGCAGGTACAGATTTTGGAATCTTACGGCTGAGTATTTCGCCAAGATGGTGTTCAGGTCACGGTAGGGGCATTATGTTTTAGTAAGGCCAATTGGATTGATTAGCGCCCTGCCACTCTTTTGGTTTGAGGAATTGTGCTCCAGCTGTACTTGATTGCTTTGGTAACAAGATCCTCCAGGGATATTATGATCTACTCCCAGAGCGACTTGGAGCATGAGGAGCACTGGTGGTTGTGTTATTATGCTGTGTGGATGAAACTGTATGCCAGGTTATTGGGATACAAGTTTTAGCTTTAGAAGCTTACCTTCTTGGGTCACATTGTGTTAGCCATGGGAGCGGCGGTGGAATTCCGGCCAATGTGGATGCTATTTGAGTTTGGCTGAGATCAACATTTATTGTTGAGGTGAGGAGCTTTTTGGATTTCGCAGTGCCAGGAGAGCATGGCGAATGGATGATGAGACTGGTACTAGCGCCGATTGCAGCATTGCCAGAGATGGGGGATGGACCTTGTGTCAGTGATGCCTCCCATTGTGGCTGTGGAGTTACCATTGGGTTATTCTTGAGCATTTTGTATCACCCCGCTAGGGCCACTGTGGTGGCGGATACCTGGAACCGGAGAGCTATTTGGGGTTGAGTTTGATGATTCCGTTGCTGGCGCTGGGTGGGACCGTTGCGGAACAGGGCTCGAGGTTGTGTCCCTGAGGGTCCCTTTTGACAGTAGACTGCGGTGAAGCAGTCCCTGCGGATGGTCAGGATCCTAGAGTGATTGAGCGAGGACCCTAGCCGATTAGGGCTTCTCTTCTTTGGATGACCGTATGGGTATGTCTCGGATCGCCTGCTTGAGCTGGCACTAGGGAGCGGTTTTGGTGCGTGCTACATTGGTTGTTCTCTCTTTTCCCCCAGCCTTTTCTTCCACGTCTCAGCTCGGGAGTGTCAGGCTTGTGGATTCCTCGCCCGTGATGGACTCGTTTCCTCTGAGATCTGCGAGTACTTGTGGTACGAGGGATGCCGTTGCAAATTCTGGCTCGTGAGATGAGAGAATTATGCAATTTGGGCCATGCCGTACCGGTTGTTGTTGTTGTTGTGGAGTAATCACGGGGAGTGACAGGTGACTCGACAGCTGGAGACGGCAGTGTTATGTACCTACCCTTGTTTTTGTGGCACCTTTTGGGTTGAGCTAGTTTCGAGGACGAAACTTTCTTTTAGTGGGGGAGGATGTGGTGACCCAGATCTCTGCAGGGCTTCTACAGTGCGATTAGCAGCTTCTGGAGGCCTATGTGGCATGTCGGCGGTGTTTCTGCACCAATTTGGACTCAAGTGATGGACTTCGGGTGTATAATGGATCACGTGAGTGATCGGAGGACCCCGTCGGATGTTTTGATGTGGTTTCCCGCGAAATGGTTAGTAAAATTGGACTCAGCGCGAAATTTGAGTAAAGAACGCTTCTCCTGGAATTTTCGGCAAATTTTAGAAGAGGAATTTGGCAAATCGGACTTCGGATTTGGATTCAGCGCGCGAAAACGGTCAAGATGGACTATTTATTTGTATTTTTCGGAGTCCGGATGCGAAAACACGGATTTCGAGGTATTTGGTACTGTTCCGGCCGCCGGAGGGGCGCCGGCGGCGGCGGCGGGCGGCGGAGCGCGGCGGCTGGCGGCGGCGGAGACGCGCGGTCCACCGCGGAGGCGTGCACCCGGGGGCTGGCCACGTGGCGGCTCCCAGTTGGCGGGCGCAGCAGGCGCGGTCCACGGGATCGTCGCGGGTGCACGGTGGACCAAGTGGCGACACGTGGCGGCTGGTGGTTGGCGGGTCCTGGTGCGCGCGGGTCCACGCAGCGGCAGGGGCTGCCTCGGGATGCGTGCCCGGCACGGGGCCGCGGGCGGCGCGGCCGCGCACGTGGGCGCACGTGGGCGCGGCGTGGGCGCGGTCGGGGGCGACGTGGGGGCGCCACGTGGCGCCCCGTGGTTGGTCGGGGCGCACACGGTGCACGACCTCTGGTCGCGACACGTGGCGTCCCGTGGTTCGTCGCGGTGCGTGCGCCGGGTGCGGGGAGCAGGAGCGGGACGCGTGGCGGGCCTAGGGGCTTTCGGGCGTGAACAGTAACGGGCCCGGCCCGTTACTGTAGCAGCCCGGAATGCCAAGCGCCCGAAACTTTGGGCCAAAGTCCAAAATTCGGATTTTTCGGGCTGGGCCTTTAAATAGCCGTCTTGTGAGGGAGTTTTGCCCCCTTTCCCGAGCTCCCCTGCCCATGGCCCCTTTAGGAAAGTTGTAGATCTTGGTGTTGTGCATCTTCTGGCAGAGGCCCGGATTTTTTGGAAGCCGCGGCGTCGACGACTTCGGCATCGGAGCGCAGTGTGGCGATTTTTCATCGGAGGCCCGTTATCGTCGCAGTTTGATCTGGGAGGTCTACAGAGCTACTCCGTCAGTATTTTTGGACGATTTCTGCGGCGTTGGAATCACGAGAGGTACGTCTTCGACTTTCGTGTTGATCATCTTGCTGGATTCAGAGTTTATGACACGGTTTTCGAGGCATTTCTAAGCCGCTGTTTTCTGGTGGAGTTTTTGGACAGCGGCCCCTTGCCGGAATTTTATCTCCGCACCCGAGTGTCGGATTGAGACGAGCCTATACACTTTTGGATCTACTCGTCGCAAGGATTATCATTGTTTTTTTCCGGGATTTTTCTGAGGCTTTCCCGAAGGTATACTATTCCTCTTTTATCTGTGTTTGAGTTTACAGTTGTGTGGTTGTGAGTGTTTGCGCACCTGTACTGTGGAATTTGTAACTTGGCCTACGGGGCTCGGATTTGGGCGTGCAGGTACCCGTTTCGAAGGTCTCGACGAGATGCTCGCTGTGATATTTTTATTGGAATTTTTGGAGTTCGTTTTACAGGTGAAAATTTCGCATTAAGGGGACTGTTCCCAGCAGATTTGTGATGCTTGGATTTTATGGAATTAAGTGTAACTTTGGGTTGTGTTTTTGTACCCAGGAGGTATTGATCACTGTTCCCGTATTGTTGGATTGGTGGGTGTGTAGAGATATCTGTTTCTGGACTTTCTCAGCTGTACGACTCCGGACAGTAGCATTTTCAGGTGGGTGGCCTTGTCTCCAAGATTGACGGACTGTGCTTTAAATCTGCTATAGTAGGACTATGCATGATAGTGAAATGCTTGTGCAGCATGTTAGAATGTAGGAATTGCTATTCCTTGTATTATCTGATGGTATTGTCATCTCCTTGCTTTCTACCATCTGTAAATTATAGTTATTGGAACTTGACCTAGCACCCCGTCATATGTTGCATGTGTAAACCAGACTAGTAGAAAACCCTCACTTGGGCTAGGGTTATTTCTGCTTTAGACATCCACACTTCTACTTTCCTGGACATAGTGTTCTTCCTCGCCCGGGTAGTGGGCCGAGTGGTCAGGAGTTATCTTTTAGTGTGGGATGCATGTTACACTCGTGCTTGGGAGCAGAGTGGAGTCTGGTAGATGTAGTTGGTTGTTCATCTGTAGCGGGAGCCGTTGGGTAGACGGCAGTCCCGAGATGTTTTATTTTTCTTGTTTTATCTGTCGCCACTGTGCTAGTGGCAGCGGTAGATCAGTGTTAGCAGGACCTTAAACCCAGAACCTTTTTGGACACACATATGATTTTTATCAACCAAATGGTTTCTTCCAAGCATCGTAGGGTCGCCGGAGTCGGTTCATGTTTGATTGGACGAAGGCATTAGCCCTTCGAGGCTTAGATATAAACTTGATTTCAACTGTTTTCCTAAGCAGAACAAAAAAATCATTAAATATGGATTTCTTACAGATCAGATGGCTTCAGTAAGAAATGTCACAGTTTTTCCTATAAATTAACCACCGAGATGATTCGAGTGGTCTGGGTTCTAAGGTCTGCCTTTTCTTGGGACGAGAACAACGAGAGGCTATGCCTAGTGCCTGTTCTTGTTTGATTTGGGTTGTAGGTTCTAGTCTTTCGGTGTTCCCGGACCCTTCATTGGGTCAGTGGTTGAGATGTTCGGCCTGTTTGGCCTGTTGAGTCAGCTGTTCGCAGTGGATGCGATGTCGGCCTGTTGAGGCAGTTGTTCGCAGTAGATGCGACGTTTGGCCTGTTTGGCCTGTTGAGACAGTTTCTCGCAGTGGATGCGACTTGGTGCCATGAGTTGGCAGAGTGTGATCTAGAGGTTGTTTCTCTGAATTAGTGGTGGGGTGGTTCTCCCACTTAGCCTTGAGGATCTTGGGGTTCTGGCAGATCGAGTCGTGGAGGTTTCCCGACTCAGCCATGGTCGTGCATTTATCAGATTGAGTCGTTGAGGGTTCTCCGACATAGCTGTGAGAGTGTGTTGGGCTATTCCTGTTCGAGTCGAGGTTCTTTTTCCGACTGAGTTGTGCTTTGAGCTTGGAGTTACCGATCTGTTTGATCGTGGATCATAGCCTGCATGAGCCACATTTGAGCTTTACAGAGATACTTGAGATGGGTTACTTTTTACTCGAGCGGGTCGCTCCCCTCGAGTGCCACTCCGGAGTAGGCGAGACCGGGTTGTTATACCGGCGTGAGATTGAGCTTTTCTATCGCGACTTGTCGTTGCATTTGTCCCTCTGGCTGTGCTGGTGTTGGCAGTCATGGACGCCCTACGTAAGTCCGCTCCTCCGGGACGTAACGGCAGTAGATCCTACGTAAGTCCGCTCCTCCGGGACGTACGGCAGTAGATCCTACGTAAGTCCGCTCCTCAGGGACGTAACGGCAGTAGGTTGGCGCAGGCTTGACTGGACCCGAGGAGGCAGTCAGTTCAGATTGAGTGATCAGAGATGAGAGTTAGTTGTGGCATCATGTTCTTTCTGTCCCACTCTTTGAGCATCTAGATAGAGGCATAGTAGCTGTAGAGTTTACTTTTCCCAGCTTTCCTTACAGCACTGCTTTTGTTACTTTATGCCTCTAGTGGACTTAGTGGGCAGACCGTCGGGCTTGTTGGCGGCACCCACTGAGAACTACTTGGGACGTAGTTCTCACACCCGTCGTGGTGTCTTTTCCCACAGGAACTTCTACTCTGGTTCCTGTTGTTCCTGTTGCTGATCCTTCTGACCGAGCGAGGGAGTCGCGAGCTAGTTCCCTACCCGTCGTTGGAGTGTAGCGGTACCCCTTCAGAGGAGAGCTTCAGTAGATTAGTTATTTTATTTTCCTTCTTTGAGAGACTGTTGTAGTGAGGATTGTTGTATTATGAGCCTGTACACTGTTGTATTTATTGGAGATACCTCCCGGTTGAGTTCAGAGTGTGTATATGATGATTTTGTATGATTATCATTTTGGGAGACGGACATTGTTGTTTTATTTCCAGTGGTGCAGTGATTGATTTAGTTATACAACAGAGTTTTTTATTTTTAGCTTTATATCTAGTGTTCGCTGTAGTACTTCTCTTGCAGTATAACGCTTCGCCTATGCGGGTTTTGGCATAGGC
>CM055066.1:4534097-4561597 GCA_029204045.2 Tillandsia leiboldiana
CAACCTGAATCAAACATATTGATCAGGGGATCAACTCTAACTCTTAGTCACTTTCAAGTCACTTAACCCTTTTTACTTACTTAAACTCAGTGTTTGACAATCACACTTAGACCAACAAAGTCTTTAGCACTATTTTCGCTCGTTCTTTCAACTGAGATCATTTTAACGAACCGTCACTTCCAGCAGGTGACATTTAATCATTGCGGAACACCGTGCTCACCAATTTGCAGCAGCCGGGACCCGAGGCAAACTTCGGCCATAAATTATTCCTCTAAACCTAGCCGCAACGCATTTCGTTTCCTCGGCTCACCAAACACCCAAATAAACACGGGCATCGCGTTCAGTGACCCCAAAATAGCCAGGAGTACACTGTTACAACTTTTCACACAGACCCTAATACAGTTTTTTAAGGAATTATTCATTAAGGCTTGATTATGACATACTTGCATCTTAGACCTCATTATCAAAACTTGTATAGAAACATGCCTTTAACATTACAAGGGACACTGGGGCTAACCTTCTTTGCAGCCCAGTCCTGCTGGTTCAACCAGAACACATTCTTGCTCTCACACCCATTCACAAATGCACCAAAAAACTTGTCCACACCAGATCCAGGTTGATCTGAAGTGAGCATCAAGCTCAGGGGACAATTCTAACAACTTTCCTATTCAAGTTTTGCCAAATTTCGGCTTCGAAAGTTCTTGAGGGCATTTCTTCAAACATCATATGTGCACCATTCATACACTATACACAAGCCCACATAAACTTCAATTGATCTCAGTAACCAAACACCTGAACCCTCCAGCTTTGATCAAACACTCTACTAGTCCCTGGAGTGATTCTCATCAAATTGGAGCAACCACAACCCCCAAGTTGGCTCGGGGTCCGAGGAGGAAGAAGACCTCCACCACCTTTAAATTCGTGATGATCAACCCAGCGTTTCTGGGCTTCATCCAGATGCACCAGCAGGTGCACCTCATCTCCCTGATGCCTGTCCAGACCCATGCTTGGTCGACGGGAAGACGCGACGCCGGCCGGGCTCCAAGCCTCTATTTCGAGCTTCAAGCCTCTAATGGCGAAATTCAACAAAGCCATGGGAAGCCCTCAAACTTGCAGGTAGGCTCCCTAGACCCGTACGAAAGCTTCCCGACCCACTCCCGGTTGCCGGAGATGGCGGATCGCCGGCGGCGACGTTGGGTTCCAATTTCGGGTCATCCATGGCCGATCCTCATTCGGGCTTCATGGGAGCCATGCAAAGCATTGTTGGGATCCTCTGGGTCCCAGCAACACTTCTAGGTGGTGGCCGGCGTCGGAGGAGTTCGCCGGCGCCGGAGTTGAGAGTTCGGCAACATGCAAAAACCCAAAACTAGGGTTTTGATTTTATTCAAAGACACTCTACCATAATTGCTCAAAACTTTGCAGAATTAATCTATGGGTCCTACAGTTTATTCCCATCATTTTATTTTCCTTTTGGTCCATTAGTTGCAAAGAACGACCGCGGCGGAGCTAAGATAGGTTCCGGCCATATTTTTCTCCGCGGCCATGCAAACGTGCATGGGGGCTTGGGGCTTGGCAGGGAGCATCCTAGGAACATATATAAACTACTGCTAGAGGTCTCGGGCTCAAAAAACCGGAGTTAAGGAGTTCTTACCTTGGCCGGAGGTTGATGAAGAGAGGAAGAAGCCGGTTTCAGTCCTCCTCCCTTGCCGGCAACAGAAAGCACCCCAGGTACTCTTCCAGTCACAGAGGAACACCTCAAGAACTCCAGATCCACTTTAGAAAGTTTGGTTCCAACCTTTCTTCACTCTCCTCCCTCTCTCTCCTTCTCTCTCGGATTATCTCTCAAGGTTGGCTTGTGTCCTCGGCCACCCCAGTAACCCAGTGCATTAAGTGGAGATGCAGAGGAGGCTGATGCTTCGTATTACACCAGAGACCCCTCGTGTTACACCCAAAAGGAACCAAGAGCACTTGGCATTAAATGCAAGATTCTTGCAAAATAACCTCAAACCCGGTTCAGAGCCTAACCCTAACCTCCGAGTTCTTCACAATAGGTGCAAAATGCACCCAACACCTTATGGTTAAGCCCCTTATCTTGGTACATAAAATATTATAGTTTCTCAAAAATACCCCCTTTTTCAGTGCATTTCACACATTTCGAGAAAATCCGTTCATCGAAAATGCCAAAACAGATCGCCACGACGTCCGGCTCGTCGAGACCTGTCAAAGTAGCGTATTTTCTTGTTTAATTTGTTTCGTTTAATTTGCCGTATGAAATCTCGAGCCATCTTGTTCTGTATGTCACAATCCGACGCACGCACTTTGATGCACCCGGATCGCCAAACGCGAAATCCGTCAGTGCCATTGCGCTCAGAACATCGAAATTAGCTAGGTTCGACTACTTACTATACCCCTATGTCAGGGTTCAGACAGTGTGAATCGGCCAATAGTGGTCAAACGGGAATTTAAATCAGGGGTTACAATTCACAACTTAAGTTGTGGGACACCACTTCTTATTTGCTGTTTTGCGAAAGATCCGACCGTGGATCGAAGACATATGTATATCAATTTTCATGTTTCGACGAGACGGTCGCAATGGTGATCTCAGATTTTCGAGATCAGGCCCCGATCAAAAGCGATATTTTTGGGCCACTATTGACTATTAATTGCCTATTTTTGCTACTTATAATTTGGATTTTAAAATTATGGTTACTACAGTTCTGTTTTTACTTTGCTTTAGTTTTTGTTCTCAGGTTTTCTTGATTTTGAACTTTTAACTCTCCTTGTGTTTGAATTTTTGGCAATTTTGTGACAAAAAGGGGGAGAGAGTTTAGAGTAACTCTGTGTGAACTCTGTGTGAACTCTGTGAGAAACTTTGAACTTTTGTGAGAACTTAGAAACAAACTTTGACTTTGGTGAAAGGTAAGTATCACAACTTTGGTTTTATCTTGTGATTTGTTGCATGTCCCTACTAACTATTCGACTAACTATTTGGACATGTATTATTACTAACAAGTTGTTTGATTACTAACAAAGCAAAGTTATGACATTTGGAATCTTATTGCTAAGAAGATATGTCAATGTTTGATTGTGATCTTATTACATATCTGAATTACTCATGTCATGGTGAGCATAAACTCTATACTTGTTAGTTTTGAATGCTAAATATTCTTGAGGTATCTAACGATCTCTTTTTGTCAAGAATGATTTCTTTATGCAGAGAGTACAGATGTCTAAGTCTATGAGTCTGTTTTAGGAGTTTATCTCTTGTATTGGATCTCCATTGTAAATTTTGTTGTATGGTGATAGCAACAAAAATATCTTTTTTGAATTTTCTTTAGTGGATCTGTGTTTTGTCACGAAACCGCCAAAGGGGGAGAGTGTATGGATTTTTGTTTGGCGCATTTCGTGAAAGTGTTAAGTCTTGAAGATTGAAGATGAATGAAGTTTGGATCATATACCTCAATCTCAAGAAAGAAGAATTCAAAAGGATCAGGTAAGTTAACTAAATATTTTTGGTGATCCGAATACTTCTTGTAGTGTAGAAACACTTGGAAGAATTTTTATCGCATAAAAATCAAGAACTGGACATGGGACATGTTCAGGATCCGGATCAGACAGTCCGATCGGATCCCGAATGGTGTTTGTTCATTGGCAAATCCGATCCGGATCATAGCCATTTCGATCCGGATCCCGAACATGGGAATTTGCTGAAATTCATGAACGATCCGGATCGTGCATTACAATCCGGATCCCGAACCCTGTTTCTCTGGAATTGCCTGACTCGTTACCGACGATCCGGATCACAGCTAATCCGATCCGGATCGCCGTCGTGAAATTTCCAAAAACGGACAGTTTTTGATCCTTATCTTCTTCCTAGGGTTTCTAACCTATAAATAGACCCTATGATTCTTTTTCTAGGGTTAATCCACAGAATAGAAAAAGGAGCCGTCATCTTTTATACGGCCCTAAGATCCACATATAGAGAAGAAAGGAAATCATTAGATATTACTATATCTTTATTCATCTATATTGATTAGTTTGATTCTAGGTTTTCATACTCACATCTTGAGTTGAATCAAACTAATGAATACTTAGATGGTATTTCCTATCTATCTTTGATCTAAGTATTCGGCGGATCATCACCCACCCAAAAACAACGATTTACCCCAAAATCGGCGCGTGGACTCGCGTGGCCTTGTGGATTCAAGGTGCAACCGCTCTCGTGGATTCGGAGCGAGGTACGTTCGTGGATTCGAAGCGTGCTACTGGGTGAAGACCGTGGATTCGGTCAGACGTCGTGGACTCGACGTTGGACACCGTGGATTCGGCGTTGGACGCAGATCGTGGATTCGAGACGCGTTGCGGAGCGAGCGGAGAAGATCAACTAGGAGCATATGGAAAGGTTGAGTCGTCTGTGAGTACGGTAATCACCTTGTACGTGTTTAATTCTAGTGGATTTCACCGTGTTATCGGTCCCGTGGTTTTTTACTCCGGTTGGAGTTTTCCACGTAAAAAATCTTGCGTGTTCATTATATTTCCGCATTGGATTTTTATTGCGCAATGATTTTTTGAGTGTTTATTGTTTACACCTATTCACCCCCTCTAGTGTGTTTTTCCCCTATTTAGATCCATTATTACATATAACCCAACACTGCGGGGGTAGGGTTAAAAGGAACACTACCCCAACATGCATAATATATAGTGTATATGCACAATTGCCTCTGGTCCCTCAATTCTTCATATTTGGAGCCCAGTCCCTCACAGCAGCTCCCTTTCACACTTAAGTCCCTCACGGTAAGTGGCACGCTTTTCGGAGCATAAATATTGGGGTTTTCACGCAATTTATCGCCTTTTCTGCCGTATTTCACGCTTTTCAAGGCGTTTCATTCGTCAAATCGAAAAATGGACTTCGCCACGACGTCGGCTCGACGAGACCTATCAGATAGCGATTTCTGATTTTCGAGAAACTGTCCGGATAAAATCTCCGGTCCATAAAATACTATTTCGGAATACAGTTATCGCACTTTTCGAGACTCTAGGTCCTCAAACGGAAATTCCGTCAGCGCAATTGCGTCCCGAACGACGGAGCCGTTCAAATCGACTACCTGAAGTGCTATGATCGGTTTCCAGACGGCGATTTGGCGAACGTTACCACTTAGGGGTATTGAATTGGGGTTTACTGTTCATCTACAGTCCAAGGCAATTCACTTAAGTCGCGGGTCCCGCCCGCTTCTTCGTTGATTTCTGGAAGATCCGACCATCGGATTTGAACTTGCTTAATATGGTTTTCGATCAGTTCGACGAGACGGTCGCACGGTGATCTCGGAATTTCGAGATTAGGCTCGGATTGAAAAGCGACATTTTCGCCTCATAACTGTGCAATTTACACTGTGGGAAAAGGGGTCGCTTATGATTCAAAATTCCAACTTGCCTTTTATCCTTCTCTTTTATTTATTTACAATAAAATTTTCAAATTCTTACAGATTTACTATGAAAAAAATATGGCTAAAAAATTATGGTAAAAAATCAAAAATTATGGTTAAAAAACAATGGAATGCGCTCATTTTCCTACAAATGTCCTAATATTATCACATTATTTCCTCTTCATTATTTTGTTAGGTTTTAGTTCTGTTTGGTTCTCCTTTATGTGTAATTCCATGTTCTTTAAAGCAAAATGAAGAAACGACATAATCTATGTTTATTCATGAATTATCGGTTAAATATATAGTATGATTAAATATATAGTGTTACGGATTTTGTTTGGCGCATTTCGTGAAAGTGTTAAGTCTTGAAGATTGAAGATGAATGAAGTTTGGATCATATACCTCAATCTCAAGAAAGAAGAATTCAAAAGGATCAGGTAAGTTTAACTAAATATTTTTGGTGATCCGAATACTTCTTGTAGTGTAGAACACTTGGAAGAATTTCTTATTGCATAAAAATCAAGAACTGAACATGAGACTGTTCAGGATCCGGATCAGATTGTTCAATCCGGATCCGAAGGTGGTTCGTTCATACACAGTCAATCCGGATCGTAGCTTCCATTGATCCGGATCCGAACATTGAGTTTACCATTTTCTTGAAGATCGGATCGTCGTCGTAAAAATTTCCAGAAACGACAGTTTTTGATCCTTATCTTCTTCCTAGGGTTTCTAACCTATAAATAGACCCTATGATTCTTTTTCTAGGGTTAATCCAGATAAGCCGCATAAGCGTCATAATCAAATATCTTTTATACGGCCTAAGATCCACATATAGAGAAGAAAGGAAATCATTAGATATTACCTATGTTTCTTCATCTATATTGATTGGTTTGATTCTAGGTTTTCATACTCACATCTTGAGTGAATCAAACTAATGAATACTTAGATGGTATTTCCTATCTATCTTTGATCTAAGTATTCGGCGGATCATCACCACCCAAAAAACAACGATTTACCCCAAAATCGGCGCGTGGACTCGCGTGGCCTTGTGGATTCAAGGTGCAACCGCTCTCGTGGATTCGGAGCGAGGCACGTTCGTGGATTCGAAACGTGCTACTGGGTGAAGACCGTGGATTCGGTCAGACGTCGTGGACTCGACGTTGGACGCCGTGGATTCGGCGTTGGACGCAGATCGTGGATTCGAGACGCGTTGCGGAGCGAGCGGAGAAGATCAACTAGGAGCGTATGAAAAGGTTGAGTCGTCTGTGAGTACGGTATATCACCTTGTACGTGTTTAATTCTAGTGGATTTCACCGTGTTATCGGTCCGTGGTTTTTTACTCCGGTTTGGAGTTTTCCACGTAAAAATCTTGCGTGTTCATTTATATTTCCGCATTGGGTTTTTATTGCGCAATGATTTTTTGAGTGTTTATTGTTTACACCTATTCACCCCCCTCTAGGTGTTTTTTCCCTATTTAGATCCATTATTACATATAAACCCAACAAGTGGTATCGGAGCGGGAATAGGGTTGTAAACAATGGTTGAAGGTGGAAACATCAACAGACCCCCATTCTTTGATGGAACAAATTATGCGTACTGGAGAGTACGGATGAAAGCCTTTTTAAGTTCCATCGACGAACGGGTGTGGCAATCAATTGAATTAGGATGGTCTAATCCAACTGAAATTATTGCTGATGTTCGCACCATCAAACCTAGGTCGAAGTGGACCAAGGAGAAGAGTTAGATTCATCTTCTTACAATGGCAAGGGAATTAATGCTATTTTTAATGCCTTATCTCAAACTGAATTCTCTCGCGTCTCGGCATGTGAGACTGCGAAAGAAATCTGGGATATTCTTCAGGTTACACATGAGGGAACTAACCTCGTGAAGATTCAAAAGCTGCAAATGCTTACGAGAGATTTGACTCTATTTTCATGGCAGAAAATGAATCTTTCACGGACTACTATACACGATTGCAAGACATCGTAAACTCATGTGTGCTAACCTGGGAGAGAAGATTCCAGAATTTAAGGTTGTAAGAAAGATCTTAAGAACTCTTCCTGAACGATTTCGCCCAAAGGTTACAAGCCATTGAAACTATTAAACACCCGGACGAAATGCGTGTAGAAGAACTAGTTGGTTCATTACAAACTTATGAAATGACATTTACTACTAACTATTCTTCGGGAAAGGCATCCTCTTCTAAGTCTTCAGGTTATGCTTTGAAAACAACAAAGGAAGAAGACACGGATTCATCCTCCTCAGACGATGACGAGAACCTATCTATGGAGGAATTTGAGAAGCAGCTCGCTCTCTTGACAAGGGAAGTTTCGCCGCAACTTTCGAAGGGGCCAATTCAAGTAAACTCCATCCTTCGGAAAGTCGAAGAAAGGCAAGGGTACTTCGAGTTACAAGTCAAGAAAGCAAGAGAACTTTTCAAGGATACGAAAAGTTTCAGAGGGACAAGTCCAATGCTTCAAGTGCCGAGGATACGGCCATATCTCAACGGAGTGTCCAACTAAGAATCCGTTCGAAGAAGAAAGCGCTGCAAGTCGTCACATGGGATGACACCTCAACGTCAAATGAGTCATCCTCAAGTGATGAAGAAGAAAGCGCAACGGCATTCCACGCCGTCCACATCTTCACCCTTCATGTGCTTAATGGCAAGTACTTTAGATTCATTGTCCAACTCCTCCCGGGCTGAAAAAACTGCAACAGATGATGAATCAAGTAACTCTCGAAGGTGAAGATTTTTGTTTTAGCCTACCACAGACTTTTGAGGGATTCAAAGAAACTGGCTAAACAAAACAAGGGGTTGAGAGGGAGATTACAGTGATCTCGAAGAAGAAGTAAAAAGGGTAACTTCTCTCTCGACCGATCTTGAAGTGGAAAGGGAAATCTGATAAAGCAAAATGTTTCCCTTCAAGAGTCCAATGAGCAATTCGAGAAGAATTATGTAGATATGGTGAACAAAGCGAATTACTTCTTGAAGCTCAACGGCGAGGCTCGACAGAAAAAATTGGAAATGACAGAGACCATTCTCCAACTCAAGGATGACATACAGCGATTTTCATCAGGAAGGAGTAAGTTGGATAAGCTTCTTGGTCTCGGTCAAACAAACAAGTTCGGCCTCGGATACAATCGAACTGAAAACAACTTTGTTCGGTTGGGACAGGTTTTTGTGCCTCAGTCGGGATCTCCTCCTCCGACACCGGAAATCACGACAAGCAACGACAACAAGCCTACTTCACCCTCTTCGGAATCGTCCAAGCACTAAGGTAGTTTTCGTTGTAATGTTTAAGGGCACATTGAAAGAAATTGCAAGATTGGAGCTCAAAGATCAAATCAATCACATCTTGGCAACTGCTACCAATGAGTTCACCCCCGGAAATCAAAGAAGGACTTTTCAAAAGAAAAAGAACATTTGTAGGACTATAAGCAAGCGATGACAAAAGAAAAAGATCAATAATCAAGACGTCTTCATCCAAGGAAAATTTCTCAACCATTGCCAAACATACTCTAAAACTTCAAAAGGTTTGGGTATGCAAAGGTGAAAATCTTTCCTTGCCTTTAATCTTCCTACGATTAAATGTTGTGTAGTTATAGGTAGACTATTTTCTTTCTTTGGACCAAACCCGTCAACCATCTTTGGGAGGTAAATGGTATATTTTCTTATTGGTTGATGATTTCTCTAGGTTTCTTGGGTAGCATTTTTAAAAGAAAAGCTGATACGTTTGATTCTTTTCATGAGATTTGCCATCGTATATGATTGAAAAGAATGAAAAGATCATTCGTGTTAGAAGTGATAGAGGTGGAGAATTCATTAATTCTAAATTCATTGATTTTTTGCACTTCCAACGGCCAAAACATGAATTCTCAGCACCCTATACACCTCAGCAGAATGGTGTTGTTGAGCGCAAAAACAGGGTTGTTCAAGAGATGGCGCGTGTGATGCTTCATAGCCGAAATTTATCGCTACATTTGTTGGGCTGAAGCTGTGAACACGCTGTCTATGTCATTAATTGAGTGTATTTGCGCCTAGGAACTTTAAATACACCATATGAGCTGTGGTTTAGTGAAGAAAACCGGATATCAATACTTTCGTATCTTTGAGAGTCGATGTTTTATTTTGCTGTGACTCGCGAAAATCTTGGTAAGTTCGATTCTCGAAGTGACGAAGGGATCTTTTTGGGTTATTCTACAAATAGCAGAGCATATCGGGTATTTAACATGGAATCTAAAACGATTGTAGAATATATAAATGTTAAAGTAGATGAAGCTTTTCACTTTGCATCTGAAAAATCTACCCTCGATATCTCTCTTAATGATGATACTCCTGTAAGTGCATCTTCTCATGATAATACTTCCAATATTAATGATGCATCTAATGGTTCTTCAAGTTTATCTGATGTGCAGGAATCATCTCATGTACCTCCGAGTACTCCGTTACAACAAACGTTACGAATCTCCAAGGATCATCCTGAATCAAACATCATTGGAGACCCACAAGAAGGAGTCAAAACTCGGAGACAGTTGGTTTGCGGATTCGCTTGCTACGTTTCCTTGATCGAACCAAAGAACATCGATGAAGCCTCTTTAGGATGACTACTGGATTAAAGCAATGCAGGAAGAGCTCCATCAGTTTGAGCGAAAACAAAGTCTGGGAATTAACAAAGCCTCCAAAACAACACAATGTGATAGGTACCAAATGGATTTTCAAGAATAAGAAAAATGAAGATGGTACCATCATCAGGAACAAAGCACGTTTAGTTGCTCAAGGCTACTCTCAAGTAGAAGGTATAGACTTTGATGAAACTTTCGCCCCTGTAGCTAGACTCGAGTCCATTCGTATCTTATTCGCGATAGCTTGTCATTTTAAAATAAAATTATTTCAAATGGACGTTAAGAGCGCGTTTTTTAAATGGGTTTTTAAATGAGGAAGTTTATGTGGCTCAACCGAAAGGTTTTGTAGACTGTAAACTACCTAACCATGTTTTTCGTTTGAAAAAGGCTCTTTACGGTTTAAAACAAGCACCGCGAGCATGGTACGAAAGGCTAACAAAGCACCTATTGGATAAGGGCTATACTCGAGGGGGAGCTGACAGAACTCTCTTTGTGAAGCATTATCAAATAACTTCATTGTTGCACAAATCTATGTCGATGACATTGTTTTTGGAGCAACAAAGGATAATGATGCTTCTAAAATCGCTGAAACCATGGAAAGCGAATTTGAGATGTCAATGATCGGCGAATTGACTTATTTCCTTGGATTGCAAGTGAAACAGAGTGACGAAGGCATCCATTTGTGTCAATCCAAGTATGCTTTGGAGTTGGTCAAAAAGTTTGATCTAGAAAATTGTAAAGATTTTCCAACTCCAATGGGAACTAGCAATAAAGGATTAGGAAGTGAATCTTTTAGTGAGAATGTAGACGAGAAACTTTATAGGAGTATGATTGGAAGTCTACTTTACCTCACGGCTAGTCGCCCGGATATATCTTTGGTGTTGGGATCTGCGCGAGATATCAATCTGCACCAAAGGAGGTTCACCTGAAAGCGGTGAAACGGATCATCCGATACATTAAAGGAACCATAAATTTCAGAATTTGGTATCCTATGGGGACAAGTTTAGATATTATTGGATACTCAGATGCCGATTGGGCAGGATCTGTGGATGATCGGAAAAGTACGAGTGGTGCATGTTTTTATTTAGGCCATTGCCTTGTTGCATGGCACAGTAAAAAGCAAAAATGCATTGCACTCTCGACTGCCGAAGCGGAATATATTTCAGCGGGTAGTTGTTCAACCCAACTCATTTGGATGAAAAGTGTGTTGAGCGACTTCCGGATTTCAGCAACTTCGGTAACAATTCTTTGTGACAACACTAGTGCTATAAACATTTCCAAAAACCCTGTGTTGCACTCTAGAACAAAACACATTGAACTTAGATATCATTTTCTTAGAGAGCTAGTTGAATCAAATACTCTTCAACTGTCATATATTTCAACTGAAGATCAATTAGCTGATATTTTAACAAAACCTTTGGATCAAAAACGTTTTATTCATTTGCGTAAAGTAATTGGAATGCTTTCCTTGAAATAAACTTCTTTTTGAAACTTTTGCTTAGGTTAGGTTTTGTTTTTGTGTTTTTGTTCATTATCTATGCTTAGACATAGAATATTAATTGAACATTAGTTTGATTGACTTTAACTGCATCCTTTTATATATTTAGAAATATATTATGCTTTAGATGTCATAATATTCCATTTGATGCAATGATCATTTATGTCAATTAGCTCATCTTTGTTTTGATCAAAGTCAATTTCTCTCTCGATGATCTCTTGGTATAGTTTTTATCCTATTTGACTGTTTAGTCGAGTATGAAATCGAGATCAATTTTTGGCTAAATACTTTATATCTTAAATAATTGATAGCCAATTGAGGGGGAGTCAAAGAAAAAGTATTATGCTCAAAAGATGTGGAAAGAGTTACATCCCAATGAGGAGTGTGAAAACTACAACCACATGGAGGAAAGAGCTACCACCTCGGTCGTCCGAGTACTGTGTGCACCTACCACATGTATACCAAGCAAGGTTTTTCAAGTTTGATTAAATAAAATGCATGTTGAAATACTTGACTCTATCAAAATTTCAAGGTTGGTATAAGGTGGGATTTTTAATGAAAGATGCTCAAAGAGCCACTCTCTTCAATAAATTGACTAGATACATTATCTATTTTATCTGGGATGTTAGACATCTATTGATCTTTGTATTTTATTTTCTTTACCAAATTGATGATTTGATAAAGGCATTACTCATAAGATCAAGTTAGATGTAATTGAAGTTGTTCAACTTTAAGGGATTTAATTTTTATAAATTTTCGTTTCATTTGTTGGATGTTATTGATAGATTTGGTATAATCTAGTTCTTGTTGTATGAAACGATGATTTTCATTTAAAGTTGATACACAAAAGTGCTTACATACTTTTTCTGGATTTTATTGAATTTTTCTAAATTATTCTGAAGAAAAAGTTGGAGCCGATCCGGATCGGACATGAATGATCCGGATCCCGAACGCAGGTGTTTCCTGCGAGTAGCCGATCCGGATCGAAATCTCGATCCGATCCGGATCACGGCTAGGGTTTTTATTAGAACAAGAGGGTTTTTGATTTTTTTTATTCCAATCTTTTGTTTTTAAGACTCCAGAGTTTCTCTCTCTAGAATTCATCCTTCTTGGAGCCTTTCAAACTCGAGTTCTTCGATTCCAAGTAAGTTTTATTGATCAAAATCTCGGTTTTTTCACTGTTTTTCCTTGTTTGCTCAAAACGTGAGTAGAAATCATGGAACTTTTTCATTTGTGAATGGTTTTTGGTCAAATCTCTTTTGAAATAAGAACTCTGGGTAGATTAGTTTTGATTATATGCTAGGTATTCTCAAGATAAACGGATTTTTGGTCTTCGATTTCAAAAATTTCGGTTTTAGGGCATATAATGGAAATTTTCCAAAATCATGCAATTGATCTATTTTTAAAATTCCTTTTGCAAAACTAATTTGATTCCTAGTCTCTCTACACGATAATGTTTGTTTGGGTACAATCTTTCAAATTTTTCAAACTTACAAAATTTTCGTGTTCTTGAGTTGCTCTTCACAGGATTTCAATCCTCTTAAGGCACACACAGCTATGGAATTCTCATGGATCATCTTGCTGTTAGTCACAATGGTGCATACTCGAGCAACCAATAAACTGAAAAGAGCCAAGAAACTTCAACGAAAAGGTGAATTTGATCTGATTAGTGACTCGGAAACTGAAGCAAATAATGATGAAGTAGACTGGGACGTGTTATTGGATGACGATGAAACAATGCCTGTTAAACCTGAACAAAAGGCTTCCAATGAATCAAAAGGAAAGGCACCCATTAACACAGGAAAAGCACCTATGTCTCCACCAACTATCTCTGTGAAAAGAAAACGTCTGGCTCGACGCTTTGGACTACCACGAGACGTTAACATCAACAAGCCGATAGTTCCTGACTCCCCGCCTCGCGTGGAAGGAGTGTTCGTCGGCATAGATCGCCTTCGAGCTTTTGAACATCGTGAATGTATCGGTGAACGACATGTCAACATTGAAGCTCTCCGAAATCACTCACCAGAGTTTGGAACTTTAATTGAGCAAGCTAATCTCATTCAAGTCTGCCGATTCCCTGAATTACTTGGGTATTGCTTGTATCGTGTGAGAACCTTCTACACGAATGCAAGACATCTTCAAGAAGATGAACGTGGCTCAATGCATTTCTATACAAATATCCAAGGGATAAAACTTAAAATCACTCCGCAATTAATCGGCGAAGTCCTTGGAATGGAATCCAACACATCGGGGATCAACTATTTGACGGGAAGAAGTTTGACGAATGCCTTGTGGCAAACCGTGATAGGAAAGATTTGTTTGGAAGGAACTGAGTCAGCTGATGGGAAAAGTGTAAAATCCAAACATCTTCGACTGGAGTACCGATTTCTTAATTTCATCACATGTTACAACATTCTTCCTAACATGCAGACCAAGTTAGTGAGATGGGATAGAATGCTGTTCTTATATCTCATAGGTCATCCCTCTGAGGCTGTAGGATTGAACATGAACATCCCCTACATAATTTGGAATAGAATGTCAAGATATGTTGTGCATCCTCATCCTTCTGAGCGACTTCCTTTTCCATTAATCATCATGAGGATCTTACAAAAGTTTGACATTGATATAAGCTTGACATCATATCAACACTGTTGGGGGATGATAGATGAGTCAACGATTGTGAAGTCACTTCACAAATTACCACATGTTACTCCGACACCCTCTACTGGAAAGAAACCTTGTGTCGGCACCTCTGCCTCACCGTCTCAACAAGCACCCAGCGCGGATGATCAAGCATCGGTAACTTCGATTTTCAAGCAACAACAGCGCCTATCTTTTCAACAAGAGCAGATCAACAAAGAGCAGAGGCGAATCTCCGAGGAACTCGAGATAATCACAGCATCCCAAATCACATTAACCAAGACGGTCTCGTCGATAAAGAAGTTAATGCAGAAAACGTTCTCCAAAATGGGATACACCGCCTTGGATGACTCAGATTCAAGTGTTTGAATCGTTTGTCTACTAATTCTCTTGTGCAGGAACTTTATTTTCTTTAACCTCTTTCTTTGTGCAGGTTTTAAGTTTTAAGTTTTTTTTTTTTTGTTTTTAGTTTTAGTTTTTAGTTCTCAAACTTGAACTGTTAACCATTCTCTCCATTTTGGTAATCTTTGGCTAATTTTTGTGACAAAAAGGGGGAGAGAGAAGTATAAACAATTGAGACATTGATACAATGTGGTTGTGAGAAACTTGAAACTATAGAGGTAAGTATAACCTCAACTTGACCTCAACTTGAAAGGTAAGTAGAACTTCAACTTTCGGTTTTCATTTGTGTTTGAATGCATGCCTCGGCTAACTTTCGTCTAACTATTTGGGCATGTAATATAACTAACAAGTTGATGTTCACTAACATGACATTTGGATTTTGATTGCATAGAAGATATGTTGGTGTTTTAACTTTGATCAGTTTACATATCTGAATGTATAAATGTCATGGTAAGTGTAAATGAGTATAAACTTCATCTCTGTATGTGATTTTTGAATGATATAAAATTCTTGAGGTATCTAACGATTTCTTTTGTCAAGAATGATTTCTTTTTGCAGAGAGTACAGATGTCTAAGTCTAGAGTCTGTTTTAGGAGTTTAACTCGTGTATTTTATTTTGGATCTCCATTGTAAATTTTTGTTGTATGGTGATAGCAACAAAAATATTTTTTTTTTGAATTTTCTTTAGTGGATCTGTGTTTTGTCACGAAACCGCCAAAGGGGGAGATTGTTACGGATTTTGTTTTGGCGCATTTCGTGAAAGTGTTAAGTCTTGAAGATTGAAGATGAATGAAGTTTGGATCATATACCTCAATCTCAAGAAAGAAGAATTCAAAAGGATCAGGTAAGTTTAACTAAATATTTTTGGTGATTCGAATACTTCTTGTAGTGTAGAAACACTTGGAAGAATTTCTTATTGCATAAAAATCAAGAACTGAACATGAGACTTGTTCAGGATCCGGATCAGATTGTTCAATCCGGATCCCGAAGGTGGTTCGTTCATACACCAGTTCAATCCGGATCGTAGCTTCCCTTGATCCGGATCCCGAACATTGAGTTTACCATTTTCCTTGAACGATCCGGATCAGGCTTCGCAATCCGGATCCCGAACGTTGATGTTTGGTGAACTGTATGAACGATCCGGATCAAGCACTTCGATCCGGATCCCGAACCTTCGTTTTTCTGGAATTGCCTGACTCGTTACGACAATCCGGATCACAGCTAATCCGATCCGGATCGCCGTCATAAAAATTTCCAGAAACGACAGTTTTTGATCCTTATCTTCTTCCTAGGGTTTCTAACCTATAAATAGACCCTATGATTCTTTTTCTAGGGTTAATCCAGATAAGCCGCATAAGCCGTCATAATCAAATATCTTTTATACGGCCTAAGATCCACATATAGAGAAGAAAGGAAATCATTAGATATTACCCTATGTTTCTTCATCTATATTGATTGGTTTGATTCTAGGTTTTCATACTCACATCTTGAGTTGAATCAAACTAATGAATACTTAGATGGTATTTCCTATCTATCTTTGATCTAAGTATTCGGCGGATCATCACCACCCAAACAAACAACGATTTACCCCAAAATCGGCGCGTGGACTCGCATGGCCTTGTGGATTCAAGGTGCAACCACTCTCGTGGATTCGGAGCGAGGTACGTTCGTGGATTCGAAGCGTGCTACTGGGTGAAGACCGTGGATTCGGTCAGACGTCGTGGACTCGACGTTGGACGCCGTGGATTCGGCGTTGGACGCAGATCGTGGATTCGAGACGCGTTGCGGAGCGAGCGGAGAAGATCAACTAGGAGCGTATAAAAAGGTTGAGTCGTCTGTGAGTACGGTATATCACCTTGTACGTGTTTAATTCTAGTGGATTTCACCGTGTTATCGGTCCCGTGGTTTTTTACTCCGGTTTGGAGTTTTCCACGTAAAAATCTTGCGTGTTCATTTATATTTCCGCATTGGATTTTTATTGCGCAATAATTTTTTGAGTGTTTATTGTTTACACCTATTCACCCCCCTCTAGGTATTTTTTCCCCTATTTAGATCCATTATTACATATAACCCAACATATAGTATGTATGTAGGAATTTGTATTAGATAATTAAAATTCATATTTATTAATCCCCAAACATAGAAAGATCTTACATATGACTACTTCCTCTCTACCAACATATATATATTAAATATATAGTATGCATGTAAAAAATACTATTAAGTAATTTTATTTCATATTTATTAATCCATAAATATTTTACATATAAGTATATTATATATTAAGTAATTTTATTTCATATTGACTATTATAGGTGATTTGGAAATTAGTAAATAGGATATGTAGAAAGATATGATAAAAAAAATATGAATTAAAAAAATGTATACAATTTTTATAATTTCCCAAATATTTTAAATAAAATATTATATATGAGTAAAAAGAATGTGATGTAATATTATAAAGAGATTATATGGGTTTAGGGTTTAGGGTCAAATTATTTAGGCATTAGTTAATATAAGATAAAATCACTTATTTATAAGTAGGGCAGGAATATTACTATATCCCCTATTTTTTTTGAGAAAATATTACTATAATACCAATAGATTATTATTATTATATGATGTGATGGAATGACTAAGTAAAAAAATAGCAAATCATATAAGTACATTTAGATAATAATATAAAAAAAATCTAGAAATATTACATCACATTAAATCTTATGAAAATCCTAAAAAGATACTTAAATATAACAAAATCTGGCACATCACATCACATTAATGAGACCAAATCTGGCACATCACATCACCCTCAGATGACAAATCTGGCACATCACATCACATTAATCTTAAATATGACCAAATCTGGCACATCACATCACCCTCAATTAACAAAAATGATAGCAAATCTTAAAGCAAACAAAACTAATTATTACAAATCACCCTAAAGATACAATTTTAAAAATGTATATAGTGTTATATTTAGATATTATGAGTTTGACACAATTTTGTATACACTGGGAACAAATCTTAAGATATCAGACCGCAACATTGCACCAAATCTGATGGATATCCTAAAAAATATATCCCAAAGAAATCTACTAATATCAAATCACCCTTAAATGAGAGAAAATCCGGTACATCACATCACCATTAAATGAACATCATAGCAAATCTTAAGGATATATCCTAAAAATAATAACTAATTATTATAATTACCGTAATGCGACAATTTTAAAAATGTATAAAGTGATATATTATGAGATTGAAACGATTTTGTAGAAAATCTCCTAATGTCATAATAGGATGGAATGAGAAATTATTAGAATCTTAGTAGATTTAATAAAAAGATCTTCTGGATTGGTTGCAATTTTAGTCCATGGAACTTTTTATGAGTATTGGTATGCCAATCATAGCAATTTGGCCTTGGAAGTTTGGTTGAAATTTTGATTTTCATACTCAACTATTTTATAATTTTGTTCAGAGTATTAACCTGATTTTGATTTGGTGAAATTGCACCAATATATTACACACTATAATGTGGGTGACCTTTTTGTCATATATATATGTGTATTTCTGTAGTAACCGTGATTTTAAAATCTAAAAATTAAGTTTAAAATAATTGCCTGGGTTATTAAATAGTAAAATTGAACTATTAGTGGTGCAATAGTGGCCCTAAAATATCGACTTTTGATCGGGGCCTGATCTCGAAAATCCGAGATCATCATTGCAACCGTCTCATCGAAACATGAAAGATTCATATACACATGTTTTCGATCCGACGGTCGGATCTTCCTCAAAACAGCGAAGAAGGAAACGGGCCCCACAACTTAAAGTGAATAGTAACCCTGTATTTTAAATGCCCTTTCGACCACTAACGGCCGATTCGCTATCTAGAACCCTGACATAAGGGTGTGAGTAGTCGATTTTAGCTATTGTCGACGTTCTGAGCGCAGTGGCGCTGACGAAATTTGCATTTGACGAGCCTAAAGCCTCGTAAAGCGTGCCGAACTGTGTAATTTACAATATAAGATGGATTTTAAAAATTATGGAGCTGAATTTTAGCGAACCAAAATCGCTACCTGATAGGTTTCGTCGAGCCGGACGTCGTGGCGGTGTCCATTTTTCAGTTTGACAACTCGGTTGCCTCGAAAAGCGTGAAATGTGGGAAAAATCACAGTATTTTGCGAAAAAGCCCTATATTTTATGTGTTGATTTGCTCCAAACTTGTTCAAGAGGGACTTCCTTGTGAGTTTGTTCTACAGCAGAGGACTTAAGTGAAAATACATAGAAGTTGGGGGTTAGTTGGCATTTTGGGCAATAGGGTATTTATGGTTATATAGCATTTTAGGGTTTCTTGAGAGATGCATAGCCACTTCTGCATCTGTAACCGTAGCCTCCACCCCACGACTCCTCTTCCTCTGGCATTTTTCCCGAGCTTCTGCACCACCGGCCGCCGCCCCAGGTCGCCGGACAAGAAGGAGAGCATCCTTGGTCTCGAGCTTGTGGGGATAGGAAGATCATCAGAGTCTTGGACTTGTGCCCAGGCTTTTCTGCGGTCATATGCAGCGTCCAGCAGTCAGGTCGGGGTGGTCCGGTGCACCGCCGTGGCCGCGCGACGCCGGGAAGACCAACCCTTCTTCCTCGGATCCGGCGAAGGTAAGGTCTTGTTGTTTTGATTTTTCCTTGTTACCTAGACCCCCTGGTTATCTCTATCACCTCTTGGTGAACCTCCCTGCCGAACCCCGAAGTCGGGGATGCACCCGGTCGCCGGCGGGGGAGTTGCACCCGCCGGAGTCCATTTTTGCTCCGCCTCGGGCAAGTGTTGCACCCGAGGTCTTGGGATCGGATCTAAATGCATGGGGACCTTCTTTTGGTCTCTGTGAAACACCCCAAGAAGTTTCATGGCTTTCCGTTTAGGTTGCGCGTCGCAGTTTGATGCCCTAGTTCTGGGCGGATCTTGCATGGTCGTACGCCGCCGCCGCCGCCTGTTGCCGCCGGCCACCTGCACAGTTAGCTCCACCAGGTTGAGATTGACCCATAGATGTCCTTGCATGAGACCCATGCTGCTCGGTTGAAGCTTCACCATTGTTGGTGCAAGTTGCGGCCGAACTTGCTCCGCCGCCGCCGCCGCCGCCTCTCGCCGCCGGCCATGGGTCCAGCAAGTTTCGTGCATTCAGTTAGCACCTACAGGTGCTGGTGCTTGAGATCCAGAGCCATTATATAAAGGTTCACCATTAATGCTTTCTAGTTGTTTATATTACTTGTTGCCCACCATGTGTTCGAGGTAATGCCTCAATGAAGATTTTGATGGAATCTGGCCTTGATGTAAATATGAAAGATGTTCCAAATTGTCCCCTGAGCTTGATGCTCACCTTAGATCAAGTTGGATCTGTGTGGACTAACATTTGGAGCATTGTCGGTTTGTTAGAGAGCAAGGACATGGATCTGTTGATCCAGCAAAGGCTGGGCTGCCAATAGGGCAAGCCCTGTGCTTTTTAGGGCATTTTGAACATATGTTTAAAGCAGATTTTTGATTGGATTAATAAAAGTTAAGTTATAGTGTAATCAACCTCTAAGTGAATAGTTTGGCCCGAAGTCTATTCCGGGCTGTTTGCGAAGTCGCGACAGTGAGCTCCTGGCTAATTTGGGGTCACTGGATGCGATGCTCGCGTTAAAAATTGGTTTTGATGAGCCGGAGAAACAAAAATTCATTTAGGCTATGTTAGCAAGGTATTTTATGGCCCGAAGTTTTCCTCGGGTTTCGTGCTGTCGCAAATGTGTGAGCACGGTGTTCAGTAAGTCATTTGTCACCTGCTGGAAGTGACGGATCGTGAAAATGAGCTTCCAGTTGAAAGAACGAGCGAAATCAGTGCTCAAATGGCACTAAAAGTGTGATTTCCGGAAACCCTAGGGGTATAAATGCAAAATGGCATTGTATAAAGTTAAAAACAGGGTGTTGGTGATTCCTAAGCTTTTCGTTAGGATTCCAACGGCTTTCGTTGAGCGGAAATCGGTTATCGGATCGCAATTTGGCAAAAGTGTCAGTTTATCGGCAAATTTCTGAAAATTTTGGAAGATTCCGGGACTTCGGCGAAGTTCCCTGTTTAGTTGTCTGCACACAGTGTGTCAGTGGGTTGGATATGTGTGAGAGTCTATTTTCTGACCCGTGGTTATGATTCAGGTCCCAGCAGTCAGCCGCCATCTTGCGAGCCATCCAGCAGCCACCGTGATCATTGAGGTGGGTTTATCTTCGGTCCGGGCTTTATCAGGTTGGCCCTATGGGGTGCCGTGGTAGGTTGGACCCCTGTTTTTTGGTGTAACCCTGAGCCTATGCTTGAGCCTTTCTGTTTATTTCGATTCCAGCATTCAGTTATTACAGCTATGTTGCCTAGATATTTCAGTTGAGCTCTTTATATGCTTTCATTCTCAGCATTTAGTACGTATAGGGTTATACAGCTTGACATATACCATGTTTGTTTGGTTATCAGCTTAGTTATGCCAGCATCTCCTGTTCTATGATGCATAATAGAATAGGTGTACAGTTATGCTATTTAGTTTCAGTTACAGTTCAGATATTCAGCTTCTGTTGTTCAGATTCAGTTATATAGCATCTGTGATTATTACAGCCTTCAGCATCCCGATAGGGATTTCTCAGCTTATTGCCGTTTGTGTGGTCTTTAGACCACGAGCTTGAGCATCAGCATTATGATCGCCACAGAGCCAGCTGTTCTTTCACGTACACTAGCGGATTGATCCCCCGCAGTGGTGTACTTTACCGGTAAAGTGGTCAGCAGTGGCGACCCGTGAGCCCAGAGGGTTATGACAGCAGATTGGTGTACAGGTGGTATTTAGCCTGAGGTTCTGTGAGACCAAAAGTGGCATTTAGCCTGAGGTCCTTGGAACCAATAGTGGCATTGATTGGGTATTTATATTTGTTGTCATTCAGCATTTCCAGTTTGCAGTATTGTTAGTTACCAGCTTTGTTTATTGTATGATCATTATCTTCTCGTCAGATTTATCAGCATGATCAGTTTCTGCTTACCAGCTGTGTTTATTGCATGATTAGTCTTTATATGAGTACCCCTGTTTTCCACTTCAGCTTGCTTAGATTTTATATCTACATCTTGTTATTCAGCCTTCAGTATATCCTGCTTTTGCTATCCGCTTATCATTGTATCCGGTAGGTACGACTTGCTATTTCTCGGCCCGTCGTGCCCACTGGGATACATGTAGAGTGTATCTCACACCCCCTGGGTGACTGTTTTTCAGGTCAGTCGGGTGCTGGGAGATTGGGACGATCCAGTGAGCTGTTGCGCTAGAGTTGTCCCCTGCTATTGGCCGCAGTGGCCCAGTGCTAGTATTTTTGTTACAGCATCATGATCGTAGTTGACTCTGTATTTTTGTTGGTTGGAGTATTTGTGGATTATGTCATGAGTAGTTGTGGATGTATTAGTTATAGAGTTTATGTTTTTGGTTTTAGCTGTTGATTATTGCTCTCTGATTGTATCGCTGTACTTGCCTAGCCGAGCATGTATAGGGGAGATTCTGTCCGTGTGGACAGAGGATTTCCTATGCATGTGGCGGTCTGTTCACGTCCTGAGTTTAAAGTTTGAACTCTGATTAAAAAAAAAAAAAAAAAAAATTTCTACCGCTGTTTTGAAACTCGGGGCGTGACAGATTAGATGGTATCAGAGAATAGGTATAAGATACCTAGGAAATGGCTAGGATTGAGCCCTAGGATGACTTGAGTCTGACGCGAGAGTGCGGGGTTAGGAGCTCGAGTACAGTATGGTCGGTCGAGTCGTGTCCTATCCCTATCAGTGTGATATAGTCTGTGATTCACGAGTATTCCGGCAGAGGTGGTGGTGTTAGTGAGCGCGCTGGCGCCACTGTAGTATTGATCAGTTTCAGTGGCCTATGAGCCAGGTGGTAACCCTGATTGGGTTGGTGTTGTATTCAGGTCCCACCTCTTGCATTGGATTTCGTGGATCATTACAGATTCTGTTACAGCAATAATAGCCGTTGTGGCTATGCCTTAGTGTGGTTGTAATTGTGGGGCACTGAGACTTGAGAGCCTGATGTACCCAGTTGGCTAATAGCCTGAAGATCCGATGGTAGTCTGTATTGGGCTTGACTTGTGATTAATTCACTTATTGCATGCGATCTGCTAGAGGGGTTGAGATCACCCCTGTCGGCGTTTTAAGTTGTGACTAGTGTCGCTAGAGCTGTGTTAGCCACTAGTGTGAAATTCAGTGTGTTAGTGAGCACTGAGATATCATTTTGATTTTTTTTTGTGAGTTGCCAAAGTGGCACTCGTGACCACGATGTATAAGCGGTGTTTGATATTGGTTTTCAGTATCGGTTTAGAGATTGGTGTTGTAAGGTACGTTGGTACCTTCTGTTGGTTCGCTGTGAGTTATGTCTCCAACTAGTTGTTGGCGATAGATTGTGGGTATTTTTCTATTCTTTTGATAAGCACGTTGGCTGCAGACAACGTACTGTCGAAAGAGTGGATGAAATACTTTACCCCGCAAAAAGGGGTGTATTATGATTGGGTCTGTATGTGTACCTTCCTATAAGTTAGCCTTAGTTGCCTCCTGAGCACAGGGTGATTACTCGTAGCTTATGATTGGATTTTAGACAGATCTTTACCGTTCATGTGCGTAGTTGACTAGTTGTCACTGTGATTCTTGGACGTCTATACAAGCGACGTCGGTTTTTACAAGCAACCTGTCGAAACTAGTAGCCCTGAGTTGTGTCAGACAGTACTGATGTTTTGATGAGCTTTTCGGTTTGTTAGTGCACCTTTACAGTTTTCAATGGTGTTGTATGACTGATTGTCACTAGTGTTGGTTGGGACAATGCAGATGTTCTGCGACTGATTGTCGCTGTGGTACCCTGTGTTAGTGGACTGTTTGATGTCCTGCTGTAGTTAAGTTTCGGGGACGAAACTTCTATTAAGGGGGGAGTGATGTAGTAACCGTGATTTTAAAATCTGAAAATTAAGTTTAAAATAATTGCCTGGGTTATTAAATAGTAAAATTGAACTATTAGTGGTGCAATAGTGGCCCTAAAATATTGACTTTTGATCGGGGCCTGATCTCGAAAATCCGAGATCATCATTGCAACCGTCTCATCGAAACATGAAAGATTCATATACACATGTTTTCGATCCGACGGTCGGATCTTCCGCAAAACAGCGAAGAAGGAAACGGGCCCCACAACTTAAAGTGAATAGTAACCCTGTATTTTAAATGCCCTTTCGACCACTAACGGCCGATTCGCTATCTAGAACCCTGACATAAGGGTGTGAGTAGTCGATTTTAGCTATTGTCGACGTTCTGAGCGCAGTGGCGCTGACGAAATTTGCATTTGACGAGCCTAAAGCCTCGTAAAGCGTGCCGAACTGTGTAATTTACAATATAAGATGGATTTTAAAAATTATGGAGCTGAATTTTAGCGAACCAAAATCGCTACCTGATAGGTTTCGTCGAGCCGGACGTCGTGGCGGTGTCCATTTTTCAGTTTGACAACTCGGTTGCCTCGAAAAGCGTGAAATGTGGGAAAAATCACAGTATTTTGCGAAAAAGCCCTATATTTTATGTGTTGATTTGCTCCAAACTTGTTCAAGAGGGACTTCCTTGTGAGTTTGTTCTACAGCAGAGGACTTAAGTGAAAATACATAGAAGTTGGGGGTTAGTTGGCATTTTGGGCAATAGGGTATTTATGGTTATATAGCATTTTAGGGTTTCTTGAGAGATGCATAGCCACTTCTGCATCTGTAACCGTAGCCTCCACCCCACGACTCCTCTTCCTCTGGCATTTTTCCCGAGCTTCTGCACCACCGGCCGCCGCCCCAGGTCGCCGGACAAGAAGGAGAGCATCCTTGGTCTCGAGCTTGTGGGGATAGGAAGATCATCAGAGTCTTGGACTTGTGCCCAGGCTTTTCTGCGGTCATATGCAGCGTCCAGCAGTCAGGTCGGGGTGGTCCGGTGCACCGCCGTGGCCGCGCGACGCCGGGAAGACCAACCCTTCTTCCTCGGATCCGGCGAAGGTAAGGTCTTGTTGTTTTGATTTTTCCTTGTTACCTAGACCCCCTGGTTATCTCTATCACCTCTTGGTGAACCTCCCTGCCGAACCCCGAAGTCGGGGATGCACCCGGTCGCCGGCGGGGGAGTTGCACCCGCCGGAGTCCATTTTTGCTCCGCCTCGGGCAAGTGTTGCACCCGAGGTCTTGGGATCGGATCTAAATGCATGGGGACCTTCTTTTGGTCTCTGTGAAACACCCCAAGAAGTTTCATGGCTTTCCGTTTAGGTTGCGCGTCGCAGTTTGATGCCCTAGTTCTGGGCGGATCTTGCATGGTCGTACGCCGCCGCCGCCGCCTGTTGCCGCCGGCCACCTGCACAGTTAGCTCCACCAGGTTGAGATTGACCCATAGATGTCCTTGCATGAGACCCATGCTGCTCGGTTGAAGCTTCACCATTGTTGGTGCAAGTTGCGGCCGAACTTGCTCCGCCGCCGCCGCCGCCGCCTCTCGCCGCCGGCCATGGGTCCAGCAAGTTTCGTGGATTCAGTTAGCACCTACAGGTGCTGGTGCTTGAGATCCAGAGCCATTATATAAAGGTTCACCATTAATGCTTTCTAGTTGTTTATATTACTTGTTGCCCACCATGTGTTCGAGGTAATGCCTCAATGAAGATTTTGATGGAATCTGGCCTTGATGTAAATATGAAAGATGTTCCAAATTGTCCCCTGAGCTTGATGCTCACCTTAGATCAAGTTGGATCTGTGTGGACTAACATTTGGAGCATTGTCGGTTTGTTAGAGAGCAAGGACATGGATCTGTTGATCCAGCAAAGGCTGGGCTGCCAATAGGGCAAGCCCTGTGCTTTTTAGGGCATTTTGAACATATGTTTAAAGCAGATTTTTGATTGGATTAATAAAAGTTAAGTTATAGTGTAATCAACCTCTAAGTGAATAGTTTGGCCCGAAGTCTATTCCGGGCTGTTTGCGAAGTCGCGACAGTGAGCTCCTGGCTAATTTGGGGTCACTGGATGCGATGCTCGCGTTAAAAATTGGTTTTGATGAGCCGGAGAAACAAAAATTCATTTAGGCTATGTTAGCAAGGTATTTTATGGCCCGAAGTTTTCCTCGGGTTTCGTGCTGTCGCAAATGTGTGAGCACGGTGTTCAGTAAGTCATTTGTCACCTGCTGGAAGTGACGGATCGTGAAAATGAGCTTCCAGTTGAAAGAACGAGCGAAATCAGTGCTCAAATGGCACTAAAAGTGTGATTTCCGGAAACCCTAGGGGTATAAATGCAAAATGGCATTGTATAAAGTTAAAAACAGGGTGTTGGTGATTCCTAAGCTTTTCGTTAGGATTCCAACGGCTTTCGTTGAGCGGAAATCGGTTATCGGATCGCAATTTGGCAAAAGTGTCAGTTTATCGGCAAATTTCTGAAAATTTTGGAAGATTCCGGGACTTCGGCGAAGTTCCCTGTTTAGTTGTCTGCACACAGTGTGTCAGTGGGTTGGATATGTGTGAGAGTCTATTTTCTGACCCGTGGTTATGATTCAGGTCCCAGCAGTCAGCCGCCATCTTGCGAGCCATCCAGCAGCCACCGTGATCATTGAGGTGGGTTTATCTTCGGTCCGGGCTTTATCAGGTTGGCCCTATGGGGTGCCGTGGTAGGTTGGACCCCTGTTTTTTGGTGTAACCCTGAGCCTATGCTTGAGCCTTTCTGTTTATTTCGATTCCAGCATTCAGTTATTACAGCTATGTTGCCTAGATATTTCAGTTGAGCTCTTTATATGCTTTCATTCTCAGCATTTAGTACGTATAGGGTTATACAGCTTGACATATACCATGTTTGTTTGGTTATCAGCTTAGTTATGCCAGCATCTCCTGTTCTATGATGCATAATAGAATAGGTGTACAGTTATGCTATTTAGTTTCAGTTACAGTTCAGATATTCAGCTTCTGTTGTTCAGATTCAGTTATATAGCATCTGTGATTATTACAGCCTTCAGCATCCCGATAGGGATTTCTCAGCTTATTGCCGTTTGTGTGGTCTTTAGACCACGAGCTTGAGCATCAGCATTATGATCGCCACAGAGCCAGCTGTTCTTTCACGTACACTAGCGGATTGATCCCCCGCAGTGGTGTACTTTACCGGTAAAGTGGTCAGCAGTGGCGACCCGTGAGCCCAGAGGGTTATGACAGCAGATTGGTGTACAGGTGGTATTTAGCCTGAGGTTCTGTGAGACCAAAAGTGGCATTTAGCCTGAGGTCCTTGGAACCAATAGTGGCATTGATTGGGTATTTATATTTGTTGTCATTCAGCATTTCCAGTTTGCAGTATTGTTAGTTACCAGCTTTGTTTATTGTATGATCATTATCTTCTCGTCAGATTTATCAGCATGATCAGTTTCTGCTTACCAGCTGTGTTTATTGCATGATTAGTCTTTATATGAGTACCCCTGTTTTCCACTTCAGCTTGCTTAGATTTTATATCTACATCTTGTTATTCAGCCTTCAGTATATCCTGCTTTTGCTATCCGCTTATCATTGTATCCGGTAGGTACGACTTGCTATTTCTCGGCCCGTCGTGCCCACTGGGATACATGTAGAGTGTATCTCACACCCCCTGGGTGACTGTTTTTCAGGTCAGTCGGGTGCTGGGAGATTGGGACGATCCAGTGAGCTGTTGCGCTAGAGTTGTCCCCTGCTATTGGCCGCAGTGGCCCAGTGCTAGTATTTTTGTTACAGCATCATGATCGTAGTTGACTCTGTATTTTTGTTGGTTGGAGTATTTGTGGATTATGTCATGAGTAGTTGTGGATGTATTAGTTGTAGAGTTTATGTTTTTGGTTTTAGCTGTTGATTATTGCTCTCTGATTGTATCGCTGTACT
>CM055066.1:4566597-4608380 GCA_029204045.2 Tillandsia leiboldiana
GACAGCCTCACTGGATCGTCCCGACACCCCACTACCCGAACGACCTGAAAAATGGTCACCCAGGGGGTGTGAGATACACTGTACATGTATCCCAGTGGGGACGACGAGCCGAGAAATAGCTAATCGTACCTACTGGGTACTAAAATCTGCGGATAGTAAAGATCGATAGGTACAGCTGAAGAATATAAAATATCTACTGATAATCAGTAATCCACAGATAAGCTAACTAGGCAGGTAAGTAATACTGAAAATCAGGGTATAATAGTGATAATCAATCATAAAGGCTGTAGATCATACATGCTGGAAATCAGGAGATATCTACAAGAATCAGGCATAAGGAACTATAAGTGATAAAGTATGTCTACAAATAATAATGCTGGAAATCAACATAACTGAACATCAATAGTACAAAGTAAGAATCATGCGTCAAAGACAGAAACCCAAGTACCCAATCATGCGCCACTCTTGGTCTCACAGGACCTCAGGCAAAGCCACTGTTCGGCACCCCATCCGCTGACATAACCCTGCTATCGTGGGCTCACGGGTCTTTCCTCAAGACCACTTTACCGGTAAAGAACAATCTCTACGGGAAGCTACCCCGGCCATGTTCGTGAAGTACAGCAGTGCGTGGCAAATCATAATGCTCAATCTCACGGTCAAGAGACCGGGTAGTCGGCAACATGCCGAGATCCCAACCGGGAATCAACAGTCTATATCTATCAATCAGAATCAATCATGCATATCTGAATAAGGCAGTATGACTAATGACATGAAACTAGCAGCAATAATCAATCATGGCATCTATGCATCAGGATATGCAAGCTGACAAGCAGATATATATAGATGTAGTGTGTCTAAGGGATCAGTGTCTATCTGTAAGATTCGTGAAATTTAAATTCGAAATAAATGAAAGAAAAAGAATGGAGTCAAATGACTCAGAATTAGAAAGAGCACAAATAGCGCAATTGACCTTTGGCTACTGTGTAAATTGCACAGTTTACGAGACAGAAATATTGCCTTTCAAATTCGAGCCAAATCTCGAAAATCCGAGATGACCAGTGCGACAGTCTCGTCGAACTGATCGAAAATGATATAGATCAAATTCAGATCCGACGATCGGATCTTCCTGAAATCAGCGAAGAAGCGGGCGGGACCCGCGACTTAAGTGAATAGTCCTGTGAACAGTAGATGAATAGTAATCCCTATTTCAAATCCCCTTAGTGCCAACGTTAGCCAATTCGCTGTCTGGACTCCGAACATAGCAATCCAGGTAGTCGTTTCGATTGGTTTCATTGATCTGAACGCAATGGCGCTGACGGAAATTCCGTTTGACCACCCTAAAGTCTCGAAAAGCGTGATAAACTGTATTCTTGTACAGTATTGATGGACCGAAAAATTATCCGGGCATTTTCTCGAAAAACAAAAATCACTACCTGATAGGTTTCGTCGAGCCGGACGTCGTGGCGAAGTCCATTTTTCATTTCGACGACTAGAATGCCTCGAAAAGCGTGAAATAAGGCGAAAAATGTAGTATTTTGCGCGAAAACCCTATATTTTATGCTCCGAATTACGTGCCGCTTTATGGAGAGGGATCTAAGTGCGAGACAAGATTGCTGTGAGGGACTGGGCACAAAATAGCGAAGTTTGAGGGACCAAAGTGCATTTTGCAACGTACACTATATATATGTATACAAGCTCGGTTAGGTTTTCCAAAAACCCTACTCCTCTTAACCCTTGCCCCAGCCGCCAGTTCCAACAGAACCCTCTCCATCTGCCGCACTCCACGGAGGTAGCGCACCGGCCGCCGCTTCGTCGCCGGAGAAAAAGAAGACAAGGAAATTCTCCTCTCGGGTTATTGGTGTGGGATGCATCAAGAGGGAGAATTGAGGATCCAAATATCAACTGAGTGTTCCTAATATTGAGTGGACCTTCCCTGTGTAGCCCGAGCCGTCGCCGTGCCTCCGGTAGCCGGCGGGAGAACCTTGTTGCCGGAAAACCTCGTTTTGACCGATCTTGGGCACGGGCGTCATCCAACCGTTGGATTTAAGATCAAAGCCGTTCATTCTCTTCCTCTTGGTGACTGCAAGGTCCTCCCGAAGTTTGAAGAAGATTGGTTGAGGGACCGCGCCGCACGACAAAGCCCTAGAACCGGACTTTTTGGATTCTCGCCGGAATTCCTCCAACCGGCGCCGCCGCTCGACCCCGTCGCCGGCCACCACTGCAGGAAGGACCCAGGAATCCAGCAGAACACTTGGGTCCAACTTGCACCGTCCCGGACTTCGCCGGCCGGAATCCGCCATTAATGGTGGCCGAAAATCACTAAGCTTTGGAAATTTGATCTCCGGCGATTGCCGGAGCTCCGTCAAGTGGGTGAACGGCCCAGGTATGATCCCTAGACCTCTGTGAAGCCTCCCATACACTTGCATGTGAAACCTAACGCGAGTTTTCTCTTCTCTGGGATTGCACCCTTGTTGTGGCCGAGGTTGCCCCGCCGCCGCTGGCGTCGCCTCTCGCCGCCGACCAATGACCCAGGTTAACTTGTAGGGACTGTTAGAAGCTTTGCATGCATTTGCATGAGTCTAATTGCAAAGTTTTTCCATCTTGCTGGTTGCACCATTGAAGGTAGCCCGAGCTCCTTCTCCGGCCGCCGCCGCCGCCTCCGGTTGCCGGCCGACCACCCAGGTATCCTCTAACCATCCCATATAGCTTTTCCTTCCATCTTAGAAGCCTTTAGATTGCCTCCTTGCTGAGTTGGGATCGGGCAAAGTATATGTGTTATATGTTTTAGAATACGCCCACCAAGTGTTCGATGTAATGCCCCAATGAACTTAAGTTCGGAATCTGAGCATGCAATGAATATGAAAGTTGTTTTAAATCATCCCCTGAGCTCAGTGCTCACTTCAGATCAAATTGGGTCTGAGTGGATGTGTGTGTGGTGCATTGTCGAAGTGTTAGAGAGCGAGGGACTTGGATCTGGTTGATCCATCAGTTTTGGACTGAAAATAAGGTGAGCCCTGGGGTCCTGGCACTGTCCAGAGACATTTTGATATATAACATTTTAGTTTTTGATGAATGTATTTAAGGTTGTATTAAAAACTAAGTGTTAAGAGAATAGTTGCCCGTAGTAGGGTTTGGGGCTGTTTGCGAAGCCGCGACAGTGTGCTCCTGGCTAATTTAGGGTCACTGGACGCGATGCTCGCGTCGGATTTAGGTTTTGAGCAGCCGAAGAAACAAAAATACTATTTGGCTATGTTGGAGAGGGAAAATCATGGCCCGAAGTTTTCCTCGGGTCTCGTGCTGCTCCCAAATGGTGAGCACGAGCTTCGTCTAGTCGTAACGGACACGCTGAAACTTACGGCGCTGTCTTTGGTATCCTGGTTTGGAAGAACGGGTCAAAACAGTGTTCAAATTGGTGTATTTATGCAAAATTAAGATTTATTAAGGACCTAAATGCAATTGGGACACGCTGGTTGTCTTTAGACAGTATTTTCACACTTACTAGGCATGTTGTTAGAGTTCCGTGGGCTCTCGTTGGGCGGGAATTGGATCTCGTTCCGTAAATCGGCGAAATCGTCGGTTTAACGGCTTTCGGCGCGAGTTTCGCGTACTTTGATGCAATAGAATGATAAATGGACGTTGTTACCTGTCTCTGGTTATTTCCAACGCTGCCCTGGTAGGTTCAGTGTCTCTCGTTTCAAGTTGGGGGCTTCCGGTGCCAAATCGGCTTTTCCGGAAGTGTTAAAGTGGCTTAATTAGTGAATCTGTGGTTTTGGGGAATATGTGAGTCCGTCCCTGATCAGTATTTCATGATTCAGGTCCTTGCAGTCTAACTCCGGCCCATGAGCCTTCTGTTGGAGTCATTGGACCGCCTACACTCAGGTGGGTTATCTTCGGTCCGGGCTTTATCTTTTCGGCCCTCTGTTTGCTTTAGTCCAGTCGGACACCTGTTCTTCTATTTAGCCCAGATTATGCTTGTGAGCCTTCTTCTGTTGATCTATTATCCTTGCTTATACTTGGACATATACCTGCTTGATTGGTCATTAGTTAGATGATAGTTCATTAGCTCATATTGGACACATATATCATGTTTGCTCGATCATTACATAGATTTGCTTTTATTCGCAGACACATATTTCTTGTATTCTAGACTGCATGATATATGATTGATATATAGACATCTGCATCCCTGTGGGGATTTCCGGCATGTTGCCGATTACCCGGTCTGTGGACTGCGAGATTTAGCATTCGCATTGTGATGATTGTGCACCTGCTGTTCGTTCGCGTACGCCGTGGGATTGATCCCCCACATTGCGTTCTTTACCGGTAAAGGGTCTGCTTGACCCGTGAGCTCGCCCCTCTTGTTGTATCACTGGGTACGGGGAGCCCCTTGGCGGTACCGATATGAGGAAACTCTCGGCTGTACCTTTTGGTACGAGGATCCTCTCGGCTATATCAATGGTACGGGGTTGCGGTTCAGCTCGGCTAGGTGGAATCCAGTATGATTGTGGTTGGCTCTGCATAGATATCTTCGCCTGAGGCCCCCGTGACCAACAGTGGCACCGGTTAGTACTTGTTGTTCTTTGTTGATGCATAGCTGATATTTCGATATTCCAGTAATTATTATCTGCAGCTCCCTTATGCTTGATTACCTGCCTATTTCAATCTTATCTGTGGATTATTTTGATTATCACCATGATTGATTCTGATATTTCTGTACCCATATCTGCTCAGTTATACTGATTATTCAGCTTTACCTATTGATCTATTACTATCCGCAGATTATTATATCCAGTAGGTACGATTAGCTATTTCTCGGCTCGTCGTGCCCACTGGGATACATGTACAGTGTATCTCACACCCCCTGGGTGACCATTTTTCAGGTCGGTCGGGTGCTGGGATGTCGGGACACGTTGGTGAGGCTGTTGCGATAGTACCGACCCTTATGTCACCAGTATATTTTATCTTCCGCATTTTATTTAAAATATTGTAAAATGACTATTGTTGTATGCGTAGTTTAGACTACTCTGGTATTGACTGTAAGTGCTTAGCCGTGCATGTATAGGAAAGGCTCTGTCCCATTTGGACAGGGAATTTACTATACATGTGGCGATCTGTTCACGCCTGAAATGATTTAAACTCTGATTTCAAAAAAAAAAAAAAAAAAAAATTATCCTGCTTTTCAAAACTCGGGGCGTGACACTATCAGAAAATCATGCGATGTATAGATGCAATCATCAGGGCCAATCATGAACAGGTAACATCAAGCACTGGTGTACATATGATGTCTAAAGAAATCAATATATGTCAAGATAGGTCATATCGATAAAATCAGCAAGGCTAATCCAAAAACAGGTGTCCGACTGGACTAAAGCAACCAGAGGGCCGAATAGATAAAGCCCGGACCGAAGATAACCCACCTGGATGTAGGCAGATCCTCGAACTCCCGCTCTGCTACTGGGAGGCTGGTGCTGAACAACTGGGCCCTGAATACACAGCTATAATCAGTAATAAACTCACACATACCCATCCCGACGACACAACAGTAACGGAACGCTTAAACGGGACAATATCGCCGATTTACCAAACAAAATCTGATTCCCGATCAACGAGAGCCCACGGGACTCTAACAAAATGCCCAGTAGGCATTAAAATACTGTCTAAGGACAGCCAGCAAGTCCAATTTGCATTTTGGTCCATAACGAATCTTAAATTGCATAAAAACCCGGAGTTAATTTACTGTTTCGACTCGTTCTAGGAATCCGGGAATCCAAAAGCCGTTCTGTAAATTTCAGCGTGTTCGTTACGACGAGACGAAGCTCGTGCTCACAAGTTTGGACTGACACGGATCCCGAAAGCAAAGTTGGCCGATAACACTTCTTTGGCTCAAATACAACTACGCAACAACTTTAACTATGTTTGATCAAATTAAGAATTTACTGGAGCATCATGATCTTGACACAATACTGAGTCAAGGGCTCACCTTTGGCACATCGGAGGCTGGCCGGAACGGCGGCCGGAGCAGCACCACCAAAGTGCCCAAGCTCGGGTTGGGTTCACTTGGAACAACACAGGCTCAGACCTGCACAGGAGGGGAGCACCAGTTAACTTTGAGTCCCAGAAGGTGACTGATCCATGTGGGGTCGAGCCCCGGCGGCCGGAGGCGGCGGCGGCCGGAGACAAGCCCGCAAAAGAATAATCAGGTGCACTTTTGGAAACGTGGGACAGGGACCATCTTGGCCTAAAACAAAATGCTGGGGGTCATCATACGGGTATTTGGATCTTACCTGGGCCGATGGCCGGAGCTCGGAACGCCGGGAATGGCCGGAGGTCGAGCTCGAAGGCAGTTCGGGTGCAACTGCAAATATCGTTATCCCTACGTTACAAACCCCATGCAACACCACGAGATGATTTAAAATAAGTTGCTGAACCTACCTGCAAGGTTGGCCGACACCGGGAGGTGGCGGCGACGCACGGTGGCGGAGCTCGGTGGAGGTTAGATGGCCGTTAATGGCGGATTCCGGCCGAGCACCTTCGAGCCGGTGCAACTTGGACCAAAAGTTTCTTGTTGGTGCCAGGGAGCTTCTGGTGGCGATGGCCGGCGTCGGGAGGCAGCGGCGGCGCCGGACGGCCGAGATCGGCCAAGGTGAAGAAAACCGGTTTCTAGGGCTTCCCTGCGCGGCGCCGATCTTCCACCGATGGCCCTCCAACTTTGTGGAGGCGCTGCAGTCGACTGGTGGAAAGATCTCAACGGTGCTGATCTTGAATTCGACGGCCGGATGACAGCAGCGCCTGGCGGCGGCCAAGAGTGCTAATTTCCGGCGACAGGGCTCCCGCCGACGATCGAGACAACGGCGACGGCCCAAACTTCATGGAGAGATTCCTCTCGAGGTCAGGAACACTCTAGAAGGGTTCAAAGGCCATTTGAAAATAAAAGTTTCTACAAGCTTACCTCGTCGAAAAACCGTGGAAGGAGAAGATGGCCGCGGCGGCGCAGGGCGGAGCCAGGTGTCGGCTCCACTCGGGCTTGGTTGCGGCTTCACCGAGGAGTCCTCAGCTTTAGCTCAGGCCACCCTGGGTCTCTGGGAGCACCTCCTCTCCTTCCCAACCGAGAGAGGGTGATATCTTTGCTCTCCTCCTTCTCCGGCGACGAGGTGGCGGCGGCCGGTGCGGTAGCTCCGAAGAGTGCGGCTGAGGGAGGTGAGGTCGTTGGAGCAGCGGCTGGGGGAAAGGCTTCGGGTTTAGGGTTTGTGGAACCCTAGCCGAGTGTACATGTGTTTATATACATGGTGCAATTTGCAATTTGCCCCTCCATCTTATTGTATTCAGAGCTCAGACCCCCCACAGCAGCTCACAATAACCATTAGGTCCCTCACATAGCAGTGGCACGCAAATCGATACATAAAATATAGGGACTACGGTGCAAAAAGCCACATTTTCACCGTATTTCACGCTTTTCGAGGCGTTCTGGTCGTCGAAACGAAAAATGGACTTCGCCACGACGTCCGGCTCGACGAGACCTATCAGGTAGCGATTTCTGTTTTTCGAGAAACTGCCCGTATCAAATCTCGGTCCATAAAATACTGTTCCAAAATATAGTTATCGCGCTTTTCGAGACTCTAGGGTCGTCAAACGGAAATTCCGTCAGCGCCATTGCGTCCAGAACAACAGAACCGTTCAAATCGACTACCTGAAGTGCTATGATCGGTTTCCATACGGTGATTTGGCGAACGTTAGCACTTAGGGGTATTCGAAATTTGGGTTCACTATTCATCTACAGTCCCAAGCACTATCCACTTAAGTCGCGGGTCCCGCCCGCTTCTTCGTTGATTTCAGGAAGATTCGACCGTCGGATCTGAACTTGCTTGATATGGTTTTCACTCGGTTCGGCGAGACGGTCGTGCTGGTGATCTCGGATTTTCGAGATTAGGCTCGGATTGAAAAGCGACATTTTAGCCTCGTAACTGTGCAATTTACACTGCAGGAAAAAGGGGGTCACTTATGATTCAAAATTCAACTCGACTTTTATTCCTTCGCTTTCATTTATTTACAACAAAATTTCAAGTTTCTACATCCGACGACCACAGAGGGCCACACATGCGCCTTCCGACGACCGGAAGAGATGCAACGGTAGCCCCCCGGCAAGAGAAAGAAGGAGAAGAGCGGAGAAGCACTCGCGATCAAAGAACCACACGTACGCCTTCCGACGATGGGAAGAGATGCGACGGTAGCCCTCCGGTGTCGGCATCAAAGAGAACATGCGCCATCCGACGACCACAGAGGGCCACACACGTGGGCGGTAGAAGACGAAGAGCGAAGGACCGCTCGGGATCAGAGAGAACACAGAGAGACACAGAGAGGCCACACGCGCGCCTTCCGACCACCAGAAGAGATGCGACGGTAGCCCTTCGGCTAGAGAGAGAACGCGAAGACCGGAGAAGAGCTGGGGGGTAGCGTTAGGGAAGAGACAGAGAGAAGGGAGGCGAAGCGGCGCTGGAGGTAGGGTTCCGGAAGAGAAACAGGGAGCAGAGAGAAAAAGCAGGCGATTAGACCGAAGCGGCGCTGGAGGTAGTGTTGGGGAAGAGAAACCAGGAGGAGAGAGAAAAAAGCTGGCGATTGGACGGGTGGGTAGAGTTACGAAGAGGCGCGGAGCAGGCTCGGAGCAAATAAAATTTTAATGAGTGGTTCGGTCGCAGATTCGGAGCAAATAAAATTTTATAGATGGTTCGGTGTAAAATTTTATAGATGGTTCGGTGGTAGGTTCGGAGATAATTTATAAGTTCTTTTCCTTCTTTTTATGTATGTATGTGTATGTGTGTATGTCACGCCCCGAGTTTTAAAAATCAGGTCTGAAATTTTTTTTTTTGTTTTGTAAATCAGAGTTCGCAAACTGGGCGTAACAGACCGCCACACGTATAGGAAATCCCCTATCCAAATGGACAGAGTCTTCCCTATACATGCACGGCTAGGCAAGTACAACGATCATCCATCATAGAGCAATAAATATCTCAACTAAACAATAAACTAATCAACAGGAATAATCCAAGATAAAACATGCTAACCTCAGTTTGAAACATCTAAATCAAATAGAAGCCGAAATACTATGAAATGATAATCAACTACTAATCATCGAGATCTCAATCACAGATATATCATCAGGGGGACAGTTCTATCGTGACGGCCTCACTCGAACGTCCCGACATCCCAACACCCGACCGACCTGAAAAATGGTCACCTAGGGGGTGTGAGATACATTGTACATGTATCCCAGTGGGCACGACGAGCCGAGAAATAGCTAATCGTACCTACTGGATACTAAAATCTGCGGATAGTAATAATCGATGGGTAAAGCTGAAATAACAGATAATGTCTACTGAAAATCGAATAATCCACAGATAAGACTGAATAGGCAGATAATCAAGCACAAGGAAACTGCAGGTAATAAATGCTGGAATCAGGGTATAACTGTAATAATCAAGCATAAGGAATCTGTAGGTAATAAATGCTGGAATCAGGGTATAACTGTAATAATCAAGCATAAGGAATCTGCAGGTAATAAATGCTGGAATAAGCAGATAGTGTCTACTGACAATCAATAAGTCAATGGGTAAGCGGAAATAAGCAGACAATGTCTACTGATAATCAATAAGTCAATGGGTAAGCTGAAATAAGCAGACAATGTCTACTGATAGTCAATAAGTGCTAATAATCATGATATAACTATAATAATCCAGCATAAAGGAACCGCAGATAAGTAATACTGAAAATCATGATATAACTGAAATAATCAAGCATAAACTGAGCAGCGATGATACAAGGTAAATAGCTACAAATGACAGTGCAAGCTGAAAACGATGCGTCAAAAAATAGAAATCCAAGTATCCAATCATATGCCATTATTGGTCTCACAGAACCTCAGGCAATACCACCGATCAGCACCCCATCCGCTGACAATAACCCGGCACTCACAGATGCAATCGGGCTCACGGGTCCCCTCTCTGGACCACTTTACCGGTAAAGAATAATCTCCACGGGGAGTGACCCCGGCCATGTTCGTGAAGTACAGCAGTGCGTGGCAAATCATAATGCTCAATCTCACGGTCTAGTGACCGGGTAGTCGGCAACATGCCGAGATCCCAACAGGGAATCAATCATCTGTATATATCTATCAGGATCTATCATGCATATCTGAATATAAGGGCAAATATCTCTGGGTATAAATGCAGAATATAACCAATGGCAGGAATCCACAAGCATGATCAGACCATGAAAATCTACTGTACTCCGATATGAAACTGACAAGCATGTATACAGGATATGTCCAAGGAGATCAATGTAAATCATGTGGAGTATATGGCATATAGGCAAAATCATCAGGACTAAATCAAGAACATAAAGCAAGTATCATAGGTGACAGGAAATATCAGGCATAATCAGAATCGCGACATCTATGTACCAAGATATAAAAGCTGACAAACATGTGTACATGATATGTCTAAAGAGATCAATGTCTGTCAAGATAGGTCATATGACATATAGATAAAATCAGCAGGGCTAATCAAGAACAGGTGTCCGACTGGACTAAAGCAACCAGAGGGCCGAAAAGATAGAGCCCGGACCGAAGATAACCCACCTGGATGTAGGCAGATCCTCGAACTCCCGCTCTGCTACTGGGAGGCTGGTGCTGAACAACTGGGCCCTGAATACACAGCTATAATCAGTAATAAACTCACACATACCCCTCCCGACGACACAACAGTAACGGAAAGCTAAAACGGGACAATATCGCCGATTTACTGAACAAAAATCTGATTCCCGATCAACGAGAACCTACGGAATCCTAACAAGATGCCCAGTAGGCATGAAAGCACTGTCTAAAGACAGCCCGTGTGTCCAAATTGCATTTAGGTCCATAATATATCCTAATTTGCATAAAAACACTAACATTATCACTTGTTTCAACTCGTTCTTGAAATCCGGGAATCCAAAAACAGCGCCGTAAGTTTTAGCGTGTTTGTTTCGACAAGACGAAGGCCGTGCTCACAGGTTTGGGCTGGCACGGGGCCCGAGGGCAAAGTTGGCCCATAAAAACTAAAGTCCACAATATCGTACTTGGCTATTTCTATCAAACTATGCATGCAACTCAAGATTTAATGTGAGCACCATGATCTTGATACAATACTGGGTCGAGGGCTCACCTTTAGCACGTCGGAGGCTGGCCGGAACAGTGGCCGGAGCAACGTGGTGCACCAAACAATGCAAGCCAAGGCTCGGGTTTGGTTCACTTGGAGCAACACAGGCTCAGTCCTGTTACAGAGGTGAGCAACAGTTAGAGGTAGGTCCCAGAGGGTGGCTGGTGCAAGCTGGGTCGAGCTCCGGTGGCCGGAGGCGACGGCGGCCGGAGAAAATCCGGAATAGATGATTCGGGTGCCACTTTGGAACCCAACAACAGAGGTGCCCTAGCCCAAAACCAAAATGGTGGGGATCTTAAAATAAGTATATAGGGCTTACCTGGGTGTATGGCCGGAGCCCGAGTCGCCGAAGATGGCCGAAGATCGAAGCCAGGTGCAACTCGGGTGCAGCAGCGGGAATTGTTCATCCAGACGTTAAAGATGCCATGCAATGCCATCATCGACATAGAAATGATCAACTAAGCCTACCTGGACGGTTGGCCGGCGTCTGGAGGCGACGGCGACGCGCGGCGACGGAGCTCGGCCGAGCTTGATGGCCGTTAATGGCGAATTCCGGCCGAGGGCCTTCGGGCCGGTGCAACTTGGACCAAAAGGTCCCACTCGGTGCCAGGAAGCTTCTGGTGGCGATGACCGGCGGCGCGGGTGAGCGGCGGCGCCGGGCGGCCAAGATCGGCCAAGGTAGAAGAAGACCGGATCTAGGGCACGTCCGATCGAGTCCGATCCTCAACCGATGGCCCTCCAACTTCGTGGAGATGCTGCAGTCGACGAGAGGGACGATCTCAACGGTTCTGATCTTGCGCTTACTGGCCGGATGAAGGCGGCGCTCGAGATAGGCCAAAACCGCAAGTTCCCGACGATAGGAGCTCCCGCCGATGATCGGGACGACAGCGATCACCCTCCCTTCAGATGAGAGGTCCACGCAATGTCAGGAACCCATTGGGGTGATCCCTGGGCCTTTCAAAATAAAAGAAACCAAGAACTCACCTCGCCGGAAAACTGCAGGAAGGAGACACCCTTCGCGGCAGCGCACGGCGGCGGCTGGCGTCAGTTCACCCCGGGCTCGGCTGCGGCTTCACAAAGGACACCACAGGGAGGGATTTGATCAACTTGAGTCCCTCCCAAACACCTTCCTCCCTAAGAACCCGAGGGAAGGTGGGTTTCTTGATCCTTTTCTTCACCGGCGACGGGGTGGCGGCGGCCGGTGCGCGATCTCCGATGGGTGCGGCAGGAGGGATGGATTCTGTTGGGGTTGCGGCTGGGGGAAATGGCTACGGGACTTAGGGTTTTTGGAGATGCCCTAGCCGAGTATGCATATATTTATATGCATGGTGCAAATTTGTATTTTGACCCCTCTAAGCCATTCATTTCCAACCCAGTCCCTCATAGTTTAAATATCTCGCACTTAAATCCCTCTCCAAGCAGTGGCACGCAATTCGAGGCATAATACAGGGTGTTATTGTGCAAAAAGCCGTATTTTCACCGTATTTCATGCTTTTCGAGGCGTTTCTGTCGTTGAAACGAAAAATGGACTTCGCCACGACGTCCGGCTCGACGAAACCTATCAGGTAGCGATTTCTGACTTTCGAGAAACTGCCCGGATAAAAACTCGGTCCATAAAATACTGTTCCAAAATACAGTTATCGCGCTTTTCGAGACCCTAGGGTCATCAAACGGAAATTCCGTCAGTGCCATTGCGTTCAGAACGACGAAACCGTTCGAATCGACTACCTAGAACACTATGATCGGAGTCCGGACAGCGAATTGGCTAACGTTGGCACTTAGGGAAATTCGAAATAGGGTTACTATTGATCTACGGTTCCAAAGCACTATTCACTTAAGTCGCGGGTCCCGCCCGCTTCTTCGCTGATTTCTGGAAGATCCGACCGTCGGATCTAAACTTGCTTAATATCGTTTTCTATCGGTTCGACGAGACGGTCGCGCTGGTGATCTTGGATTTTTGAGATTAGGCTCGGATTGAAAAGCGACATTTTAGCCTCGTAAACTGTGCAATTACACAGTGGAAAAAGGGGTCAACTGGATTTTTCATTCTTTTTCTCTTTATTTATTTACAATAAAATTCAAGTTTTTACAGTGTATGTATCTGTGTATGTATGCATGTATGCATGAATGTATATATATATATATATATATATATATATAAGTATTTCTTTATTATTTTTTATAATGTTATATGTAAAGTTATTTTTTTTTTTGTTTTTTAATAAATTATTATATCAAAAGGTACAAATCTAGGAAATACACATATATATGACAAAAAGGTCACCCACTTTATAGTGTGTAATATATTGGTGCAATTTCACCAAATCAAAATCAGGTTAATACTCTGAACAAAATTATAAAATAGTTGAGTATGAAAATCAAAATTTCAACCAAACTTCCAAGGCCAAATTGCTATGATTGGCATACCAATACTCATAAAAAGTTCCATGGACTAAAATTGCAACCAATCCAGAAGATCTTTTTATTAAATCTACTAAGATTCTAATAATTTCACAAGTCATTCCATCCTATTATGGCATTAGGAGATTTTCTGCAAAATCGTTTCAATCTCATAATATATCACTTTATACATTTTTAAAATTGTCGCATTAGGGTAATTATAATAATTATTTATTATTTTTAGGATATATCCTTAAGATTTGCTATGATGTTCATTTAATGGTGATGTGATGTACCGGATTTTCTCTCATTTAAGGGTGATTTGATATTAGTAGATTTCTTTGGGATATATTTTTTAGGATATCCATCAGATTTGGTGCAATGTTGCGGTCTGATATCTTAAGATTTGTTCCCAGTGTATACAAAATTGTGTCAAACTCATAATATCTAAATATAACACTATATACATTTTTAAAATTGTATCTTTAGGGTGATTTGTAATAATTAGTTTTGTTTGCTTTAAGATTTGCTATCATTTTTGTTAATTGAGGGTGATGTGATGTGCCAGATTTGGTCATATTTAAGATTAATGTGATGCGATGTGCCAGATTTGTCATTTGAGGGTGATGTGATATGCCAGATTTGGTCTCATTAATGTGATGTGATGTGCCAGATTTGGTTATATTTAAGTATCTTTTTAGGATTTTCATAAGATTTAATGTGATGTAATATTTCTAGATTTTTTTTATATTATTATCTAAATGTACTTATAAGATTTGCTATTTTTTTACTTAGTCATTCCATCGCATCATATAATAATAATAATCTATTGGTATTATAGTAATATATATTTTCTCAAAAAAAATAGGGGATATAGTAATATTCCTGCCCTACTTATAATAGTATAAGTGATTTTATCTTATATTTACTAATGCCTAAATAATTTGACCCTAAACCTTAAACCCATATAATCTCTTAATAATATTACATCACATTCTTTTTACTCATATATAATATTTTATTTAAAATATTTGGGGAAATATAAAAATTGTATACATTTTTTTAATTCATATTTTTTTATCATATCTTTCTACATATCCTATTCACTAATTTCCAAATCACCTATAATAGTCAATATGAAATAAAATTACTTAATATATAATATACTTATATGTAAAATATTTATGAATTAATAAATATGAAATAAAATTACTTAATAGTATTTTTTACATGCATACTATATATTTAATATATATATGTTGGTAGAGAGGAAGTAGTCATATGTAAGATTTTTCTATGTTTGGGGATTAATAAAAATGAATTTTAATTATCTAATACAAATTCCTACATACATACTATATATTTAATTATACTATATATTTAACCGATAATTCATGAATAAACATAAGGTTATGTCGTTTCTTCATTTTGCTTTAAAGAACAGTTGAATTACACATAAAGGAAGCAACCAAACAGAACTAAAAACTACCAATAAATAATGAAGAGGAAATAATGTGATAATATTAGGACATTTGTCGGAAAATGCGCGCATTCCCTTTGTTTTTTAACCATAATTTTTGATTTTTTACCATAATTTTTTAGCCATATATTTTTCATAGTAAATCTCCTAATATCAAGGGTGATGTGATAGTTTTATTAATTAGCTATTATGTTGTATATCTTTTTAGGATATGCATAAGATTTGTAGATTTTTTATGATTAGATGGTATATTATAGGAATACAGTATAAATCTACTAATAAGATTTGTAGATTTTTTAGTTTGAATCATTTGTAGTTTTATTAATTAGCTATCATGTTATCTGTGATGTGATGTGATTTTTGTATTTTTTTATGATTAGATGGTATATTATGGTGTAAATCTGCTAATAAGATTTGTTATAATTTCAAAGTCATTCAATCCTATCATGACATTAGGAGATTTTCTACAAAATCTTTTTAATCTCATAATATATCTAAATATTAAACTTTATACATTTTTAGAATTGTCACATTAGGATAATTGTAATAATTACTTAGGGTAATTGTAATAATTAGTTATTATTAGGATATCCATCAGATTTGCTAATGTTGTTGTAGTGTGTTGTTATCTTAAGATTTGTTCCCATCATTAGAGATCATTAGAGGGTATAGAAAATTGCTATTGCTATCATTTAGGATATATCTTTTTAAGAATATATCCTTTTTATTTGAGGGTGATCTAATGTGCCAGATTTGGTCTCATTTAACATTAATGTGATGTGATGTGCCAGATTTGGTCTTATTTAAGATTGATGTGATATATATTCATAAGATTTAGTATTGTGATGTGATATAATATTTATAGATTATTTGTATATTATCATCTAAATCTACTTATAAGATTTGGTTTTACTTAGTCATTTCATCACATCATATATTAATAAAATAATAGGGGATATAGTAATATTCCTACCCTAAGTATAGTAAATTTCATAGTATCAAAATATAAAAATTCTATCCATCTTAAAAATTCACATTTATATTTTATAATTCATTCATCTAACTTCGAGAATGAAGTGACATTAGAAGATTTCCTACATATTTGAAAGTGATGTTTGTATATATCGATAATTATTACGTTTGATTCTGATGTGATATTAGAATATTTGATATCACTACTTTTTTTTTATATATATTATCATCTAAATCTACTTATAAGATTTTCTTTTACTTAGTCATTCCATCACATCATATATTAATATTAATAAAATAATAGGGGATATAGTAATATTCCTACCCTAAGTATAGTAAATTTCATATTATCAAAATATAAAAATTCTAGCCATCTTAAAAATTCACATTTATATTTTATAATTCATTTCTCTAACTTCGAGAGTGAAGTGACATTAGAAGATTTCCTACAGATTTTCTACAGATTTGAAAGTGATGTTTGTATATATATCGATAATTATTAGGTTTGATTCTGATGTGATATTAGAATATTTAATATCACTATTTTCTTTTTTTTTTTTATATTATCATCTAAATCTACTTATAAGATTTGGTTTTACTTACTCATTCCATCACATCATATATTAATAAAATAATAGGAAATATAGTAATATTCCTACCCTACTTATAATAGTATAGTAAATTTAAAAATTGTATCCATTTAAAAATTCATGTTTATATTTTATAATAAGATTTAGTATTGTGATGTGATATAATATTTATAGATTATTTGTATATTATCATCTAAATCTACTTATAAGATTTCGTTTCACTTAGTCATTTCATCACATCATATATTAATAAAATAATAGGGGATACCCTAAGTATAGTAAATTTCATAGTATCAAAATATAAAAATTCTATCCATCTTAAAAATTCACATTTATATTTTATAATTCATTTCGAGAATGAAGTGACATTAGAAGATTTCCTACAGATTCCCAATAGATTTGAAAGTGATGTTTGTATATATCGATAATTATTAGGTTTGATTCTGACGTGATATTAGAATATTTGATATCACTATTTTTTTTTGTATATTATCATCTAAATCTACTTATAAGATTTGCTTTTACTTACTCATTCCATCACATCATATATTAATAAAATAATAGGGGATATAGTGATATTCCTACCCTACTTATAATAGTATAGTAAATTTAAAAATGATCTCCATGTTAAAAATTGATATTTATATTTTATAATTCATTTCTCGACAATGAACTGACATTAAATGATTTTCTACACATTTTGTTCAGATTTGAAAGTGATATCCATAATTATAGATTTGATTCTGATGTGATATTAGAATATTTGATATGATATTGTACTGAAAAATGTGTCAGACCTAACATACGTACTCCTTTCTTCCTATGCTTTTCCTATAAATATACATTCATTGATTCATTGATTGTGTCCTTTATTATTAACTCTTTCTATTTTCAATTCATAAAAGGTAATATGTTCTCTCTCTCTCTATAATTTAAAGAGAGATAATAAAGAATTTAAAGAGAGATAATAGTGAATTCACTATTCTCTTATTCCATTTCTAGAATAACCATCATTTATTCTCTATTAACTGCTCTACTATTCCCTAGGTGTCCTTTTACTTTTGTACTATTTCCTAGGGGTACTGTGCTCACTGCTTATAAGGTACGGCTCTTTCCGTGTATGGTTTATAATTCGCTAACTTTGATTTCCTTCGCTATTTCGGTTTTTGCTATTTGGGTTCTTTTTTATTAGTTTGACTGCACTTTGGTTTCTTTTGCTTTCCGTATACCGTTGTCTTCTCCTTTTCGGTTTCCGCGTGGGTTCTCCTTGCAATTTTTTTCCCTATGTTTTGTTTTTTGCCGCCAACTTTTACCATTTACATTCAGATTTTTCCTTACCTATTTGGCTATGATGCTAAGAAGAAACGGTCTTTGGTTTGGTTTTCCTTTCACGGGCAACCAATCTCCGCTTAATTCTTGGTGGTGGTTTGGATGGCCTTTGATTGATGACTACCTACGACCGTTATCTCCCTTGGCTTGGTATCTTTTTTCTTTACACATTGGCCGCTATGATGTTAAGGAGAAATGGACTTGGGTTTAATTTCCCTTTCACTGGCAACCAACCTCCGCTTAACTCTTCGTGGTGGTTTGGATGGCCTTTGATTGATGGCTACCTACGTCCGTTAGTCCCCTTGGCTTGGTATTCTTTTCCCCTAGCACGTTGGTTACCTATTTCTCATGACTCTTTGATTTACTGTTAACGTGTTGTTTCCCGTCATCCATGTGCATGAATTTTTTCTTTGTTATTGTTCGGTTTCCTGTTTTTATTTGTATAGTACAGGTTATTCCTTGCGGTTTTTTCCTTGCGGTTGCTAGCCTCCTGCGTTTTCCTTATGCTGTCTGTTATGCCACCCATAGTACTTTCCAAAGTTTATGCTTACTTTTTTTCGCTTTTTTGTCCACACTTCTGCGGGCTCTTCCAGTTGCTATTATGACGAATATAGTGATTTCATTTGCACGCCTGCTGCGCGATGTTTGCGAGCAGGTTCATATGGACGTCCCCCCGTGTATTGTTTCGGTCAATCCAGACGGTCAATACATAGCATATATAGATGTTCACGTGGCGCGAAATGAGTCTATTGTCGAGGTCATGCGTTGTTGGAGCGGGCCATCTTCCACCTCCTCCCTCGCTGCGGAGGAAGCTTCCCGCAATGCAGTCAAGCGCTTGGTTCAAGAGTTGGACCTACACATTAGAGATGCCAACTATGATGACGCTCTGTTTTATAAAAACATGAATGACCAACTTACTATGAGTCTCTCTAACCTCGCAAGCCAGTATAACAAGCTGGTTTGGGATTATAATTTTCTGAAAGATTGTTACGTCACGGCTGCTAGCGAGAAGAACGGGCTTGTTGCTGACCGACTTAAGATCCAACAGGCAATTGAAGAATGCAACAGCGTTCTCAATGCTCAGCCCCCCCTCCCGACGCAATCCTCTTTACCCACTGCCGATTCCTCTTTCCCTGTTTAATGTCCTCCCGTAGTGCAGATAATTCCCGTGGTTTTGTAATAAAGAAACACTAATCTTTTTTGTTACAGTCTGCTCCGTGCCCCAGAGCTGTCCTCTCTATTTCTCTCTCTTCCCAACCTAGCGCCGAACCTCCCCCTCTCTCTCTCCCGCACCCCGAAGCCACTTCTCTCTCTTCCGCTGCCAAACCTCCCCCTGTCTCTCTCTCCCGCTCCCGACCCCACTTCTCTCTCTTCCGCTCCCGACTCCTCTCTCTCTCTCTCTCTCTCTCTCTCTCTCTCTCTCTCTCTCTTTCTCTTCGGCGCTCCTCCCTCGAGCGCTCCCCCGCGCGGCGGTGGAGCACCCGACCTTCCTCCGCCGTGTCTCCTCCGCCGCCCCCTCGCCGGAGCTCGGCGCAGGCGGAGAGGAGGAGGCGCTGAGCCCGGCGGAGGCGCGGCGCCCGGTGCGGCTGATGAACGTGGGGACGACACTGCACTGATCGGTGATGATCGCCTCCGGGGTGGGGTCGAGGAGGTCCTGGACGGCCCTGATCGACGCCACGTCATCGTCATCGTCATCTTCCTCCTCCTCCTCCTCGGCGAAGAATTCGATGGTGAGTTGTGGTGGGTTCGATTCGAAGAACCCCCAAAGAGGAAGTTTTGTTTGGTGAACTGTTAATTCGGGTTTTTGGTTGCAATCAAAGGTGATGATTTGGCCCTCGACCTCTTCACCGAGAGTCGTCCGCAGCGAAAGGAGGCATCCCACCGCCAAATCCTCATCGTTGGTTCCGTCCATCGCCGCCGTCGATTCTGCTTCTTGCGCCGCCCTTCCTCCGCGCAGAATGGTTACTAAATTTTATTTTAGTTATTAATATTATTATTATTATTATTATTATAATAGATTAGTTTCGTATAATTTTCTCTAAACATATCAAATTATAAATATATTTTTATAAAATTTATTTTTTTATATTTATTTTTTTAAAATATTTTAAATTATTCATATAATATATATATATATATATATATATATATATATATATATATATATATATATATATATATATATATATATATATAAAATTTGTTATTATTAATTTATTGTGAAATATTAATTTTATCATTGTAAATATTTTTTTTCAAAAATTTCAACTTTTAAAAATTATATTTATAGTTAAATATAATATTTGAAAGGTAAAAAAATTAATTTTTAACGGATATCGACGGTAGGGATATATATGAACAACTTAAAATATTTTAAAAAATAATTATAAAAAATTAAATTTTATAAAAATATATTTATTTTTTGATATATTTATAAAAAACTGTATGAAACTAACTCTATTTTAATTATTTTACTGTAAGAATTCGAAATATCTTATTTTTAATAAATAGATTAAAAGTGAATTTTGAGCTGGTTTTGAATTCAAAAGATCTTTGTTGACCTAATTGGTCAATCGCCAGTGTGCAAGTCGCACTATTTACTAGGCAAAAAGGCTATCTTCCAATCCGGACGTAATCTTGGAAATCCGAGATGACCGTTGTGATCGTCTCGTCGAACTGAGCGAGATTCATATTCAGCACTTTTCGATCTGACGGTCGAATCTTCCAGAAATCAGCGAAGAAGTGGACGAATCTCGCGACCAATGTAACAGTGGCCTTTGCGCACAGTGCAATAAGTGATTTACTGTAGATGAACAGTAACCCAAATCTTCGGGACTCCGGTGAATGCAATGCTGACTGATTCACTGTTCGGATTCCGAACATAGTGATCCAGGTAGTTGTTTTGAACGGTTTCGTCGTTCTGGACGCAATGACACTGACGAAATTTGCATTTAACGAGCCTAAAGTATCGTAAAGCGTGCCGAACTGTATAATTTACAGTATAAGATGAAATTTAAAAATTATGGAGCTAAATTTTAGCGAACCAAAATTGCTACCTGATAGGTTTCGTCGAGTCGGACGTCGTGGCGAAGTCCATTTTTCGTTTCGACGACTAGAACGCCTCGAAAAGCGTAAAATACGGCAGAAAACGTGATAAATTGCGCGAAAACCCTATAGTTTGTGCCTCGAAAACCGTGCAACTCCTTGGAGAGGAACTTAAGTGCGAGACTAAAATGCTGTAAAGGACCCAGCCCTAAATGTCATTAGTAGAGGGACTAAAGTGCAATTCTACCATATACTCTATATATCACTACCCTCGAGCTAGGGTTTCTAGAAAAAGAACCTAAGCCCCGTAGCCCTCTTTTCCCCCAGCCGCAACCCCAACAACTCCCCTTCTCTGCCGCACTCCACGGGAGCCCCGCACCGGCCGCCGCTTCATCGCCGGAGAAGCCCAAGAAAACGAGCTTGAACTCGGGTTTTGGTGTTGTTGGAGAAGGAAGCATCAAGGAGGCCAAGTTGTTTCAAAACCTTCCTGTGAACCCCTCTGTGAGGTCGACACCCAGCCTGGGTGAAGCCGCCGCCGAGCGCCGCCGCGGCCATCACCCTTCTTTTCCAATTGCTCCGGCGAGGTAAGAGGATGGAATTAAGTTATTTTAACTGGCTCAGGGGTGTGTCTAAAGTGTTGCTGACGTTGATACGATCTTTTCTGTGAAGTCTGGTCCATCACCGTTCATCCTGTCGCCGGCGGGATAACTTGTCGCCGGAATTTCCATAAGTGGCCGATCTTGATCTCGAGATTGATCCGGCCGTAGTACCCAAGATCAGAACCGTTGATCTTGCTCCTCTCGGTGACTGCAAGCTGCTCCCGAAGATTGGAATGGATCGGTTGAAGATCCACGGAGATCCAGCGTGCCCTAGAACAGGCTAAATTGCACTCTCGCCGGAACTCCTTCAACCGGCGCCGCCGTGCACCCGAGCCGCCGGCCAACCGCCCAGCAAGCACCAGGGGACCGAGAGGAGGGTCTTGGTCCATCTTACGCTGGCCTGGGAGTCGCCGGCCGGAATCCGCCATTAGAGGTGGTCATCTTCACCGAGCTTGGGTTGGCTTCGAGCTCCGGCGATTACCGGCGTTTTCCTCCGCCGGGCTGTGACTCAGGTGAGTTAATTGGGTTGTCTAGTGAAGTATTGTGCATTTGCATGGGTTTATTAACGTCGGGATTTTGATTTCCAGGGTTGCACCTGAGATTTGCATTCGAGTCGGACTCCGGCCATCTCCGGCGGTCCGGGCTTCGGCCACCTCTACAGGTAAGACCTAGATGCCTTTTATATGAGTCCCATGATTTTGGTTTAGGTCTGGGGCACCCCCCTGTAGCTCGGTTGCATCCTTGCACCAAATTGTCGTTTTGGGTTGGTCTCCGGCCGCCGCCGCCTCCGGCCACCGGGGCTCGACCCAACATGGATCAATCAGCATCTGAGACCCCCTTTTTACTGATGCTCACTTCCTCATCAGGACTGAGCCTGGTTGCTCCAATAACCCTTCATCCGAGCCTTAGTTGCATTGTTGGTGCACCACTTTGCTCCGGCCAACTCCTCCGGCCGATCTCCGACGCACCCAAGGTTAGCATTACTGTCTTGGATCACCCTTCAGTGCAATGCTACTGTTATACTTTAAAAAGATCATGTATATGTTAAGTTATGGCATAATGGTATATTGGACTATAAAGGATTATGGGCCAACTTTGTAATCAGGCCTCGTGCCAGCCCAAATCTGTGAGCACGGGCTTCGTCTTGTCGTAACGGACGCGCTGAAAGTTACGGCGCAACTTTTGGATTCCCGAATTTCAAGAACGAGTCGAAACAAGCCGTCAATTTAATGTTTTAATGCAAATTAAAATATATTATGGACTAAAACGCAATTTGAACCCGCTGGCTGTCTTTAGACAGTGTTTACACACCTACTAGGCATCTTGTTAGAATTCTGTAGGTTCTCGTAGATCGGGAATCGGATTTCTGTTCGATAAATCGACGATATTATTCGGTATAAGCACTCCGTTACTGTCGTGTCGTCAGGGATGGGTATGTGTGAGTCTATTACTGATTATAGCTTCTTATTCAGGGCCCAGTTGTTCAGCACCAGCCTCCCAGTAGCTGTGCGGGAGCCGAGGATCTGCCTACATTCAGGTGGGTTATCTTCGGTCCGGGCTTTATCTTTTCGGCCCTCTGGTTGCTTTAGTCCAGTCGGACACCTGTTTTTGGTTAGCCATGTTGATTGGATCATGTACTCCTATTCTCGGTTATATCTGATGAGTTCATCTATACGCCATATGATTTTCCTGATAGACAATGATTCTTTAGATATAGCATGTACACCTGCTCATCAGCTTTTATATTCCAGTACATAGATGTCATGATCGGATTTTACCTGCTATTTCCTTTCATCTGTGATGTTTGCTTGATATTCAGATATGCATGATAGATCTTGATCGATATGATAGATGATTTCCCTGTTGGGATCTCGGCTTATTGCCGATTACCCGGTCAGTGGACCGTGAGCTCGAGCATTTGCATTATGATCGCCCGCACCGTTGTACTTCACGTACACTAGCGGATTTGCTACCCGCAGTGGTGTACTTTACCGGTAAAGTGGTCAGCCGTGGTGACCCGTGACCCCCAGGGGGGAATGGCAACCAGGTGGTGCCAGGTGGGCAGTTTGCCTGAGGTCCTCGTGACCAATAGAGGCATATGATTGGGTACTTGATATTCTTGTGATTGATGCACAGCTTTTATACTTCCATGTTCTAGCATGCCTATTGCAGTACCTATTATTGTTCAGTACATTTCGATTATCAGTGGTTTTGCCTGAGGTCCCCGTGACCAATAGTGGCATTGATGAGTACTTGATATTCTGGTGATTGATGCATAGCTCATATACTTTCTTATACTAGCATGCTTTACTTCAGTTAGACTTGATTCCCACCATGATTAATTCTGATATTCTTTATACCCGCATATGCACAGTATTATGATTATGATACATTCCTCTAGTAGGACTGGCACCGATTAGCAGTACCCTTTCTTTATTTTCCCGATAGGGTACTCGTTATATGCAGTATTATGATTATACTTCCTGCCAGTTTGTTTCATGTATCTACTATTTGATTTTTAGTAGACCTGTTATTTGATCACTCAGTCGTCTGCTCGATATTATACAGTCATTGATTTCCAGCATTTATTATCTGCAGTCCCCTTATGCCTGATTATGACAGTTATATCCTGACTTCCAGCATTTATCTTCAGCAGTTTCCCTATGCTTGATTATCTGACTATTTCAGTTATTTGTGGATTTTTGTTGATTATCAGTTGATCTTATTTGTTATTCAGCTTTACCCTATGATTTTTACTATCCGCAGATTATTGTACCCAGTAGGTACGATTAGCTATTTCTCGGCTCGTCGTGCCCACTGGGATACACTCCGGTGTGTCTCACACCCTCGGGTGACTGTTTTTCAGGTCGCTTGGGTGATGGGATGTCGGGACACGTTGGTGAGACGATGGCGATAGTATCGACCCATATGTAGTCAGTATATTTCTTTTTCCGCATTTCAGTTTACTTAGTATAGATGGACTAGTTTTGTATGCGTAGTTTAGACTACTCTGGTATTGACTGATTGTGATTAGCCGTGCATGTATAGGAAAGGCTCTGTCCAGTTGGGCAGGGAATTTACTATACATGTGGCGGTCTGTTACGCCCGGTTTGCGAACTCTGATTTATAAAAAAAAAAAAAAAAAAAAAAAAAAAAAAAAAAAAAAAAAAAAAATTAGCCTGCTTTTCAAAACTCGGGGCGTGACAGATTAGATGGTATCAGAGAAATATGTATACGGTACCTAGGAAAGATGGATTAGGAACTGGTTAGGATGAACCCTAGGATGACTTGTCACGTGAGAGCGCTGGGGTATGTTGAGTATTGGGGTTAGAAACACAGGCTATAACTAGTGGAGTCTGTTTCTAATCTGACTGCATCGTTGCAGCGATGGCACGTCCTCCTGGTCGTGGGCGAGGACGGGGTGCGGGCACAGGCCGAGGAGTCGGCCGACCACCCAGGGTGCCGAGTGAGCCCGTTGATCAGGGCCGCATGGAGCGACTAGAGGCTCAGGTGACGACCCTGGCGGGGATGTTCCAACACTTTATGCAGCAGCAGACAGCTGCTCCTGCCCCACCTGGTCCCCCACCCGTCGTTCCAGCTGCTACACCGCCGGTCGCACCCCCTGTTGCACCGGCCGCTGCCGAGCCTACGGGTTTAGCGGAACTGTGATAACCGCGGATTCTTTTTATCTTCCTGGACTTTCCTTTGATCTTATTGAACCGTTTCTTTGACTAAGGGGTCCGGGGGTGACTTATATTTTTATTGTTTCTGGGCAGATCGTCGGGGCTCGCGGGTATTTTTGGATAATAATGCTCGTGAAACGGAGAACGGCGACGCGATCGGTTTTGGATTCCGACTCCGGAATCTCCCGAAATAAATTCCGAAAGTTTAGTACGGTTCAGGCGACTTCCACAGGTACCGAGGCAGACCGGACCCTGGTTCGCACCCAAATCGACCAGTCTTTTCGTTTGAGGTTTGGGATTTACCCACCCCATTTCACATTCGCCCGATCATTTATTTTTCAATTTGGGTTTAATCTGATTGCGCCTAAACAGCTAATTAACTGGCGTTGGGGAATTAGGTTTTAGGAACCCCTTCTTTTTCCTCTTACCTTAACGCACGATACCCCGAGCGCGGACGAGGAACGGTTTCCCCAAACCCTCCTCTTCACGTAGATCGGCGTGGAGCACCGCGGCGGAGCGATCGAGGAGAGGGAAGAACACCGCGCACCCTTTTTTCCCCCGGAACCGGGCACGCAAGAACGGACGATCCCTCCTCTCCCAACCATCGTCGTCGTAACCGAGGTGAGACGGAGGTTTTACGGTTCTTGGTTAGTTCTTGGTTGTCTTCTTGTTGCTTGCTTTCGGTAAGGGGGGGGGCACAGGCGACGGATTCTCCGGAATCCGGCGCATGTGCGAAACCCCCCCCCCCCAGGCGGGCGGCGTACCCGTGTGAGCCGCACGGGGCTGGGCACGCACCCAGCCCCGCATGCGGGCAGTGAGCCGCACGGGGCCGGGCACGCGCCCAGCCCTGCGTGCGGGGGTGGCCCGCACGGGGCCGGGCACGCGCCCAGCCCCGCATGCGGGGGTGACCCGCACGGGGCCGGGCCCGCGCCCAGCCCCACGTGCGGGGGCGACCCGCACGGGGCCGGGCACGCGCCCAGCCCCACGTGCGGGGGCGACCCGCACGGGGCCGGGCACGCGCCCAGCCCCACGTGCGGGGGCGACCCGCACGGGGCCGGGCACGCGCCCATGAACCCGCACGGGGCTGGGCACGCGCACAGCCCCTTGTGCGGGCGGGGAGCCGCTCAGGACCGGACGCCGGATCGGCGGGTCATGCCGCGTGACCGACCGGGGGAGGCGGTTTGACCGTGATATTTATTCGAGTCTGGGTGCTGACTTTTCCTTTCGGCAGGTGTGTGTGAGTCCGGGCGAGCGTGTCGGGACGCGAGGAAGGTCGAGCATTGATCGCTACAAGTGACAGGTGGGTTTGACTATGGTGTTTAGCGTCGGTCTTTGGCAGTCATTTTACTTTCGATATTACATGTTAGCGGGGTACTTGTGAGCACACGTGTTACCGTTTTTCTTTGGATTATACATGATAGCAGTTATAGTTTACTCTTGGTTATACCTGATAGCGGTTATAGTTTACTCTTGTTTATACATGATAGCGGTTATAGTTTACTCTTGTTTATACATTATGATGCTGACATGATAGCGGTTATGGTTACTTTGCTCGAGGCTGCAGCACGCGCACCCGCGGTTTGGCCACCGCAAAGGGTGCGCTTTTCCGGAAAAGCGGTCTATTGACCCGTGTATACCCACGAGGTGACGTAGTGGGGCCCCTTATGTAGTTGTGGGGTTTGAGGCGCCGAGGTGCGAGCGGTGCGACCCGTCGGTTTAGTTGCCCGACGTGGTCGGGTATTGCAGGTACGGTACGGCCGTCGGTTTAGTTGTCCGACGTGGCCAGGTATTGCAGGATACAGGGGTGCAGGTTGTCTTTTCCCTTTGAGGGGAGGGGTTGCTCCGGTTGACTTTACGGTTTGTTTTACTACTTTTCCTGCTCTACTATCATTCGTTACTGACTTCCCACGTGGTGACAGGGTCCAGACGAGGGGAGAGGTAGGCGACGGTGAAGACGGGGCAGGAGCTTCCGGGGCGCTGGGGACCCTGGACTGTATTTCCTCTTTCACCATTACATTTCATTTGCATTGTAGTTATTTGTGAGGTTCTCGATACCCTCGTGGGGTCGGCGTGGATGTCGATACGGTTTACATTTAGTTGTCCTCTTATACTTTTATTCTTCCTTTCATTTCTGTTGGCCGTTTGGAAAAGAAAAAGCAAAACCAAAGAAAAGATTGCGAAAACCGTTTTCAAAATTAAGTGTCGTGTGGGCACTGATTTCAAAACCCTGTGGATTTATGGATTGCGAAAATGAATTTCAAAACTCGAGTGTCGTGTGGGCACTGATTTCTGGGATTTATGCTGGTTTCGAAACGTGTTTTCAAAATCTGAGTGCCGGGTAGGCGCGTTTTCAACGACTGTGGATTTATCCTTTCAAATTGATCGGCCATGCGTTTTAATAAATTATGGTACTAGTTGTATGTTAGTAACTGTTGTGATTGAGTGGTTGATTGTGTTTGGAACTTGTGTATAACGCTACGCCGAGCATATACAGAGGAGACTCTGTCCGTTTGCATAGTGATTCTGTATATGCGGCGGGTCTGGGCATGCGCCGGGGAAGAAGGGTTTTTATCAAAAAAAAAATTATTACACGTCAAATGTTTGACTTTTGCGAACCGTTTCCGCTAAAACAAACCCCCGGGGCGTGACAGGAACCCGCTGCTGACCCCGTACCACCACCTGCGGGGCCCTTTCCAGATGTTGTTGCGGCATCTTGCGCAGTACCGGGGGTTGCTACTGCCCCGGCTGCCACTGCTTCGACAGCGTCTGCTTCCTTCCGTTCTGTTTCCCTCGCTGCTGATTCGGCAGCCAACTTTGAAGCTGATCAAGCGGAAAGGACGCGAGCAAAGGCGGCTCTGCTGGAATTCAAGAAATTCAAGCCGCAGACATTTGACGGCAAGGACGACGATCATTGGGTGGTCGAGCAATGGATCGACCACATGGAAAAACTCTTCCAAGATGTGTGCACTGAAGAATGTGACAAAGTACACATCGCCGTTCATTGCTTAGAGGGCCGGGCGTCCAAGTGGTGGAGACGTCACCGAGAGCGCCATTTCGTGGGTCCATCTGAACCCACCTGGGAAGATTTCAAGGCTGCCATGTACCAGCACCATCTGAAGGAGACCACCCAGGAGGGTCTCGAGCGTGAAATGGAGAATATCAAGCAGGGCGACAAGAGCGTCCGTGAGTACGAGCAGGAGTTCCTGCGCATTGCCGATCTGGTTCCCCAGGCAGTGCGCGAGGAACGCCGCAAGGTACGACTCTTCACGCAGGGATTGAGGCACGAGATCCGCCGCCAGATCTCCTCCCACTTATCTACCGACTTCGACAACTGCGCGGAGCGGTGTCTAGCCATCGAGGCTGAGGTCCAGATCTCCCGCGCCGAGCGGAATGCGGCGGACAGGGACAAGGGCAAGAAGAGGGCTTCTTCTGAGAGCGGCGGTGGACATTATAACCAGAACAAGAAGGCTAAGCCATCCCGGCCTTGTGTCTTCTGCGGGGGTACCCACCGGGCGAACCACTGCGATCAGAGGCATGGCCGATGTTACACATGCGGTCAACATGGACATGTTTCAGCGACGTGCCTGCAGGGTTCCGCACCTGCGCAGATCACAGCCCCTGTACCTGCACCTTCACAACGACGACAAGGACCGGCGCCTAGTTCTGCTTCATCTGGGCGTCCCCCTCTACCTCGACCACCTACTGGAGGGTATCAGTCAGTAGGTGGACGCGTTTTTGCACTGACTCGGGGAGAGCCAGCGGAGGAAAACCCGACGACTGACTTTGTAGCTCTCGAATAAATGTTTTTTTTTAAGTTGTAAGTTTCAGGGACGAAACTTCTTTTAAGTTGTAAGTGATGTAAGAATTCGAAATATCTTATTTTTAATAAATAGATTAAAAGTGAATTTTGAGCTGGTTTTGAATTCAAAAGATCTTTGTTGACCTAATTGGTCAATCGCCAGTGTGCAAGTCGCACTATTTACTAGGCAAAAAGGCTATCTTCCAATCCGGACGTAATCTTGGAAATCCGAGATGACCGTTGTGATCGTCTCGTCGAACTGAGCGAGATTCATATTCAGCACTTTTCGATCTGACAGTCAGATCTTCCAGAAATCAGCGAAAAAGTGGACGAATCTCGCGACCAATGTAACAGTGGCCTTTGCGCACAGTGCAATAAGTGATTTACTGTAGATGAACAGTAACCCAAATCTTCGGGACTCCGGTGAATGCAACGCTGACTGATTCACTGTTCGGATTCCGAACATAGTGATCCAGGTAGTTGTTTTGAACGGTTTCGTCGTTCTAGACGCAATGGCACTGACGAAATCTGCATTTGACGAGCCTAAAGTATCGTAAAGCGTGCCGAACTGTATAATTTACAGTATAAGATGAAATTTAAAAATTATGGAGCTAAATTTTAGCGAACCAAAATAGCTATCTGATAGGTTTCGTCGAGCCGGACGTCGTGGCGAAGTCCATTTTTCATTTCGACGACTAGAACGCCTCGAAAAGAGTAAAATACGGCAGAAAACGCGATAAATTGCGTGAAAACCCTATAGTTTGTGCCTCGAAAATCGTGCAACTCCTTGGAGAGGGACTTAAGTGCGAGACTAAAATGCTGTAAAGGACCCAGCCCTAAATGTCATTAGTAAAGGGACTAAAGTGCAATTCTACCATATACTCTATATATCACTACCCTCGAGCCAGGGTTTCTAGAAAAAGAACCTAAGCCCCGTAGCCCTCTTTTCCCCCAGCCGCAACCCCAACAACTCCCCTTCTTTGCCGCACTCCACGGGAGCCCCGCACCGGCCGCCGCTTCATCGCCGGAGAAGCCCAAGAAAACGAGCTTGGACTCGGGTTTTGGTGTTGTTGGAGAAGGAAGCATCAAGGAGGCCAAGTTGTTTCAAAACCTTCCTGTGAACCCCTCTGTGAGGTCGACACCCAGCCTGGGTGAAGCCGCCGCCGAGCGCCGCCGCGGCCATCACCCTTCTTCTCCAATTGCTCCGGCGAGGTAAGAGGATGGAATTAAGGTATTTTAACTGGCTCAGGGGTGTGTCTAAAGTGTTGCTGACGTTGATACGATCTTTTCTGTGAAGTCTGGTCCATCGCCGTTCATCCTGTCGCCGGCGGGATAACTTGTCGCCGGAATTTCCATAAGTGGCCGATCTTGATCTCAAGATTGATCCGGCCGTAGTACCCAAGATCAGAACTGTTGATCTTGCTCCTCTCGGTGACTGCAAGCTGCTCCCGAAGATTGGAATGGATCGGTTGAAGATCCACGGAGATCCAGCGTGCCCTAGAACCGGCTAAATTGCACTCTCGCCGGAACTCCTTCAACCGGCGCCGCCGTGCACCCGAGCCGCCGGCCAACCGCCCAGCAAGCACCAGGGGACCGAGAGGAGGGTCTTGGTCCATCTTACGCCGGCCTGGGAGTCACCGGCTGGAATCCGCCATTAGAGGTGGTCATCTTCACCGAGCTTGGGTTGGCTTCGAGCTCCGGCGATTACCGGCGTTTTCCTCCGCCGGGCTGTGACTCAGGTGAATTAATTGGGTTGTCTAGTGAAGTATTGTGCATTTGCATGGGTTTATTAACGTCGGGATTTTGATTTCCAGGGTTGCACCTGAGATTTGCATTCGAGTCGGACTCCGGCCATCTCCGGCGGTCCGGGCTTCGGCCACCTCTACAGGTAAGACCTAGATGCCTTTTATATGAGTCCCATGATTTTGGTTTAGGTCTGGGGCACCCCCCTGTAGCTCGGTTGCATCCTTGCACCGAATTGTCGTTTTGGGTTGGTCTCCGACCGCCGCCGCCTCCGGCCACCGGGGCTCGACCCAACATGGATCAATCAGCATCTGAGACCCCCTTTTTACTGATGCTCACTTCCTCATCAGGACTGAGCCTGGTTGCTCCAATAACCCTTCATCCGAGCCTTAGTTGCATTGTTGGTGCACCACCTTGCTCCGGCCAACTCCTCCGGCCGATCTCCGACGCACCCAAGGTGAGCATTACTGTCTTGGATCACCCTTCAGTGCAATGCTCCTGTTATACTTTAGAAAGATCATGTATATGTTAAGTTATGGCATAATGGTATATTGGACTATAAAGGATTATGGGCCAACTTTGTAATCAGGCCTCGTGCCAGCCCAAATCTGTGAGCACGGGCTTCGTCTTGTCGTAACGGACGCGCTGAAAGTTACGACGCAACTTTTGGATTCCCGGATTTCTAGAACGAGTCGAAACAAGCCGTCAATTTAATGTTTTTATGCAAATTAAAATATATTATGGACTAAAACGCAATTTGAACCCACTGGCTGTCTTTAGACAGTGTTTACACACCTACTAGGCATCTTGTTAGAATTCCGTAGGTTCTCGTAGATCGGGAATCGGATTTCTGTTCGATAAATCGACGATATTATTCCGTATAAGCACTCCGTTACTGTCGTGTCGTCAGGGATGGGTATGTGTGAGTCTATTACTGATTATAGCTTCTTATTCAGGGCCCAGTTGTTCAGCACCAGCCTCCCAGTAGCTGTGCGGGAGTTCGAGGATCTGCCTATGTCACGCCCCGGGGTCGAAACTGCGACCCGGGCTCGCTAACAGATCCGCCATCTGTACGGAAACTGCTGTACAGACGAATCGTCTAACCTGCAGAAAGAATCAACTACAGGATACAGATATCAGAGCTGAAAGTAAACTACTAAAAACTGAAAACCAAACCCTGTACAACTAAAAAAAAATAGTACCATAACCATCTCCCAAATACGATCGTATACAAAGTCCTCTGATACAAAACTCAAAAGGGAGGTATCTCCAATAAATACATCAGTGTACAGACTCTCGATACAAGAATATCCTCACTACAACAGTCTCTCAAACTGTAAAAATAAAAACAACTCTATACCTCACAACAAAGTTCTCTCAACAGAGGTAAAAGTAGTAAACTAGTCTACTGAAGCTCTCCGCTGAAGAGGGGTACCGCTACACTCCAACGACGGATAGGGAACTAGCTCACGACTCCCTCGCCTCGGCCAGAAGGATCAACAATAGGAACACAGGAACAGAAGAAGAAGTCCCTGGGGAAAAGACACCACGACGGGTGTGAGAACTACTTCCCACAGTAGTTCTCAGTGGGTGCCGTCAACAAGTCCAACGGTCTGCCCACCAAGTCTACCAGAGGTAAAAGATAACAGGCAAAGAAATCTGAACAAGAAAAGCTGGAATCTACTCTACAGCTACCATGCCTCTATCTAGACACTCAAAAGTGGAACAGATGAAAGTAAATGAGACCACTCGCACCCAAGGTGCTCAATCGACCCAAACGAACTGACTGCCTCAAAGGTCCAGTCAAGCCTGCGCCTGTCGACTAGGAACGCACCTGCCCACTACCACACATCCACATGAGGACGGGATTTACGTGGGGCGTCCTGTCCGACTAACTCATCCCTCGCGCAAAACTGCCTCAACAGGCCCATCGTTGCCTCCACTGCGGAAAACTGCCTCAACAGGCCAACCATCGTATCCACAGCGGCATCTCAGGGGCGCGACTCCAACTGAGGAAAACGGCGCGGCATAGAGTATCAAACGTTGGCAAAAGCAGGCTATAGACAAAACCACGCTCACTCTCAGAACGGTAGGACTCAAGATCCCCAAATATCTCGCATAACAGTCGGAGCACTCTCGACGACTCAGCTGATCGGCTAACACGAAACACGAGACACTAGCCTCTCCAACAGCTCGCAGCACAAGTACACTGGCTGGAAGTACTCCACAGCCAAGAACGACCCACAACTCAGGCTAACAATACCGGTCGGACAACACTCAACGATCTGGGATCACCGTTAACCCCAACGGTTCCCCACAACACTGACCGGAAGATACTCGACGGCCCGGGACTACTGCCTGCTCAACGGCTCCCTCCCACGACAGTGCAACAGGGAAACAAGGCCTCTCGGGACTACCGTTTACCCAAACGGCTCCCGGCACAGATAAGCAACCCGCTACAACTACCAGACTCCACTCTGCTCCCAAGCAAGAGTGCAAAAGCATCCCACACTAAAAGCAAGTCCCGACCTCTCGGCCCACTACCCGGGCGAGGATAACACTATGTCCAGGAATGAAAGAACAGTGTGGATGTCTAAGCATAATATAACCCTAGCCCAAGTGAGGGTTTTCTACTGGTCTGGTTACACATGCAACATATGACGGGGGTGCTAGGTCAAGTTCCATGATACTATGTTAACAGATGATAAAAGGAATAACCATTCCAACAATCTAGCATGCTACACAAGGAAATAAACTATCATGCATAGTCCTACATCAATAGAATTACTGTACAGTCCATAAAACTTGGAGATAAGGCCACCCAGCTCAATAAGCCACCAATTGCTTGTAGACACTTGCAATTGGCCTCCACGCGATTCGCACGCAAAATGATGTCCGCTGCCGGAGTCCGCACGCAAAACGGAGCACGGTGCCGGAATCCGCACGCCAAACGGAGTCCGCACGGAAAATGGAGCACGGTGCCGGAGTCCGGACGCAAAACGGTGCACGGTGCCAGGATCCGCACGTAAAACAGAGTCCGCACGCAAAACGGTGCACGGTGCCGGAGGCCGCACGCAAAACGGTGCACGATGCCAGGATCCGCACGCAAAACGGAGTCCGCACGCAAAACGGTGCACAGTGCCAGGATCCGCACGCAAAACGGAGTCCGCATGCAAAACGGTGCACGGTGCCAGGATCCGCACGCAAAACGGAGTCCACACGCAAAACGGTGCACGGTGCCGGAGTCCGCACGCAAAACGGTGCACGGTGCCCAACACAGAAAAGAGCAAGAGGGTCAATTATAGTCTAAAAGAACGCTCCAAAAACTGTACAAAAATACAGAAAAACCAACACACGGAACCTACCCGATTGCGCCGCCGTCGCCGAAACGCTCCGCCGGGCGTCCTCGCACGCAAAACGAGGTCCACGACGCGCCGCCGCACCTCACGCAACCTCCTCCCTCACTCCCTCTCGCTCTCGGTTGCAGGAGAAAGAAAAAGAGGAGCAGCCATGGCGGTGCGGGGGAGAAAGAAGAAGAAAAGAAAAGAGAGGGAGAGAGGCGGTCCACGGTGCCGGTCCACGGAGCCGGTTCACGGCACGGACCAAAGGGGAGCCCCAACGGGCCGGTCCACAGCGCATGGGCGCGCGCGCCCGGTCCACGCGCGCGCCCACGCGCCACATGGCGCGCGGCAACGCGCCCGCCACACGGGCGCGTTGCACCGCGCCACCCCAGGCGCGGGACACGCGCCCGTTACACGGGCGCACGTGCCCCCGCGCCCGCGCGGGCGCCAACGGGGGCCCGCCACGTGGCGGCCCCCGCGCGTCCCGCGCTGACGCGCGCCAGCCGCGCACGCCGCCCGTACACCCTCGGGAAACGCACCGCTTCTCGGGTTCCGTGCCGCGCCACTCCTCGATAAACGTGCCGTTTTGCCTCGAAAAACGCGCATTTCATCCGGGCTCCAAATCCAACAAATAAATAGTCCATTCCTAGCGATTTCGCGCGCTGAATCCAAAAACGATGTCCATTTTCCCAAATTCTCATCCGAAAATTGCGGAGTGCCCCCGGATAGCCCACTTGATCCGATTTTCCACGCCGGGTCCAAATCTGAAGTCCGATTTGCCAAAATACAACTCTAAAAATTCCCGATGGCAGCCGGAGAGGTAACATTAATCCAGAATTTGCCCGGAGTCCAATTTTGACATCTGAATCGCGCGAAATCACTTCCAAACACCCGACGGGTCCTCCAAATTCCCACGGGGTCTCCTAATAAGCCCGAAGTCCACCACTTGTGTCCAAATTGCGCGCAGCCAACACGACGCACCACGCACGCCTCCAGTGATGCAAGCTAAATCCCAAATTGCACCACAAATCCACGGCCGCTAAAAGCTGCCAAACAACCGGCGAACCCTACGCGGGAGATTCCGGGACCTCACAGCCTACATTTAGGTGGGTTATCTTCGGTCCGGGCTTTATCTTTTCGGCCCTCTGGTTGCTTTAGTCCAGTCGGACACCTGTTTTTGGTTAGCCCTGTTGATTGGATCATGTACTCCTATTCTCGGTTATATCTGATGAGTTCATCTATACGCCATATTGTTACGGCATTTTTGGTGTTGGCATATTTCGTGAGTCAAGTCAGTTGAGTCGGAGTCTTGAAGTGATCAAATTGTCAATCAGCATTCAAGGACTTAGAGAAGATTCAACAAAAGCTCAAGTTGACACTCAGTGTCTTGAGTCTTGAAGATTGAAGTTGAAGAATTGTGGATCAGTTACATCAATCTCAAGAAGAAAGTATTCAAGAGGATCAGGTATGTTTAACTAAATATTTGTGGTGATCCGAATACTTTCTTATAGTGTAGAAACACTTGGATAAACTTTTAATTGCATAATAATCAAAAACTGGTGTTCGGACTTGTTCAGGATCCGGATCAGAGCCAACGATCCGGATCCCGAAGGTTGTTGCTTCATACAAGACTTCGATCCGGATCCTTGCAATTTCCGATCCGGATCCCGAATGTTAAGTTTTCTGATTTGTATGAACGATCCGGATCAGGAAATGCGATCCGGATCCCGAACCCTTGGTTTTTCTGGAATCGTCTATCTCGTTACGACGATCCGGATCGCAGTAAATCCGATCCGGATCGCCGTCCTGAAAATTTCCAGATAAGGTATGTTTTTGATTCTTATCTCTTTCCAAAGGTTTCTAAACTATAAATAGACATTTAGGGTTTCTCAAAAACGTGGGTGCTACGGCCGATCTTTTTATAAAACATTTGAGAGCAACCCTAGAGGCTAGGTTTTCATTGTTCTTCTTAATAGCCTCTCTTAGGTCAATTCGACGGTTCTTCCAAGATCTATCTTTTGTCGAATTGATCTAATCTTTGCTTAGAGATTTCTTCTACGGTTCCTCAATGAGAATCTAAGCAAAGGATCACCATCGAAGTCAATATTCTTATCGACTGAGTTTGCGTCGTGGATTCGACGTGGCATCGTGGATTCGGTGTGCTAAAGGCGTTTCGTGGATTCGAAGCGTGCGTTCGTGGATTCGAACGTGAGCAGTGGACGGGCAAAACGGTGGAGCGCGAGGTCCAAGAAATTGAAGGAGGGGTTAAATCCGTGGAGACGGTAATCACCTTGTTATTCTTCTTTTCTTAGGGATTGTTATTGCGCGGATATCCAACCGGTCAGCGCAAGGTCCGAAGAAGCTGAAGGAGGGGTTTGAGTCCGTGGAGTCGGTAATCACCTTGTTATTCTTCTATTCTTAGTGGATTGTTATTGCGTGTTGGTCCCGTGGTTTTTCTCCTGGATTGGAGTTTCCACGTAAATCTCGGTGTGCTGTTTTTATTTTCCGCATTGGTTTTTATTTTGCACTGAGATTGAGTTTTTAAGTATTACACCTATTCACCCCCCCCCTCTAGGTGTTTGATAGTACCTATTTAGATCCTTGTGGATCCTATAATAACTCTACAATTGGTATCAGAGCGGGTTTTAGGTTTATCTATCATGTTGGGTGAAAGTGGTAATATTTATAGACCTCCTCTTTTTGATGGGACTAATTATGCTTATTGGAAAGTGCGGATGAGAGCTTTTCTCATCGCAATTGATGAGCGGGTATGGCAATCCGTGGAATACGGTTGGGTGCATCCTGTTGAGGAAGTAGGAAATTCTACTACCCCAAAACCTCGCTCTAGATGGTCCAAAGAGGAATTTGAAAGATCTTCTTACAATGGGAAAGGTATGAACGCTCTATTTAATTCTCTTTCCTCGACTGAATTTACAAGAATTTCCGCGTGTGAATCCGCGAAGGAAATTTGGGATATTCTCAAAATTACACATGAGGGTACTAATCTTGTAAAAATTCAAAAGCTCCAGATGCTTACAAGTCAATTTGACTCTATTCATATGGAAGAGCATGAATTGTTTACAGATTATTACACTAGACTTCAAGATGTAATTAATACATGTGCTAATTTAGGAGAAAAGATCCCGGAGTCGAAAATTGTAAGAAAGATACTTCGGACTCTTCCGAAACGGTTTAGGGCAAAGGTTACCGCCATTGAAACCGTTAGTCATCCGGATGAGATGAGTGTAGAGGAATTAGTAGGCGCTTTGCAAACTTATGAAATGACTTTTCCTACTAATCAAGTTTCTTCCAAGTCTTCTTCTAAGCTTACAGGTATTGCATTCAAATCAACAAAGGAAGAAGATAGCGAATCAAGATCCGACGATGAAATCTCTTTTGCCGATTTTGAATAACAATTGGCGCGGATCGTAAAGAAATTTCGTCGGAAGTTTTGGAAGAATCGAACCGATGGATCTCCATCCACGAAATCTTCTAAAGGATCATCGGGCTCTAAATCCTCTAAACTCAAAAGCTTTGCAAAACCTTCTAAAGAAAAAGAAAAAGGTGATTTCGAAGGGGAAATCCAATGCTATCGATGCAAAGGCAACGACCATTTTTCAATGGATTGTCCTTCTAAGAAATCATATAAAAAGAAGGCTTTGCAAGCGAAAACTTGGGACGATTCTACTTCTAGTGAATCAACCTCAAGTAAAGAGGAAAAAGAAAAAATCGTTGCTTCTCATGCCTCTCATTTTTCCTCTTCTAATAATTGTTTATCATCATTAGCCACTGACTCTACTCCTTTGATTTTGTATGAAACATCAACAACCGGCGGAGAGTCATCAAGTGAGGGGGAGTCGGACGAGGAAGAACTCGTTGAGGCATATCAACAACTTCTTGCGGAATCTAAGAAGATGGCCAAACATATCAAGAAGTTGAGAAAGCAACGACTTGAAGATCAAGACGAGAATCATGCTTTAAAGATAAAACTTCATGATCTCGAGGAGGAACGAGAACGTTTATTGGAAAACAATAAAATCCTCCAAGAAGAGCGAAACCAATCGGAGACAAACGCTAAATCATATATGGACAAGATTGGTTTTCTAGAAAAACAGTTTGAGGATATTCATGTCACCAATCAAGCTTTGACCAAGCAAGTTCATCAACTTAAATCCGACATACAAAGGCTTTCAACCGATTCCAAGAAACTAGATTGTATGTCCGGATTAGGTCAAACAAGCAAGGTTGGTTTGGGATTTAAAAAGGATCAAACTGTGCATGCTTCAAGTTCCACATTCAAATTGAAAGGAAGAACGTGTCACCTTTGTGGACTTGAAGGACATTTGGTGAAGGATTGCCCGAAAAAGAGAAAGAAAAATTCTTCGGCAACTTCATCTACGGAGCGAACTCAACGGAATCAAAAGACACATCAAGTCAAAGGAGTTCACTCAACCCACCAAAGGTCCGAGCCACAACATCAATCATACAAGTGGATCACTACGAGGCAAAGACCTAAGGTGGACCAACAGTCAAAGCGGACAACCCCCGGCCACAACGAATCAAGACAACCCAAAATCCAGCGATTTTGGATTCGGAAAGGTGATATCTTTCCTTGTCTTAAGTTCTAATTAGCTTATGACTGTATGTAATGCTTTGATTGGTTTTCCCTTCATATCTTTCTTAATCTTTGCATTACATGTTTTTCAATGCTCTTCGTTTTTATACTTTGTTTTTGAACAAAAGGGTTTTTACTGAACAAGTGCATTGAATAAAAAGGGCTTCATTGTTATTCACTCCAAATTAATTTTATTTGGATTATCAACTTTACTCCTTAATCATAATCTTGAAGATACTTCATTATAGGAGTTTTTGATATTATAAGCATCAAATTTTAGAAATCATGTGTGATCTTTATATGCTTAATCTATCTCGGTTGTGTGAATTCATTGTGATAAACGTGAGACAACCGATTGATTAAAATTTGGGATTTAATTCTTTCACGTAAGAGATTGCATTCTTACAAGGGTAAATAAATATTTTTTTTTTAAAAAAAAAGATGTGGAAAGAGTTACATCCGAAAGGAGTGTGAAAACTACCACCACATGTAGGAAAGAGCTGCCACCCCGGTCGTCCGGTTTGTGTGTGAAGCTACCACATGTTATGGATGCTTGATAGTATTTTATGAGAAAATCTTTAGTTGAAGCATTTGGAGATTTATATGCAAAACTCTTATTTTTTGAATAATCTCCTGGTTGGTATAAGGTGGGATAGTTGAAAGATGCTCAAAGAGCCTCCCTTAAGTATTTTAGTGCTTATCTCAAATTTGAAAGGGTAAAAATTCAGAATTGATGTCATTTGGAAATCTCCGTAAGTCATCGTTGTAAATCCGTTACATCTTGATAGAGTTTGGATCTCAAGATTATTTTTGATGACTTGTGTTTGATGAATATAACATGAAAAACGGTTTATAATGTTTTACCTTTATTTTTCATGATTTTGGAGTAAATCTTTTTAATTTTTGTGAAATTAATTGGATTGAATGGCATCTGTGTGAATTCATTGTTTAAAGCACTTAAATTGTTTTCTTGATTGAATACAAATCGGTAATTCAAAGATTCCAAAATCTGGATTTGTTTCAAGAAATTATTTGATTTTTGCTTTCTGGTACAGGTACGCAATCTGCATTTCTGTTATATACCGGAACTGAGCTTTTATCTCTCTTTCTCTATGAACTAATGCTGTTAGTGATTTCCTTTTGTCTAGTATGTTCACTGTTTGACAATTTGTGACAAAAAGGGGGAGAAGAGAAATAGGGGGAGACAGAGATGAGATCATCGAGATAGGGGGAGAACGGAAAATGATGATCGTATCACAAAGGGGAAGAACATGGAGAACATGTTAGAGATGCTCAAGATAAGGGGAGACAAAGAAAAAACAAAAGAACCAAAAGGAAGACGGATCAAATGTAGGATTCTAATTTCTAACGACTAACGTTTGATTTTGTTTGGAGTTTTGGTTTTGCAGGAATTACATCACTTTAAGACTCCAAGTCCTAAGTCATAGAGTATGTTCTAGGACTGTTTGGTTCAAATGTAATTTTGTATTTATTGGATCTTTCACGCAAAGAAAATCAATGTTTTGGTGATGACATTGAGTTTCGACTTTTTGGTTTAAGATGAGTGACTTGAGCGCTTTTATGTACTTTTGGGTTTTGTCACGAAATTGCCAAAGGGGGAGATTGTTACGGCATTTTTGGTGTTGGCATATTTCGTGAGTCAAGTCAGTTGAGTCGGAGTCTTGAAGTGATCAAATTGTCAATCAGCATTCAAGGACTTAGAGAAGATTCAACAAAAGCTCAAGTTGACACTCAGTGTCTTGAGTCTTGAAGATTGAAGTTGAAGAATTGTGGATCAGTTACATCAATCTCAAGAAGAAAGTATTCAAGAGGATCAGGTATGTTTAACTAAATATTTGTGGTGATCCGAATACTTTCTTATAGTGTAGAAACACTTGGATAAACTTTTAATTGCATAATAATCAAAAACTGGTGTTCGGACTTGTTCAGGATCCGGATCAGAGCCAACGATCCGGATCCCGAAGGTTGTTGCTTCATACAAGACTTCGATCCGGATCCTTGCAATTTCCGATCCGGATCCCGAATGTTAAGTTTTCTGATTTGTATGAACGATCCGGATCAGGAAATGCGATCCGGATCCCGAACCCTTGGTTTTTCTGGAATCGTCTATCTCGTTACGACGATCCGGATCGCAGTAAATCCGATCCGGATCGCCGTCCTGAAAATTTCCAGATAAGGTATGTTTTTGATTCTTATCTCTTTCCAAAGGTTTCTAAACTATAAATAGACATTTAGGGTTTCTCAAAAACGTGGGTGCTACGGCCGATCTTTTTATAAAACATTTGAGAGCAACCCTAGAGGCTAGGTTTTCATTGTTCTTCTTAATAGCCTCTCTTAGGTCAATTCGACGGTTCTTCCAAGATCTATCTTTTGTCGAATTGATCTAATCTTTGCTTAGAGATTTCTTCTACGGTTCCTCAATGAGAATCTAAGCAAAGGATCACCATCGAAGTCAATATTCTTATCGACTGAGTTTGCGTCGTGGATTCGACGTGGCATCGTGGATTCGGTGTGCTAAAGGCGTTTCGTGGATTCGAAGCGTGCGTTCGTGGATTCGAACGTGAGCAGTGGACGGGCAAAACGGTGGAGCGCGAGGTCCAAGAAATTGAAGGAGGGGTTAAATCCGTGGAGACGGTAATCACCTTGTTATTCTTCTTTTCTTAGGGATTGTTATTGCGCGGATATCCAACCGGTCAGCGCAAGGTCCGAAGAAGCTGAAGGAGGGGTTTGAGTCCGTGGAGTCGGTAATCACCTTGTTATTCTTCTATTCTTAGTGGATTGTTATTGCGTGTTGGTCCCGTGGTTTTTTCTCCTGGATTGGAGTTTCCACGTAAATCTCGGTGTGCTGTTTTTATTTTCCGCATTGGTTTTTATTTTGCACTGAGATTGAGTTTTTAAGTATTACACCTATTCACCCCCCCCCTAGGTGTTTGATAGTACCTATTTAGATCCTTGTGGATCCTATAAAAACTCTACC
>CM055066.1:4608448-4693448 GCA_029204045.2 Tillandsia leiboldiana
TTTCCGCTAAATAAATCCCCCGGGGCGTGACAAGGCATATCAACAACTTCTTGCGGAATCTAAGAAGATGGCCAAACATATCAAGAAGTTGAGAAAGCAACGACTTGAAGATCAAGACGAGAATCATGCTTTAAAGATAAAACTTCATGATCTCGAGGAGGAACGAGAACGTTTATTGGAAAACAATAAAATCCTCCAAGAAGAGCGAAACCAATCGGAGACAAACGCTAAATCATATATGGACAAGATTGGTTTTCTAGAAAAACAGTTTGAGGATATTCATGTCACCAATCAAGCTTTGACCAAGCAAGTTCATCAACTTAAATCCGACATACAAAGGCTTTCAACCGATTCCAAGAAAACTAGATTGTATGTCCGGATTAGGTCAAACAAGCAAGGTTGGTTTGGGATTTAAAAAGGATCAACTGTGCATGCTTCAAGTTCCACATTCAAATTGAAAGGAAGAACGTGTCACCTTTGTGGACTTGAAGGACATTTGGTGAAGGATTGCCCGAAAAAGAGAAAGAAAAATTCTTCGGCAACTTCATCTACGGAGCGAACTCAACGGAATCAAAAGACACATCAAGTCAAAGGAGTTCACATCAACCCACCAAAGGTCCGAGCCACAACATCAATCATACAAGTGGATCACTACGAGGCAAAGACCTAAGGTGGACCAACAGTCAAAGCGGACAACCCCCGGCCACAACGAATCAAGACAACCCAAAATCCAGCGATTTTGGATTCGGAAAGGTGATATCTTTCCTTGTCTTAAGTTCTAATTAGCTTATGACTGTATGTAATGCTTTGATTGGTTTTCCCTTCATATCTTTCTTAATCTTTGCATTACATGTTTTTCAATGCTCTTCGTTTTTATACTTTGTTTTTGAACAAAAGGGTTTTTACTGAACAAGTGCATTGAATAAAAGGGCTTCATTGTTATTCACTCCAAATTAATTTTATTTGGATTATCAACTTTACTCCTTAATCATAATCTTGAAGATACTTCATTATAGGAGTTTTTGATATTATAAGCATCAAATTTTAGAAATCATGTGTGATCTTTATATGCTTAATCTATCTCGGTTGTGTGAATTCATTGTGATAAACGTGAGACAACCGATTGATTAAAATTTGGGATTTAATTCTTTCACGTAAGAGATTGCATTCTTACAAGGGTAAATAAATATTTTTTTTTTAAAAAAAAAGATGTGGAAAGAGTTACATCCGAAAGGAGTGTGAAAACTACCACCACATGTAGGAAAGAGCTGCCACCCCGGTCGTCCGGTTTGTGTGTGAAGCTACCACATGTTATGGATGCTTGATAGTATTTTATGAGAAAATCTTTAGTTGAAGCATTTGGAGATTTATATGCAAAACTCTTATTTTTTGAATAATCTCCTGGTTGGTATAAGGTGGGATAGTTGAAAGATGCTCAAAGAGCCTCCCTTAAGTATTTTAGTGCTTATCTCAAATTTGAAAGGGTAAAAATTCAGAATTGATGTCATTTGGAAATCTCCGTAAGTCATCGTTGTAAATCCGTTACATCTTGATAGAGTTTGGATCTCAAGATTATTTTTGATGACTTGTGGTTTGATGAATATAACATGAAAAACGGTTTATAATGTTTTACCTTTATTTTTCATGATTTTGGAGTAAATCTTTTTAATTTTTGTGAAATTAATTGGATTGAATGGCATCTGTGTGAATTCATTGTTTAAAGCACTTAAATTGTTTTCTTGATTGAATACAAATCGGTAATTCAAAGATTCCAAAATCTGGATTTGTTTCAAGAAATTATTTGATTTTTGCTTTCTGGTACAGGTACGCAATCTGCATTTCTGTTATATACCGGAACTGAGCTTTTATCTCTCTTTCTCTATGAACTAATGCTGTTAGTGATTTCCTTTTGTCTAGTATGTTCACTGTTTGACAATTTGTGACAAAAAGGGGGAGAAGAGAAATAGGGGGAGACAGAGATGAGATCATCGAGATAGGGGGAGAACGGAAAATGATGATCGTATCACAAAGGGGAAGAACATGGAGAACATGTTAGAGATGCTCAAGATAAGGGGAGACAAAGAAAAAACAAAAGAACCAAAAGGAAGACGGATCAAATGTAGGATTCTAATTTCTAACGACTAACGTTTGATTTTGTTTGGAGTTTTGGTTTTGCAGGAATTACATCACTTTAAGACTCCAAGTCCTAAGTCATAGAGTATGTTCTAGGACTGTTTGGTTCAAATGTAATTTTGTATTTATTGGATCTTTCACGCAAAGAAAATCAATGTTTTGGTGATGACATTGAGTTTCGACTTTTTGGTTTAAGATGAGTGACTTGAGCGCTTTATGTACTTTTGGGTTTTGTCACGAAATTGCCAAAGGGGGAGATTGTTACGGCATTTTTGGTGTTGGCATATTTCGTGAGTCAAGTCAGTTGAGTCGGAGTCTTGAAGTGATCAAATTGTCAATCAGCATTCAAGGACTTAGAGAAGATTCAACAAAAGCTCAAGTTGACACTCAGTGTCTTGAGTCTTGAAGATTGAAGTTGAAGAATTGTGGATCAGTTACATCAATCTCAAGAAGAAAGTATTCAAGAGGATCAGGTATGTTTAACTAAATATTTGTGGTGATCCGAATACTTTCTTATAGTGTAGAAACACTTGGATAAACTTTTAATTGCATAATAATCAAAAACTGGTGTTCGGACTTGTTCAGGATCCGGATCAGAGCCAACGATCCGGATCCCGAAGGTTGTTGCTTCATACAAGACTTCGATCCGGATCCTTGCAATTTCCGATCCGGATCCCGAATGTTAAGTTTTCTGATTTGTATGAACGATCCGGATCAGGAAATGCGATCCGGATCCCGAACCCTTGGTTTTTCTGGAATCGTCTATCTCGTTACGACGATCCGGATCGCAGTAAATCCGATCCGGATCGCCGTCCTGAAAATTTCCAGATAAGGTATGTTTTTGATTCTTATCTCTTTCCAAAGGTTTCTAAACTATAAATAGACATTTAGGGTTTCTCAAAAACGTGGGTGCTACGGCCGATCTTTTTATAAAACATTTGAGAGCAACCCTAGAGGCTAGGTTTTCATTGTTCTTCTTAATAGCCTCTCTTAGGTCAATTCGACGGTTCTTCCAAGATCTATCTTTTGTCGAATTGATCTAATCTTTGCTTAGAGATTTCTTCTACGGTTCCTCAATGAGAATCTAAGCAAAGGATCACCATCGAAGTCAATATTCTTATCGACTGAGTTTGCGTCGTGGATTCGACGTGGCATCGTGGATTCGGTGTGCTAAAGGCGTTTCGTGGATTCGAAGCGTGCGTTCGTGGATTCGAACGTGAGCAGTGGACGGGCAAAACGGTGGAGCGCGAGGTCCAAGAAATTGAAGGAGGGGTTAAATCCGTGGAGACGGTAATCACCTTGTTATTCTTCTTTTCTTAGGGATTGTTATTGCGCGGATATCCAACCGGTCAGCGCAAGGTCCGAAGAAGCTGAAGGAGGGGTTTGAGTCCGTGGAGTCGGTAATCACCTTGTTATTCTTCTATTCTTAGTGGATTGTTATTGCGTGTTGGTCCCGTGGTTTTTCTCCTGGATTGGAGTTTCCACGTAAATCTCGGTGTGCTGTTTTTATTTTCCGCATTGGTTTTTATTTTGCACTGAGATTGAGTTTTTAAGTATTACACCTATTCACCCCCCCCTCTAGGTGTTTGATAGTACCTATTTAGATCCTTGTGGATCCTATAATAACTCTACACATATGATTTTCCTGATAGACAGTGATTCTTTAGATATAGCATGTACACCTGCTCATCAGCTTTTATATTCCAGTACATAGATGTCATGATCGGATTTTACCTGCTATTTCCTTTCTTCTGTGATGTTTGCTTGATATTCAGATATGCATGATAGATCTTGATCGATATGATAGATGATTTCCCTGTTGGGATCTCGGCTTATTGCCGATTACCCGGTCAGTGGACCGTGAGCTTGAGCATTTGCATTATGATCGCCCGCACCGTTGTACTTCACGTACACTAGCGGATTTACTACCCGCAGTGGTGTACTTTACCGGTAAAGTGGTCAGCCGTGGCGACCCGTGACCCCCAGGGGGGAATGTCAACCAGGTGGTGCCAGGTGGCCAGTTTGCCTGAGGTCCTCGTGACCAATAGAGGCATATGATTGGGTACTTGATATTCTTGTGATTGATGCACAGCTTTTATACTTTCATGTTCTAGCATGCCTATTGCAGTACCTATTATTGTTCAGTACATTTCGATTATCAGTGGTTTCGCCTGAGGTCCCCGTGACCAATAGTGGCATTGATGAGTACTTGATATTCTGGTGATTGATGCATAGCTCATATACTTTCTTATACTAGCATGCTTTACTTCAGTTAGACTTGATTACCACCATGATTAATTCTGATATTCTTTATACCCGCATATGCACAGTATTATGATTATGATACATTCCTCTAGTAGGACTGGCACCGATTAGCAGTACCCTTTCTTTATTTTCCCGATAGGGTACTCGTTATATACTGTATTATGATTATACTTCCTGCCAGTTTGTTTCATGTATCTACTATTTGATTTTTAGTAGACCTATTATTTGATCACTCAGTCGTCTGCTCGATATTATACAGTCATTGATTTCCAGCATTTATTATCTGCAGTCCCCTTATGCCTGATTATGACAGTTATATCCTGACTTCCAGCATTTATCTTCAGCAGTTTCCCTATGCTTGATTATCTGACTATTTCAGTTATCTGTGGATTTTTGTTGATTATCAGTAGATCTTATTTGTTATTCAGCTTTACCCTATGATTTTTACTATCCGCAGATTATTGTACCCAGTAGGTACGATTAGCTATTTCTCGGCTTGTCGTGCCCACTCGGATACACTCCGGTGTGTCTCACACCCTCGGGTGACTGTTTTTCAGGTCGCTTGGGTGATGGGATGTCGGGACACGTTGGTGAGACGATGGCAATAGTATCGACCCATATGTAGTCAGTATATTTCTTTTTCCGCATTTCAGTTTACTTAGTATAGATGGGCTAGTTTTGTATGCGTAGTTTAGACTACTCTGGTATTGACTGATTGTGATTAGCCGTGCATGTATAGGAAAGGCTCTGTCCAGTTGGGCAGGGAATTTACTATACATGTGGCGGTCTGTTACGCCCGGTTTGCGAACTCTGATTTATAAAAAAAAAAAAAAAAAAAATTTAGCCTGCTTTTCAAAACTCGGGGCGTGACATTTACTCGATCAATGTTACTATCTCAATAATTAATTATATATAAATGAGATTTTAATTAAGTTTACATCAAATAATTTTATACTTTTAGCTAAATTTATTGGTTATTTAATTTTATCCCTTCAATTATTTTCTGTTCTGCAAATCTCGCAAAATTTAAAATATTTAAGAGACTTTATATTTTTATAGTAAAAATTGTGGAGCAAAATGATTATTTTTTGAAAATGTGTAGAACTGGCATCAAATCATTTTGATTCGGCTATTAATATTTTATAATTTTAACTTTAGCTTCACATGATACCCTGTTTGCCTTTTACTTTTTGTAAATAAAATTTTACATATAAAAAATATAAATTATTTATCACTTAACTGAAAATATTATAAGCCACAACTAATGATAACAAAAAAAAAAAAAAAAAAAAATCTCTACATCAAACTATATATGATTAGTTCCCTATATATATATAATTGTTAAAATTAGTTGAAATTTAAATTTAAATTTAAAAATAAAAGAAGATAATTACTTTTGCTCATTTGGTATTGGAAGTTATCTAATATTATAACTAGATTCAGTTAAATCCTAAGTAATATTGAAAAAAAAAAAATAGAATCTTTCATATTCTCTCTCTCTCTCTTCTTTTGTCACGCTAGATGAAATTAGTAACGTTGAATAATGAGAGGCCTCGATTCGAAGCTCGAGAAGAGCCTCTTCATCCCCTTTCGTGAGATTAAGGTATCGATTTTGTATTTTTTGTTTCGATTATTTGAGAATTGGGTTTTAATTTTTGTGGGTTTTGCAGGTAGAATGTACTATATTCAAAGATGATGGTACCTTGGCTTCTTATGTGGGTTTTAGGGTTAAGGAGGGATTCAATATCACCCGGAAGTGAGCTTTTCTTTTTTCTTTGTTTTTTTTAAATTTTAGTTGTCACCTTTTGATTGAGTTCATGAGATTGGATTAATGCTTCTCCGCCGCATCTCCTCCGCCGCCCCCTCGCCGGAGCTCGGCGGAGGCGGAGGTGGAGGTGGGGAGGAGGAGGCGCTGAGCCCGGCGGAGGCGCGGCGCCTGGTGCGGCTGATGAACGTGGGGACGACGACGCGCTGGTCGGTGATGATCGCCTCCGGGGTGGGGTCGAGGAGGTCCTGGACGGCCCTGATCCTCCTCCTCCTCCTCCTTCGGCGGTGCGTCGCCACCAGCGGCGGCGGGGAACGGCGACGATGTGACCGGAGAAGATGGGTCAGTGCCTAGCGTGTAGCCGCTCCAGCGACGAGCACGAGTTTTTTAGCGACTTCCTGAGTAGCTGCGAGTCACCATCTACGGCCGCCTCCTCCTCCTCCGGCGGCAGCGGGATCTCTCCCCCACCATAAGCTCCTCAAAGCTCTCCTCCTCCTCCTCCTCCTCCTTCGGCGGTGCACCGCGACCGGCGGCGGTGGCGGGGAACGGCGACGACGTCGCCGGAGAAGATGAGTTTTTTTTTTTTGCGACTTCCTGAGTACCAAGCAGTTTATTTATATATATAAAAAAAAAATTAAAATAATTATTAATTATATTTAAAAATATTCTCAACGAATTTAATTTATTTTTGTGAAAAATAAATCTATTAATATATATGATTTCAATGCGTTTTTTTTTACTCAATAAATTGTTTTCTATTAAATTTGTAAATTAAAATTTGGACAATATAATATTGTAGTTAATTCTAATTTTTTTTGTTCTAAAATAAAGTATTAAATAATAAATTATGTCGAAGTTTTAAAATTTTATAACGGTTGGATATTTATTATGGATTTGCTGTATAGACCGCGGTGCACGGGCAGAAGTAGCAGCAGTAGAAGAAGAAGAAAAGAGAATAAGAGAGAGGATGAAGGAGGAGCAGCGGAGGAGGGAGGAGGCCGTCGAGAAGTGGAAGCAGTTCTACCTCGCTATTAAAGCCGAGCTTGATGATCTCATCCACAGAACCCATCACCAAGGTGTAAGAATTTGAATTTTTGTAATTAAATAAAAAGAAAGAGAATAAAAGTAAAGTTGAATTTTGAGTCGTAAATGGCATAAATGGCCTAAGTGCCCCTTTCTGCAGTATAAATTGCACAGTTAATGGGTCAGAAATATCGCCTTTCAATCCGTGCCTGATCTCGAAGATCCGAGACCACGAGTGCGACCGTCTCGTCGAACCGATCGAAAACCATATTCAGCGAGTCCAGATCCGACGGTCGGATCTTCCAGAAATCAGCGATGAAGCGGGCGGGACCCGCGACTTAAGTCGCAAGTACAATGAACAGTAAACCCTAATTTCGAATCCCCTAAGAGCCAATGTTGGGCCAATTCGCTATCCGGAAGCCGATCATAGAACTTCAAATAGTCAATTTGAACGGTTTCATCGTTCTGGACGCAATGGCGCTGACGGAATTTCCGTTTGACGACTCTAAAGTCTCGAAAAACGCGAAAACTGTATTTTGGATCAGTATTTTATGGACCGCGATTTCATCTGGGCGTTTTCTCAAAAAAAATGAAAATCACTACCTGATAGGTCTCGTCGAGCCGGACGTCGTGGCGAACTCCATTTTTTGTTTCGACGACCGGATCGCCTCGAAAAGCGTGAAATACGGCAAAAACGCGGCTTTTTGCACATAAAACCCTAGATTTATTGCCTCGTTTTGCGTGCCAGCCTTTGGGGAAGGACTAGAGTGTGAGAGAAGTTTACAGTGAAGGACCTAACACCAAATACTAAGGAGTGGAGGGCTTATTTGGCAATTGTGCCATATTCAAAGTTTTGAAATCCAAAACTCGGTTGGATTTTAAAGCCCGAAGCCTCAGCGAGACTCTCCACCAGTCCCCAACAGCATCCTCCTCTCCTCCTTGTGCACTCCACGCAACCGTAGCTCCGTGCCGGCCGCCGCATCCACGTCGCCGGAGAAGAAAAATCAGGAACACCTCTTGATCTCGGGTCCTTGTTGAGGAAGAAACTTCGTGAGGGCCCTAGTGACCAAGACCTTGTCTGGTGGAGTCCCTCGTGAAGCCGCATCCAAGCCCGAGGGAGCCAGCGCCCCAGCTCCGCCGAGCGCCGCCGCAGCTAGCTCCTTCCTCATTTCTTTTCCGGCGAGGTTAGTAGGTGGAAGTTATCCATTTTTATTTCACCTAGAGACCCTAGCATGGTGTTACTGACCTCCTGAGGATCACCCTCGTGCAGCCTTAGGGCTTCCGGTGCTCCGGTTAACCGGCCGAGGAACCCCGACGCCGGAATTTCCATTTTTGGCCGCCGCCAATCGCCGCCTTCATCCGACCGTCAAACCAGAGATCAGCACCGTTGGGATCGGTCCTCTCGTCGACTGCAGCGCCTCCACAAAATCGGAGGGCCATCGGTTGGAGATCGAGACCGCGCGAACGTGCCCTAGAAACGGGCTTCCCTTCACTTAGCCCGATCGCCGCCGTCCGGCGCCGCCGCGGCCTCCCGACGCCGGCCACCTCTGCTGGAAGCACCCTGGTGAGGTGGGGAGCAGTCTGGTCCAACTTGCTCCGGCCCGGAGCCACCCCGCCGGATTCCGCCATTAGAGGCCATCGAAGCTCCACCGAGCTCCGCCGCCGCACCTCGCCGTCGCCTCCGGACGCCGGAAAAACCGTACAGGTAAGCTCCATTATCCCTTTGTAGACCCCTCGTAGTGTTGCATGGGATTTTTGACGTGTGGATGGTGACATCTGCAGTTGCACCCGAGTTGCCTCGAAACCGGACTCCGGCCAACTCCGGCGAGCTGGGCACCGGCCACCCGTACAGGTAGGACCTAAATACCCGTATGATGACCCCCATGATTTTGTTTTGGGACAGAATGGCCCCTGTTGCTCGATTCCAAGTGTTGCACCCGAGCCACCCATTCGGGCTCGCCTCCGGCCGCCGGCGCCCGACCCGGCATGGACCGGGCACCCTCTGGGACCCTTACCTAACTAGCGCTCACCTTTGTAGCAGGTCCGAGGCTGCCCAGCTCCAAGAACACCTAAACCGAGCCTTGAGTAGCTTTGGCTAGTGCACCACCTTGCTCCGGCCACTGTCCCGGCCATTCTCCGGCGCGCCTCATGTGAGCCCCACTGTCCCTAGTCCTTACTGAATACCATGCTCCAATTAGATCACATTTTGGTCAAGTGTAAGCTAGGTTGTAGCATAATTGTAAATTGAACTCTTAATGTTTATGAGCCAACTTTGCCCTCGGGCCCCGTGCCAGCCCAAAACTGTGAGCACGGGCTCCGTCTCGACGTAACGGACGCGCTGAAATTTACGGATCAGCGTTTGGGTTCCCGGACGTCAAGAACAAGTCAAAACAGTCAAATAACTTAATGTTTATATGCAATTTAGAAAATGTTATGGACCAAAATGAGATTTGGACATGATGATGACCCTTAGACAGTAATTATACATTTACTGGACATTTTATTAGAGGCCCGTAGACCCCCGTTGATCGGGAAATTGATGTTATTCCGTAAATCGGCGATATTGCCCCGTATTAGTGTCACGTCACTATAGTGTCGTCGGGATGGGTTATGAGAGTTTATTACTGACCAGATCTTCTTACTCAGGGCCCAGCTGTTCAGCACCAGCCTCCCAGTAGCTGTGCGGGAGTTCGTGGATCGGCCTACACTCAGGTGGGTTATCTTCAGTCCGGGCTTTATCTTTTCGGCCCTCTGGTTGCTTTAGTCCAGTCGGACACCTGTTTTTGATTAGCCCTGTTGATTTTATCTGTATGACCTATCTTGACAGCTATGGATTTCTTTAGACATATCATGTACACTGGTTCTTGACTATACCTGATGACTTGATCTATATGCCATGTGATCCTCCTTGATAGACATTGATTCTTTTAGACTCGTCATACATATCTGCTGATTTTATCTAGATTATCCCTGATGATTGTATTGACATGCCCCATGATTGTTCCTGACAGTACTTGATTTACGTGAGACATATCACATGTACCTGTGCATCAGCTCGATCTTATATCCCAATATATAGATTTGCATGATTCGATTTTACTCGTTGATTCCTGTCACTTGAGATGTTGCTTGATATTCCGATATGCATGATTGATTGATCCTGATTGATAGACTGATGATTCCCTGTTGGGATTCCGGCGTGTTGCCGATTACCCGGTCACTAGACCGTGAGATTGATCATTATGACTTGCCATGCACTGCTGTACTTCACGAACATGGCCGGGGTAGCTCCCCGTGGAGATTGTTCTTTACCGGTAAAGTGGTCTAGAGGAAAGACCCGTGAGCCCTTTGCACCAGGACTGCTTGGCGTCTGTAAGTGCAGGTTATGTCAGCCGAAAGGGTGCCGAACAGTGGCTTTGCCTGAGGTTCTATGAGACCAATATTGGCACATGATTGGGTACTTGGGTTTCTGTTCTTGACGCATGATTCTTACCTTGTACCATTGTTGTTCTGTTTATGTTGTTCTCTAGCATTATTCATCTGCAGTTTCACTTATGATTGATTACCTGCCTAGTTCAGGTTACCTGTGGATTTATTGCTTTCCAGTGGATGTTATCTGTTATCTATTTACCTTGTACCTTCGCTGTCCAGCTATGCTTGATTATTACCGGGATCCCCTGATTCCAGCATTTATTATCTACAGTTCCCTTATGCCTGACTTCTACAGTTATACCCTGATTTCCCAGCATTATTTATCTGCAGCTTTTCTATGATTGATTATCTGCTTAGTTCAGGCTATCTGTGGATTTATTGCTTTCCAGTAGATGTTATCTGTTATTTCAGTTGTACCTATCGATCTTTACTATCCGCAGATTTTAGTACCCAGTAGGTACGATTAGCTATTTCTCGGCTCGTCGTGCCCACTGGGATACATGTACAGTGTATCTCACACCCCCTGGGTGACCATTTTTCAGGTCCGTTGGGTGGGGAGATATCGGGACGATCCAGTGAGCCTGTCACGATAGAGCTGTCCCCATGATCCTAGATAGAGATGATTGAGATACTCGATGACTTTCATTTATCGCATTTCTTTTCGGTTCCTGTCGATTTAAATATTTAACTGATGATCTAATAATTTATTTTGGGATTCTCTTGACTGGTTAGATTAGGATGATTAGCTGAGATATCTGTTGCTTACTGATGATGGTTACTAGCTAGCCGTGCATGTATAGGGGAGTCTCTGTCCATGGGATAGAGGGTTTCCTATATGTGTTGCGGTCTGTTACGCCCAGGTTTGCGAACTCTGATTTCAAAAAAAAAAAATTTACCGGATTTTTAAAACTCGGGGCGTGACACAAGGTAACAATTAATGATCTCCTATATCGTCAACAACTTCTTCTTCTTCTCCTCTATTGTAGAAACTTGAAATTTTATTGTAAATAAATACAAGAAGAGAAGGAAATGTCAAGTTGATTTTGGCACAAGAGCGCAGTTGACCTTTTTGCCACTATGTAAATTGCACAGTTTACGAGGCAAAAAGGTTATTTTCCAATACGAACATGATCCTGGAAATCTGAGTTGACCGTTGCGATCGTCTCGTCGAACTGAGCGAGATTCATATTCAGTACTTTTCGATCTGACGGTCAGATCTTCCAGAAATCGGCGAAGAAGCGAGCGAATATCGCGACCAATGAAACAGTGGCTGCGCACAGTATCAATTAAGTGGATTACTGTAGATGAATAGTAACTCCAATTTTCGGGACTCCGACGAATGCAACGCTGACCAATTCACTGTTCGGATTCCGAACATAGTGATCCAGATAGTCGTTTTAATCGGTTTCGACGTTCTGAACGCAATGGCGCTGACGGAATTTCCGTTTGACGACCATAAAGTCTCGAAAAGTGCGATAAACTGTATTTCGGTACAGTATTTTATGGACCGAGAAATTATCCGGCTGTTTTCTCGAAAAACGAAAATCGCTACCTGATAGGTTTCGTCGAGCCGGACGTCATGGCAAAGTCCTTTTTTTTCGACGACAAAAACGCCTCGAAAAGCGTGAAATACGGTGAAAAACGCAGTATTTGCACAATAACACCCTATATTATGCCTCGTTTCGCGTGCCACTCCTTGGAGGAGGACCTAATTGTGAATGAGAGCTGCTGGAAAGGACTGGGCTCAAAGGGTTAAGAGGTAAAGGACTAAATTACAATTGTGCCATAAGCACTATTTAGATGCCACCTCGGGCTAGGGTTCCTTTAAACCCTAAGCCCCGTAGCTTCTACCCAGCCGCAGCCCCCAACTGAATCCACTCCTCCTGCCGCTCTCCTCGCAAGTCGCGCACCGGCCGCCGCCACCCCGTCGCCGGAGGAGAAAAGATCAAGAGCCACCTTGATCTTGGGTGCTTGGAGAGGAGGGTGCTCAGGAGGGTCCTAGGCGATCAAGACCTTGCCTGTGGAGTCCCTCGTGGAGCCGCAACCAAGCCCGAGTGGAACCCGACACCCAGCCGCCGCGGCCATCTTCTCCTTCCACGGTTTTCCGGCGAGGTGAGCTTATGGAAACTTTTATTTCCAATCGGCCCTTGAACCATTCTAGCTTATTCCTGACGTCGAGACGCTCGTCCCTGTGTAGTCCAGGCATCAGCCGTGCTCCCGGTTGCCGGCGGGAGCAACCCATCGCCGGAAATGCTTGTTTCGGCCGATCTTGAGCGCGAAGAGAATTCGACCGTTGAAAACAAGATCAAGACCGTTGATCCTTGTCTCCTCGTCGACTGCAAGCCACCTCCAAGGTTTGGGGTTGATCGAACGAGAATCCAGTCCACGCGAGCTTGCCCTAGAACCGAGCCAAAGTGCACTTCGGCCAATCTTCGCCATCCGGCGCCGCCGTCGCCTCTGGTCGCCGGCCATCACCTCGGCAAGCACCGTAGCACCAAGAGAAACATTGTGGTCCAAGTTGGAGGGCCTCTTGTGCTCCGGTAAGAAATCCGCCATTAGAGCTCTCTCTCTCTTCACCGAGCATCGCCGCCGGCGATCGCCGGGGTTCCGTGCGGTGTGAAAACGACCCAGGTAAGTCTATTTGATCATTTAGAAGGAGTTCATAGGGTTGCATGGAGATTTTTACGTGGGGATTATTTTCTTTGTAGTTGCACTCAAGGGCAACCCGAGCTCTCACCGCCGGCCGCCTCCGACGCCTCGGGCTCCGGCCTCTTGCACAGGTAAGCCCTATATACATATTTTAAGATCCCCATCATTTTAGTTTTGGGCCAGGGCACCTCTGTGTTTGGGTTCCAAGGTTGCACCCGAATTATCTTTTCCGGGTTGTCTCCGGCCGCCGCCGCCTCCGGCCACCGGAGCTCGACCCAGCTTGCACTAGTCACCATATGGGACCCCCATTTAACTGGTGCTCCCCTCTGTAACAGGACTGAGCCTGGTTTGCTCCAAGAACACCTCAATCCGAGCCTTGTGTTTTGTGAGGTGTTGCTCCGGGCAATTTTCCGGCCACTCTCCGGCAAGCCGCAGGTGAGCATCACTGTCCTATGTTCATATTAAGTGTCATGCTCATGTTATTTCAAAGTTTGATCAAGCATAAATAAAGTTGTAGCATAAGTCGTATTTGGACCTTAAGTGTTTATGGGCCAACTTTGCCCTCGGGCCCCATGCCAGCCCAAACCTGTGAGCACAGCCTTCGTCTCGTCGAAACGAACACGCTGAAACTTACGGCGTCGTTTTTGGATTCCCGGATTGCAAGAATGAGTCAAAACAAGTTATAATATAGTGTTTTTATGCAAATTTAACGTGTACCTTGGACCTAAGTGTAATTGAGACACGCTGGCTGTCTCTAGACAGTGTTTTTAGACCTAATAGGCATTTGGTTAGAGTCCCGTGGGCTCTCGTTGATCGGGAAACGGATTTTGTCCCGCAAACTAGCTATATTGTTCCGTACTAGCGTCGCGTTACTGTAGTGTCGTCGGGATGGGTTGTGTGAGTTTATTACTGACTATAGCTATTTATTCAGGGCCCAGTTGTTCAGCACCAGCCTCCCAATAGCAGAGCGGGAGTTCGAGGATCTGCCTACATTCAGGTGGGTTATCTTCGGTCCGGGCTTTATCTTTTCGGCCCTCTGGTTGCTTTAGTCCAGTCGGACACCTGTTCTTGATTAGCCCTGCTGATTTTATCTATATGTTATATGACCTATCTTGACAGACATTGATCTCTTTAGACAGATTATGTACACCTGGTTGTCAGCTTTTACATCTGAGTACATAGATGTCATGATTCTGATTATGCTTAATATTTCCTGTCACCTATGATGATTTTGCCGATTCTTGATTTAGTCCTGATGATTTTGCCTATTCTTGATTTAGTCCTGATGATTTTGCCTGTTCTTGATTTAGTCCTGATGATTTTGCCTATATGCCATATATTCTGACATGATAGACATTGATCTTATTGGATATATCCTGTGTACATGCTCGTCAGTTTTATATCCCAGTACAGTAGATTTTCAGGGTCTGATCACGCCTGTTGATTCCTATCATATATGCCACTTGTTATACTGCATTTATATCCAGAGATACTTGCTTATATATTCAGATATGCATGATCGACCCATGATTGATATACAGACAGATAGTTGCTTCCATGAGGGGATCTCGGCAGGTTTGCCGACTACCCGGTCACTAGACCGTGAGATTGAGCATTATGATTTGCCACGCACTGCTGTACTTCACGAACATGGCCGGGGTCGCTCCCCGTGGAGATTGTTCTTTACCGGTAAAGTGGTCTTGAGATAGGACCCGTGAGCCCGATTGCATCTGTGAGTGCCGGGTTATTGTCAGCGGATGGGGTGCGGATCGGTGGTATTGCCTGAGGTTCTGTGAGACCAATAATGGCCGATGATTGGATACTTGGATTTCTATTTTTGACGCATCATTCTTATCTTGCACTGTCAGTTGTAGATATTTTACCTTGTACCTTCTCTGCTCAGTCTATGCTCGATTATTTCAGTATACCATGATTTACAGTATTATTTATCTGCAGATCCTTATGCTTGATTAGTTCAGTATATCATGATTTCCAGCATCATTTATCTGCAGTTCCTTGTGCTCGATTATTATAGCTATGGCCTGATTTCCAGCATTATTTATTTGCAGTTTCTTATGCTTGATTATTATAGCTATACCCTGATTTTCCAGTATTTATTACATGCAGTTTCCGTATTCTTGATTCTCTGCCTATTCAGTTTTATCTGTGGATTATTGATTATCAGTAGACTCTATCTGTTTATTCAGCTTTACCCATTGATTATTACTATCCGCAGATTATTGTATCCAGTAGGTACGATTAGCTATTTCTCGGCTCGTCGTGTCCACTGGGATACATGTACAGTGTATCTGACACCCCCTGGGTGACCATTTTTCAGGTCGGTCGGGTGCTGAGATGTCGGGACGTTCGAGTGAGACCGTCACGATAGAGCTGTCCCCCTGATGATAGATATGGATGATTGAGATTCCTGATGATTGTAGCTGATTTCCATTTCCTAGTATTTTGGCTATTTTATTTGGATATTTCAGATTGATGTTAGGATGCTTTATTTTGGATTATTTCCTGCTGATTAGTTACTGTTAGTTGAGATATTTATTGCTCTCTGATTGATGATTATTGGATTCGCCTAGCTGTGCATGTATAGGAGAGGCTCTGTCCATTGGGATAGGGGATTTCCTATATGTGTGGCGGTCTGTTACGCCCGTTTTGCAAACTCTGATTTTTTTAAAAAAAAAAAAAAAAAAAAAAATTTAGACTGGATTTTTTTAAACTCGGGGCGTGACATCTATTCCTCCGATATGAATTATTTTGAATTTACTATTTAATTTTTTAAAAGTTTAAATTTACTATTTAACTTTTCAATTTCGTTGATTTGAATCAGTTTACTATATTTTAATTTTAAAAATTTATAAAAATAAACGGTAAATTCAAATTTTAAAATTAAAATATTATTCGCTAATTCAAATCAAACAAATAAAAAAATTAGATGGCAAACCCAAAATAATTCATATATAGTACATATAAATTGTGTAGTGCTTCTTGATAATTGATATTTTAAAATGATCTAATAAAATTTAGTTAACTAAATATTTTAACTTTAAAAATTTGTAAGGATAAACAACACATTTAAAATTTAAAATTAAAGTATTATTTACTAACTCAAATCACCCCTCACGCAACTCATCATCCCCATTTTCTATCCTTTCTTTTCTTTCGAACATGCATGTAGGCACCATGTTGCACATATAAATTAAAAATACTTATATATATATATATATATATATATATATATATATATATATATATATTAGAACTTATATATTATTAAAAGTACAAGTACATCTATACTTATAAATTTTTTACTATTGAATTTGTATTAGAATTTGTATTTTTTATTTTATCTTTCTCTTTTTTTAGTTGATTTTACAAAATTACAAATCCCAATACAAATCTAATGATAAAATATTTACAAATATTGAATATAGTTTGATGTATAGAATTTTTTTTTTTTGTTATCATTAGTTGTGGCTTATAATATTTTCAGTTAAGTGATAAATAATTTATATTTTTTATATGTAAAATTTTATTTACAAAAAGTAAAAGGCAAACAGGGTATCATGTGAAGCTAAAGTTAAAATTATAAAAATATTAATAGCCGAATCAAAATGATTTGATGCCAGTTCTACACATTTTCAAAAAATAATCATTTTGCTCCACAATTTTTACTATAAAAATATAAATCCTCTTAAATATTTAAAATCTGAAAGGACTATGAAATGTCTTTGAAATTCATAAGACTGAAAAAAGTTCATGACTACCCTTTTTATTTTTTATCCCTTTGTTGTTTTCTAGATTGGATTGTCTTTCAAGGGTTTTGTTTCCCTGTTGTTTGGATTTGCTATTTGTTTCCTACTGGTCAAATTTGTTCTCTCCATATTTGAGTAAAACAAATCAAACTTCATTTTGTTCTCAAATTGTTCTAAAAGAACTAACTCTTCACTTTTTACTTACTATTTGTGTCACGCCCCGAGTTTTAAAAGTCAGGTCTGAAAAAAAAAAAAAAATTTTGATAAATCAGAGTTTGCAAAACGGGCGTAACAGACCGCCACACATATAGGAAATCCCCTATCCAAAAGGATAGGGTCTCTCCTATACATGCACGGCTAAGCTAATCCAATCATCAATCAGAGAGCAATAACTAGCTCAACTAAACAATACTAATCATCAGGAATAATCCGAAATATCATACTATCATCAATCTGAAATATCTAAATAAACTGGAAGCTGAATGCTATAAATGGAAGTCAACTACGAACATCGAAGATCTCAGACAACAATATATCATCAGGGGGACAGCTCTATCGTGACAGCCTCACTGGATCGTCCCGACATCTCACCACCCAACGGACCTGAAAAACAGTCACCCAGGGGTGTGAGATACACCGGAGTGTATCCCAGTGGGCACGACGAGCCGAGAAATAGCTAATCGTACCTACTGGGTACAATAATCTGCAGATAGTATAAATCACAGGGTAAAGCTGAATAAACAGATAAGATCTACTGTTAATCAACAAAAATCCACAGATAACTGAATAGGCTGAGAAATAGTGCTGGAAACTGGATATAACTATAATCATCAAGCATAAAAGAGCTGCAGATAAATGGTGCTGGAAATCAGAGTATGGCTATAATAATCAAACATAAGAACTGCAGATAGATAATGCTGGAAATCCGGGTATAGCTATAATAGTTAAGCATAAAAGAACTGCAGATAAATAATGCTAGAGATCTGGACAAACTGAAATAATCAAACATAAGGAATCTGCAGGCAATAAGTGCTGGAATAAAATCAGGGTATAGCTATAGTAATCAAGCATAAGAAACGACAGACAAAGGATGCTGGAAATCATGATATACTGAACTAATCAAGCATAAGAACTGCAGATAAATAATGCTAGAGATCTGGACAAAAATGAATAATCAAGTATAACTGAGAATAATGCGTCAAAAATAGAAATCCAAGTATCCATCATAGGCCATTATTGGTCTCACAGAACCTCAGGCAATACCACCGATCCGCACCCCATCCGCTGACAATAACCCGGCACTCACAGATGCAATCGGGCTCACGGGTCCAATCTCCAGACCACTTTACCGGTAAAGAACATCTACACGGGTCATGACTCCGCTGATGTTCGTGAAGTACAACAGTGCATGGTAATCATAATGCTATGCTCAAGCTCACGGTCTAATGACCGGGTAGTCGGCAAATCTGCCGAGATCCCCTCAGGGAAATAACTATCTGTCTGTATATCAATCATGGGTCGATCATGCATATCTGAATATATAAGCAAGTATCTCTGGATATAAATGTAGTATAACAAAGGGCATAGATGATAGAAATCAACAAGCGTGATCAGACCCTGAAAATCTACTGTACTGGGATATAACAGCTGACGAGCAGGTATAAATGTAATGTCTACGGAGATCAATGTCTATCAGAAAAGATCATATGGCATATAAGCAAAATCATCAGGACTAAATCAAGAATAGGTAAAATCATCAGGAAATATCAGGCATAATCGATCATGACATCTATATACCAAGATATGAAAAGCTGACACGCAGGTATAGGTAACGTGTCTAAATCAATCAATGTCTATCAGGAAGGATCACATGGTACATAGATAAAATCATCAGGTATAGTCAAGAATAGGTGTACATGATAAAATCAACAGGCTAACCAAAACAGGTGTCCGACTGGACTAAAGCAACCAGAGGGCAGAAAAGATAAAGCCCGGACCGAAAATAACCCACATGAATGAAGGCAGATCCTCGAACTCCCGCACAGCTACTGGGAGGCTGGTGCTGAGCAACTGGGCCCTGAATCAGAAGCTATAATCAGTAATAGACTCACACATACCCATCCCGACGACACGACAGTAACGGAGTGCTTATACGGGATAATATCGTCGATTTACCGAACAAAAATCGATTCCCGATCACCGAGAACCCTCGGAATCCCAACAAGATGCCTAGTAGGTGTGAAAACATTGTCTAAGGATAGCCATCAAGTCCAATTTACAATTTGATCCATAATAGTTCTTAAATTGCATAAAAACACTATGTTGACGGCTTGTTTCGACTCGTTCTTGAAATCCGGGAGTCCAAAAGCTGATCTGTAACTTTCAGCGCGTTCGTTACGACGAGACGAAACTAGTGCTCGCAAGTTTGGACTGACAGGGATCCCGAGAACAAAGTTGGCCCATAACACATCCTTGGCTCAAATACAACTATGCAATATCTTAACCTATCCTTGATCAAATTGAACAATAAATGGAGCATCATGTTCAGGGGACTTAGTAGAGTTGAGGGCTCACCTTAGGCTTGCCTGAGATCGGCCGGAACAGTAGCCGGAGCAAGGTGGTGCACCAACACAAGCTACCCAAGGCTCGGTTTGGGTGATCTTGGAGCAAACCAGTTTCAGACCTGCCACAGAGTTGAGCATCAATTATCTGAGGGTCCCAGAGATTGTTTGGTCCATGTGGGGTCGAGCCCCGGCGGCCGGAGACGGCGGCGGCCGGAGGCGAGCCCGAAGTGGGTGGCTCGGGTGCAATCAGAGAAGCCGATCTACAGGGATCCCCTTGGCCCAAAGTAAAATCATGGAGTCCCTATAATTAACATTTACAGCTTACCTGTGGGGTTTGCCGGAGTCCGGAGCGCCGGAGGTGGCCGGAGGTGAGCTCGAGTGCAACCTCGGGTGCAACTACAGAAGGTTTTTATCCAGACGTTAAGAATTGCATGCAAGATCACCATCCATCTTAAAATGATGAACTAGACCTACCTGGGTGGTTTTCCGGTGACGGGGAGCGCCGACAAGGCGCGGCGGCGGAGCTCGGCCGAGGGTCAATGGCCGTTAATGGCGGATTCCGGCCGGGTGGCTCCGGGCCTGTACAACTTGGACCAGAAGCTCTGTCCCAACGCCACGGAGCTTGGTGCAGTGGTGGCCGGCGTCGGGAAGCAGCGGCGGCGCCGGACGGCGGAGCTCGACCGAAAGGAAGAAAAACCCGAAACTAGGGTTGGCCCGCACGTCGCGGATCTTCACCGGATCAACAAGAGACTTCGAGAGCTCCCTTCAGTCGTCGGAAAGAAGAGATCCAACGTCTCTGATCATGAGTTCAACGGTCTGATGATGTCGGCGCCCAAGATCGACTAAGATAGATGATTCCGGCAAGAGGTCGCTCCCGCCGGCAGTAGGGACGACGGCGATGGACCAGACTTCACAGAGAGGGTCATCACATCTTCATAAACCTATTATACATAAACTTAGGCTGCTTAACATAACTTTGTTCCATAAAACCTACCTCGCCGGAAACTGTAGGAAGAAGAGGTGGTCCCGCGGCGGCGCACGGCAGCGGCTGGGGCTGGGTCCACCTCAGCTCGGCTGCGGATCCACGGGGAACACCACAGGAAGGGTCCCGATCAACTTGATCCCTCCCGAGCACCTTCCTCCCCAGAACCCGAGATCAAGATGGTTTTCTTGATCTATCTTCTCCGGCGACGGGGTGGCGGCGGCCGGTGCGCGACTTCCTATGGGTGCGGCAGAGGGAGGGGAGGTGGTTGGAGCTGACGGCTAGGGAAAGGGTTACGAGGTTTAGGGTTTCTTGGAACCCTAGCTCGGATGCACATGTATATGTATACATGTTGCAAACTTGCAATTTGCCCCTCCAACTTATTGTATTCAGAGCCCAAACCCTCACAGCACTTTAGTTTCACAGCTAAGTCCCTCTCCAAGCCGTGGCATGCAAATCGAGGCAAAATCTATAGGGATTCTTGTGCAAAAAGCCATATTTTCGCTGTATTTCACGCTTTTCGAGGCGTTCTGGTCGTCGAAACGGAAAATGGACTTTGCCATGACGTCCGGCTCGACGAGACCTGTCAGGTAGCGATTTTCATTTTTCGAGAAAACGCCCGGATAAAATCTCGGTCCATAATTACTGTCTAATTATACAGTTGATCACGCTTTTCGAGACTCTAGGGTCGTCAAACGGAAATTCCGTCAGTGCCATTGCGTTCAGAATGTCGAAAATGTTCAAATCGACTACCTGGATCGTTATGACCGGAGTCCGGACAGCGAATTGGCTAACGTTGGCACTTAGGGGAATTCAAAAAAGGGGTTACTATTCATCTACAGTATTCACTTAAGTCGCGGGTTCCGCCCGTTTCTTCGCTGATTTTTGGAAGATCCGACCGTCAGATCGAAAAGTGTTGAGTATGGATCTCGCTCAGTTCGATGAGACGATCGCAACGGTCATCTCGGATTTTTAAGATCATGTCCGGATTAAAAAATAGCCTTTTTGCTTTGTAAATTGTGCAATTTACACAGTAGCAAAAGGTCACTTGCACTATTATGCCAATTATATTTCAAAATCAACTCGACCTTTATTCTTTTTTCTTTTATTTAATTACAACAAAAATTCGAATTCTTACAATTTGTTTCCCACTCTGTTGAAATTTGTCGTTGCTGGCTATACCCCACATACGACTGATTTCGTTTTATTTGCTAAAATGTACTTGCTATTTGATCTACACTGTTCACATTTGTGATTTGAAAAAAATCCCATATTTGAGAACAAAATTTAAATTCGTTAGTCCTTATTTGTTTTCTCTTTGTTCAAAATTGAACTTCTCATTTTTTATTAATACAAGAGAGTGAACCTTGTTGTATTTAGTATATGATATGATATGAATAAATTCATAATGTTACCTGATGACCGGCGAATAGTGTTTGTAGAAGAAAGTAACCCGGTGAATAGTGTTTGGATATCACATATCACATCAACTTTAATCTTGCTATTTGTTTTAAAATTTACAATCATATGTCATATTTTCAACAAAAAATTTATCAATTCCAAAGAAAATTTCTAACATTATCTTTTTTTTATAATGTAATATTTTTTTTTAGAGATTTTGCACAACTTTCCAAAAAATCTAGGAAATTTGCTATCATGAATGCTTGGTATAATATTCCTACTATTATAGCTGCTTATATGATTTAGTGATTTGATGTGATATGTGATATAATATTGGTTTTTTCTAGATTTTGTACAATTTTAAAAAAATCCTTAATGATTTGATGTGATATAAACTAATTTTTCACTATTCTTTATAGATTGTGTTTGATTTATTTTTGATGTGATATTATTTTTTTTGATGTGATGTTATATTCTTTTTTAGAGATTTTGTACAAGTTCCCAAAAATTTTCTATATAATATTCCTACTATTATAGCAACTTCTATGATTTAGTGATTTGATGTGACATGTAATATAATATTGGGTTTCTCTAGATTTTGCACAATTTTTGAAAAATCCTTAATGATTTTACGTGATATAAACTAATTTTTCACTATTCTTTATAAATTGTGTTAGATTTATTCTTGATGTGATATTACTTTTTTTGATGTGGTGTTATATTCTTTTTTAGAGATTTTGCACAAGTTCCCAAAAATTTTCTAAGAAAATTGCTCTTATGAATGCTTGGTATAATATTCCTACTGTTATAGCTAATTTGATTTGATGTGATATATGATGTGATATTAGATTTCTCTAGATTTTGCATAATTTTTGAAAAATTCTTAGTTATTTGATGTGATATTTCTCACTATTTTTCATAGATGTTCATAGATTGTCTTAGACTTAGCCAGATCCCCTAGGATTACTACTCCCTCTTGGTATCCATAAGATTGTATTTTATTTCTATAAATAGTAATTGTGTCAATGTGGTTATAGTGTTTGTAGAAGAGTATTTCTATAAATAGTAATTGTGTCAATGTGGTTATAGTGTTTGTAGAAGAGTTACTTTCTTCTACAAATGCACATCCATGGGTTTTTTTTTATAAAGTCACCGTCCAGCACTATTCGTCAGTCACCAAAGAGAGTGAACCTATTGTTGTATTGTAATTCCTTAAGATTTATACGTAAATTTATAATACAATTAATACTTATATATAAGAATGATGATAAATAAGTTAATTATATTGGGTGATATATATTTAGTAAAAAATAGAGAGAATATTAGTTATTTTTTATTATTATTATTATTATTATTATTATTATTATTATTATTATATATAAAATAATAATAATTATTATTATTATATATAAAATAATAATAATAATTTAAAGATTTTTATACAAATACTTTCAGATATGATTAATTTTTCTGATATGATATGATATTTTCAGATATGGTTAATTTTTCAAAATTTTGAACATATTTTGTACAATATGTAAATCTATTATAATAATTTATAATAGATTATTGTTTGACAGATTATAATAGGCTTTCTATCATAGTTACTTTCTTTTTCTGTTTCCTAGATTTATCTGATTTATAGTTAAATATCATGAATACTCAAAAATTATTGTAAAGATTTTGTTCCTTAAGATTTAGAAATAAAAATATTCTTATGTATCACTTCAGATTTAGGAATAAATATATTATATACAAGATTTTGTAAGAGTAGTATTAGCTGATTTGATTTGATTGATGTGATATTTTTGATGAATCCAGATTTTGTAAGAGTAGTATTAACTGATTTGATTTGATTGATGTGATATTTTCGAAAATAATGAATCTCTAGAGATTCTGTCAAATTATCGTAGATTTGCTATCATAAATACTATCTTTTTCTTACCCTAAGATTTTTTAGATTTTGTCAAAATTTGCTCTTTTTCCTATTTCCAAGATTTTTATAAATGCAGATTTAAAAATTTGCTATCATAAATACTCTCTTTTTCTTACCCTAAGATTTTTTAGATTTTGTAAAGATTTGCTATTAGCTACTCTCTTTTCCTATTTCCAAGATTTTCATACATACAATTTAGAAATAAAGATATTATATAACAGATTTTGTAAGAGTAATATTTCCATATCTGATTTGATTTGATTGATGTGATGTTCCGAAATTGTTCAGTTCCGAAATATTTCAGAAATAGCACATCAATCTAATAAAATCAAATTAGATATTTAATTATTAATCTTATAAAATTTTATATATAATAATATAATAATAATTTTATTCCTAAATCTTAACTGATATATAATAATATTTTTATTCTTAAATCTTAACTAACAAAATCTTTTCAACATCTTTATCTTATATATAATATTTTTATTCCTAAAATCTTAACTGATATATAATAGTATTTAATATAATAATAATTTTATTTCTAATTCTTAACAGATATATATAATATTTTTACTCATAAATCTTAACTAACAAAATTTTTCTAACATTTTTATCTTATATATAATATTTTTATTCTTAAAATCTTAACTGATATATAATAATATTTTCATTCCTAAATCTTAACAAACACAATTTTTTCAACATCTTTTAGAATTCATCATTTTTGAAAATATCACGTCAATCAAATCAAATCAAGTATTTAAGTATTAATCTTACAAAATCTTATATGTAATATTTTTATTTTTAAATCTTAACTGAAATTTTCATATATTAATTTAATCTCGCAAAATCTTATATATATATATATATAATATATAATATATATACAATTTGGATTTTAGAGATAGAAAAAGAGAGGAACATACTATACTGAGAGAACCATTAGTTATAGAATTCTTAAGAACAGAAAAAAAAAAAAAATAGTTATGATAACAAATCTGTCATAATCCGATAATATGTTCAAAATATTTGGAAACCATCATTTTCGAAAATATCACATCAAATCAAATCAAATCAAACTAGATACTTAACTATAAATCTTATTAAATCATATATATAATATTTTTATTTCTAAATTTTAACTAAAATTTTAATATATTCATTTAATCTTATAAAATCTTATATATAATATATATATACAATTTGAACAAAATATATGTCATTTTAATATATTCATTTAATCTTATAAAATCTTATATATAATATATATATACAATTTGAAAAATTAACGATATCTCAAAATATATGCCATCATCGTACAAAATCTATTATATATATTTATAATAATCCTATATACTCTAGAATGATTTTAGAGATAGAAAATCAATATCACATCACATATCACATCAAATCATTAAGTCATATAAGAAGCTATAATAGTAGAAATATTATATCAAGTAATCGTGATAGCAAATTTTCTAGAATTTTTGGAAAGTTGTCCAAAATCTCTAAAAAATAATATTACATCACATCAAAAAAAGTGTTCAACATCTAGGAAAAAATAATATCACATCACATCAACAAAAAGAAAGGAGGAATTCTATATTATATATATCTATAATAATTTTAGAAATAGAAAAATAAGAGAAGGAATTGTACTTTCCAAAATCTGTCATCATAAGGAATCTGGGTAAATCTGAGACAATCTTTGGAGAATAGTGAAAAATTACTAAATATCACATCAAATCACTAAGGATTTTTCAAAAGTTGTGCAAAATAGTAAAAAATTACTAAATATCACATCAAATCACTAAAAATTTTTCAAAAGTTGTGCAAAATCTAGGGAAAAGCCTGTCATCATAAGGAATCTGGGTAAATCTGACACAATCTCTGGAGAATAGTGGAAAATTACTAAATATCACATCAAATCACTAAGAATTTTTCAAAAGTTGTGCAAAATAGTAAAAAATTACTAAATACTAAGGATTTTTTAAAAGTTGTGCAAAATAGTAAAAAATTACTAAATATCACATCAAATCACTAAGAATTTTTCAAAAGTTGTGCAAAATTTAGGGAAAAGCCAATATCACATCACATATCACATCAAATCACTAAGTCATATAAGTAGCTATAATAGTAGAAATATTATATCAAGCAATCATGATAGCAAATTTTCTAGAATTTTTAGAAAGTTGTCCAAAATCTCTAAAAAACAACATCACATCACATCAAAAAAAGTGTTCAACATCTAGGAATTTAGAAAAAATATATCTAATCTATGCGCTTATAACTTATCTGACATACAGCATTCTAAGAAATTTCGACTTATCTAATCTATTATAGAATATGAGTATAATTTATTTATTTATCTATTATAGAATATAAGTATAATTTATTTATTTATTATTATTGTAGGTTTAATGAAGCAAATCCATCTAATGAGCAGAACAAATGAAGAACTACCAGTTGTCCTCCATATAGTTACCTACTTATTGAATAGTTGCTATTATATTTTTGTTCTCTATGTAATACATTATGTCTAAATTTCTGTTCTCTATGTAATACATTATGTCTAATACATGAAGTTTACTTTAATAATATAATATTTCTGTGCTCTATGTAATATATGATATTGAATGTCTAATACTTAATTACATTGTAATTCCCGCAGCGAAGCGCGGGGTATTGAACTAGTATGTAACAAATCGTCAATTAAGATATGAACCAGTGAGAGCTTTCTGCATGTTCAATAAAAATTTTGAATGTATCCATTGCATTGTAAACTAACTCTAAAAATTTTGAATGTATCCATTGCATTGTAAATTAACTCTAAAGTATGCTACAAAAATAAATTTTTATATTACAATAAATTATTTAGTTATTTTATATTATATACATTATATTATATTTTATTATATAGTATTAATTATTAGATATTTCATCAATTATTTAATATATTGTGTGGTGACTTCCGGCTTAATTTATCTCGATTTATAGCGAGCACGATGGTTGCTGTATTTATTATATAGTATTAATTATTAGATATTTCATCAATTATTTAATATATTGTGTGGTGGCTTCCAGCTTAATTTATCTCGATTTATAGCGAGCACGATGGTTGCTGTAGAGGGCAAAGGCGAGGGGCGATAGCAAAAAAAAATAATAATAATAAGATAAAATAAAAAAATAAAAAAAATGCAAAAGATAGGAAAAAAATAATAAAGAGTAGAAATAAAAAAAATAAATATATTTTTCTACATAAAAGACTAAGAACCAAAAAATAAAGAGGAGAAAGATTAAATTGCACAGTTAAAATAAAATTATAATGTTTTAGAAGAATATTATATTATTTTAAATAAAAGTTACACTATTTGAGATAAAAAAAAATTACTCTTTAAGACGAAAGATATATTTTTTGGACGAATATTGTATTGTTTGAGCGAAAGTTATACTTTTTGAGATAAAAATTACACTCTTAATTTGAGACAAAATTTATACTTTTTTTTGTGAATGTTGTACTGTTTGAGCAAAAATTGCTTCAATTTTTTTTTTTTTTCCAAATTTCTAATTTTTTTTACACCCTATTTTTTTGTTTTGGAAGTATGAAGTAAGAGAGTTTGAATGTGTTTTTTTGTTGATGAATGATACGCTCTCAGAGATGCCACTGGCCTATCGTCGTGTGCGATAGTGCCACCGCTAAGGCCCACCACAGGGGCGGCGGGAGTGGGGGTGGTGCCAAGCCCCACCAAGCGCGCACTTGTCATGGAGGCTTCGCCCCAACGAAGGCTAAGTGGAGCAACCGCTCGATAGGGAAGGCAAAGCAGAGCAAGCACTCAATGCGGCGGCGGTGGTGGCAGTGGCTCAGCGTGGTCCCTTTCCTCAAGTGGCGGGGTGGCTCCTCCTCCGCCCCCTTCTCCGACTCTTTTTCTTCGTCGACCTCCACCACCACCACCACCACCACCACCCCATCTCGCCGTGCTCCACTACCACCACCTCCACCACCTCGTCGTGGTGGTGGTGGTGGTGGTGGTAGAGCAAGACAAAGGAGAAGAGTCGGAGAAGAGAGCCACCATCGCCGCTTGGGGAAAGGGAGCCACCGCCACCACCGTTGTCGCCGCCGTGCGAGCACGTGCTCCGCTTCGCCTTCACTGGGGTGAAGGCCTCGTGGCAAGCACACACACGGTGGGGCTCTAGCTACCCCGCCCCCGCCCTCATTCCAGCGGGCCTCGGCGGCAGCGCCGTCGCGTATGACGATGGCATCTCCGAGAGCGTATCGTCCATCAACAAAGAAACACATTCGACCTCCTTTACATTATGCTCCTAAGAGAAGAAAACAAAGGAGGGGAAAAAAAAATATAACTTTGAAAATAAAAAGTTTGAAATAATTTTTGCTCAAAGTGTATGTAAGAATTCGAATTTTTGTAATTAAATAAATGAAAATAATAAAAGTCAAGTTGATTTTGGATCATAAATGGCACGAGTAGCCTCAGTGCCCCTTTTTTGCAGTGTAAATTGCACAGTTAATGGGTCAGAAATATCACCTTTCAATCCGAGCCTGATCTCGAAGATCCGAGACCACCAGTGCGACCGTCTCGTCGAAATGATCGAAAACCATATTCAGCAAGTTCAGATCCGACGGTCGGATCTTCCAGAAATCAGCGGAGAAGCGGACGGGACCCGCGACTTAAGTGAATAGTGCTTGGGTCTGTAGATGAATAGTAACCCTATATTTCAAATCCCCTAAGTGCTAACTTTGGCCAATTCGCCATCCGGAAACCAGTAATAGCACTTCAGGTAGTCGATTTGAACGGCTCCGTCGTTCTGGACGCAATGGCGCTGACGGAATTTCCGTTTGAAGAACCTAAAGTCTCGAAAAGTGCAAAAGGGTATTCCGGCGCAGTAATTTATGGACCGAGATTTCATACGGGCAGTTTCTCGAAAATCAGAAATCGCTACCTGATATGTCTCGTCGAGCCGGACGTCATGGCGAAGTCCATTTTTCGTTTCGACGACCGAAAAGCCTCGAAATGCGTGAAAATAGTGAAAAACATAGTATTTTGTGCAGAACCCCCTATATTTTATGTGTCGTTTTGCGCGCTGCTGCTGGGAGAGGGACCTAGATGTGAAAGAAGTGGGCTGTGAAGGACCGGGCCATAAATATCAAGGTTTGGAGGGTCATTTGGCAATTGTGCAAACCAGGCACTATTCGAAAGTTTGAATTCAATGCAAAATTGAATCCTTTAAAAACCCCGTAGCCGCAGCCTCTGCACCAGATGCTAACAACTCCCCTCTCTCTGTGCTCTTCACAACCGAAGTTAGCGCACGGCCGCCGCCACGCCGTCACCGGAGAAGGAGATCAAGATCCACCTTGATCTCGGGTGCTGGGTGAGGGAGGTGACCGGGAGAGGTCCTAGGCGATCAAGGCTCTCTCCGAGGACTCCTCTGTGACGCCGCATCTGAGCCAGTGTGGAACTGACCCCCGGCGCCGCCGCGCGCCGCCGCGGGAGACTCCCTCTCCATCCAAGTTTTCCGGGAAGGTGAGTCTATGGAATTTATTGTTTTGAATTGGCCCTTGAACCCTTGCATCTTGCTCCTGACCTTGAGAGGAACCTCTCTGTGAAGTCCGAGCCTCGACCGCCGTCCCGATCGCCGGCGGGAGCCATCATCGCCGGATTATCATTTTCTGGCCGATCGCGGGCGCGGGCTTCATCCGGCCGTCAAGAGCGAGATCAGAACCGTTGATCTTGCTTCTCTGTACGAATGCAACATTCCCATGGAGCCTGATTATCATCCGTTGAGGATCGAGCCCGATCGGCGATGCCCTAGAAACCGAGTTTTTGGCATTTTTAGCGATCGCCGCCGTCCGGCGCCGCCGCGGCCTCCCGGCGCCGGCCACCACTGTACCGAGCCTCACACCACCAAGACAGAGCTTCTGGTCCATCTTTCTCCGGCCCGGAGCCACCGCGCCGGAAACCGCCATTAACAGCCCTTGAAGCTCCCCCGAGCTTCGCCGGCGCCGCCTTGCCGACGCTCCTCAGCCACCGGAAACCATCCAGGTGAGCTCCTATGAATCTTGAGAGCTTCTCCATCATCTTGCATGGCACTTCTAACGTGGAGTTATGAACCTATGTAGCCGCACCCGGTTTGGCTTCGGTTTGGACTCCGGCCATCCCCGGCACTCCGACCTCCGGCCAACAGCCCAGGTAAACCCCAAATACCTATATGATGACCCCCATGATTTTTATTTGGGACAGAATGGGCCCTGTTGCTCGACTAAAGGTGTTGCACCCGAACTATGCTATCTCGGACTAGACTCCGGCCGCCGCCACCTCCGGCCGCCGGCGCCTGACCTGGTTGGACCCGAGCACCCCCTGAGACCCAGAACTAAACCGTGCTCACCTGTGGTTGCAGGTTGACCAAGAGTTGGGGGATTTGCGCAAACCCGAGCCATGGTTGGTGCACCACCTCGCTCCGGCCACTGTTCCGGCCACTTCCCGGCAAGCCTCAGGTGAGCCCTCCACTCCCTTATCCATGCTGAACATGGTGCTCTAGTTACTGTTCAATATGATCAAGTGTATGTTAACTTTCAACATAGTTGTAAATTGGACTTTAGCAGACTATGGGCCAACGTTGTTCTCGGGATCCGTGTTAGTCCAAACTCGTGAGCACGGTCTTGGTTTTGTCGTAACGAGTGCGCTGAAAGTTACGGCGCGACGTTTGGACTCGCGGATTGCCAGAACGAGTCGAAACAGCCCGATAACTTAGTGTATTTATGCAAAATTAAAGTATACTATGGATCAAAATGAATATTGGGCACAAGGATTACCTTTAGACAGTGTTTTTACACTTACTGGACATGTTGTTAGAATCCCGTGGACTCTTGTTGATCGAAAAACGGATTTTGTCCCGCAAACTAGCTATATTGTTCCGTATTAGCGACGCGTTACCGTTGTGTCGTCGGGATGGGTTGTGTGAGTCGATGACTGGTGTAACGACCCGACCCACTAGCAATAATAACTCGTTGGGCCCAAACCACAGCCCAAAATGCTTAAGCCCAATTATTATTACTAGTGTCAATATCTCATATAAATCCAATCACAATTCCATCCACATCCGATGTGGGATTATTGGGGGCGTAACAGACTCCCCCCGTTTAGGCCAGACGTCCTCGTCAGCCCAAACACACACACAGCAGCCCAAGATCACCAGGCGATGTGAGACTCGTCTCGCTAGTCCTGTCATCTAGACCCAGACTCAGCCGAGACTCGTTGCACACTTCCGGCTGGTTATTGGCTCCGATACCAAATGTAACGACCGGACCCACTAGCAATAATAACTCGTTGGGCCCAAACCACAGCCCAAAATGCTTAAGCCCAATTATTATTACTAGTGTCAATATCTCATATAAATCCAATCACAATTCCATCCACATCCGATGTGGGATTATTGGGGGCGTAACAGAAGGATGATTATGATTGGCTCTGATACCAAATGTAACGACCCGACCCACTAGCAATAATAACTCGTTGGGCGCAAACCACAGCCCAAAATGCTTAAGCCCAGTTATTATTACTAGTGTCAATATCTCATATAAATCCAATCACAATTCCATCCACATCCGATGTGGGATTATTGGGGGCGTAACAGACTCCCCCCGTTTAGGCCTGACGTCCTCGTCAGCCCAAACACACACATAGCAGCCCAAGATCACCAGGCGATGTGAGACTCGTCTCGCTAGTCCTGTCATCTAGACCCAGACTCAGCCGAGACTCGTCGCACACTTCCGGCTGGTTATTGGCTCCGATACCAAATGTAACGACCCGACCCACTAGCAATAATAACTCGTTGGGCCCAAACCACAGCCCAAAATGCTTAAGCCCAGTTATTATTACTAGTGTCAATATCTCATATAAATCCAATCACAATTCCATCCACATCCGATGTGGGATTATTGGGGGCGTAACAGAAGGATGATTATGATTGGCTCTGATACCAAATGTAACGACCCGACCCACTAGCAATAATAACTCGTTGGGCCCAAACCACAGCCCAAAATGCTTAAGCCCAGTTATTATTACTAGTGTCAATATCTCATATAAATCCAATCACAATTCCATCCACATCCGATGTGGGATTATTGGGGGCGTAACAATGTAACGACCCGACCCACTAGCAATAATAACTCGTTGGGCCCAAACCACAGCCCAAAATGCTTAAGCCCAGTTATTATTACTAGTGTCAATATCTCAAATAAATCCAATCACAATTCCATCCACATCCGATGTGGGATTATTGGGGGCGTAATAGAAGGATGATTATGATTGGCTCTGATACCAAATGTAACGACCCGACCCACTAGCAATAATAACTCGTTGGGCCCAAACCACAGCCCAAAATGCTTAAGCCCAGTTATTAGTACTAGTGTCAATATCTCATATAAATCCAATCACAATTCCATCCACATCCGATGTGGGATTATTGGGGGCGTAATAGACTCCCCCCGTTTAGGCCTGACGTCCTCGTCAGCCCAAACACACCACAGCAGCCCAAGATCACCAGGCGATGTGAGACTCGTCTCGCTAGTCCTGTCATCTAGACCCAGACTCAGCCGAGACTCGTCGCACACTTCCGGCTGGTTATTGGCTCCGATACCAAATGTAACGACCCGACCCACTAGCAATAATAACTCGTTGGGCCCAAACCACAGCCCAAAATGCTTAAGCCCAATTATTATTACTAGTGTCAATATCTCATATAAATCCAATCACAATTCCATCCACATCCGATGTGGGATTATTGGGGGCGTAACAGAAGGATGATTATGATTGGCTCTGATACCAAATGTAACGACCCGACCCACTAGCAATAATAACTCGTTGGGCCCAAACCACAGCCCAAAATGCTTAAGCCCAGTTATTATTACTAGTGTCAATATCTCATATAAATCCAATCATAATTCCATCCACATCCGATGTGGGATTATTGGGGGCGTAACAGACTCCCCCCGTTTAGGCCTGACGTCCTCGTCAGCCCAAACACACACACAGCAGCCCAAGATCACCAGGCGATGTGAGACTCGTCTCGCTAGTCCTGTCATCTAGACCCAGACTCAGCCGAGACTCGTCGCACACTTCCAGCTGGTTATTGGCTCCGATACCAAATGTAACGACCCGACCCACTAGCAATAATAACTCGTTGGGCCCAAACCACAGCCCAAAATGCTTAAGCCCAGTTATTATTACTAGTGTCAATATCTCATATAAATCCAATCACAATTCCATCCACATCCGATGTGGGATTATTGGGGGCGTAACAGAAGGATGATTATGATTGGCTCTGATACCAAATGTAACGACCCGACCCACTAGCAATAATAACTCGTTGGGCCCAAACCACAGCCCAAAATGCTTAAGCCCAGTTATTATTACTAGTGTCAATATCTCATATAAATCCAATCACAATTCCATCCACATCCGATGTGGGATTATTGGGGGCGTAACAATATAACGACCCGACCCACTAGCAATAATAACTCGTTGGGCCCAAACCACAGCCCAAAATGCTTAAGCCCAGTTTTTATTACTAGTGTCAATATCTCATATAAATCCAATCACAATTCCATCCACATCCGATGTGGGATTATTGGGGGCGTAACAGAAGGATGATTATGATTGGCTCTGATACCAAATGTAACGACCCGACCCACTAGCAATAATAACTCGTTGGGCCCAAACCACAGCCCAAAATGCTTAAGCCCAGTTATTATTACTAGTGTCAATATCTCATATAAATCCAATCACAATTCCATCCACATCCGATGTGGGATTATTGGGGGCGTAACAGACTCCCCCCGTTTAGGCCTGACGTCCTCGTCAGCCCAAACACACCACAACAGCCCAAGATCACCAGGCGATGTGAGACTCGTCTCGCTAGTCCTGTCATCTAGACCCAGACTCAGTCGAAACTCGTCGCACACTTCCGGCTGGTTATTGGCTCCGATACCAAATGTAACGACCCGACCCACTAGCAATAATAACTCGTTGGGCCCAAACCACAGCCCAAAATGCTTAAGCCCAGTTATTATTACTAGTGTCAATATCTCATATAAATCCAATCACAATTCCATCCACATCCGATGTGGGATTATTGGTGGCGTAACAACTGGCTATAGCTTCTTATTCAGGGCCCAGTTGTTCAGCACCAGCCTCCCACTAGCCGAGCGGGAGTTCGAGGATCTGCCTACATCCAGGTGGGTTATCTTCGGTCCGGGCTTTATCTTTTCGGCCCTCTGGTTGCTTTAGTCCAGTCGGACACCTGTTTTTGTTTAGTCCTGATGATTTGATCTATATGCCATATGATCTTCCTGATAGACTTTGATCCCCTTAGACATATCACGTATACCTGCTCATCAGCTTTTATATTTTGATACATAGACTTGCATGATCTGAGTATGCGTATTGATTGCTGTCGATTGTTATACTGATTTATATTCAGATATTACTTGGATTTCTTTTCGGTTCAGCAGCTCATATATTTCAGTACAGTAGATTCCTGTGGTCTGATCATGCCGTTGTTACTTGCGTATCGGTCATTATCGTATTGCATTATATCCAGAGATATTTGCTTTGATATTCCAGTTATGCATGATAGACCCAGGATTGATTGATATATACAGACATCTTGATTCCTAGTATTCTGCATGTTTGATATGCTATTATTCGGGTATATACTCCTTGTATTCCGGATTACATGATTAGTCTTGATGATCGCACCTATACACCGCATGATTTTCGAGATAGACCTTGATCCCTTAGACACACTATATTTATACACATCTGCTTGTCAGCTTTCATATCCTGATATATAGATGTCATGATCGATTATTCCTGCTAGTTCCATGTCAGTTGTCATACTGCTTTATTCAGATATGCATGATTTGATTATACTCGTTGAGCCCTGTCACTTGAGATATTGCTTTATATTCCGATATGCATGATTGATACTGATTGATAGATACTACTCGATATGCATGATTGATTGATTCCGATGGATAGATATAGACAGATGATTCCCTGTTGGGATTTCGGCGTGTGCCGACTACTCGGTCACTAGACTGTGAGATTGATCATTATGACTTGCCATGCACTACTGTACTTCACGAACCTGGCCGGGGTCGCTCCCCGTGGAGCTGGTTCTTTACCGGTAGAGTGGTCTGGTGATAGACCCGTGAGCCCTCGACAGGGGTATGTCAGCGGATCGGGTGCGGATCGGTGGCTTTTGCCTGAGGTCCTCTGGGACCAATAGTGGCACATGATTGGGTACTTGGGTTTCTGTTCTTGACGCATGATTCTTACCTTGTACCATTGTTGTTCTGTTTATGTTGTTCACTAGCATTATTCATCTGCAGTTTCACTTATGGTTGATTACCTGCCTAGTTCAGTTTACCTGTGGATTTATTGCTTTCCAGTGGATGTTATCTGTTATCTATTTACCTTGTACCTTCACTGTTCAGCTATGCTTGATTATTATCGTGATCCCCTGATTTCAGCATTTATTATCTACAGTTCCCTTATGCCTGACTTCTACAGTTATACCCTGATTTCCTAGCATTATTTATCTGCAGTTTCTATGATTGATTATCTGCTTAGTTCAGGTTATCTGTGGATTTATTGCCTTCCAGTAGATGTTATATGTTATTTCAGCTGTACCTATTGATCTATTACTATCCGCAGATTTTAGTACCCAGTAGGTACGATTAGCTATTTCTCGGCTCGTCGTGCCCACTGGGATACACTCCGGTGTGTCTCACACCCTCGGGTGACTGTTTTTCAGGTCGTTCGGGTAGTGGGGTGTCGGGACGATCCAGTGAGGCTGTCACGATAGAGCGGTCCCCCTGATGATCTATTGATGTCTGAGATCTTCGGTGATTGTAGCTGACTTTTATTTATAGCTTTCAGCTTCCAGTTATTTAGATATTTTAGATTGATGATGTCACGCCCCGGGGTCAGAACTGTACCCCGGGCTCGCCAACAGATCCGCCGCCCCTACAGGAAGCCCCGTAGAGGCGTAGCGTCAAACCTGCAAAAATAGATTAACTATACTAACAGATATCAGAGCAGTAAAGAAGACTAACTATGAACAGAAAATAGTACAGTCTCTCACAATATAAATAACATATCCTCACCAGAAAACAGCAGTCTCTCCAAAGAAACAAAAGAGTACAACTCGATACCTCACTACATAACTCTCAAACATGACACAACCAAAAATATAGGGGTACCTCTATAACACACTGAAGCTGAAGGGGAAGGGATCTATCTCGCGACTCCCTTACCTCGGTCTGGAAGAGCTGGATCAGCAACAGGCACCGCAGGAACTGGAGCTGACGTCCCTGGGGAAAAAGACACCACGACGGGTGTGAGAACTACCTCCCACAGTAGTTCTCAGTGGGTGCCGCCAACAAGCCCGACGGTCTGCCCACTAAGTCTACTAGAGGCATAAAGTAACACAAGAAATGTAGTATAGAGAAGCTGGAAAGTAAAACATCTACTGCTACTATGCCTCTATCTAAAATGCTCAAGGGTTAGGACAGAAGGACGATATGCCACTACTGATACTCACCCATATCACCCAATCCAAACTGACTGCCACAACGGGCCCAGTCAAGCCTGCGCCTACCTACTGCTGTAGGTACGTCCGGTACTCCAACCCGGTATCTAGCTCAATCTCAAAGCCGGTACTACAACCCGGTCTCGCCTACTCCGGAGTGGCACTCGAGGGGAGCGACCCACACGAGTAAAATATCTGCGCAACACTGTCGAACATAAATGTGGCTCATATACTATCATGCATGCACTTATAATCATCGAATTAGAGTGCAGTCCATAGGTATTGAAAGCAGGATCACCCACCTGAACACGCTAACTGTCCGGGGTTACACAGATAAGGGAGTCCAGGAACAGCCAAGCACACAATCCTCCAAGCTGACAACACTGTAGTAGTGCTTACAACATCCTGGATACAATCACAAACCAATTCTACACTTAAAATCCACAAAAAAAATCCCAAGTTCAAAATCCTGCATGAACAGTCCATGTTATCACGAAATTTTCACCTGAAAATCATCTTCCAGAAATTCTGATAAAAATACCACGGCGATCCTCGCGAAGTGTAGATGTCGATAGGCTCTTGAATCGTCGAATTCCGATGTCCGGATGAGGAGATAAAAATCCGCGAAGTGAGTGCTGTCCAGGAATCTCACAGCAAAACAGTGGCTCAGTAATGCCTCGAAAACCGTGCCAAAAACCCAAATCTGGGCAAAACACTCAACACGAAAGTCGAAGATTTACCTCTCGTGAATCCAACGCCGCAAAAATCGCTGAAAAAGACTGTCGGGGTAGCTCTGTAGAATTTTTAGACCGAAATGCGGCGATAACGGGCCTCCAACAGTAGAACGTCGCTCCGCACTACGAGGTAGAAAACACAGTCGTCGCGGCTTCCAGAAAATCTGAAGCTCGGCCGAAAGATTGGCAAGAGAGAGAGGAAGAAATCTTGTGAAGGGAGTAGAGGCTAAATCCCACGGGAAAGGGCAGAAAATCGCATCCCAAATGGCCTATTTATAGGCCCACAAGAGAAAACAGCCCAAAAAGGCGAGTTGACCACTTTCGGGCCCAACATTCGGGCGCCCGAAAGTTTTCGGGCTGCTACAGTAACGGGCCGGCCCGTTACTGTGCGCGCCCGAAACCTCCACAAGCCGCCACGTGTCCCAAGCCTGCTCCCCGCACCCGGCGCACGCCCCGCGACGAATCCCGTGATGCCACGTGTCCCGACCAGGCGTCGTGCACCCCTGCGCCGGACCAACCACGGGGCGCCACGTGGCGCCCCCACGTCGCCGGTTTGACCCCCGCGCCACGCCCACGTGCGCGGCCGCGTGGCCGCCGGCTCCGGGTCGGGCACGCGCCCCGAGGCACCGCCTCAACCGCCGCAGCCGTGTAGACCGAGTGCACCAGAACCCGCCAACCAGACAACGCCACGTGTCCACCGGTCTACCGTGCACCAGAGCCACAAATTCGTGGACCGCGTGCACAACACCGCACCAACCAGGAGATGCCACGTGGCATGCCCTCGGTCCACCGTGCTCCCGCCAAGGCCCGTGGACCGCGCCCGCTGCGCCGGCCAACCGCAGCCCTCCACGTGGCCTCCGCCCGGTGCACGCGCCCCGCGGTGGACCGCGCGCCTGCGCCACCCTCCGCCGCCGCGCTCCGCCGCGCTCCGCCGCCGCCGGCGCTTCTCCGGCCGCCGGAACAGTAACCCGAGCCTCGATTTTCGTGTTTTCGCGTCCGGGCTCAGAAAAATTCAAGTAAATAGTCCATTTCGCTCGTTTTCGCGCGCTGAATCCAAATCCGAGGTCCGATCGGCCAAATTCCACTTCTAAAATTTTCCAAAATTTCCCGGAAGAGTAGACTTGATCCAATTTCCGTTCCGGGTCACATTCTTGGCTCCGATAAGCGCGCAAACACCTCACACACCCAAAATGGACTACCAGAAAAGAAAACAAGCTCCAATTTTACCAGAAACTCAATTCTGGGGCCCGGCACGCACACACGCACACCCTGAAACCTCCAATCCAACAGTAAGCCCTAAAGTGGGGATTCGGGTCCTCACATCCTCCCCCACTAAAAGAAAGTTTCGTCCTCGAAACAAACACGGCTCACAAGGGAGTCTCCAAGCCCAAAGATAAACCTCCAACCACACAACTTCATCTCCCCAGTCGCCACAAACTCTCCACAAAGCGAGTCCAACCGCGGGATAAAGCTCAGGAATTCGCAAACACTGGGGACGAGGTAGAACAGCCCACTCTACGCGTCCAAACTATTCGGATTACGCCGCAAAACTTAACAGAAAAAGAAAGGGCCCCACCAGTAGGAAGGCCATCAACCCCCAACTCTCCAATTTAGAAAATAACTGAAATTAGCGAAAAGTTCGAAAGTTTCGAGAGACCAGTGCCCTTGCCCCGATCAAACAAGAACAGGTTCGGGCACCGTCCCCAATTCTGGAGTAGTCTTTCGAATCTTTCATCCTGTTCGCAAATTTCGGCGCAAGAGTAAGAAAAAAAAAGGAGAGAGGTGTTGATGTCGTTCCTGCTGTGGCAACAAAACGGAAGCTACGGTCTATTCGTGCCCCTAAAAAGAAAAACACCACACTATCCGAGACCCCTAGAGATAACCCTCTAGTCCTAGGCGTCACCTACATACGACAAGTCGCACCTAACCCAAAGCCGCTGAAGCCACTGCTGCAGAAAGGATGCCTCGGTATCCAGTGGAAATGATCTCCCGTCGTCCAACTCGCGGAAAGGCCACTGTTCTCTATTCGCCATCAAATGTTGCACGATACCGCACCAGCTGGTCATCCCAAGTGCTCAATCTGAGTCGGGGAGCTGCAACTGAACCATCACAACTATCGGCGTACCTCTCAAAATTCCAGCTGTTCTGATCACATCCCAAAATTTGCCTCTGCTGGAAGATACTGGAATGAATCTAATCGCTAAAGCAAGTCACAAAATTCCTATCCTTTAATTATGCAAAAAAAATGCACATGCCCTGATATCATGCAAATGGATGTAAAAGCCCTACTGATGAATAATTGAGATACACCGGTATCAAAAGGAGCCCGAGCACGGACTGCTGAGATCAGAATAATACCTGCAATGACCTGCTCTGCTGCTGTAACGTCCTCGACCTGGGCGGCGTAAACTCGACCGCTCGGCGCCGAGGGACGTCGCTCTGGCCGCCAGGAAGAAGATGAGGCAACAACTGGCCTGCTATAGGCCGCAGAAGGATCGGCTGGCTGGTAGGGAGCGGATGGTGCTGATGCTGATGAAGGAGCTGGATGGCCGGCTCTAGGGCACACGCTCGCATAGTGACCGGCCTGCCCGCAGCGGAAACAATGGCCCTGTCTCTGCGGGCACAGAGTCGGTAGGTGTGAGCCTCCGCAGATAATACACCGATCTGGGCGCTGCTGCTGAGAAGTCTGCTGTGAGGGTTGCTGCTGTCGTGGGGGTCGACGCTGCTGCTGCTGTACCTGGCGAGACGCCCCTGATCTCTGATGTCCCTGGTACCCCCGGCCCTGAGGGTGGGAACGCGGAGGTCTCGGGGGTCCCTGCCTGCTAGACTGCCCCTCTTCCGGAGAAGCCGGGCGCTTCGCCCCAGAAGTCGCTACAGGGGCCGGAGATACCTCATCCATCACGGCCTCTCCACACTCCACATACAAAGCCTGCTCCATCGAGGCCTCTAAGGTCTGCAGTCTGCGGGAGCGGACAAACTGGTAAATGTCTCGGCGAAGTCCTCTCTCAAACATGTAAACGCGATGGCTCTCATCTCTAGCCACATGAGGCACACATGCCAACAACTGGTTGAATTCCGCTATGTACATGTGCACCGGTCTATCTCCCTGGCGGAGATTCTTCAACTGCTCCTCCAGTCGTTGTCGGACGCTCTCCGGAAAGAATGCTCCCAGCAACATGCTCCGAAACTCGGTCCAGGAAAGAAGCTGCGTCCCAGGTGGACCAGCTGGTCGCACACGCCGCCACCATGCCTCGGCGTTGCTCTCCAGAAAGTGAGTAGCCAGAATGACCCTATACCTCTCGTCCACAAATAAGCTCTCAAAGTGGCGCTCCATGGTGGTAATCCAAGTCTCGGCTGCCCAAGGCTCAGCACTCATGCCCGAAAAGCGGGGCGGATCGAACCGCCGAAATCTCATCAGCAAATCTACAACCTCCCGCTGCTCTGTCGCAGTCAACGCTCCCGTCACCCCGGCCGGTGGCCTACTCGAAACCGGCTCAGCAGGAATCGCTGGTGCAGGCTGCACCACAGGGGGTGCCACAACAGGGGAAGAAGGCACCGGCGAAGCCTCAGGGGGTACAACTGCCGGCTGCGCTCTCTGCTCCAATAAGAGCGTCAGCCGCGCCACTGCCTCCTCCTGGTGTCTAGCCGCCTCAGCCAACTGTGCCATCTGGGCACGGAGCTCCTGAATCTCAGCCTGAGGTCCTCGCCCCGAGTCCTCCTGCTCGGGCTCTGAGGACGAGGGCTGCGAACGCGTCACCATCGAACGTCGAGGAGGCATCCCCCCCCTGAGGGACAAAACAACAATCAGAACCAAAAGCAACTCTCGACCCAATCTAGCGAAAGTCAAAAGGCATGTCCCCCTTTCCGGAGCACTATGTTGTCTGCAGCCAACATAGTCGCTACAAAAGGAAGACATGTCTATCACTCGTCCCTATCCACTCGGGAGAGTTAAATACCCAATCAAGACTTTCGCTAAAAGTCTCGGCTCTCACGTGGGTCATCCTAGGGTTTAAACATAAGCCTAGGGTTCCTAAGTCCTCAATGACCTATATCCTAGGCTCTGATACCACTCTAATCTGTCACGCCCCGGGGTCAGAACTGTACCCCGGGCTCGCCAACAGATCCGCCGCCCCTACAGGAAGCCCCGTAGAGGCGTAGCGTCAAACCTGCAAAAATAGATTAACTATACTAACAGATATCAGAGCAGTAAAGAAGACTAACTATGAACAGAAAATAGTACAGTCTCTCACAATATAAATAACATATCCTCACCAGAAAATAGCAGTCTCTCCAAAGAAACAAAAGAGTACAACTCGATACCTCACTACATAACTCTCAAACATGACACAACCAAAAATATAGGGGTACCTCTATAACACACTGAAGCTGAAGGGGAAGGGATCTATCTCGCGACTCCCTTACCTCGGTCTGGAAGAGCTGGATCAGCAACAGGCACCGCAGGAACTGGAGCTGACGTCCCTGGGGAAAAAGACACCACGACGGGTGTGAGAACTACCTCCCACAGTAGTTCTCAGTGGGTGCCGCCAACAAGCCCGACGGTCTGCCCACTAAGTCTACTAGAGGCATAAAGTAACACAAGAAATGTAGTATAGAGAAGCTGGAAAGTAAAACATCTACTGCTACTATGCCTCTATCTAAAATGCTCAAGGGTTAGGACAGAAGGACGATATGCCACTACTGATACTCACCCATATCACCCAATCCAAACTGACTGCCACAACGGGCCCAGTCAAGCCTGCGCCTACCTACTGCTGTAGGTACGTCCGGTACTCCAACCCGGTATCTAGCTCAATCTCAAAGCCGGTACTACAACCCGGTCTCGCCTACTCCGGAGTGGCACTCGAGGGGAGCGACCCACACGAGTAAAATATCTGCGCAACACTGTCGAACATAAATGTGGCTCATATACTATCATGCATGCACTTATAATCATCGAATTAGAGTGCAGTCCATAGGTATTGAAAGCAGGATCACCCACCTGAACACGCTAACTGTCCGGGGTTACACAGATAAGGGAGTCCAGGAACAGCCAAGCACACAATCCTCCAAGCTGACAACACTGTAGTAGTGCTTACAACATCCTGGATACAATCACAAACCAATTCTACACTTAAAATCCACAAAAAAAATCCCAAGTTCAAAATCCTGCATGAACAGTCCATGTTATCACGAAATTTTCACCTGAAAATCATCTTCCAGAAATTCTGATAAAAATACCACGGCGATCCTCGCGAAGTGTAGATGTCGATAGGCTCTTGAATCGTCGAATTCCGATGTCCGGATGAGGAGATAAAAATCCGCGAAGTGAGTGCTGTCCAGGAATCTCACAGCAAAACAGTGGCTCAGTAATGCCTCGAAAACCGTGCCAAAAACCCAAATCTGGGCAAAACACTCAACACGAAAGTCGAAGATTTACCTCTCGTGAATCCAACGCCGCAAAAATCGCTGAAAAAGACTGTCGGGGTAGCTCTGTAGAATTTTTAGACCGAAATGCGGCGATAACGGGCCTCCAACAGTAGAACGTCGCTCCGCACTACGAGGTAGAAAACACAGTCGTCGCGGCTTCCAGAAAATCTGAAGCTCGGCCGAAAGATTGGCAAGAGAGAGAGGAAGAAATCTTGTGAAGGGAGTAGAGGCTAAATCCCACGGGAAAGGGCAGAAAATCGCATCCCAAATGGCCTATTTATAGGCCCACAAGAGAAAACAGCCCAAAAAGGCGAGTTGACCACTTTCGGGCCCAACATTCGGGCGCCCGAAAGTTTTCGGGCTGCTACAGTAACGGGCCGGCCCGTTACTGTGCGCGCCCGAAACCTCCACAAGCCGCCACGTGTCCCAAGCCTGCTCCCCGCACCCGGCGCACGCCCCGCGACGAATCCCGTGATGCCACGTGTCCCGACCAGGCGTCGTGCACCCCTGCGCCGGACCAACCACGGGGCGCCACGTGGCGCCCCCACGTCGCCGGTTTGACCCCCGCGCCACGCCCACGTGCGCGGCCGCGTGGCCGCCGGCTCCGGGTCGGGCACGCGCCCCGAGGCACCGCCTCAACCGCCGCAGCCGTGTAGACCGAGTGCACCAGAACCCGCCAACCAGACAACGCCACGTGTCCACCGGTCTACCGTGCACCAGAGCCACAAATTCGTGGACCGCGTGCACAACACCGCACCAACCAGGAGATGCCACGTGGCATGCCCTCGGTCCACCGTGCTCCCGCCAAGGCCCGTGGACCGCGCCCGCTGCGCCGGCCAACCGCAGCCCTCCACGTGGCCTCCGCCCGGTGCACGCGCCCCGCGGTGGACCGCGCGCCTGCGCCACCCTCCGCCGCCGCGCTCCGCCGCGCTCCGCCGCCGCCGGCGCTTCTCCGGCCGCCGGAACAGTAACCCGAGCCTCGATTTTCGTGTTTTCGCGTCCGGGCTCAGAAAAATTCAAGTAAATAGTCCATTTCGCTCGTTTTCGCGCGCTGAATCCAAATCCGAGGTCCGATCGGCCAAATTCCACTTCTAAAATTTTCCAAAATTTCCCGGAAGAGTAGACTTGATCCAATTTCCGTTCCGGGTCACATTCTTGGCTCCGATAAGCGCGCAAACACCTCACACACCCAAAATGGACTACCAGAAAAGAAAACAAGCTCCAATTTTACCAGAAACTCAATTCTGGGGCCCGGCACGCACACACGCACACCCTGAAACCTCCAATCCAACAGTAAGCCCTAAAGTGGGGATTCGGGTCCTCACAGATGATACTTTGATACTTCGGATTATTCCTGATGATTAGTATAGTTAGTTGAGATATTTATTGCTCTCTGATCGATGTTTGGATTAGCCTAGCCGTGCATGTATAGGAGAGACCCTATCCCTGTGGATAGGGGATTTCCTATATGTGTGGCGATCTGTTACGCCTGTTTTGCAAACTCTGGTTTATTCAAAAAAAAAAAAAAATTTCAGACCTGATTTTTAAAACTCGGGACGTGACAGTGTATACTTTTCGCTCAAACAGTGAAACTTTCTCCCAAAGTGTGCAATTTTCGTCTCAAAAAGTGTAATTTTTATCTCAAATAATGTAACTTTCACCCAAAGAACGCAACTTTCGTATCAAAGAGTAATTTTTATCTCAAAAAGTACAAGTTTTATTTAAAACAATGCAATGTTCTTCAGAAATAATGTAAATTTAGTTTTTTCTTTTTCCTTTTTTAGTTCTTGGCCTTTCATGTAGAAAAAAAAAATATTTTTTCTTTTTTTTTTTATTCTTTTTTTTTTACCTCTTGTATTGTTTTTTCGCTATTGCGCCCTCTTCCTAGCCCTCTACTGCAGCCATCGCGCTCGTCGGAAGCTCTCATTGGAGAAACGCGAGCACGTCTTCATCCTCACCCTCACGGGCGACAGCGAGCACCGTCTCGGCCACCACCTCATCATCTCCGTCCATGCTGCCTTCACCCGTGCACGCTCTGAGTCCTACTCCTTCAGCGCCAGCGTCGATACTTGCGCTAGGGTAGGCAGAGGAAGAAGAGGCAGCGCCGCCCTCGCTACCGTCACCGAGTGCCGCGGAGGCAGTGGAAAAGGGCCAGAGAGGAAAAAAAAAGAAAGAGAATGTAATATTCAAAAAATTTAAATCGAATTCAAATTGATTTTATGGGAATTTTGTAATTCGAAAAATTGAAATTTTGGCGTCTTCGTGAATTGTCGCCTATCTTGACTAAACGAGACCCAAACTCGATGAAGTAAATACACCACTTGAACGTGGTCTCGCCGAGTTGAACGCAGTGGCGTTATCGGATTTCATATTTGGTGAGCCAAATGAATCAAAAAGCGTGCAAATTTATAGTATTCGCGAAGAATCGACTAATCAGACTTATCAAGACCCAAATACGACGAGACAAAATCGCTGCTTGATAGGTCTCGTCGAGCTAAACGCCGTAGTGATGGCCGTTTTTACGTTCGACAACCCGAAAGCTTCAAAAAAAAGTGAAAAACAATAAATTTCAGAGTAATTTTGCATAATTAAGTGCTGGTATTTTATGTATCAAATTACACCAAACTTTCTGGAGAATGGCCTCTACGCAAGATTGTTCTACAATAGCAGACCTAGGTGCTAAATCCAAAGGTACAGGGACTAATTGGCATCTTGTTGCAAGGTTATAAATGGAAACCTAAGGTTTCTCTTTGGAAACATAGGTGCCAGCTCAGCTTCGACGAGCTAAAGCGTCGGCTCACAGAGGCGTCGATCCTAACCCTACCGACCCCGGGCGAGAAAATCGTATACTGTGATGCTTCTCGGGTTGGTCTAAGGTGTGTCCTGATGCAAAAGAACAAGGTTATTGCATACATGTCGCAACAGCTGAAGCCCTACGGCATAACTATCCGACACATGACCTGGAGCTCACAGTAGTGGTTTTTACTTTCAAACTGTGGAGGCATTACCTCTACGGCGTCCACTATGAGGTGTTTACGGATCACCAAAGTCTGAAATATATATCTCTTTACCCAAGAAGAGTTAAACTTGAGGCAGCGACGATGGCTCGAGCTCCTGAAGGACTGTGACCTGACCATCTAGTACCACCCTGGTCGGGCGAACGTAGTGGCTGACGCGTTGACCCGGAAACATGTTTCGGCTGAGCATATGATGATCTCCAAGCAGGATCGCTTGGTGGAGGAGTTCCAGAGATTGGATCTAGAGATATTGTTCCTGCGGGATCGACTGCACGATTTTTAGCAATGGTGGTATAGCCCACTTTGCTGGATCGCATAAAGGAGGAATAACAGTCAAATTCTTCTTTCCAGATATACGAGAGATTATTGCGCTGGGACAAATTGACAATTATTAGCTGCTCACCGACAGCTCTATCCATTTCAGGGGTCGTTAGTTCGTTCCGAAGGATGATGACCTGAGAAACGAGATCCTTATATACTAAGGCACACCGATCTCTGTACACAGTGCATCCCGACGGAACAAAAATGCACATGGATCTAAAGCATAAATTCTGGTGGCCTGGGTTGAGGGCTTATGTGGCGACCCATAGGAAAGCTGTAATTATTTCCTGTGCCAGTGTGGAAGTGGAAGCAGATCACGATGGACTTCGTCACATGACTGCCTCAATCCCATCGAGGCTATGATGCCATATGGGTTATAGTAGATCGACTCACCAAGTCTGCCCACTTTTTGGCCAAGAGATCGACTCGCGCAGCTCTACATGGACGAGATTGTCCGGCTTCATGGAGTGCCGGCGTCGATCGTCTCAGACTGGGACACTTAATTTGTGTCTCAGTTTTGGAAGAATCTGCACCAGTCTGTGGGCACCAAGCTGAACTTCAGCATTGTTTTCCACCCTCAGAGTGATGGGCAGTCTGAGCGATTTATTCAGACTTTGGAGGATATGTTACGTGCCTGTGTCCTGGACTATGGAGATGATTGGTATAGATAATTACTACTGGTGGAGTTCGCCTATAATAATAGTTATCAGGCAAGTATTGGGATGGCACCTTACGAGGCATTGTACGGGTGTCGATGTCGGTCTTCGATCTGTTGGAATGACGTCGGTGAACGCCGAATTATCGAGTCGGACTTGGTTGAATATGCTAAAGCCAAGGTTCTAGTAGCAAGACAGTGGTTGTTGACTACACAAAGCAGGCAGAAGAGCCATGCGGATCAGCGCAGATGCGACCTTGAGTTCCAAGTTGGTGACCATGTGCTGCTGAAAGTGTCACCAGCTAGGGGAATGAAGCGGTTGGGATTGCGGAACAAGCTCAGTCCCCGGGTCGTGGGACCCTTCAAGATTTTAGAGCGCATCAGTCCAGTGGCATATCAGCTAACTTTTCCTCCGAGTCTCACCCGCATGCACAATATTTTCCACGTCTCCATGTTTCGAAAATACATTGCAGATCCTTCACTCATGATTAGCCCCATGACTATCCAGCTTTAAGAGGATCTAAGATATAATGAAGCTTCGATGCGGATCCTGGCACGAGATGAGAAGAAGCTGCGGAACAGGATGATCCCCTATGTTAAAGTGCAATGGGAGAACCATGAGAAACGCGAAGCTACTTGGGAGCGTGAGTCCGATATGCAGGAGCATTTTCATCATTTGTTTGGTTCTTGATTGTATTTAAGTTTCAGAGACAAAACTTCGTATAAGGAGTAAGTGATGTAATATTCGAGAAATTTAAATCCTGAAATTTGAATTCAAATTGATTTTATGAAAATTTTGTAGTTCGAAAAATCAAAAGTCTGGCATCTTCGTGAATTGTCGGCTATCTTGATTAAACGAGATCCGAACTCGACAAAGTAAATACACCACTTGAACGGTCTCGTCGAGTTGAAATTTGAATATATATTTAAATTTAAAATTTGAAATTTAGAATTATTAAATTTGAAATTTTAATATCCAAAATTTTAAATTTAAAAATTTTAAAATTTGAAATTTAAAATTTGAAAATTAAAATTTAAAATTTAAAATTTAAACTTTAAAATTTGAAATTTAAAATTTAAAATTTAAAATTTTATAATATTGATTTCAACTTTCAAATTTTATAACTTTGATTTTATAAAATCAAATTTCAAATTTCAAATTTAAATTTTAAAATTTAAATTTTAAAATTATAATTTCAATTTCAAATTTTAAATTTTAAAATTTTATAATATTGATTTTCAAATTTTAAACTTTAAAATTTTAAATTTTAAAATTATAGATTTTAATTTTAAAATAAAAAAAATTAATTTTAAATTTTAAATTTTAAATTTTTAAAATTTCAATTTAAAATTTAAATTTTGAAATTTCAAATTTCAAATTTTTAAAATTTTAAATTTTAATTTTGATTTTAGTTTTAAATTATAAAAAAATTAATTTTAAAATATAAAATTAATATTTTACTATTAAAATTGGAATTATACAAATTAAAGTCGTAGAATATTTTGACCGTCCCAGAATTTTTTATTTTATGTAGACTAAAATGATAGTTTATAAATTTCATAAATATTTTTTAAGCATATTCTTAATATCAAGTGGGTTAATTTTTTAACTTCCGATTAATGTCAGGTTGATGATATATGTTTGGTGCCTAACTACATTGAAATTCAATTTGAATAATAATTTTTAAAAGCAGCAATAAAATCACAACAACTGAAATTATTTATTTCACTCCTTCTACATATCACAATACTGCAAGGTATGGAGATTTCTTGAAATTCCAATACTGTCCATTTGGAATTTCCACCCATGAAAATCTACAGCACTTCAATTCAGCACCTTAGTAGGGAAATCAAAATCACCCTTATATTAGAAACCTCCCCGCCAAAATCTGCCGCCACATTCAAACAACTCCACTCAGTGATCATCACCTCCGGGCTCGCCCTCCACACCTACCCACTCAGCCTCCTCCTCCGCCGCCTCGCTGCGCTCCCGGCGCTCCTCTCCCACGCCGCCGCCGTCCTCCGCCACGCGCCTCCCCCTTCCTCCGCCTTCCTCTCCAACACCCTCACCTCCTCCCTCGCCGCCCGCGGCCACACCCTCCTCGCCCTCTCCCTCTACTCCCTCCTCCTCCTCTCCCCATTCTCCCCCAAACCGAACAGCCACACCTACCCTTCCCTCCTCAAGGCCTGCGCCGCCTCGCCGCTGTCGGCCCCGCACGGCCGCTCTCTCCACGCCCATCTCATCAAATTCCTCGGAGACGGCGGCGACGGCAGCGGCGGCGGCGACTCCTTCATCCGCGCCGCTCTCGTCAATTTCTACTCCAAGTGCGGAAGGATTGCTGCTTCCCGTTATATATTCGACCAAATACCGAATCCGGATCTGCCCGCTTGGAATTCCATTTTGTCGGCCTATGCGCGGCGCTCTAATGATCTCGGCTGCGCTGATTCTGCTGCAGAGGCATTGGCTCTTTTCGAAAAATTGCAGCTTTCGTCAATCAGGCCGAACGAGATCACGCTTGTGGCGCTGATCGGCGCTTGCGGTGGTTTGGGGGCTCTTTGCGTTGGCGCGTGGGCGCACGCGTACGTCGCGAAGAACAATTTGGTGATGAATCGCTTCGTGGGCACGGCTCTGATCGAGATGTACTCAGAGTGCGGTCGCCTCGATCTCGCTCACCAAGTGTTCGATGCTTTGCCTCAGAGAGACACGCTTTGTTATAATGCGATGATTCGCGGGCTCGCGATCCACGGCCGCGGCCGTCGCGCTCTTACTTTGTTTGATAAGATGAGGATCGACGGTGCGGCAGTTGATGGTGTTACGATGGTGGCCGTACTGTGCGCGTGCTCTCACGCTGGTTTGGTCACGGAGGGTCAAAATTGCTTTACTACAATGGAGGTGGATTTTGGGATCACGCCGAGTATTGAACACTTTGGGTGTTTGGTGGACCTCTTAGGCCGGGCAGGGCTGGTTGAAGAAGCAGAGGAAGTGCTTCAGAGAATGAGCATGAAACCAAATGCAGCAATGTACAGATCTTTGATAGGAGCATGCAGGATTCATAACAAAACAGAGATCGGAGAGCGACTAATCCGAAAATTAATCCTACTAGAGCCTGAACACGGTGGCAATTACGTGCTGTCGTCAAACCTGTACGCAGATATCAATCAATGGGACGGTGTTAATAGCGTGAGGAAGGCGATGAAGGCGAAGGGTATCGACAAAACCCCTGGCTCCAGCTCGGTCGAGATTGGCGGAGCTATGCACGAGTTCTTGATGGGAGACCGGAGGCATCCGCTGTCGAAGGAGATCTATTCCATGCTCGATGAGATCGACAGGAGATTGCTCGAATTCGGGCATAGTCCGAGGACAAAGGAAGTCCTGTTCGACGTCGAGGAGGAGGACAAGGAAGACGTGTTGACGTACCATAGCGAGAGGCTCGCGATCGCCTTCGCTCTTCTTTCGTCCGAGAAAGGTGCTACTATCAGAATCATAAAGAATCTGCGGGTTTGCGGCGATTGTCACGCAAGTACGAAGTTCATTTCTCGGATCTACGGGAGGGAGATCATCATGAGAGATCGGAGCCGGTTCCATCGTTTCAGAGATGGAGTGTGCTCTTGCTTAGACTACTGGTAGAGATTTCAACAACACAAAGTGTAAATTAAAGATCATGATGGTAATATCTAAGGATTGATAAGTGTAACTCTTTTAATCAATTCCAGTCTAGATGGTTAATTTATAAGTAAACTGCATCTGCTCCAGTTTTCACTTGCCAGGTTTATTTTTCTTTTGATTAGTTCACTTCTTGGGATTGACTTGGAGCACTGCAGTTCAACTTCAACTTCAACTTAAAACTGAATTCACAAAAGAGGCTCATTTCGATCAGTTCGGTTTAATTTTATTTGTAAATTGATTCAGTTTGATTTTGAAAGTTAAAAACCAAAAAACAAAACTGAAAAACTGAATTAATCAAATTTCTAATGATCTAATATAAGTTTAGTTCTAAATTTTTTACAAAATATTTGTTAGTTGTGATCAAACAATTAAAGACTTTTAGCTATTATTAATCTTCAGATTAAAAAATTTTACATAAAATTGATCGTACTTATATCTATCTTGATTTTAAGTAGTTTAATAAATTTTAATCCAAACAGAGTAATTCTATTGAAACTGAATAAACTGAATTTTGGATCAGTCCACAAACTTTCAGCCACCTTTCATTTTAGTCCTCGAACTTTCAAACAAAATAAGGTAAAAACGAATGAGTCATTTTGAGCTGGCTACCAACTTTTTAAAATTTTAATTTTTACTACCAAACTTTTAAATTTGTTTGATTTAAGTCAGCGAATAATATTTTGACTTCAAAATTTAAGCTAATTAGTCACTTTATTAATAAATTTATAATTGCTATACTTTAATTTATTTAATTTATAATTCTATATACACTATAATACAAGATCAGTACTAATTCTATTCAGAAATCTCAAATATTTGGTTATGTCGATATAACCTGTAGTATTATATTGCCGATATAATATTAAATTATAGTGTATATAGAATTACTGTATTTAGTTTATTTTATAAAATTCAGTAATCCTGACAATAATATATAGTCTATTTTAAAATTATCTTTGTTGTCAAATTTCATATTATTTTTTTTATTAAACTATAACTTTATTATAATTTGTAATTAAATTTAAAATTTAAATTTAAATTTAAATTTAAAAACTTTAAATTTAAAATCTGAATAAAAATCTAATATTTAATATTTTAATTTAAAAATTAAAAATTAAAAAATTAAGTATAAATATAAATTTTAAAATTTAAAATCTAAATTTAAAATTTAAAATTTAAAATTTAAAATTAAAAATTTAAAATTTAAAATATAAAATCTAAAATCTAAATTTAAAATTTAAATTTTAAAATTTTAAAATCTAAAATCTAAATTTGAAATTTGAAATTCAAAATTTTGAAATTTTAAAATTTTAAATTTAAATTGAAAATTTTAAATCTATATTTAAATTTTTAAATTTTAAATTTTAAATTTAAATTTTAAATTTTAAATTTCAAATTAAAATTTTAAAAATAACTTATTAAAAGAATTTAGAGGTAAAAGAATTTAGGGGTAGCTGACAGATGCCGCATACCATCAATAATATGAGATACTCATCTCCTACTCGATAATACTTTCAGAATAATTCTGCATAATACTGTATTACCGACCAGATTACAGACTGAATAAATCAAATATGGTAATCCTGACAAAATTATTTATAATCCTGGTAAGATGGTCAGAACCAAACACACCTGAGTCATATTACAACAAACTATTTAGAAAAATAAATGGTCAAAATTTAAATAGTGTACTGAAGTATTATTCGAAAAATAAATGGCCAAAATTTATAAGGTATAATGAAGTATTAATCTAAATAAAATGATTTTTTTAAACCACTTCACTAAAAAGTCAATGATTTTAAAATTATAATTATTCTACTTCTTGTTGTTATTTTACTGAACATTTTAATACTTGCACATAAGAAGAAAAAAAAAATTATAGTAACTATTTTTTATTTTTCATAATAAACTTTCGAACCATTCAAGATAAAATTAATAACAGTATTTTAGTAAACTTAATTTACAGCAAGTCAATTAACAAAAACAATTATTTACCACTTAAAAACAACTTTATCTCCATGCCCTACTTTTTTTTAGCATGTATTTCACATTCTTGTAACTGAACATTATAGTTCTCTTTATCCCCGTGGCATTTCGTTCGGATATAAATAAAAATTATTTTTTTTTGATATAGATATAATTTTTAAAATAATCAGAAACAAAATAAATTTTGCATTTGACAAAAATCCGTTTGTTGTAGAGAATAAAAAAAAAATACCGTTTAAATAGTTAGATTAGAAGAGTGAGAATAAAAATAATTATAATTTTAAAATAATAATATTTTATTTAATTAATTAATATAAAAATATTAATTAAATAATAATTTAACTTATTAAATTAATCTTAAATATTAATTAATAATTTAATTAACTACAAATAATTTAATAAATTAATAAATCAATTAATTAATTATTTAATAGTTAGATAATTAGTTAATGAAAGAATTAGATTAGTCAAAATATTAGATTTATTAAAATTATATTTATTTTAATTAAATTTATTTTTAGAAATAAATTTATATCAGAAAAAATAATAAAACAGTATCTCAAATTTATATTATGTTTCAGAAAGACGAAAATTATTATTTTCACTTATAACCAATTATGTTTGAAAAATATAACTAAAATAAAATTTTATTTCAGATCTTGTTCTCCAACGAATGCTGAACCAGTGAACCGGCCTAGTTTTTAAAAACAGGCCAAATTCATTTTTTACTTTGAAGTTTAATAATTATCTAAAAATAAGCATTTATATTTTTAACAAACTGCACTTTAAATATATTTTTGATTTTTGATTATATTTATAATCTTATGTTATTTAAAAATAATGTAGATTAAACCACTAATTGGACCAGTAAACTGTGATACTGTAATATTTTCGAGATGTAGATTTTACCAAAAAAAATCTTCTTTAATTTTAGGCACAAACGCAGATTGAATCTGCGACCTCTTGATTGATAATTTGAAGTGTCAACTGCACTAAATAATTTAGTAGTGATAATTTACACTAGGATTTGAGACCCATTTACATTGCTAAACATGTTTTGTTATTTAGTTTGAATCCCATTTTTACTTCGATCTCAAACATCATGTTGTTTTAATTAAGTTCCTTTCATCAAAAAAAGTAAAAAAATATTAACTCAGATGGAAGCATCGTTTGGATCAAAAATAAAGTCTGGACTAAAATCTTGCTTTCCAAAAGCGTTTGGTTTGAATAGGAATAGTAATTTTCGTTCCTGAAATAAATTAATATAAGGCTGAAACTACCTTTTCAGTTTTTTTTCTAAAACAAATTTGTTTCCACTTAAAAATAAACTTAATTAAAATAAATATAATTTTAATTAAAAAAATATTTAAGTATTAGGATGTATATCATACACCCCATCCATCCAAGGGTGAAGTGAATTTTACCGAGTGACACGTGACTAGTCCTCATCCTTGGATGGATGAGATTTATGATATACACCCTATTTGATATGTAAAGGCAGCATAGCTCTTTTAATTATTATATTAATTTTTTAATTAATTTATTATTTTAATTAATCTAATTATTTTATTAACTAATTATTTATCTATTAGATAATTAATTGATTTATTAAATTATTTGTATTTAACTAATTATTTATTAATAATACTTATTATTATTGATTATTTTATTAATTAATATTTAAAATTATCTACCAATAATTAATTAAATAAATTAAATTATTATTTAATTAATATTTTTATATTAACTAATTAAATAAAATATTATTATTTTAAAATTATAATTATTTTTATTCTTACTATTCTAATCCAACTATTCAAACGCTATTTTTTTTTAATCCCAGAAACAATCTAATTTTTATCCAAATATAAAATTAATCTTATTTGTGATTGTTTATGAATTTATATCTATTCATGAAATAAGGAATTCTAGCTTAGAACCAAACAAAGCATTTAGGAGATTGTTTGGTTCCACCTAAAATTATAAAAATTTATTTTCGATGAAAAACAAAAATTCAGAGGAAAAATTTTTTACTTTCTTTAGTGTTTGGCTTGTTGGAAAAGAAAATTAGTTTTCCACTAGACTTGTTTGTTTGTAGAGAAAAAAAAAAAAAAAAAAAAAAAAAAAAAAAAAAAAAAAAAAAAAAAAAGAAACATAGTTGAAAAACTATTTTATACATTTTTTTATTTTATGTATTATAATTATTTATATATAATAATTACCCCACTATATATATTATTATTATAATTTATATTTATAAATTAAATATATTCAAAATTATATCATATAATATGTAGTATAATATCTATTAGTTTATATTTAATGATATATATATATATATATATAATACAGTTAGATCTACTAAATCTTAGAAATCTATTATTATTCTGAACACACATTTTTTAATCAAAAAGTTAAAAACTTAATAACACCAATAACTTATGCTATTAATAATATAATAGCCCAGTTCTATGTGAATCCGGCTATTAGATCAACGCTTTGATCATTTTCTAGGTATCTAGAATATAGTAACTTCAAAGTGAATCATTTTCTTGAAACATTAACTTGTTTATTGCGCCAAAAATAATAATAATAAAAAATTTAAATTTTTTTTTTTTTACTTTTAGAACTAGAAAAAGAAGAAAAAATTAAGATGGATTTTAAATGAGAATCACATTGCCATATTGTGTTCTAGGTTACCATTCTTTTTGTGTCGTAATTTTACCAAAGGGAAAAAAAACTTTCATGGAGATGGTCCCCAACTCAAAACTGCACCATCTACCGTCCATTACGTAGATGCAGAGATCTAAAAATTATGTAAATAGCAAATAGAATGATCTCACATTAAGGGCCATCTCCACTAATTTTTTGTCTCCAAAGAACTTATATCAAAAAGAAGTCCCCTCAATGCAATCAGGAATGTTCTTGTAACACCAAAATAATCCCACATTCTATGGAAACAGGAATAGAGGAATATGATTGAAAATGTAAGGACCAAATACTCCAATACTCATAATTAGGCTTAAGCATTATAAGCTGCTGGTTTGGACCCAATAATTATTAATGTTAGTAGATTAATCAGAAACTCTAATACTAACAGCTGAGCCCATTACCATCCTGTTCAGAGCACCACTTTTGTTGTCTCAAGAGAGACATGACAATTGGTTAAACTTTTGAGTGACAAATTCAACAAAAATTTTCATAAAACATAAGGCTACTGCAGTATAACTCTTTCAAACATCTAAACCAATACCATGGACATATTTGTTAGAAAACTCGCACTACAAAATCAGATTGTGATTAAAATTTTGAGTATTATTACAACAATATTCATGCTACATTTCCATATAGAAGATGAGCATGCTTTATTTTATCTTTCATTAAGTGGTAGGTTACAATCCAAACAGCACAGACAAATACAAATGCGACTGACGATTCTCAATTATGTGCATGATATTCGAGCAGATGATCCGTAGTTCGAAGTTCCACAAGAAAAATCTGCTACTACATACAGAAAAGTGGACCTTCTAATTGACCCCAAAGAGGCATTTTGAGTTGACATATGGAACGCTAAACTATGTAGCATAACACATGATAATCGAGTAATAAAGTAACAAAGCAAAGAAGTCAAGAGTTTCAGCTTAGCCGACCGTATAACATTAGCTATAGTCTGCGAAAACTTGGTCCAAAAATTTTCCAGATTGACATCTTGAACCAACCACAATGTTTGCAGTTAATTTGGGCTTGAATGAGTTCCTAATACTATGGAAGAAAAGAATCGATAAATTCATTTTGGGAGTTATTCATCCTTCCCAGAAAACAAGATTCAACCCTCTATTTCTGTCGGTTTGGTTTATTTGGTTTTCGATGTGTACTAGATGTATTTAGATCTCTGCTATAAATAATGACCCAATCGGCCATTTGTTTTGTGTCTGGAAAAAAAATTTCGAGTTCACAGTTTCCCGATAAACTTAAGCTGTCTGGTTTAGACCTACTATTGTATATTAATCCTTCACTAATCAAGGCAAAGGATATACAAGAGGGGTAAATCCAAGCGGGCGCCGGTTTCCTACAACCCTGAGAGTAGGAATCCCTCAACTCACTCAAGGTTCGCTGCTCATTAGCGCACACCGTTCACATTGGATGGTATGGATTCGTCCTGCTGCTAATGAGCAGCGGAATCAATTCCGTGTGTAGGGATTGCTACACTCCCGGTTGTAGGAAATGCATTCCCAAAGCGCCCCTTGATCTACAGACATTCACATGAATACCCAACTCTACTCAAATCTAAAGGCCATTTAATCGCACAAACACCTAACTAACCAGCTATTGTAACTAGAAGAACAATTGACACATCGACACATAAAACACTTAATAGCCTAAAAGAATCAACATGTTAGTCAGAGTATTTAGAAATTCCATAAGCAGTTACCAAAGTCTACTAGAGAAGTGCGCTGTGCATATCCCTTTTAGATATCTTGACATCAATCAAAAGCTCAGTAGGGTAAGTACTAAATTAGCTACACCAGCCCCCTAAACAACAAAGTCGAGAAAAGAGAAGATACCCTGTAGTGAGGCCAAAGGAGACAAATGCAATCGTCTTAGCCACAATCTGTTAAATGATGAAACTAAGATCATTCATAAGATACGGACTACTAAATAAATAGGAGCACCTGAATTTTACATTGCGGTTGAGTCTTGGGGACACAACACGCCCCATACATGTCGCAAAACTGGATGCCGTTTAGGACTCAACTACAGTTCAACATATAAACAAAAGGCATACCTGCATGGATGTTTCCGCAATATAATGTTAGGGAAGATTCTTCACATCCTTTTGCGAGATAAATCATTGATATCTGATATTGCAATGATGATACACCATCCCAAAATTATCTTCTCCATACGCATTACAGCATTATAGATACAGGTAGTAGGGAAGGCAAACTGCATAGAAACCAGAAAAAACACAGTTAGAGATACTGAATCATGTCGCTGTGAAATATGCCTAAAGTCGACATGAGAGCAAACAGAAGCACCAATTCAAAGCTCATCTTTTAAAAGCAATTAGAGGTTGTAGGAGGGAAGAAATAGCAAAGGAATAAACAACAAAATAAGAACTCTAAATCAAGCTTATGTTCCGGATACAATTTTTGAAGTATGAATATAACAATCACAAAGGATTGTAATGAGTTTTAAGGTGATTAAGAGTCAATACAAAAAATACAGTAGAGTAACATACAAAGGAGCAAACAGTACAATTAAAAGGATAGCTTTGTACATATTTACAAACAATCGCTAACTGAAAGCTTCAGTTTTACAAACACGTTGGCTAAATATTGGAAAACATGTAAGGAATGAGAAAAAGAAATACATATGACATGACAATACTGACCTTCACAGATGAGTTAATATGATAGTTGCCCTCCATGCATATTCTGGCATTAAGTGCTAGGCAAAAGAGCCCCTACAAACTGGCGATCCGCATAAGCACCTCTTAGCTCTACGGGACACACCGCCACTTCCCCTCTCCTTGCCAGATACACCATAGTCATACGTCAATTCGGTCATGGGAGGGATGTGCTTCATCGCAAAGAACATGATATGTGGATGGCCATCATCACCATGATCATGCTGAACCGGCTGCCAAAACACATTAGAGGAGCAGCTGTGGTTCATGAAACGCGCTACATTGCCCATACTTTTTGCGCTTACCATAATTGGTAAGGGGTTATATGTGTCGGTCGAGAAAGTCCCGCTCGGTTCTTCTGCCAACTCAGCTCCATAATTCCATCTTAGGGTTTTCTCGCCAGGACATGCAGTTTGAAATAGATAATCATCATCCTCATCATCCAAATCAACTTTACTCTCATCAATGACTTCACCAGTGTATTCGCAGATAAATGAGCCCGCACGGATCGGGTCCCATGAGCGAAGACCCCAACCACGATTTCTGGTTCTGAAAACCTCAAAGTGCAGTCTGATCCCCTTTTGGGTCACTCTATTTCGGCAATTGTATGAACACTGACAAGAATCGCCACATTCATATATCATATTTCTGCGGCTCGCAATTAACCCGAGTGAACTATAAGGAAGGTCGCCCCCATTTACTTGTGCACAAGAACAATTTCTATCGCCAGGGAGGCACACACTAAGGCACCTGCAACCTTGCAAAGACTTCATCGAGCTAATCAGTTTTGAGTGCTTAACTTTAGTAACATACGTGAAATGGCTCGGCCCCTTCTCGTGATCCACTTCATTGACAAGACAAACAGGTATATTCTCAATACCAGAGGATAAGTCAGGTAGAATAACTCTTCCCCTTAACGATGGATTCTCTATCCATTTTTGTGTCATCTTCCACACTGCTATTCCATCCCGCTGACCAGGTTCTCTCAGCAACTTGTACTTAAAGACGTTAAAACCAGACTTTGATTTCTCCTTCCACGCATCCTGAATTTTATAGAGCCCGTCATAGATGTAAATCTTCCCAGTTTGGCAATTAGGATCTTTGGCACTTCGGACCACCCGAATCTCATTTTTCCGATAAGTGCTCTTTTCTAACGCAAGATTCCCCCTTTCGAGCTTTTGGTCATGCTTCTCCTCATATCGATTATTGCCTCCCTGGCCGCTGTAAACTAAAACGTCCACATCATCATCCGCATTCTCGTAACCACCAGACGAGACGATGCAAACTGCCACAGGCTCTTCTTGGTGATCAAACCTAGCTGTCATGTAATCGATTCCGGCCATGCTGGGTGCATGCAATCCGACAACACACATTTCTATACGGAAATAAAAGATATCCCCAATTTCAACACCCGGAACGGACCCAATCCTCTTCCCCATGTTAGCCCTAAACTCATTCGTCATCATTATAGCCCCAGAACGCAAATCCGGGCGGCGGTTAATATCCTCTAATTCATCCAACTGAAGGAGCCTGCGCCTTAGGGCATCAAAAGTCGACAGAACCATCTCGACCGTCTCCCTTGGATCATTGGACGAAGAAGGAAGCAACAGAAGTGACTTGTCGAAGATCTTTCTGACAGGCTTGACCCGCTTGATCTTCATTCCATCCGATCCATCCAACCCGCCCAGGTGCGACCGCTTGATTTTCCGCCCTGATTTCGATTTCCTGGTGAAGGCGGGCTCCTCCTCCTCTTCTTCCTCCTCCTCCTCCTCCTCATCCTCATCATCCAACGAATGCACATTCGCACGATAGGCTGTGGATATCGGTGTGGCATTTATAGGTCCGTTAGAATCGGCAACTCCGACAAAATTAACTCCGTTAGAATTGGGCACTCCAGCAGCCAAAGGTTGAAATGAGGGGTTCCCGGGAAATTGGGCAAACGGCGAGACGCAAATGTAGGGCGGGGTGGCCGATTGGGTGTATGCATTGGACCCGAACGGTGCAGGGAACATCGGGGCCAAAGATCGCAATGGCTTAGCATCCAGCCCTTCCTGGCTTGAAGAAGGTGAGTAGTTCGAGTTCCTTTCCATGTCGAATCGCAGTAGCTGCATAACAAGCAACAAGTAACAATCTTTAACATGGTGGTGTTTGTTGTTGTTCTATATATTGAAAATTACAAATATAACATGGAAAATGAGGAAAATATACACATTTTAAGCAACAAAATTTATGGAAAAATATATACAGTGGTAATAAAGATGATAACTTGTACAAAATACTGTTTTTTTTTTAAAAAAAAAAAAAAAAAAAAAAAAAAAAAAAGCAAAAGAAAGCTAAACCCTAACTTCTAAGTACACTGAATCCATGTAAATGAACCCTAAAAAGCAGATGCGAGTACCAAAAATGAACAAATACACTCATATCCTACTAATAAAAACCCCAAAATAAAAAATTAAAAAAAAAAAAACACTCTCCGAAACCACCAAAAAAAAATCAGAAAAAATTGAGAAAAACAGCTAAAACAAGGAGCTCAATGAAGTGATTCAGGTGAATACCGTAAAAAAAAAAAATCGGATTTTTCGAACTGGATCGAAGCGATTGGCGATATTAAACAAGTAAAACAGCTTCATCGATCAATTCGCACGCATATTAACAGGGAAAAAATTGGGGGAAATGATGAAATAGATTACCTCTGGAACGATTTGCGCTTTGGAGGGTGAGATTGAGCTCGGATACGATTCGGAAACACCGTAGATTCGCCTCGCTCACATCTCTTTCTCTCGTAATTTTTCTCTCCCGCTTTTTTTCCAAATGTGGGGAAAGTGCGAGGGGCTTGGAGGGTTTGTTTCACTCCCCCCTCTGCATTTATTATTATTATTATTATCGTTTTTGGGTTTTGTGATGTAGCTTTTTGAAATCATTCCATGCACCCGGTATACACGTATATCTCATACACCATAACTCTCATAGCTTAGTGGGTGTTTGGCTTTTCTGAAAAGCGTGAAAAACTAATATTTGAAGAAAAAAAAAATTATAAAAAAAACATTATATTTTAAGATAAATTAGAATTTTGTTTTTCTAAAAAAAAATAAAATACAAAAATACAAATTTTTCATAAAATATGAAAAAAAAATTTCAAAAATACTTATTTTTTTCAACTCAAACAAAAAAAAAATTCATAAAATTTTTTTTCCACGTAAATAGTTCCTTAGGAAATAAGATTTACATTTCACTCATTCAAAGATCATTATTTTTTTAATTAGTCTTATCTTTCTTTGTTAACTGTAAAAAATTGAAATTTTTTAATCTTATGATGAGAGAGATTTCAGATTTGCGCCTATATCTAAATATGAAGTTAGTATTTTTCATATCAAAATTTTAACTCATTTTTTATGCTTTTAGGAGTTATTTGGATGTAAATAAAAAGATAGAAGAGCCGGATATATAAATTCTAGAAACTATTATAATTCTAACCGCACATTTCTACATCCAAAAGTCAAAAATTTATATATACGAAAAGATTTTATTCATAATAATATAGTAACTGGACTCATATATAGCATAGAATTACTATACTCTTATGAGTATAAACCCTATTGTACTCATAACTTTTTCGTCTTTAGATGAAGGGATGTGTGGTTATGATGATAATTGTCTTTAGTGGGTTGTTGGTAAAATAGTATAAATTTTAGGAATTACTATAATCCTAACCGCACATTCTTTAATCCAATGCCCGAAATTTTATGAATACGAAAGAATTTTACTAATAAGAGTACAGTAGTTGGACTCATATATAGCGTTGGGTTACTACACTCATATAAATATAAAACCTCTTGTACTCATAATTTTCTCGCCTTTGGACAAAGGGATGTGCGGTTAGGATGATAGTGGTCATCTAGGGTTTAATGGGTTGTTGGTAAAATAGTATAAATCTCAAGGACTACTATAATCCTAACTGCACAATCCTTCATCCAAAGGCCGAAAACTTATGAGGACGAAAAATTTTTACTCATAAGAGTATAATAGTCGGACTATATATATATATATATATATATATATATATATATATATATATATATATATATATATATATATATATATATATATATAGCTAAATTACAGAAAATCCTCCTATAATATATCATTTTTTTATTTTGCTCTCCTGTCTATCAAAAGTCTACATTTTGTCCCATCGTAATTACAGAATTATGCATTTACCCCCGCCGTCAGCAATCCGTGAGTTAACCGTCAATTTCTTAGGTGATATACCGAAAATACCCTTCTCCCCTCCCCTCCCCTCCCCCTCTCCCTCCCCTTTCTCTCTCCTCCTAATGGTTGTGCGCACATACACTCTCTCTCTCTTCTCTAATGGTTATGCTTCCTAGGGCTTCTTCCGGAGTGGAACAAAAGCCCCCATGCCGCTGCATACGTGGACTTCGCCACCGACCCCTCCGTGCCCCGCCCCTAGGCCGCCGCCGACGACGACGACGACCTCACCGCCCTCCGCGGCCGCCTCGAGCTCGAACTCGAGTCCCTCGCCCACCGCGCCATCCACCTCTGCGCCGTCGGCTCCCGCGAGGTCGCCGCGCTGAACAAGTAGCACGGCCTCCGCACCGCGCTCCGCCGCGTCGTCGGCCCCGCTCTCCTCTCCAGGCGCGATGACGAGGCCGCCCCCACGTCCGCGCTCTGGTCCAAGGCCGTGCTCGTGTTATCGGGCCGGATCGGCGCGGAGGAGATCGAAGGAATAGTCGGCGGTGGCAGCATGCCCGGGAGGAGGTAGCGTACATGAAGGAGGTGGCGGTGGCGTTGAGATTGGCGAAGGAGGTGATCGGGATGCAGGAGTGGAGGAAAGAGGCGGTGATGGATAAAGGCATTATCGTCATTTTGCCTATTCCATTAATCCCGTTCTCCCCTAAAAATAATTCCGTAATTACGATGGAGCAAAATGTAGGCTTTTGAAGTACAGGGGGCAAAGTGAAAAAGCGGTATATTATAGGAGGTTTTTCTGTAATTTAGCATATATATATATATATATATATATATATATATATATATATATATATATATATATATATATATATATATATATATATATATATATATATATACAGTCCGGCTAGAATACTATCGATAGTGCCAAGTAATTGGTGCTATCAAATTTTCAGCCGTTAGATGAAAAAATCTGCAGTTGAGATTATAGTGGTCTCCTAAAATTTTTACTATTCAACCAACAACCTAGTAAACTCTAGGAGACCACTATCATCTTAACCACACATCTTTTAATTCAAAGGCTAAAAATTTGATAGCATCAATGGCTTGATGCTATCGATAGCATTCCAGCCTAATTATATATATATATATATATATATATATATATATATATATATATATATATATATATATATATATATATATATATATATGCAAGTTGAAAATATAATAATTACAGCTATATACTTTTTATTTGATTGAGTGCAGGAAAAAATAATAAAAAGTCTAGTTCTCTCTGTATCTTTAAACTGGTTGTATAAATAATTTAGTTGATTGGATGTAAGTTGGAAACTATATCTATTTTTTTTTTTCATTATATATATATATATATATATATATATATATATATATATATATATATATATATATATATAGTGATAAAAGCTTTAATTTTAACAATATCTAATGTGGGTATAATTCTAAGTACTGCATTTGGAAAACCTTGCGTAATTTAAAATGCAGTAATTATATTCAAGTGTATCAAAATAAATGTCATATTTCAATTGATATGAAATTAAAACTGTAATGTAATTACAATCGTGTATAATTAAATAGCCACTTGAAATCATTTCTTAACATATGGCTTGTTATCAAGTAGATCGTGTGAATTTTAACTCTTATGTTTGCGCACTTTGAAAATAATTGAAGAGATTCAAGCTTCAACTTTATATTGTAAATAATATAGATCCTCTTCAGTGTCTTTGGATCGAAGGTTCAAGACTTACATTTTTTTTTTTTTTTAAAAAGAAAAAAAATTATAAATTTATACATTTTAAACACTAATTTTTTGCATAATAAATAAAAATATTTTTAATTAATTTTCGCATAATGCTTATAAAATATATGCTCAAAAATTATAATTTTAAAAATAATTTCTCATAGTTTTGTACATCATGAGTATCAAACTAGATTTTAATTTTGAATATCACCTTCAAATATTAGTTGTGATGCATAAATTGTACTTACACAATGATTATCAATTTCTTACTATTCAAAATTTAAAATTTAAAATTATTTTATTATGAGAAAATATGTTTCTAAAATAAGCGACTTCTCAACAAAGCGAAAAGCTCTCACTTTAAATACTGTAGCTTATATTTATTAAATCTTTTTTAACTAAACTACACTTTAATTTGGTCCTATGTGGCACTATAATACTCAAATATTTATTATAGTTTTTAATTTAAAGTTTATAAATTATTATAATTAAATCTCGCAATCTAATTTAATTAGTTAAATAAATATTAATATATTACTGATATAAAAGATATGACATCAATCAAAATATTTTCATCTTATTTACATATTAGTGACACATAGATATTTAGTCGAAATAAAATTCTGTTGAGAAATTTGATTATAATAATTTTTTTAAAAAAATTGAATAAAAAATTATAATAAATTTAAGTTTGAGGGGTAAAAGTGTAATTTATCTAACAATGTTTTTTTTTTTCCAATTTTATGGTATTTATTTATAATCAAAAGGCAATAGGTGCGGTGCATGAAGTGCGAGCATACACCGGGTGCAGGCATTATAATTTCTCTGTTTTTAATTTTATAGGAGGAAGTGCGAGTTCGGACTGTGATGGGGAGGGTGGGGGGGGCTGTTTATAGCCGTTGGATTTCGGTGGGCGGGGGGAGGTGATGGTACGATGCGGGCGAGTTAGTGCGCGTGTCGTCGTGTCAGGGGCGTCGGTGGGTGAGGGGACATGCGGCCCCCCCACCCCCGGTCGGATTCTGAGGTGGCGGAGCTAAGAGGAGCGGATTTTGGGCCCTGCAAACCCGGCCCAATAAAACTTGTGCCCAATGGCCTAGTCCCAACAAACACACACACTCACATTTTTTCTCTAGAGATTATTGCTAATATATTTTTATATGGGTTCGACTGCTATGCTTGTAAAAGTATCAAACAAATAGTATTTATAAGTTTTTTACCGTTAGATTTATTCTTTTGACTAATTTTAACTCTTAAATCATACTATTCTACCAACTACCTACTAAATTTAAGAGACTGACTATCATCCTAACTACATATTCTTTCATTCAAGAGCTAAAAACTTACAAACATAAATAACTTTATACTTTTAAAAGCATAGAGCCCAATTCCTTATATATAATCTATACCTGTAAATATTTTCCTTAATTTTTGCCATGCGGTAATATTTTCTTTATTGTTGAGTAAGACTTCATTTCAAACTGGTTCAATTCCTTCACATATTTTTTATATTTCTTTATTTGAATCGAACCGGATTACACGACGAACTGACTCAAGTTCTTCAAATATATATATATATATATATATATATATATATATATATATATATATATATATATATATATATATATATATATATATATATATATATATATATATATATATATGCTACTATGCTATTGATAGCACTGAGCATTTGGTGCTATCAAATTTTCTACCCTTTGATCAATTCCTTTGATTATTTCCATTTGTTAGATTTTACTATTTTTCCAACCGCCCATTAAACCCAAGGGGCCCACTATCATCTCAACCACACATCTTTTAATTCAAAGGTTAAAAACTAAATAGCACCAATGCCTTTGTTCTATTAATAGTATTCCAGCCTAGCTCTATATATATATATATATATATATATATATATATATATATATATATATATATATAATCGAACCAAATCACACATGATGCATCTCTCTTTCTTTGTTTGAATCAAACCGGGTTATACTTATGGATCATGATTCTCTATTTTTTTATTTGAACCAAACCAGGCCACACTTGCTGCATTAGGCCGAATCGGCACAACTGCTTTATATATTTTCATATTTCTTTACTTAAACTGAACCGTCGTGTGGTATCTCGAATTTTTTTCGCGCGACTTGACCGTGTGGTTGGCGGCGAAACACCTATTTTTGGTGTATCGAGTGCGTTATGCGTCAAATGGACGCCAAAAACGGACTAAGCGCACGAAAACAGTCAAAATTGGTTATTTTCGGGCTTTATTGGGCTAGCGGGCCCATTTCGGTCGTGGGCCGGTTCATGGCCCACATATGTGCATTGCGTGCAGTGAACCCACGTCGTGCCACGTGTCGTGCTGTGGTTGGCCGGGCGGGGCGACCGAGGCGATGTGGCGGGGGCATGGGCGTGAGTGGGCGGCGCCACGCGGTAATGCCACGTTAGGCGCGCCGCCCGAGGGCGCGTTAACGCGGGCGCCCCGCGTTAATACGGGGCGCTCGACTGCGTGGGCACCGCCACATGGCGGGGCCCCGTTGGCCCCGCTCCACGCGAGGAAGCGCGCCGCGAGAGCGCTGACGCGGGGGCGCCAGCTGGCAGCCCCCGGCTGGCCGGGTACTATAGCTAGCCCGATTTCGGGCTATTTAAGGCCCGAAATCCCCTCTCTTTCCCTCTTTTTTTTTTTCTCTTTGCTTCGTTCTAAATTTTTAGGAGTGCGAGGGAAAATTTGTGGGGGGATTTTGGTGTACCGTGGAGCGTGCCGTTTGCGCCGTGGAGCGCGTGCGAAGTGTTCCACGTAGCCGCGCGGTCGTGCGAGCGCTCATTTGTTTGGGCGCCGGCGTTAAGGTAGGTTCCGCCTCGTGTTTTGCTGTGTTTTTCGGCACAGTTCTTAGATTTTGCTTTTAGGGTATCTTTGAACTCTGTGCCTTGATTCTTGTCAGGGACCGTTGTCGGAGGTGTCGTTTGCCGCGCAAGTTTACCGCTAGACTTCTCGGGGTGTATAGTTTTCGCGTGGCGGGCGCCGTTGCGCTTTCTGTCGAAAGAGAACGTTTCTGCGGGAGCCCAATTGCAAGTGCCTACAAGCAATTGGTGGCAAACCGAGGTGGGTTGGATTTTCCTCCAAGTCTGCGGGCTTCTTTCTAATTCTAGTGTTGTAGATTTTAACATGCTAGAATAGGTGCTACTATTGATGTTTATAGAATTATTGGACTTTGACTAGCACCATGTCATATGATTGCATGTATTCTACCAGACTGCTAGAAAACTCTCACCTGGGCTAGATCCTTTTATATTATAGTTTCTACCTCTTGCATTCTTTTTTCTGGACTTAGAGTGTTTCCTTGCTCGGATAGTGGGCCGAATAGTCGGGATAGTGTGGGATGCATGTTGCACTCGTGCTTGGGGGCCGAGTGGAGTCTGGTAGCTGTGGTTAGTGTTGTGCTAGTGTTGGGAGCCGTTGCGTAAACGGTGATCCCGAGTTGTCATCTATTCTCCGACCAGTGTCACTAGCACTATGTTTATAGTAGTGTTGAGTTGTTGATAGTAGGACATTGAACCCGGACTATTTTTGGGCACACATAATTTTAGTAAACAAACATTTTTCTTTCCGAATTTCGAAGGGTCGCCGGCGCCTGTTCTTGTTTGATAGGGTGAAGGCATTAACCCTTCGGGGTTTGGAAAAATTAAACTTATTTTAACTGATTTTCTTAAAGAACTAAAATTCATTAAATTACGTTTCTCAAATCAAAATGGTTTTCGAAAATAACTGTCATTTCTTCTTACAAACTTCCTCACCCGAAAGGGTTGAGTGATCTGGGTTCTAGGGGCCGTTTTCTTGTTTTGGGACGAAAGCTACGAGGGTTGTGCCTAGAACCTATTATTGTTTGATAGAGTTGTAGGTGCTAGTCTCCCGGAACTTTCGGACCCTAATTGGTTCCCTTCGGATGTTTTACCTAAAAGAGCTGATTTTCCCGGGGATCGAGAACTTTGAAAGGCTTGGAACCTGTTCTTGTTTGATTGGGGTTTTAGGCACCGACCTTTCGGGATTCTCGGACCCTTGTTGTGTCAGTTGGTTTCTTCTCGTCTGTGAGTTGAGTGGTTTGTTCTGGGAGCCGTTTGGGTTGACGGTGGTCCCGAGCTGTGGAGTGTCTCCGATAGATGTTGTTAATGTTGAGTTATTGTTTCCGATCTGATTGATCGTGGATTTGGACTATAGCCTACATGAGCCATATTGAGCTCGACAGAGATGCGAGGATACTTTCCTCGGTGGGGTCGCGCCCCTCGAGTGCCACTCCGGAGTTGGACCTGTTACTTTACTATCGTGACTTGTCGACGCAGTCCGTATGGGACGCCCTACGTAAGTCCAGCCATCCGTGGATGTAATGGCAGTAGGTGGGCGTAGGTTTGACTGGATCCTATGTGGTAGTCAGTGTGATTGGGTTGATTGAGTATATTGGGCTAGAGTCGATGCATCATTTTCATCTGTATCACACATTGAGCATGGTAGATAGATGCATGATAGCTGCAGATTTCTTTCTAGCTTATCATTACATTATTACATTTTTTCTGTTATCTTATGTCTCTAGTAGACTTAGTGGGGAGATCGTTGGTCTTGGTGACAGTACCCACTGAGAACTACGTGACGGTGTAGTTCTCACACCCTCTGTTGGTGGCAAATTTTCCAGAGGCATCTACCCCTGTTCCTACTCCTATTGTTGCACCAGCTGATCGAGGTAAGGGAGTCGCGAGCTAGTTCCCTACCTGTATTTGGAGTATAGCTGTACCCCCTTTTGGAGCTTTGTAGTACAGTCTGCTGGATTATTGTAGATAGTTGTTGTTGAGAGTTTTATTTTCGAGAGATTTATGTTATGAAATTCAGACTTGTACTATTTGGAGTTGTATTTTCATATTTCAGTAGTTTACTTTTCAGCTCTGATATATGTATAGCTGTAGTATTATCTTTTGCAGGTTAGACGCTTCGTCTATACGGGGCTTCCCGTATGGGCGGCAGATCTGTTGGCGAGCCCCGGTCGCAGTTTCGACCCTAGGACGTGACACGCTGCCTCCTTCTCTTCCTTTCTTTGCTTGAATTGAATCACCGCATCTTCCTATTTTTTGGGCTATTACCATTTTTTTTGCCTTTTTCTCTTTCTTGAGCCATTACTTTTCTTCACCTCTTCATTTTCTTTGGGCTGTTATCTTTTTCCATCAAATCGAAGCGTCCTCCAAACAAAAATTAGGGCACGATGGATCCCTCCTCTCACCGCCACTTTTTTCATCATCGTTTTTTCTTTCTATGTCGTCATTTCCAGTATGGGATTGATCCACCATGGATGAAGCGTTTTGCAGTGCCGCTTTCTATACCCTCACGTGTAGTGTTTTGGTATTTAGGGACTTTGCGGATGAGCATTGTTAGCTGGCCGACGCATCTGGAGATGGTCGGATCGAGCGGGAACTGTTTCGTGCGAAATCGACGCAAAAACGAGCATCGAAAGGGCGAATTCATGAAAACTGAAAAAATATGCTATGAATTCGGGCGCCCAAATCCATGGTTCCGGGTGCCCGAATCCCCTATTTTGAGTGATTTGTAGCCCAACTTGGGTCAATTCGGGCCCTGATCTTCAGGGCGCCCCGAATCCCGATTAGAACGCCCGAAAAAATTTGGATAATGCTGGATCCAGATTAGTTTTGCCATTGATCCGCAGGTTCGTTTTACATAAAACTTTTTTCCCTATATGTAGACTCAGAGGGGGATTTTTTTGGGACCTTTTTCCCTTTGTTTGGAATCCATCTCCCACACCTAACCCCCTCAAAGCTACCTTGGAGCCATTGGAGGAGAGGCAGCAGCATGAGCTTCATCCCTCGACCTGTTTGAGCACCTTAGGAGACAATTCTTGCTCCAGAAACTTCGTTTTGGGGAGCGGATCGCACACGGGCTGTGCGAGTGGATGAGCGGAGAGTCCGGAGGTTGCTCTACTGGATAATCAAGGTAGGTGTGGATGTTTATTTGGTTTTTGGATGGATTTTTTGTGGTTTTTGGAGGTTCTTAGCCCTTTCAGCCATCCTAAGGCTAAACCCACTTCCTTTTTGGGTTTTCTCCTTTTTTCTGTGAAGCTTGGTTGAGGACTTCTTCTTCTTCTTCTTCTTCTTCTTCTTCTTCTCTAGAGTGGGTTATGGTGGCTTGAGGTTAGCTGAAGCTTGGGTGTTTTGGACTTGGATCGTGAACTACAGAGATTTGGAGGGATCTAGCTGAGGAGCAGTGTGAGCCATTGTTGATGTTCCTAAGCACATGGGTTGTGTTGAAGCTTCAGTACGTCTCCTTGCTTAAGGATCGAGCCGCTTCGATTTCTTGTCGTGGATTGGATTAGCGTTTGAGGTGGGTTTGATTTTAACAAAATAGACGAACTCTCTATTATATCTATTTTATTCTGAGATACAGTATGCTAGAGTAAAATTAAATTTTTCTGTTGAATCTGATACTTCCTAAAAAATAGCAGAAAATTATATTTGGACCGCTGGATATTTTTGATGCAAAATAAAGAGTAGTTGACAATAGAAAAATTGTTGAAATAATATTTTTACCTGCATTTGTACACTCGATTAAATATCTGTACCGTGCATGTACATGTTCATCACTTCTATATTTTTATCACCCTGGGTAGAGGGTTGTGAGTGGTCAGGTTAGTGCTGATTGCATTTACACTTGTGCCTAGGGGCCGAGTGAATTTTTACAGTAGTGTTTAGACTGAGTTCTAGTATTGGGAGTCGTTCGGGTTGACGGTGGTCCCGGGCTGTTGAGTATTACGGCCTATGCCTTGGGTATGTTGAGAGGTATGAGTTAGTTGATCTGGTTGATCATTGGATATGGACTATAGCCTGCGTGAGCCATATTGAGCTCGATTAAGATATGCAGCTTTCCTCGGTTTGGTCGCGCCCCTCGAGTGCCTCTCCGGAGCTAGGCCTGCTTTTCTGTGTGACGTCGATGTAGCCTGTTTGGGCGCCCTACGTAATTTCAGTCCTTGGTGGATGTAATCGTAGTAGGTGGGTGCAGGTTTGACTGGACCTGCAGTGGCAGTCAGTGAGATTAGGTTGACTATGAGAGTTTTGTGAGACAGATGCAGTTAATTCTCCTTTTTCTTAAGCATAGTAGTTGTAGATTCATTTCAGCTTTCTTTTTCTGTTGCTTAGCAGTAGTTTACTTATGCCTCTAGTAGACCTAGTGGGTAGATCGTCGTTCTTGGTGACAGTACCCACTGAGGACTATTTTTATTATGTAGTTCTCACGCCCGCTGTTGACGTCTTTTTTTTATAGTGACTTCTGCACCTTTTACTCTGCCGACAGCCACTCTTGATCGAGATAAGAGAGTAGCAAGTTAGATCCCTACTCAACTGTACTTGGACTTAGAGTCGTGCCCTACGGTGATTACTTTGGAGTTGTTTTACTATACGATCTGAGTATCTTATTATACTTTATTTTATACTTTCTGGAAGATGACTCTGTATTTTGGATGTGTTTCAAACGTACAATGGATTATATTTTAGTTTATATTAGTTTCTTTTCAGCTCTAATATATCTATTTAGCTTCGTAGATGCTATCTTTGCAGGTTTGACACTTCACCTATGCGGGGCTTCCCGTATGGGTGGCGGATCTGTTGGCGAGCCCGGGTCGCAGTCCGACCCCGGGGCGTGACATCACGACTGTCCATTCACTTTTATTTTTGTAGCTATATAATAACACCTCTAGCATTCATTTTTCCTACATATTTTTTAATTTTTTTTTGGGAAAATAAACACCCTAGATCAATTCTAATTCCCCCCTCAAATCTCAACATAAACACACTCATTTCCTTCTACAATGGAGGTAACAGAGAAAACCTATTTCTCTCTCTGCAATTTGCCCTAGATTTTATTTCTTTTGCATATGCAATCATGTTTTTTTTTGTGCATGATTTTTGGGATTGGAGATAAGGTGTTTGATGTAATGCTTCACAGGGCGGTGGCAGCAACGGTGTTGCAGCTCATCGTGCGAAGTTTGATCCTACTAGGGAGTTAGAGTTGTCGCGTTTCCACGCCATCATCCGTGCCACGAGCGACCGACACAAGAAGGGACCTGCGAACATCAAGAGCTTCTCGCACGAGCTCAACGCCTAGAGGCCCTACCACCTCCCAATAAGCAAGCTCCGCAACCTTAGCAGCCATGAAGTAGCACACCCATTTATTCATTTTTGAGACTATTCATTTATTTTGGAATTAATTTTTCATGCACATTGTTATGTCGATTCTTATACCCTCACAATTGTACATTCGCTTTTATTTTTGTGGCTATATAATAATGTGGAGTACCGGAGCTTTGTAGCTGTTGGGCATGCTTCTTTTAGCTGATCAATACATCTGGAGATGTTTGGGTCGAGCGAGTACCGTTTAGTGCGAAATAGGTGCGAAAACAGATTTTGGATCGCAAATAGCATTGGAACTGGAATTCCAGAGTTTTCAGGCGTCATAAAGTTTTTCGGACGCCCGAAAGTTACTGTAGCAATCCGGAAATGTGTGATTAGGATTTTCTCGAGATCTTTGCATGATTGTGTGGTTGACAGTGAGCGGCGGACTTCGGGTGTCACGCCCCAGCGTCGAAACTACGACCCGGACTCGCCGACAGATCCGCCGCCCATACGGGAAGCCACGTATAGACGAAGCGACTAACCTGTAAAAGATCAACTACACTATACAGATATCAGAGCTGAAAGGTAAACTGCTGAAATAAATATATACAACTCCTCAAATAGTACATGCCAGGACCTCACAATACAAAAGTCACTCCAAAAGTAAAAAGTACATGATACATCCCAAAATCACTGACGGTACTAGTACATCACCAAAAGAGTACATCTACTCTCACTGGAAGAAGACTGGTAGGGATCTAACTCGCGACTCCCTTACCTCGATCAGCAGGATCAGCAACTAGAGCAGCAGGAACTGGAGTAGAGGTCCCTGGGAAAAAATCACCACGGCGGGTGTGAGAACTACATCCCACAGTAGTTCTCAGTGGGTACCGCCAACAAGCCCGACAGTCTGCCCACTAAGTCTACTAGAGGCATAAAGTAACAAATGCAGTACTGAAAGTAAAGGCTGAAAAATAACTCTACAGGTACTATGCCACTATCTAAATGCTCAAGGAGTGGAACAGATGGAAACATGATGCATCTACCATCTCTCAATATATAATCACCCAATCTGCACTGACTGCCATATAGGGTCCAGTCAAACCCGCGCCTACCTACTGCCGTTACATCCAAGGAGGACCGGACTTACGTAGGGAGTCCGTGACTGCCAAAACTGGCCCAACCAGAGGGACTGCGTCGACAAGTCGCGATAGCAAGTAACAGGCCCAACTCCGGAGTGGCACTCGAGGGGCGCGACCCCACCGAGGAAAGTATCCGCGCATCTCTGTCGAGCTCAAATGCGGCTTATGCAGGCTATAGTCCAAATCCACGATCAACAAGATCGACAGTAACCAACAACACCAACTCTCGCTCACAGGCTGGAAAACCACACAGCCGGGACCCACCGTCGACTCAGACGGCTCCCAAAATAAAATACTGATCTAAACACTGCTGCCAGACTCCACTCGGCCCCCAGGCGTGAGTGTAACATGCATCCCACAACAACCTGACCACTCGGCCCACTACCTGGGCGAGAAAACTCTAAGTCCATGTAAAATAATAGATAATAGTGTGGGAATGTCTAAAGCATAAATAATCTAGCCCAAGTTGGAGTTTTCTACTAGTCTGGTTAAACATGTAGCATATGACGGGGTGCTAGGTCAAGTTCCAATGAAAACATTAATTTAACATATTTAGGGAGCAATAAAACAACCCTGATCATCATAGCAACACAAGGAGTATCAATTTTCTCTTTCTAGCATGCTTCCTAGTACATCTCAAAATCATGCATGTTCCCTACTCAATAGAGTTAATGAACTGTCCATTGGTTTTGAAGACGAAGCAACCCACCTGGAAGTGCAAATTGATCCAAAGTCGAAAAAGATTGAAACTGCACGGGGACAATCCTCGGATTTCCACAATTTCAACGGGTCCAAAAACACCCAAAACACCTCCTGGGTACAAAGATATAGTCCAACATTACAATCAACACAAAATTTCCAAGTATACAATCTGCTAAAAATTCAGTCCCAAAGAAGCTTAATTATCACCTGCGAGCTAAATTCTAAAAATTTCAATAAAAATACGACGGCGATCCTCGCGAAGCGTAGATGTCAATCGAGTCCTCACACGTTGAAATCCGATACTCGAGTGCAGAGATAAAAATCCAACAATGCGCTGTTGTCCAGAAAAATCACCAGCAAAAAAGGGGCTTAAAGATGTACCAGAAACCCCTAAAAAAAACTCAAATCTGGGAGAAGTGGAAAATACAAAAATCGTAGATTCACCTCTCGTGAATCCGATGCCGTTAAAATCGTTCTAAAAATTCCATCGGAGTAGCTCTGTGGACCTTGTGGACCGAAACGCGACGGAAATGGACTACCGAAGAAAGAACGTCGCACTGCGCTAACTCGCCGAATATGTCGATGCAACGGCCTCCAAAAAATCCGAGCCTCCTTCACAAGATGCAGCACAATATGATCAACAAAGTTTCTTGAGGGGGGGGTTAGGGCTCGAGAAAACGGTCCAAGAGCCCAAAGAAGAGGGCTATTTATAGGCCTCCACCAAAGAAACCCGAAAAATTTCCTTTATTGGGCTTTTGGGCCCAATTTTCGGGCGCCCGGGGGTTTCGGGCTGCTACAATAGCCCGAAAAAGCACCCGGCCCGACCCACGAAACGGCGCCCGAAACACCCACGGGCCGCCACGTGTCCCCTCCGCGCCCCGCGCGCCCGACGCACGCGCGCCCGCCAATCGCGGCGCGCCGCATGGCCGCGCGGTCCACGGCGGGGACCGTGGGCCGCGGTTCACGGCGGGCCGCGCGAGTCACTGCGCCCGCCAATGAGCGGGTGACACGTGGTCCACGCACTGTAGCACGTGCGTTGACCCGCCAATCGGCGCGTGCCACGTGGCAGCGCCCTCCGGTGGCTGCTCCCGGTGCACGCCAAGTGGGCCGTGGACCGGCCCACCCGAGAAATCGGCCCGTTTGGCCCGTTTAGCCCGAAAATAGCCGATTTGACGCACAACGGGCTCGTTACACCAATAATAGGTGTTTTCTCATCGCCGACCACCCAGACAAGTCGTACGAAAAAACCGGGACACCACATCGGGCGTAATATTGTAGCACCGGAAACAGGGAGCGGATGTCCGAGGAGCTGCGGAGAGGATGGTATACTATTCCGAGGTTCCGGGCGCAACACTGTAGCTGAGCGGGCGCCCCGAGTGTGCCTTTTGCCACATTTTCTCCAATGTTTAGGGCATCCGGGGGGGAGTTTAGGGCGCCCGAAACACAATTTTTCTCACAAAAATAGGTTAGCAAAGTTGGTTGTTTCGTGGCTAATCGTACGCATAGGTTTGACTATGTGTTTTGCATGCCACACGTGTTTTGTTCCACTCCTCACGGCGTGTCCTGAGCAATTCCATCTCCATCTTCTTCCTCTTCTTCCTCCTTCTTCCTCCAGGCAGTGGAGCAGAGAGCCAGAGCTGGGAACAGCGTCAGGTTGCAGCAGTGAAGCTTCAGCTCGGAACGTCGTAGATTTCGTCATGCTGAAGCTTTGGAGCTGGATGAGGGTGCCAAGTAGAGTTCTTCTGAGGTGGAGTTTTCGACGACGGACCTTTCTATCTATGGGATTGAGGTAGGCATCAAGTTTTCCGAGTTTTTGAGTTTTTCTCAGATTTTGCGGATTTTTGGAGTTTTGTTTTGTTAGCTGAGATGAGGAATTTTATTGATGGTTGGTTTTCCTCATTTCTCTTGGTTGGGTGATGTATCTCCTTGTGCCGAGAAAGGGAGTAAGCATAAAAATGGTTTTGTGTTTACTATTCACTGTGCTGGAGTGTTTTGGGCTGAAACTTGGATCGTGTGTTGTGCTAGGAGATGGATGTGGAGTACTTGAGCTGAGAGCTTGGAGGCTGATTCGAAACTTTCTTGTGCTCTTGAGGCAGTCCTAGCTGAAGACGAAGCGTGGTTGTGGGTGTAGGAGCGAGTGCCGAAGCTTCATCCCAGCAGTACTTTGGCAATAGGTTGTGCTGCACCACTTCGACTTATTTTTTGTAGTTGGATAGTGATTTAGGTGGGTTAGATTTCTTTCAAGACCCACGAGTTTCCTTTTACGTTTATTTTATAGATGCCCTGCATGCTAAATTTAGTTGTTTGACTACCCAGTAAAATCTGATTGTTGCCTGAAAATTTGTGGAAACTTAGTTTGGAAATCCATATATTTTTGGCATATTTCTGAGACTAGTAAATACTAGAAAATAATTTTTATTTGTTGCTTAATCTATATCTGGACCCCTTGAAAAATCACTACACTTATATTGCCATTATCAGTTTTTGTATTTTTCTCTCCCGCTAGATGGAGGGTTTGAGTTGTTGGGGCAGTATAGGATGTATTTACGCTCGTATCTGAGGGTCGAGTGGATTTTTATAGTTTTTGCTAGTTGAGATTCTAGTGTCGGGAGCCGTTCGGAGATATTGTGGTCCCGAACCGTTGAGTATTTTTCAACCAGTATTGTCAGCTTGTTGAGCACTATGAGTTTGTCGATCTAGTTGATCGTGGATTTGGATTATAGCCTGTATAAGCCATATTGAGATCGACTGAGATGCGCAGCTTTTCCTCGGTGAGGTTGCTCTCCTCGAGTGCCGCTCCGGAGCTAGGCTTATTTTCTGTGTGACGTCAATGCTACCTAGTTGGGCACCCTAAGTAATTCGAGTCCTCCGTAGATGTCATGGTAGTAGGTGAGCGCGGGTTTGATTGGACCCGATATGATAATCAGTGAGATTGGATTGATTTGAGTATCTGAGAGCGAGTCGTTGCATACTGTCACTTTACCCTTGCATTGAGCATTATAGATAGAGCTATAGTAGCTGTAATTTTATTCCGGCTCTTTCCTACTTTTAGTAGTTGAGTTATTTTTCTCTCTAATAGATTTAGTGGGTAGATCATTGATTTTGGAGACAGTACCCACTAAAGACTATTTTGTTGTTGCAGTTCTCACACTCGCTGTTGGTGTTCTTTTTGCATAGACTTCAGTTTCAGTCTCCGCACCTGCTGCTTCATCTGACCGAGGTAAGTGAGTCGCGAGTGTAGATTGTAATTCGACCTCACGACGTGACAAATAACACCTCTAGCATTCATTTTTTCAGTATCTGACAACCCAATTCTTTTTCGATCGTAAGCCATAACATTTTTCTACTCCCAATTAATGCAATTTTTTTCTATTAATTAATTAACCTAATTTTTTTTTCTCAGAAAAGTGGTGGCGCTTTGATATAATTGTTCTACGGTTATTTGTTGCTGCCTTACTTCCGTGCTACTATATATTCGAATGCAACCCTGTGCTTCCTAAAAATATTTATTCTGCATTAACTATTTTTTCCCTATTTAATTAACGTAATTTTTTTTCTCAAAAAAGTGATGGCGATTTGAATCAGTTGTTCTATACTTGTTTGTTGCTGCTTTGCTTTTGTGCTATTGTAAGTCCTAATGTAATTTTGTGTTCCACAAAAGATTTACCCTATTCTTACAATGCGTTCTTTGGATGTTTAAAGTTGTTAGATAACTATTTAGTCTCTATCAAATCATATTTAAAACTTTAAATTTGAAATTCTTAATTGACACAACATTTATATTTTATACTAATATGATGGTTGGAATGGCATGGATGCTTTCGTGCGAGAAAGATTGTTTTTATAGAAGTTCTCAAAAAGGTCGTTTTATTTTTGTAAAATAGTAAGTTTTGGATTTTTTATTAATTTATTATTAATCTTAATGTGAACTACTTTTTATTCTATTGTCGTAATAACTTGCTATTGCTTCTTATTCCTCATCTTATATGTTTGTGTAATTAATTGTGATCATGCAGTATATTTAGTGAATATATAATATTTTTATTTATTTTTGAACCGTTAAGTATATACATTAGATTATTTTTTAATTAATTTATTCTCAATTTAATATAAAAATATTTTCATCTTTATATATTTATTTAAAAATTTATAAAAATATATCTCATTAATATTTATTTATTTTTTAATTATTTATCGACCGCATCACGCAAATCACTACACTAATATCCTAAATAACTCATGTGTCATTATAATTTTTTATTTTAAATTAAAAATATATGGAAGTTGTCTAAACTATGGCCATTCTGAAGGGGACGGTGGGTGAGGTGACATGCATGCAGCGTCGATTCCGTGATAATTACGCATTTTAGGGTTTGAAACCACCCGGTCGAATAAACTTGGGCCCAATGGCCTAGTCCCAGATTAAAAATAGGGGTTAATTTCATACATCTCACTATAAATATATCGAATTACAGATATATCAGTACAAAGTTCAAGATTTTATATTTGTTTCTCCAAAAGTCCTAAGTTGTTTATATATATCTTATATATGTCTCTTTGGTTTATTACCGCTCTCCCTATTTAGACCCTGGCATCCTCGTCAACCCAATCACACAAACAATCCAAAATCGCTAGACAATATAAGACCCGCCTAACACTTCCGGATGGTGATAAAACTGGCTCTGATATCAAATGTAACAACTCGATGCACTAGCAATAATAATTACATTAGGACTTATAGTAGCACGAAAGCAAGGCAACATCAAACAAGCATAGAACAACCGATTCAAATCGCCGTCACTTTTTTGAGAAAAAAAATTACGTTAATTAAATATAAAAAAAAATTAGTTGTGCAGAATAAAAATTTTTAGGAATCACAAAGTTGCATTTGGACATATAGTAGAACAACTGTTTCAAATCGCTCTAACCCAAATAGTATTCTCAATTTAGCTCCTATTCCATATGTAGGAAAACAAGGCGTTCGGGAAAAAGTTACAACCAAGCAATTTAAATCTATCCATGACGATATTCGACAACAGATTGAGGATAGTAATACAAAGTATAAAGAAACGGTGGATGGACACAAACAAAAGTTGATATTTGATGAGAGTGATTATGTATGGGTTATCTTAATTAAGGATTGCTACCTCGCGGCAGGCGAATACAATAAACTTAGTGAGCAAAAGATCGGCCCTTGTCAGGTGTTGAAGCGGATTAACAACAATACATATCGAGTTAAGCTGCCGAGTCATCTAAAGACGGCAGATGTTTTTAATATGAAGTATTTGGTCCCTTATAATGGAGATTCATCGGAGGACGAAGAGTTCAACTCGAGTATAAGTTCTTTCCAACTCGAGGAGGATGACGCGGTTAACTTAGCGATTGAGCTCTTGGAGAGACACGATTCCACTAAACTGAGTAGGAGATTTCGTTGACTTCTGTTCTCGGCTCTTTCTAAGTCGCGCTCGGGTTCAGTTCTCGGGCCTCAGCTCTTGGTGCCACTCGGCTGTTCAGGCATTCGCTTGGTATTTAGAATATTTTAGAAAAGTTTGCATTTATCCAATTTTGATTCTAATTAATTAGTTATTTCAAATTTGTTTAGATTTAGAGATATTATAGTTAATTATGTTTGTGTTAGAAAAATTACTATATTTTAGGAATTTGATTTTTAATAGAATTTGAGTATCGCCTTTATGTATAGGCGTGATGAAATGAATTTTTACACATAGATAGAATTCTGAGAATTAAATACTACTTTTAGTATTTGTTGAAGAACTGAGTTTTTTGTTTATCTCTCGTTTCTCCTTATACTTCTTCATCTTATCATGCGGCATTTATGGGCCTGCGTCATGTGGACTGGTGAGGTTAGCTTATTTGTATATTATTTTATTGTCCTGTGAGGTGGTAGATGTATAGTTTTGATATTTTGTATATACAGTATACACTATTTATCTTTAGAAATCTTATTTCAGTTCTGATATCTCTATGCAGTAGTGGTAGTTGTTTTACTTTGGGAGGTTGTCTGCGACCACAAATGACTCACCTCACACGGTTCATATTTTTGTTTAGTCTTTGCGGTAGTATTCATGATTTAGATTATTATTATTATTATTATTATTATTATTATTATTATTATTATTATTATTATTATATATATATATATATATATATATATATATATATATATATATATATATATATATATATATATATATATATATATATAGACACACACACACACACACACACACACACACACACACACACACACACACACACACCTAGGCTACTATGCTATTAATAGCACCAAGTCATTTGTGCTATTAAATTTTTGACCCTTCGATTAAGAGATGTATGGTTGGGATGATAGTGGGCCCCTGGATTTAATGGGTGGTTGGGGAAGGAAAATGATCTAACGAGGGAAAATGATCAAAGGGGTTGATATAACGGTGGAAACTTTCTAGCACCAAATGCTTGGTGCTTTCGATAACATAGTAGCCGGACTATATATATATATATATATATATATATATATATATATATATATATATATATATATATATATATATATATATATATATATATATATATAGAGAGAGAGAGAGAGAGAGAGAGAGAGAGAGAGAGAGAGAGAGAGAGAGAGAGAGTTGGACAGGAATACTATCGGTAGCAAGGGCTCCGTTGCTATCGATTTTTTTTTTTTTTATGATGGAGCCTCCAAATCGATTATCGGCACTGTTGAATATGATCTAGACCACTGGAACTATTTAGAAATCAAATTTTAAATCTTTTCGACATCATTAATCTAATGATCAAACGGTTGCAAAATTTGTAATTTTAATGGTAGATATAAGACGTTTGCTCGTTTAACAGTGTAAAGAAATCTAAATAAATTGAATTTTGGTTAGAAAATCTTTTAAACTATTTAAAACAAGATCTATACTCCCGATTTTGATTACAAGACTCCTATCATCAATTTTTTAAAGATATTCATTTTCAACCGTTTATTTTTGTGTCAGCTTGATGGACAAGAAAAGAATATCGAAAAAGTATAAAATTTAATTTTTATATAGTTGAAATAGTTTAGATCATATTTAACAGTGTCGATCGTCGTTTTGGAAGCTCCATCATCAAAAATAAATCGGTAGCCATGGAGTCTATTTACTATCAATAGTATTCCAATCCAAACTATATATATATATATATATATATATATATATATATATATATATAGAATTAGGCTAGAATACTATCAATAGCACCAAGTCATTGGTGCTATTAAGTTTTTAGCCGTTAGATGAAAAAATATGCGGTTGAGATTATAGTGGGTCCCTAGGGTTTACTAGGTGGTTGGTTGAATAGTAAAAATCTTAGAGGACCACTATAATCCCAACCGCATATTTTTTCATCCAACGGCTGAAAACTTGATAGCACCAATTGTTTGGTGCTATCGATAGTATTCTAGCCGGACTCTATATATATATATATATATATATATATATATAGGGTTTAGGGTTTAGGGTTTAGTCCAGCTGGAATGCTATCAATAGCACCAAACAATTGGTGCTACCAATTTTTTTACCGTTAGATCTAACTCTTTGATCATTTCCACCCTTGGATTATACTATTCAACCAACCACCCGCTAAACCCAAGGGGACCACTATCATCCTGACCGCACATTTCTTAATCCAGGGCTAAAAACTTGATAGCACCAATGACTTGGTGCTATCAATAGCATAGTAGCATAGTTATATATATATAAGAGAGAGAGAGAGAGAGAGAGAGAGAGAGAGAGAGAGAGAGAGAGAGCTTGTATACTTTCAAATGCACAAGACCAGCTATGCTTGTGAATTTTTTACCATTGAATTTGCATTGAGATCCGTGTTATTGTACTTTTTTTCTCTCTCTTTAGCTGACTTTACAATAGCATGGATCTCAATGCAAATCCAATGGTAAAATATTTACAAATATGTGACACCCCAATAGTCCTGCATCGGATATGAGTGTGGATGTGTTTGGATATATATATATAAGATATGGACAAAGTAATAATAATAACTGGGCTTAAACATTTTGGGCAGTGGTTTGGGCCCAACAAGTTATTATTGCTAGTGGGCCGGATCGTTACATTTGGTATCAGAGCTAATAACCAGCCGAAAGTGTGTGGCGAGTCTCGGCTGAGTCTGGATCTAGATGACAGGGCTAGCGAGACAAGTCTCGCATCGCCTGGTGATGTTGGGCTGCTGTGTGTGTGTTTGGGCTGACGAGGACGTCAGGCCTGAACGGGGAGAGTCTGTGATACCCTAATAGTCTCACATCGGATATGAGTGTGGATGTGTTTGGATATATATATATATATATATATATAAGATATGGACACTAGTAATAATAACTGGGCTTAAGCATTTTTTGTTGTGGTTTGGACCCAACAAGTTATTATTACTAATGGGCCGGATCATTACAAAATATAGTTGGTTTTGTGTCACGCCCCGAGTTTCAAAACAGCGGTAGAATTTTTTTTTTTTTCTATTATCAGAGTTAAAACTTTAAACTCAGGACGTGAACAGACCGCCACATGCATAGGAAATCCTCTGTCCACACGGACAGAGTCTCCCCTATACATGCTCGGCTAGGCAATTGCAGTGATACAATCAGAGAGCAACATAATCAACAGCTAAAACTAAAAAACATAAACTCTACAGCTAATACATCCACAACTACTCATGACATAATCCATAAATACTCCAACCAACTAAAAAGAAATACAGAGAGCTATGATCATGATGCTGTAACCAAAAATACTAGCACTGGGCCACCGTGGCCAATAGCAGGGAACAACTCTAGCGCAACCGCTCACTGGATCGTCCCAATCTCCCAGCACCCGACTGACCTGAAAAATGGTCACCCAGGGGGTGTGAGATACACTCTACATGTATCCCAGTGGGCACGACGGGCCGAGAAATAGCAAGTCGTACCTACCGGATACAATGATAAGCGGATAGCAAAAGCAGGATATAACTGAAAGCTGAATAACGAGATACTGAACTGAAACTAAGCATGCTGAGTGAAAGCAAAGATAAAAGCAGGGGTACTCGAATATATAAGCTAATCGTGCAGTAACTGGCAAATCCAACACACAGAGCTAATCATGCTATAGAGTAGAGCTAATGTGATAATCAATATCTATCAATGCTGTAAATAGAGAATGCTGAAACTCATGTGCCAGTCATGCTAAAATACTGAAACAATCAAAATAGATGAATCATGCATCAATACAAGCAGTAGAGTACCCAATCACCTGCCACTATTGGTTCCAAGGACCTCAGGCTAAATGCCACTATTGGTCTCACAGAACCTCAGGCTAAATGCCACCTGTACACCAATCTGCTGTCATAACCCTCTGGGCTCACGGGTCGCCACTGCTGACCACTTTACCGGTAAAGTACACCACTGCGGGGGATCAGCCCGCTAGTGTACGTGAAAGAACAGCTGGCTCTGTGGCGATCATAATGCTGATGCTCAAGCTCATGGTCTAAAGACCACGCACACGGCAATAAGCCGAGAAATCCCTATCGGGATGCTGAAGGCTGTAACAATCACGGATGCTGTATAAACGAATCTAAACAACAGGAGCTGAATATCTGAGCTATACTGAAACTGAATAGCAGAACTGTACTTCTATTCTATCATGCATCATAGAACAGAAAATGCTGATACAACTAGGTTGATAACCAAACAAACATGGTATATGTCAAGCTGTATATATATATATACTAATACTGAACCTGAAATCATATCAGAGACTGAGCTGAATATCTGAGCTGTCTAGCAGAAGCTGAACTCCTATTATAACATGCAGTAGAAGAATAGGAAATGCTGATATAAAGTGAACTGATAATCACTCTAGCTAATGTCCAATCAGGCATGGCATATGTCCAGATGTATATCACTATACATACTAAGTGCTGAGAATGAAAGCATATAGAGAGCTCAACTGTAAGATCAAGGCAAACATAGCTGTAATGACTGAATGCTGGAATGAAAGCAAATAGAAAGGCTCAAGCATAGGTTCAGGGCTACACCAAAAACAGGGGTCCGACCTACCACGGCACCCCATAGGGCCAACCTGATAAAGCCCGGACCGAAGATAAACCCACCTCAATGATCACGGTGGCTGCTGGATGGCTCGCAAGATGGCGGCTGACTGCTGGGACCTGAATCATATGCACAGGTCAGAAAATAGACTCTCACACATACCCAACCCACTGACACACTGTGTGCAGACAAGCTAAACAGGGAACTTCGCTGAAGTCCCGAAATTTTCCGAAATTTTCGGAAATCCGCCGATAGATCCACTATGACCCAATCTGTGCTGAACAATAACCAAAACTCGTGAAACTTCACGTGCTGCCCAAGAATGTCTAACTTAAGACATTTAGGCCCTAACATCAGACTCTGGGTAATCCTGTGCACCGGCAAAGGCATAACCACTGAAACACTCCCGGGAAGCCCATTTTGGCACCGGAAGTTGCAAACTAAAACCTAAAATCACCGGGCTCTTTAGAATAGCACCGGGAACAGCCACTGATATTTGGCATCTCCAATTAATCGCCGAAATTTCCTAAGTTGCATGATTAACACCGAATCGCCGTTAAACCGGCGATTTTGCCGATTTACGGTTCGGGATCCAATTCCCGCTCAACGAAAAGCATCGGACCTCCAACAAAAGGTTTAGAGATCATGTGTACACTGTACAAAGCAGCTAGTATGGTCACAATTGCATTTAGGCCCCCAGGATTTTACCAAATTGCATAAAAGCATGCTACTTCATGCTAATTTCACTTGTATTTAATTTCGGAGTGCTATTTTAATGAACCGACACCACCATCAGGTGGTCCTCGACCTGCTGGACACCGTGCTCACCTTTTGGAAGCAACACGAAACCCGAGAAAAACTTCGGGCCAACAAATTTCAATATTTAAAGGCTCAATTTGCTACTTTTAATACCTACACTCGACCAAACCCAATTTAGATGCAAGCATCATGCTCAGCAGACCAAAAGAACTCAGAGGCTCACCAACTAGGTGCTGCGGGGTAACCGGAGACATCGCCGGAGCAACATGGCTCCAAAAACATAAACTTAAAGAGCTCTATTTGCAAGCTCTCCCCATCTACTCAGCCATTTGCTGAAGTAGAGTGAGCATCAAGCTCAGTAAGCTTGCAGGAATCAACTGCTCTCATTCTGAATAAACAG
>CM055066.1:4698448-4929693 GCA_029204045.2 Tillandsia leiboldiana
TTAAAAAGCGTGAAATATGGGAAAAATCGCAGTATTTTGCGTAAAGATGCTATATTTTATGTGTCAATTTGCACCAAACTTGTAGAGGAGGGTCCTTATAGCAAATGTGTTCTACAGCAATGGACTTAAGTGAAAATACAAAGAGTTGAAGGGCTAGTTGGCATTTTATGCAATAGGTGTATTAGTATTTTAGGGTTGCATTGAGAGAACCCTAGCCGCAGCCCACCTGTAACTGCAGCCGCACCCACGACTCCTCCTCTCCCTCTGCTACCTTTTCCAAACTGCTGCGCCGCCGGCCGCCGCCCTCGGTCGCCGGAGAAAGCAAGAAGAAGTAAGGTGCAACATTGTTTTCGAGCTTGTGGGGATAGGAAGATCACCCAAACCTGATAACTGTGCCCAGACCTCTCTGCGGGTGTGCTTTACATCCAGAAGACAAACCAAAGGAGGCCGGTGCACCGCCGTGGCCGCGTGACGCTGGGAAGAACATCGTCTTCTTCCTCGGAGCCGGCGAAGGTGAGGTCTTGTTGTTTTTCATTTTCCTTGCTACCTAGACTACTACAGTAGGTGAGTTGAGCCCTGGGGATGCCCCATGCAGAGCCCCGACTCCCGGGGTGCTCCCGGTTGCCGGCGGGGAAAATGCACCCACCGGAACCCTAGATCGCTCCGCCCCTTGCTTGCGCCGCACCCGATGGCCCAACTTCGAAACCAAAATGGTGGGAATCTTCTGTAGGGCCTAAGGAACCTCTCCATGAAGTTTCATGGCTTTTGGAGTAGTGTGCGAGCCGCAGTTTGATGCCCTAGGGTTGGGTTATCTCGGGTTCACCCGAGGTTGCGCCGCCGCCGCCGCCGTCGCTTGTTGCCGCCGGCCACCTGCCCAGTTGCCTTAATCATGTCGAGACAGAGCCATTGGTACCTTTTCGGGCAACCCATGCTGGCCTGTGGTGGTTCCACCATTAATGGTGTTGCTTCGGCCGAACTTGCTCCGCCGCCGCCGCTGTCGCCTCTCGCCGCCGGCCATGGGTCCAGCAAGTTTCATGGAGTCTGTTAGCACCTACAGGTCCTTGTGCATGAGACCTTGAACCCTTGTTTAGAAATCCACCATTGTTGCCTTCTAGTTTATCTAATTGCTTGTTGCACACCATGTGTTCGAAGAAATGCTCGAGTGAACCTGTGACGCCCCCAATAGTCCCACATCGGATGTGGATGGAATTGTGATTGGATTTATATGAGACTTGGACACTAGTAATAATAACTGGGCTTAAGCATTTTGGGCTGTGGTTTGGGCCCAACGAGTTATTATTGCTAGTGGGCCGGGTCGTTACAGAACCAAATTGGTTCTGTTTATCCAGCATGTGAGCAGTTGATTCCTGCAAGCTTCCTGAGCTTGATGCTCACTCTACTTCAGCAAATGGCTGAGTAGAAGGTGAGAGCTTGCAAATAGAGCTCTTTATATGCTTTCATTCTCAGCATTTAGTATGTCTAGGATTATACAGCTTGACATATACCATGTTTGTTTGGTTATCAGCCTAGTTATATCAGCATTTCCTATTCTATGATGCATGATAGAATAGGAGTACAGTTCTGCTATTTAGTTTCAGTTACAGCTCAGATATTCAGCTCATGTTATTCAGATTCATTGTATAGCATCTGTGATTGTTACAGCCTTCAGCATCCCGATAGGGATTTCTCGGCTTATTGCCGTTTGTGTGGTCTTTAGCCTACGAGCTTGAGCATCAGCATTATGATCGCCACAGAGCCAGCTGTTCTTTCACGTACACTAGCGGGCTGATCCCCCGCAGTGGTGTACTTTACCGGTAAAGTGGTCAGCAGTGGCGACCCGTGAGCCTAGAGGGTTATGACAGCAGATTGGTGTACAGATGGTATTTAGCCTGAGGTCCCAGCGACCAATAGTGGCATTGATTGGGTATCTATGGTTTTTCAGCATTTCCAGTTTACAGCTTTGTTAGTTGCATGATCATTTCCTGCCTGTCAGATTATCAATTACAGCATGATTAGCTTTTTATATGAGTACCCCTGTTTCCACTTCAGCAAGTTTAGATTTTATATCTGCATCTTGTTGTTCAGCTTTCAGCTATATCCTGCTTTTACTATCTGCTTATCATTGTATCCGGTAGGTACGACTTGCTATTTCTCGGCCCGTCGTGCCCACTGGGATACATGTAGAGTGTATCTCACACCCCCTGGGTGCCTGTTTTTCAGGTCAGTCGGGTGCTGGGAGATTGGGACGATCCAGTGAGCTGTCGCGATAAACTTGTCCCCTGCTTTTGGCCACAGTGGCCCAGGGCTAGTATTTTTGCTTCAGTATTATGATCATAGCTTTCTGTATAGTTTTTATTAGTTGTGGATGTATTAGTTGTGGATGTATTAGTTGTGGAGTTTATGTTTAGAATTAACTGCTGATTATCTGCTATCTGATTGTATTACTGTACTTGCCTAGCCGAGCATGTATAGGGGAGACTCTGTCCGTGTGGACAGAGGATTTTCTATGCATGTGGCGGTCTGTTCACGTCCTGAGTTTAAAGTTTGAACTCTGAAAAAAAAAAAAAAAAAAATTTCTATCGCTGTTTTGAAAACTCGGGGCGTGACACCAGGCGGCGATGTGAGACTTGTCTCTCTAGCCTTGTCATTCAGACATCTGACATAGTCCGTCACCTTATCTTTCAGACCTTGGCTCAGCCGAGACTCGCCACACACTTCCGGCTGATGATTGGCTCTGAAACCAAATATAATGACTTGACTTACTAGCAATAATAATTCGTTGCACCCAAACCATAATCCAAAATGCTTAAGCCCAGTTATTATTACTAGTGTTCATGTCTTATATATACCCAAACAGATTCACACTCCCATCTGATGTGGGACTTTTGGGGAGGAGGGGGCGTCACATGTTGTTTTCCTGGAATAAGCTGGTATAAGGTTGGAACTACTGTTCTAGCCTTTTTCTGGAACAAGATTTGTTCCCATTTGAGAATAAGCTTAATTAAAATAAATATAATTTTAATTATTGTATTAACTTTGTAATTAATCTAATATTTTAACTAATCTAATTATTTTATTGACTAATTATTTAAGTATTTAGATAATTAGCTAATTAAATTATTAAATTATTAAATTAATTGTAGTTAATTAAATTATTTATTATTAATAATACTCATCATTGTTAATTATTTTATTAATTAACTTAGAATAAGCTTAATTAAAGTAAATATAATTTTAATTATTGCATTAACTCTTTAATTAATCTAATATTTTAACTAATTTAATTATTTTATTAACTAATTATTTATGTATTTAGATAATTAACTAATTAAATTATTAAATTATTTGTAGTTAATTAAATTATTAATTATTAATAATACTCATTATTGTTAATTATTTTATCAATTAATTGAGAATAAACTTAATTAAAATATATATAATTTTAATTATTATATTAACTCTTTAATTAAGCTAATATTTTTACTAATCTAATTATTTTATTAACTAATTATCTAACAATTAGATAATTAACTAATTAATTTATTAAATTATTTGTAATTAACTGAATTATTTATTAATAATACACATTATTGCTAATTATTTTATCAATTAATATTCAGGGTTATGTGATAATAGTTAATTAAATAAGTTAAATTATTATTTAATTATTATTTTATATTAATTATTTAGATAAAATATTATTAATTTAAAATTATTATTACTTTTATTCTCACTATTAAAATTTAACTATCCAAACGTTATTTTTCTTATTCCTAGGAACAATCCAATTTTCATCGAAACGTGAAATTGGTCTTATTCCTACTTGTTCCTAAACTTATACTTATCCTTGAAATAAACAGTTCTAGCTTATATCTGAACCAAACGCAGTCTAAGTGTATATGTTAGGGTTAATCAAATTAGATTTGGTAGGGCTCTAAGTTTTTGTTTTAAAGCTCAATGTATTCACTGTAAAATTAAATAAATCCTAAGCATCTGTGTTAGGACTTAATTGGATTTGATTTAAATTAAACTCTAATTACATGTATTAAAGTCTAATTTGTTTTAATCAAAATTTGGTTTGATTGAACTCTAAGCATATGTATTAGAGTCCAATCACGTATGATTTGGTTTCACTCTAAAGTGAAAGCTAGCTAAATCCTAAGTACATGTGTTAGGATTAGTCAATATTAATTCAAATTAAATTCTAATCATATGTGTTAGAGTCTAATTTGCGTTAATTTAACTCTAAATATATATATGCTAGAGTCCAATTATATATAATTTGGTTTCACTATAAAGTGAAAGTTGGTTAAATCCTAAGTACATGTGTTAGGATTAGTCAGCATTAATTCAAATTAAACTCTAATTATATGTATTAGAGTCTAATTTGCGTTAATTGAACTCTAAATATATATACTAGAGTCTAATTATATACAATTTGATTTAAATTCACGTGTTCATTCAAGATGAGTAATTCGTAAGTATATGTGTTAGAACTTAGCTGGATTTTAATTTAAATTAAACTCTAGTTATATACGTTGGAGTTTATGATTTGGGTTGGATGATACACATATGGTTTGGATATTATATAAGGCCCATTAAGTTTGGATGGGATATGACACATGGTTTATGTGATTCAAGCTCAAATTTATGTTGGATTTGAAATTGAGGCTTGGGCTCAACTTCGGCCAATCTGGATTAAATGCAGGTTTAAGTTGAATTTAGGTTTTGGTTTTGGGTTGAACTTGGGTTCGTTTGGGGATATAATCAGATTATATTGGTTTCAGATTTGAAGCTTAGGCAGAATTTGGGGCCATATAATTCTGGATTAGGTTAGATTTATACCTAAGCTTAGTATGAGCTCACATAGTTCAACTTAAGATGTAGATTGGCTATGGATCTAGAATTGGATAAAATTAGGGCCCATATATTTTGGCATTATAATTAAGATCAGGTTGGATTTAAGCTCATGTTTTGGATTTGAACTGAAGTTAAGGTTTAGACTGAATTTGGGCTGTGGATCTGAGGTTGGGCTGAATTTGGGCTCGTGTAGTATAAGATTGGATTTAGCATGGGCCATATGGTTATAATATATATTCTGGGCTGGATGAGATCCAAATAAGGCTTGGGTAAAGCCTACATTATTTGGGTTCTAAATTAAGTCTTGAATATTCAGATTTAGATTCAAATTTAGACTTTGGGTTCGGGCTATAAGTTTGGGCCCATACGAGCTAAGGCTTTGAATTGGGTTTTCATGACTAAAATTTGGGCTTAGATTTATAAAGTCTGAATTTGGGCTTCGGGTTTACAACTCCTAGGCTAGGTTTTGTTGTTGTTGTTGTTGTTGTTGTTGTTGTTATTTTTTTTTTTTTTTTTTTTTTTCGCGTGATGAATATAGCGTAGGAGTTTAAAATTAAATTTTTAAATTCATATTTGATATCCTGACAATCATATTTTTAAACTTGAAGTAAGTTTTAACAAAAATTAAATTTTAAATATAAGTTCTTATTCGAAATTTTTTAGTATGTGTCTGAAATTTTTAAAGAGATTATTTTTATTAAAATGACTAAAATATATATGCCCTTCGTATGTGGAGTTAATAAGTAGGCATAGATAAAATCCTTATGCATTTATTTTCAGAATGAGTTCAAATTTTGAATTCTTAATTTAAAATTTAAAATTTAAAATTTTATTTCTTTTGCCTTCGTCTCAAAAGAATATAATTTTCTCTCTTCTCTCTCTTCTTTCCTCTCTCCTGTTGTAGGCTTATATTAATTGGTGAACGACCACCAACTTAGAGTGGGGAGCGGATGCAAATTATAATACAAACAAAATGATCATGCTCAATATTTTTTTTATTATCGTTGATAATGTATCCCTAAATTGCCATCATTCTTCTTTTTTGTCGACAACAAAGCGTCGGCGGATGTTACACTACTATTGTTGTTGATTTGTTGATGGGTGGTCACCGTTCATCTATTCCACCGACGGCTAAGTGCAAAGCGGAAGGTCGTCGTGTCCAACCTCCTTCGTAATGATTGTCGATGCGTCGTTACTTTTCGCCAACGGCAAAGTGCCAACGGATGATACTCCACCATTGTTGTTGAAGAGTTGATGGATGGTTGTTGTTCTTTTCTTCCGCCGACGGCTAAGCGCCAAGCGGAAGGTCGTCGTATCTAACCCCATAGTGATTGTTGATGCGTCGTTGCTTTCGTCTACGGCAAAGCGTCGGCGACTAAGCACGAAGCGGAAGGTCTGTTGAACATGTAAATGTGTAATTCAAAGTGGTCTAGAATTTAGGAGTTGTGGTCTATGGACATGTTCTCCATGATCTAGTTAGTGGAGTGTTTTTAGGTGTTAGTTTTTACTTTGTAGTTAGTTGAGTTAGTGGGTTGTTAGTAATGAGAACATGGATCATGTAAGCTAAAAATGTGGCAATATGATTTGCCAACAATGTCTATAAAAGAGGGATATGTATTTCAGTTTTTTACTATGCAATGAATGAAATTGTCCACTTCTAAAAACTAGTTTTGCCTATTTTTCTCATTGGTCTATGAGTTTAGTTGCATAGAAAATTAATCCAACCTCCTATCTCCAACAAGGTCGTCGCATCCAACCTCGTAGTGACTGTCGATGCGCTATTGCTTCCGTCGACGACAAAGTGCCAACGGATGATAATCTATACCGTTGTTGTTAAAAAGTTGATGGATGATCGTCATTCATCGACGGATGATCGTCGTTCTTCTCTTCCGTCAATGGCTATTCACCAAGTGGAAGGTTGTCGCGTCCAACCCCGTAGTGACTGTCGATGCGCCGTTGCTTCCATTGACGGCAAAGTGCCAACGGATGATACTTCATCATTGTTGTTGAAGAATTGATGGATGGTCGCCGTTCTTCTCTTCCGCCGACGGCTAAGAGCTAAGCGGAAGGTCGCCGCGTCCAATCCCGTAGTGACTGTCAATACGTCGTTGAAGAATTGATAGATGGTTGCTGTTTTTTCCTTCCGCCGAAGGCTAAGCGCAAAGCGGAAGGTTGCCGTGTCCAGCTTTCTTCATCGTGATCACCGATGCACCGATGCATGGTTGATTGATGTCAATAAAAGATGGTTGGAGAGGGTATATATTCTTCTAAAAGAGAGATAAAAAAGAAAATGTATTTTTTTTCTTTTTTATAAATTAATGGGTATCTACCTTTTGTTTTAACACTCTTTTTTTTTTCTTTTCTTCTCTAAGAGTAATTAATTTTCTAAGGTCTCTCTACAATTTTTCTCTAATCCCATTCTCTCTTTTTTTTTTTTTCCCTTTAAATAAGGTTTTAGTTAGTTATACGTAAATGAATAGAAAAATACGTGGTGAATGACCGTGGGAAAACAATAAGATCGTATAAAACATGATAAAATCGTGTAAAAAAAAAAGAGTAAAATGGTGAAAATTATATTTTTTATTTTTATTTATATATTATTTTGGTGGACCCCATAAAAAGATAAAGGAATATATTTTATTTTTTTACATTTATCTCATATATATATATATATATATATATATATATATATATATATATATATATATATATATATATATATATATATATATATATATATATATGTACACACACACACTCACTAGTTATAGTGCATGTGCAATGCATGTTGTCTTTATTTTAATAGATATATAAAATTTAAAACACAAAAAAGATGAAGCAAAATTTAAAATTATTTTTTTTGCTGCAAACAAAAAATATTTGAAAATATTTTTTGTAAATAGAAAGAATATTTTGAAATTAAATTAATTATTATTATTTTTTAAAATTTGATTTTTTTCTAAATTTAATTGTTTTGATTGTTGATTTGAATATTTATTAGTGACATGAATATACATTTAAATTAATTTATTTTAAATTTTATTGTATTAATTAATATTTTTTTAATTTTTCTTGCGTAAGAAATTTTTTTTTTCCTTCCAAAACAATAAAACAAATTTTTTTTGCGGTACAAAAATAATAAAAAAAATATTCGTTTGTTTGAAATAATTTTAAAATATAAGAAAAAATATAAAATAATATATAAATATTTAATAAATAAAAAAATAAAAAATAAAATGTGGAACTTTATTTTTCTACGTAAATATTTTGTGGCATATTCTTTTATTCTTTTTTAAAAAATTATTATTTTTTATTTTTTTTGTAAATTTGATTCTTTCTAAATTTGATTGTTTTGATTGTTGATTTGAATATTTATTAGTGATATATTTAAATTTTGTTATATTATTAATATTTCTTTTAATTTTTTTTTGTGTAAGAAAAAAAAGAATAAATTTTTTTTTCCCGCCAAAACGCTGAAAACAACTTTCTTTTTGAGCTACGAGGTTGGATGCGACGACCAAAATTTTTTTTAATAAAAGTCAACCAAAATTAATCCAACCTCCCAAAAGATAAAAATGGGATAATCGTGAATCCCATTTAATTTACATTTAAATTAATAAAAGTCAACCAAAATTGTTTTTCCCTCCCAAAAGATAAAAACAAATTTCTTTTTTTACCAAAATAAATAAAAATAAATTTCTTTTGCCACGAAAAAATAAAAAATGTAAAAATATTTATTTATAAAAATAAAAAAAATTTGAAATTTAATTCAAATTTAATTATTTTATTTATTTTATAAATTTGATTTTTTATTTATTTTTAATTAAAAATTTGAATTATTTTGATTTCTTTTGATTTATAATTTATTTTTAAAATTTGATTTGTTTTAATTTGTTTACAGTTTGTGATAATCCGTAAATCTAAAAAAGATATGGAATAATATATAAATATTTAATAAGTAAAAAATTAAAAATAGGAATGTAAAATTTAGTTTCTATAGAAAAGAATTTTTGAAATTAAATTCAAATTTGATTTTTTAATTTATTTTAGTTGTTTTGTTTTTTTTAATTTAATTGATTGTTGGTTTAATTAGTTATTAGTTGCATGACTCTATTTTTTAATTAATTTTTTTAAAATTTGATTAGTTTCGATTCGATTTATTTTTAATTTTAAACTTGATTTGTTTCGATTTTTTTTATTTATAATTTTTTTAAAACAATTGATTTGTTTCGATTTGTTTTTTGTTTGAGATAATTTAAAAATATTAAAAAGATATAAAATATTATATAAAAATTTAATAAATAAAAGAAATGTAAAACTTAGTTTTTTTACGTAGTTATTTTGTGCATATTATTTTATTTATTTTATAATTTCATTTTCTATCCGTATAGATTTAAATGTATAGAAAATATAATTAAAAAATATCCGTTAGTTTGAGATAATTTAAAAATATAAAATAATATAAAATAATATATAAATATTTAATAAATAAAAAATTTAAAAATAGAATGTGAAACTTAGTTTTTCTATGTTAATATTTTGTGACATATTTTATATTTTTTTAAAATTGTATTTTTTTAATTTTTTTATAAATTTGATTCTTTCTAAATTTCATTGTTTTAATTGTTGGTTTGAATATTTATTACTTACATGAACATACATTTAAATTAATTTGTTTTTTAGTTTTGTTATATTTGATTTGTTTCAATTCTTTTTTATTTGTAATTTATTTTTAAAATTTGATTTGTTTCGGATTATTTGTTTGTTTGATATAATTTAAATATATAGAAAAGGTATAAAATAATATATAAATATTTAATATATATATTTTGTGATATAATTGATCTCCTATGTTTTTAAAAGTACAAGTTATTATTTTTTATAGGTTTTAGTTATTGGATAAAAGGATGTGTGGTTCGAATGATAGTGAGACCCTTGAGTTTAGTTGATAATTGGTGGAATAGTATGATTTAAGAGGTAAAATTAGTTAAAAAGATAAATCTAACGGTAGAAAATTTACAAGCACTATACTTCTGTTCTATTTACATGAGAAAAAAAATATGGTGAAATCTCAACAATGTTTTTTTTTTTTTGAATTATGGATTCCACGTTTTCCTCACATGTGAGAAAGAAAAAAAAAAAAAAAAAATTCAATTTGGAGTTTTAGCTAAATTTAGGATTTACGGATTCAGAATTGATATATTTAAATTTTAAAGTTTAAATTTTGAATTAAGATATCATTCACCTTTCTTCTTCTTCTTTCTCTCTCTTTATTATTATTATTATTATTATTATTATTATTATATTTGAGGTTAAATGCTTCGGTCGCGTGTGTGAAAATTTTTGTCACGCCCCGGGGGTTTGTTTTAGCGGAAACGATTCATAAAAGCCGAATATTTGACGCGTAATTTTTTTTTTTTTTTTTTTTTGTTTAAAAGAGAACCCCTCTTCCCCGGCGCGTGCCCAGACCCGCCACACGTACAGGATCACTCTGCAACCGGACAGAGTCTCCCCTGTACGTGTACGACGTAGCGTTCAGTACATGTTCCAACATACACAACCAATCAATCACAACAGTTGTTCACAAGCAACCAGTATTCTAAACTAATAAACGAAGAACATATGGCCGATCAATTTGGAAAGGATAAATCCACAGTTTTGAAAGAGCGCCTACCCGGCGCTTACGTTTTGAAAGCTAGTTTCGAAATCAGCATAAATCCACAAGGTTGAAAACGGTGCCCACCCGACACCAAGTTTTGAAATCCCTTTCGCAATCCATAAACTCACAGGGTTTTGAAACCAGTGCCCACACGACACTTAGATTTTAAAAACGGTTTTCGCAATCTTTTCTTTGGCTTCTGCCTTCTTGATTTTCAAATGGCCAATAGAAATAAAAGGAAAAGTAACGCACAAGGGGCACTAAATGCAACCCGTACCGACATCCACGCCGACCCCACGAGGGTATCGCGAACCTCTCACATAACTACAATGCAATGAAGAGCGAGAATGAAAGAAGAAATACAGTCCAGGGTCCCCAGCGACCCAGCTGCTCCTGTCCCGTCCTCACCACCGCCTACCTCTCCCCCCGTCCGAACCCTGTCACGAAGTGGGATGTCAGTGACGTAAAAGTAATAGAGCAGGAGAATATAATAAAACAAACCGTGAAGACAACCGGAGCAACCACCCCCTCACGGAGGGAAAGGCAACCTGTACACCTGTATCCTGTAATACCCGGACACGTCGGACAACTAAACCGACGGTCCACACCGTACCTGCAGAAACCCGACCACGTCGGACAACTAAACCGACGGGTCGCACCGCTCGCACCTCGGCGTCTCAACCCCACCACTAATAAGGGGCCCCACTACGTCACCTCGTGGGTATACACGGGTCATAGACCACTTTTCCGGAAAAGCGCACCCTTTGCGGTGGCCAAACCGCGGGTGCGCGTGTGACAGCCTCGAGCCAAGTAACCATAACCATCATCATGTCAGCATCATAATATATATAACAAAAGTAAAACGGCAACATGTATGCTCAAAGTAAAACCGTAACATATGCGATCGAAAGTAACCCGCTATCATGTATAATCAAAGTAAAGGCAGAAATACGTGCACTCGAAGGTAGCCCGCCAACATGTAATTATCAAAGGGAAAACGACCGTCGGGAAACCGACGCTAAACATTATGACGAAACCCATTAACATGCATAAGCCATCACCCATCAATATTTAACCCCAGCATACTTAGAATTGACCCCGTCCAATATGATAGAGTTAGATGTTAGAACCAAGGAAATAAAACCCACCTGAATGAAGGCCGATCCCGAACTCCCGCTAGACTACCGGGAGGCTGGTGCTGAACTGCTGGGCCCTGAACAGAGACTGTAGTCAGAACTAGACTCACATATACCCGTCCCGACGACACGACAGTAACGGAGTGTTTATACGGGGCAATATTGCCGATTTACCGCACAGAATCTAACTCTCGATCAATGAGGACCTACTGAACTTTAACAAGATGCCTAGTAGGCGTGTAAACGCTGTCTAAGGACAGCCAGCAAGTCCGAATCGCATTTTAGTCCAAAATGTATTTTAATTTGCCTAAAGTTATTGCATTAATCCGATGTTTCGACTCGTTCTCAAAATCCGGGAGTCCAAAAGCTGCGCCGTAACTTTCAGCGCGTTTGTTACGACGAGACGGAGGCCGTGCTCACAATATTTGGGCCGAGGCCAGGCCCATTTACAAGTTGGCCCAAAAACACAAGGGCCCCAAATTAGTAATGTTGCGACTTAATATATACTTGATCTGCATGTGATCTAACTGGAGCATGGTATACAGTAGGGACTGAGGGTAATGGGGCTCACCTTGCGCGTGTCGGAGGCCGGCCGGAGAGTCGCCGGAGCAAGGTGGAGCAACCACCAAAGAATGAGCAAGGCTCGGCTTGGGCAAGTTGGGATCAAACTAGGCTCAGACCTGTCGCAAGGGTGAGCATCGGGTTACTTGGAGTCCCAGAAGGTCTCGGGTCCACGCGGGGTCGAGCCCCGGCGGCCGGAGGCGGCGGCGGCCGGAGATGAGCCCGGGAGGCTTAGCTCGGGTGCAAGCTTTAAGACCAAACTACAGGGGGTCTCTGGCCTCAAAATAAAATCATGGAGTTCTTATAATGGAGGTTTAGAGCCTACCTGTCGAGGTGGCCGGAGTCCGGAGCGCCGGGGATCGCCGGAGCTCGAACCAATGCCCTCATCGGGTGCAACTCTGGAACGGAAGAGAGCCACGTTAAGAGGGCCATGCAAGTTGCTGGGTGGACTCAGGGGATCAAGCTAAGCCTACCTGGAGGTTCCCGGCGGCAGAGGAGCGCCGGCGAGGCGGCGCCGGAAAGGCTCGGTCAAGCTCGGAGGGGCTCTAATGGTGGATTCCGGCCGGCTGGGTTCCGGCCGGAGCAACTTGGATGGAAAGCTTCCACTCGGCGCCAGGAAGCTTCTGGTGGCAGTGGCCGCCGGTGGGAGGCCGCGGCGGCGCCGGACGGCGACGCGCGGCCGAGAAGCCAAGAATCGGGTTTCTAGGGCTCCTTGGCGCGGGCCCGATCTTGATCCGATCGTGATGGGACTTCGTGGAGAGGTTGCAGTCAACCAGGGGAGGAAGATCAACGGTGCTGATCTCCGGTTGAACGGCCGGATCACGGCGGCGCTGAAGGTCGGCCGGAAAAGCAATAATTTGATGGGACGGCTCCCGCCGGCGATCGGGTCGGCGGCCGCGGCTCGGACTGCAACCGGAGGATCGCCTCGGCGTCAGAAACACAATGATCGTGTCCATGGGCCAAAATAAAATGGAAGGTTCCAAGGTATTACCTCGTCGGAAAGTTGGAAGAAGAAGGGGTTGGCCGCGGCGGCGCGCGGCGGCGGCTGGGGACGGGTCCACCACAGCTCGGTTGCAGCTCCACAGGGGAACCCTACAGACGCGTTCTTGATTGCCCAAGAGCTTCTGTGTGGAGCCTACTCCTCCCAACCCGAGATGAAGAAGAAACAGCTTCACCTTCTTCTCCGGCGAGGGGAGGCGGCGGCCGGTGCGGGGAGGGTCCGTGGAGTGCGGCGTAGGAGAGGAGGTGGTTGGGTGCTGCGGCTAGAGGGGCTGTGGGTTTAGGGTTTGTGGAGAAGCCCTAGCTACACATGTGTATATATATTAGGTATGTACAATTTCGGTTTAGTCCCTCTAAGCTTTGCCATTTGCTATTAGGTCCTCTACAGTAGTTTTCCCTTGCACTTAAGTCCTTATCCAAGAACTAGCACGCAAAACGAGGCAACTTTAATAGGGTTTTATGTGCAAAAAGCCCTATTTTCTCCGTATTTCACGCTTTTCGAGACGTTCTGCTCGTCGAAACGAAAAATGGACTGCGCCATGACGTCCGGCTCGACGAGACCTATCAGGTAGCGATTTTTGATTTTCGAGAAACTGCCCGAATAAAATTGCGGTCCATAAAATACTGTCACGGAATACAGTTATTGTGCTTTTCGAGACTCTAGAGTCGTCAAACAGAATTTTCGACTGCGCCATTGCGTTCAGAATATCGAAACCGTTCGAAATGACTACCTGGATCACTATATTCGGATTCCGAACAGTGAATTAGTCAGCGTTGCAACCGCCGTAGTCCCGAAATTGAGGTTTACTGTTCATCCACAGTGGCCACTTAAGTGACACTGTGCACAGGCACTGTTACCATGATTGCGTTTATTTACATACTTCTTCATCGATTTCTGGAAGATCCGACCGTCAGATCGAAAAGTGCTGAATATGAATCTCGCTCAGTTCGACGAGACGATCGCAACGGTCAACTCGGATTTCCAAGATCATGTCCGGATTGGAAAGTAGCCTTTTTGTCTCGTAAAACGTGCAACTCGCACACTGGCAATTGACTAAACAAAACAACATAGGTCTTTTGAAATCAAAACCAGGTCAAAAATTTCACCTTTTTGACTATTTATTAAAATAAAATATTTCGAGTTTTTACAATTTTTGTACAGATAATGAATCTACTAGTGAAGTAACCCGCGCGATGCGGCGGATAGTTAATTTTTTAAAAATAGTAATTTATATTAATTTAAAAATTATAGAAAAAAAATATGTAATATAATATAATATTACAAAAAGAAAAAATAAAAATTAATCAAAAAATATTGCTGTCATGCCCTGAATTTTAAAAAGTGGAGTAATATATATTTTTTAAATCAGAGTTTATAATTTGAAACTCAGAACTTGAACAAACCGCCACATGTATATTTGGAATTATATACGTGCATGGATCAGATCAATTTTCTACCTGAACAGATTAATTTTCTACCTGACCCGCGAAAATGCTATCACTATGGCAATCATTATGCCTGGACCTAGTCTAGTAGAGAGTGTCAATTGAAATGCAAAATACACCTTTCAAGGTGGATGAGAAAGTTATATAAAAAAGGATTTTGCAAGCTATGAAGGGCCATGTGGCCTCCTTCATGAGATCTTACAGCTGATTCATGAGCCCTTAAAGTAATTCTTTGCTTTAAAATGCTTTTGTTTAATAGTGGTAAGATCATCCAAGGTAAGTTGTTCTTTCTCTACATATTTAAAAGCTGTCTGCAACCAATTTACTTATGATATGTTTCTTGGAATATTTGGGCATCTCTAACTTAATGATAAATATTCAATGTAAGTCATGTTAGGTTGTCTGAACATCTTAAACACTATTTTTTGAAAATTTTGGAAGAAACTTTTGTTTTATACTTAGGCAGTTCTAGCTCTTGCATTAATTAGTTCATTTTCTGTAAAATTTCATGGCGATGTATAAAAGAAAGAATATTTCTATTCATACAAATTCTCTGAAAGATGAATATAAACAAAATTAATAGGAGGCAAACTCTGCAACAAACCACAAATCTAATACTCCAATAGTACCAATTCAAGTTTAAAATGCCCAAAATCCAATCTCGCATGCAGATCTAGGAATACTGAATTACAATACCAAAAGTGCTACGCAAAATTATCTCAAATATTATCAACAGAATAAGTTAATTGAAATAGAATAAGTTCTTTATATATATCCTTCAAATATTTTAAAATTTTGATCTTGTGACGGCCTTTCGTAGAGTACTTCACTTCTTTTCTTCATCAGATTCCGAAGACTCGATTAAACTGCAAATCATAGTACACATGCAAGTTTTTTTTATTTATCTTTTTTCTTTTTTAATAAAATACAAAGTATTTTTTTGGATTAATTCAATTAAAAATATTTTAAGATAATTGTTACCTGCATGCTTTTCTCTTGCCTCGTGATTGCTTCAAAATTTCTTCTGTCTTGGACTGTAAACTTCTTGTGAACATAATTTTCAAAAGTGTGCATACAAAATAATATAATAAATCAAAATTTTAAGATCAAACAAACTGATATACTATCTATTTATTGGAAATTAAAAAAATTGAATACAATTATTACCTGAGTATTCTTTTCTTGCCTCTTGGTTGCTTTTCTATTTCCTCTGATTTGTTTTGCGAACTTTATATGTCCATAGTTTACAAAGTTATACATAGAAAATAATTTAAGTTAATCAATTATTAGCGACTGAAAATGTTCAAAAATCTATAAATAGTAAATAGACATAAGATAAGTTTTCTCACATTGATTGAATCATAGTACTTGTAGATATTTTGTCCAAAGTATCATTCTGCAATTCTTTAGTACTTGTTGGTGCAGAATCTTCTACAATGTCCGCATCATCAGCTTCTTTTTTCTCAATTTTAATTTTTGCAGACAAAGGAGATTGAAAAATTTTTGCAACTTTAAATGATTGCATGCTTGTATTAAACCTACGATTGTCTAGTAAAATTTGAAAAATGTAATTTTGTCCAACAACATTTCTAATAATTGGAGGAAGTGCATATCTATTTGCTAGTTGTTGAGCAGAAACTCGTATCAAATCTTGTGTTGTTTTGCCAAAAATTGTGAAGTTTGTTGAGCCGGTATCATCTGCAACGATGGCATTTAATTTGTACCTTTTTCAAAAATAATATTCACATTAATTCATTATATTAATAATATAATTTTTTTTAGTAGGTTTAGAAATCTACCACGGAACAGGTGTTTGATCATTTTTGCCACATTGGGTGCACCAGAAAGTACCATCATAATCTTTTACTCCTCCTTTGCAATCATGACACGCCTTATACCACCAACCATAAGTAGTATCAATTTCCACTAATGTTGCTTCACATGTATATTTCATATTCTACAAAATATTAGATATTAAATAAGTACATATATAGCCAATTATATTCACAATAATATATATCTAACAAAATAACAAAATTTAAAATTTATAAAATAAAGTTTGCTGTTAATTAAAAATAGCTATATTAAACTCACCTCAGCCTCCGTTGGATTTAACGTAATTAAATCTCTAATTGTTTTTCGATTAGCAAACATTTGCTCGTAAGGACTAATACTTGGTTGTTTTGATGCTTCAATATGTTGAATTGGTCTAACAACTATTTGTCCTCTGCATATATAAGTATTTAATAAAGTTAGCTACTAAAAAAATACAAAGAAGAAAGTATGCAAAAAATAGTAATTACCTTTGCAGTGTATTTCGAAATGTTGTAACCTCTGGGATTTCAAGATTAATATAAAATCGTGACGCTGAACATGATGATAGGTAGAGTTTTTCTACATATCCAAGTTAAAGATAATTATAAGAAATATAATAATTGAATTATATAATTGTATAAAATTTCAAATTATGTAAATATTGACCATACCTTTGTACATCCGCACACTCATACTTGCAAAAATAATTATAATTGGACCATCAGTTTTATTTTCATCAATTATGTCTTTGTTTAACTCCATAGCAAATTTGTCCCATAATGTCACAGGAAAAACATCGTTCCTGTAACATGTAAATCATTAAAATTAAATAATCAAATAATTTTCTATAATGTATGAAGGAAAAAATGTATAATAATCTTGTAAAGATTTTTTATACTTACTCTGAATCTTGTATCTCCAAATTTCTTATTGGAGTTAGGTAATTTCCAACATATGTATGAGAGATAGGTCCAACAGCGACAATACTTCCAAGGACATCTAAACAACATAAAAGTAAACACATTATCATTTTCTTTAATTAATAATAATAATAATAAGTTAAATAAAAAGGTAAATGATGTTACCTATAAGGCAAGTGTCATTGTTTCTTTTGCCTCGAATACAATCAAAATCAGAAAATTCAAAACAATAAGTTGGAATTGACTCCACATTATCTGTTGTTTCAGCAATACTCGTCCATTTATTAATTTGTATCATATATTTACGGTCGACAACTTTATATTTATCTCTACTTGGTATGACGTTGAAGTTTTCAACCAAATATACAACTCCTTCAAAAATTATTGGCTGGAATAGTTGTATATCGTGCTTTCGAATAGTAGCTTGCATAGAATATCCCTGTATAAGGAAAAAACAAACTAACGTGTAAGAAAATAATTATGAAGATATAAGTAAAATGTCAATAATGAGAAAAATATAAATACCTTTTCATCTATGAGTAGGCATTCTAGACTCATAACTTGATTTTTAAGCTGTGGTATTGTTGACTCCCAAATTCTATGTAAGAATTTGAATTTTTGTAAATAAATAATAAAAGCCAAGTCAAATTTTGGATCATAAATAGCACGAATAGCCTAAGTGCCCCTTTTCTGCAGTGTAAGTGGCACAGTTAGTAGGGCAGAAATATCACTTTTCAATCCGAGCCTAATCTCGAAAATTCGAGATCACCAGTACGACCGTCTCGTTGAACCGAGTGAAAACCATATTAAGCATGTTTAGATCCGACGGTTGGATCTCCCAGAAATCGATGAAGAAGCGGGCGGGACCCGCGACTTAAGTCGCAAGTACAAGTGAACAGTAGCCCTTGATTTCAAATGCCCTAAGTGCGAACGTCTGCCAAATTGCTGTCTGGAAACCGGTCATAGCACTGCAGGTAGTCGATTTGAATGGCTCCATCATTCTGGACGCAATGGCGCTGACGGAATTTCCGTTTGACGACTCTAGAGTCTCGAAAAGCGCGAAAACTGTATTCCGGAACAGTATTTTATGGACCGAGATTTCATCCGGGCAGTTTCACGAAAATCAGAGATCGCTACCTGATAGGTCTCGTCGAGCCGGACGTCATGGCGCAGTCCATTTTCCGTTTCGACGACCGGATCGCCTCGAAAAGCATAAAATACAGCGAAAAACGTGATTTTTTGCACAAGAACCCCTATATAACTTGCCTCGTTTTGCATGCCACGCATTGGGGAGGGACTTGAGTGTGAGAAGATGCTGCAGTGAGGGACTGGACAGCAAATATCAAAGCTTGAGGGACCCAACTGCTTTTGTGCAAAGCCTACACTATTCAAATTGGAAATTCAAAACTCGGTTTTGTTTTAAATACCCCGAAGCCTCAGCAACCTCTCCAAGCAGTCCTCAACAGACTCCTCTCCTCTCTGCGCTCTCCTCGCAACAGGAGCTAGCCCCGGCCGCCGCCGCCAAGTCGCCGGAGAAGAAGATCAAGAAGTTTCTTGATCTCGGGTGACTTGGAGAGAAGGAGCTCAGGTGAGTCCTAGGCAGTAAAGACCTGATCTGAGGACTCCTCTGGGAAGCCGCATCCAGGCCCGAGCAGTGCCGACCCCAGCCGCCGCCCTGCGCCGCCGCGGGACCACCTCTTCCTTCTTCAATTTCCGGCGAGGTAAGTTCTTGGGAGTTTTTCTTTTAAAGTGGGCCAAGGACCCAACTAATGTCTTCCTGACATCGAGACACTTGTCCCTGTGTAGTCCAGTCATCGGCCGTGCTCCCGGTTGTCGGCGGGAGCAACCCGTCGCCGGAAATGCATGTTTCAGCCGATCTTGAGCGCGAAGAGATTTAGACCGTTGGAAATAAGATCAAGACCGTTGATCTTTGTCTCCTCACCGACTGCAAGCCATCTCCAAAGTTTGGGCTTGATCGGACAAGAATGCAGTCTGTATGAGCATGCCCTAGAACCGAACCAAAGTGCACCTTCGCCGGATTTCCTCCGCCCGGCGCCGCCGCTCGTCCCCGACCCCAACCGACACTGCAGGGAGCTTCTTGGCGTTGAGGGGATCCTCTTGGTCCATCTTGCGCCGGGTCTGGGGCCGCCGACCGGATTCCGCCATTAGAGGACGCATTTTCCGGCGAACTCCTCTTCCAGCGATTCCCGGGGCTCCGTCAAGTGGGAAACAACTCAGGTGAGTTCTTTGGGTCATGTTGGAGCTTCCCATAACCTTGCATGGGATTTGTAACGTGTAGGTTTTAACCTCTGTGGTTGCACCAGGGTGGAACCCGAGCCTCCACCGACGGCCGCCGTCGCTGTCTCCGGGCTCCGGCCAACCATGCAGGTACGTTGTATGGACCCAGTGCTTGTTTCCTGTCAAGATATAAAGGTCTAAGGGTCTCTGCTAACCGAGCTTAACACTTGCCTTTGAATTGTTCAAATTTTGAGTTTTCCGGCCGCCGCCGCCTCCGGCCACCGGTGCTCGGCCTGGCGGGGACCAACCTTCTTCTGAGACCTTAATATGACTGATGTTCACCTTTTCTCCAGGATTGAACAAGGGTTACTCCAAGTTGGTTGAACCCGAGATCATTGTTGGAGTGGGTGTTGCTCCGGCAAGCTTTCCGGCCGGCCTCCGACGCACCCAAGGTGAGCCCTCGACTCAGTAGGATATCCAGACCGTAGTGCTCTCTTAAATTCCATGTTTGCATGGGTAGATTAGTAACTAAAGCAATGTCGTGAAATAGAGCTTAGAGATTATGGACCAACTCTGCAAATGGGCTTCCTACTGGCCCAAGCCCGTGAGCATGGGCTTCGTCTCATCGAAACGGACTCGACAGAATTTACGGCGTCGCTTTTGGACTCCCGGATTTCCAGAACGAGCCGAAACAGGCTATAATATAAGCTAATGATGCAATTTAAAAGCTGTTAGGGACCTAAATGCAAATTAGAAAATGTTATGGACCAAAATGAGATTTGGACATGATGATGACCCTTAGACAGTAATTATACATTTACTGGACATTTTATTAGAGGCCCGTAGACCCCCGTTGATCGGGAAATTGATGTTATTCCGTAAATCGGCGATATTGCCCGTATTAGTGTCACGTCACTATAGTGTCGTCGGGATGGGTTATGAGAGTTTACTACTGATCATGTTTACTTATTCAGGGCCCAGCTGTTCAGCACCAGCCTCCCAGTAGCTGTGCGGGAGTTCGTGGATCGGCCTACACTCAGGTGGGTTAGCTTCGGTCCGGGCTTGATCTATTCGGCCCTTTGGTTGCTTTAGTCCAGTCGGACACCTGTTTTTGATTTGCCCTGATGATTATATCTATAGGACTTATCTGATATATGTTAATCTCGTTTGACACGTCATGATTCTCCTGTTTGACATCGACTCGATTAGACTTATACATGTGATTGTTTGTTCACGGTCAGTCGATTATTATCTACATGATCCCTGATTATTCCTGACTGATCCTGATTGATTGATATATAGACTTGCATGATTAGATGACACCTGTTGATTCCTGTCATTGAGATATTTCTTGATATACGTCGATACGCATGATTGATTGATATTGATTGATAGACACTACTCGATATGCATGATTGATTGATTCCGATGGATAGATATAGACAGATGATTCCCTGTTGGGATTTCGGCGTGTGCCGACTACTCGGTCACTAGACCGTGAGATTGATCATTGTGACTTGCCATGCACTGCTGTACTTCACGAACCTGGCCGGGGTCGCACCCCGTGGAGCTGGTTCTTTACCGGTAGAGTGGTCTGGTGATAGACCCGTGAGCCCTCGACAAGGGTATGTCAGCGGATCGGGTGCGGATGGGTGGCTTTGCCTGAGGTCCTCTGAGACCAATATTGGCACATGATTGGGTACTTGGGCTTCTACCTTTGACGCATTGCTTTTATTCTGTACCGCTGCTCAGTTATTTCCTGTATTATTATCTGTAGACATGCTTTCATCACTTGCAGCTCCTTATACATGATCCTTGTAGTTATCTTTTGATTCCAGCATGTATGATTTACAGCTTTCATGATGGATTATTGCTGTTATATCTTGAATTCCAGTATACTTACCTGTAGTTCTTATTCTGATTATTAGTAGACCTCTATGCTTTCCAGCTTTTCCTGTTGACTCTTACTATCCGCAGATTTTAGTACCCAGTAGGTACGATTAGCTGACGCTCGGCTCGTCGTGCCCACTGGGATGCACTCCGGTGTATCTCACACTCTCGGGTGATTGTTGTAGGTCCGTCGGGTGGTGAGATGTCGGGACGATCCAGTGAGCCGATTACGATAGAGCTGTCCCCATGAGCATTATATATCGATGACTTCTGCAGACATTTACTTTCCGCATTTCATTCCAGTTTATCTTGATTTAGACATTTAAAACTGATGATGTAATAACTTAATTTTGGTTATTCCTGCTGAGTAGATTAGATTAGTTACTGATATACCTGTTGATCTCTGATGATGATTTTTAGCCGAGCATGTATAGGGGAGTCTTTGTCCTTGGGATAGAGAGTCTTCTATACGTGTGGCGGTCTGTTGCGCCCAGTTTGCAAACTCTGATTTCAAAAAAAAAAATTTTACCGGATTTTTAAAACTCGGGGCGTGACATTCTAGCAATTCTAGTTTTGATTTTACAACGTTGTTGTTGCAGAGTCAACTGGTCCAAAAGCACAAATTCCATCCTCTGGTGTTCTGTTAATCAAAAAATAATAAATAAAAAATAAATAAAAATTACAACTTAATTTTTTATTTGTATGCAAATTAGAACTTTGTTTTTATAATGACAATTCATACTTACTATTTAAAATAATAGAAGGTAATCTGACATTAGTTTATATCGTCAAAAATTTCACTATAAACAATGTTTTGTGTATTTGCTGTCAAATTTTTCTCTTTATTTTCAACTAAAATTCGTAACCCTTCCCGAGAGGTGACGCGTGATACTCCAACATAAAGCTGCCCATGTGAGAATACTGATCTTGGTAGATAAAGGCCTACTTTTTGTAACGACTGTCCTTGACTTTTGTTAATCGTCATAGCATAACATAAACGAATCGGAAATTGCCTTCGCTTCAATGTAAAAGGCCACTTTGTTTCCGTCACATGCATTACAATGCGAGGGATATAAACTTTTTCACCTGCATGGTTTCCAGTGAATATCTGTGCCTCAATAACTCTCGAAGCCAATTGAGTAATAATTAAGCGAGTCCCATTACATAGTCCTGCATTTTGGTTGATATTGCGTAGCAACATTATTGGAGCACCTATTTTGAGCTTGAGTTCGTGGTCGGGGATACCATTAAACTTTAATGAATTTAAAAAATCAATAGGATAGAGAACATCATTATCATCAGCACTTGTCGTTGACTTACAAATTGAATCAGAACTCATGTAGACTTTCTCTTCATTTGGCAGTAAAGATAAGACATATTTGTTTATTTCATCAGCTGTTTCATTCAATGGTGTAATAATAGCTTTATCTTTCAAGTATATTGCTTCATTGTAGTTTTGTTCAATCTCATCATATACAGCAGAAACAATATCTTTAATACTATCGCCGGTACTTTTTATTAGCAAATCATCTGGAATTTTGATCCAAGTCGCCTCTTCCTCATTTTCCAACTTAATGGCATCTAATTTACCGTCACCTAAATCGAGTATCCATTTCGCAAAATTTGTCAAATCTTCTTTGGATAACTCGCTAGATGGGCATTTAAGCAACCTCATATTTGTTGAGAGTCGAAAGACTTTACAAATATCCCAAATATACGACTTAGTGATTGATGCATTAACTATGTCCTGCCTCGTTCCGCCAACAATAACAGGAAGTATTTGTCGAAAATCACCACCAAATACAATAGTTTTTCCACCAAATAATTTGTATTCATTATGTCCATCATCTGATTGCAAGATATCTCTCAATGATCTATCCAAAGCTTCGAAACAATTCCGATGGTTCATTGGTGCTTCATCCCATATAATTAAGCTAGTATTCAGAAGTAACTTCGCAAGTTGTGTTCCTTTTTTAATTTCGCATGTTGAGAAATCATCTACCTTTATGGGTATCTTGAATCTTGAATGTGCTGTACGACCACCAGGAAGTAAAAGTGAGGCAATTCCGGATGAAGCAACAGCTAATACTATTTTGCCTTCTGATCGAAGTTTTGAGATTATTGTTTGCCATAGAAAAGTTTTTCCTGTTCCACCATGACCATATACGAAAATCACATCTCCTCTTTCTTCGCAAATAGAAGTCAAAACATAATTATATATATTCTTTTGTTCATCATTCAATTCCATCAATAATGTTGCATGCTCACATTTCAAAGTATCTGCATCATAATCCAATTCCTCTTGCAATAACTTATTATTCATATCCTCCCAAATCAATCGATCGGGAATTGGAAGGTTAAATTGTGAGAGTGAACTGCAATTTTTGTTGAACAACACTTCTAATTCAAACAAAACGTAATTTTGTAGGTCGACTTTAGACATTCGAAGATCACGAACCCCAAGTATGTTCTTTAATCTATATAAAATATCATCAGCAAACAACTCCCAAAAATCATTCCACAATTTAATAGGGTCAGCTACCTCACAAAACATGACCAAAGTAACAAAAAGTTGCCTCAAATCAGCAGCAGAAGACCAATAAGCTGCTTCCTCTAATGCTTCCCGCCATTCTGTATCATTACCAAGCAACCCAAGTGCATCACATGCTGCTCGATAAGTTTCATAGACAACACCGTCGACAGTTCTAATTTCATCATAATTTCTTGGCCCTTTAACTTTATTCAGAAGCATTCTTAGAAAATAAAGTTCACCAGCATTTGGATGGATATAAATAAGTCTTCCAATTCGATTTCCTCTTTTACGCCTTGTCCATATTTTATCTGTTGAATGCCAAACCCATTTAGTTGGAAATTCTACGTAAGTTAGTTCACGGGCATCTTCATAGGTTGCATTTGTCTCCATCCACTGAGTAAACATTATTTTCTCCACATTGCATCGATTTAGAATATCAAGTAAGCTTTGATTTTCATGATATGTTACATTATTCATATGCGGCAAATGTAAAGTCAATCGTTCCACTGTAGGTTCTCTAGAATGTATGTCAAACTGGTATAATCTCCAAATTGCTTCATATGCTGATAAATACCTACAATCCAAGTACCTTTTAATTTCATCAACTTGCTCGTATTGTCCATTAATTTTGCCCTCATTGTCCTCTATTATAGCTCTCGTTCTATCTGAACCCTTATTGATGTACTTAAACAAATATTTGATTAACCTAGACTTGTTGCACCACTCGATATTAATATGAGCTTGGTATCTAACTATCAAGGGTAAGTTGTGTGGCACAACATATCTGTTGTCAAGATCGATACCGTTTTTTGTCACAATTCTTCCAGAATCCCTTCTTCTATAAATAGCAAATCCATTTTCATCCACACTCGTTTCATTCCTCAAGTCTCTTGGAAAATATTTAGAACACCGACCTTTAGCCATACATGGTGCTTTTAAATTCGAAGAGCCACACGGTCCATGTATCATAAACTTTGATACAGTAGAATATCCAACTGGATCAATATCTTTATCTGGTATTTCAGCGGAAATAATTGAATCTATATCCGTAATTGTTGGCAACTTATGATCCGGATGTAACCAAACTAAGATATGCACATGAGGAAGGCCTCTTTTTTGGAATTCAATTGTATACAAATCTACATAGAAAAAAAATAAGGTAGAGTAAGAAATAATAATTTGACTATTTTTTTTGTACAAATATATATATAATTATATATACACACACACATACCAGCTATAGTTCTTCCAAAGCAGTTTCCTTTCTTAATATCATTCATTAATGACTCGACTTTCATTTTAAAAACCCTGCTCACAATATCGGGTCGATCCTCTGCTTTTTGACCCGGAATAAATTGTAAGGCATTTTGTATCTCAACCCACTGTGTATTACATGTAAATGTGATAAATAAATCAGGGTGTCCGCAATGTCTACATATTGCAATAGCATCTTGGTAATTTTGAATCATATACCGAGGGCCAGCAGTGAAGCTTGCCGGCAAAATTATTTTCTTACCAATAGAATCACTTTCAACATCACCTGCAACAACTGCATCCTTAATTCCTTTAAAAATCTCTACACGTAAATCTGACTGATTTCTCCTGATATAATCAAGTCGATCTTCTTCAATACATGAGAATGCATCAACCACGTATTGTTGAAAAAGCTTTCCTCCTCTTAATAGTGTTTTACCTTCAAGTATTCTATTTTGAATTCTATAAGCATAAAATTCACGCATCGTAATATATTTTCTGGAGCCAATTTTTTTTTTTGAAGCACAACTATATTTCATCCCTATCATAAATCCATCTTCTCCATAAGGAAACAATATAGGATACTGCATAGCCATGAAAGAAGGATGCAAATCACTAATCCGTTTCAATCCTTCTATTTTATGTTCAATTATAATATCTCGTTGTCGGTCAGCATTACCAAAATCACCAACTATTAACCCAGCAATCTCTGAACACGAAGGAGGATTATACTGTGAATTGTCAGCACGAATACCAATCAACTTTAATCGGATAGGTAGATAATCATTTTCTTTGAAGCGATCCCTGGCCATTCTAAATGATTTCACTATTTCATTTTCATGATCAAACATGTCTATAAGTTCCTCGACAATATTTCTATCAATATTTTTTGTATCATTAGATGCAATAAATGCTCTCATTCTATTGTCAATTTCGTTTTCTGTATCATAAATGTACAATTGAGCAAATTTTGGCCGTTGTCCATCAATGGGAAGCAGAGACCCTATCTTATGATGATTTTGACCAGTAATCCTGAATACATAAGGGCCTGGTTTTCTATTAATTTCATTGTCAATTTTTGCCCCAATTGATGTAAATGCAAACATTGAATTGTACACACGAATATTTTGTCTGAAATTTGTGGATGCATGACTACGATTGTTCTCCAATAAATTGTCCAATAAATTAGGAGTTTGTCGCAATAATGGTAGGACTACTTTTCCGTCCCCGCAACAAATAGAAAACCGAGGAACATTGTCATTGCAAGACTTGATCCTTTCGTCGTACCAAAGCAATGCACCACATGATTGGCATTCATATTCTTGCAATCCAAGATCCAACTGCTCTATATCATGTCGACTATATGTTGTTGCTTGTGTTGATCTTCTCGTAGTTGAGCGATGCTTGATAATGTCATCGATGGATAATCTATCAACTTTTGAATTATATTTCCGTTTTCTTGTCGAAATATATGATGCCTCACAATTCGGTAATAAACTTTCAGTATTGTAATCTGAATTTACTGTTGCGGAAAATCCCACATTGTTTCTACGACTATCAAGGACGGACTTTCGAAGTTTACGTCTTTCTCTACATACCATCGCATAATCCATATATTATTTGATGATTGCCTAAAATGACAATAATTATCAAGTGTAAAAAATGGGAATAACTATTGTAATAAGTACAAATTAAAATATAAATAACTACAAATAAATAGTAAAAATAATTAACTACCAATACACATTAGAAAAAAAAATAAAGTAACATTGTTACTATTACCTAAATGGTCAATTAAGGTCAATAAGTTCACTAAAATTTAAAGGTGTTCCTTTTTTTACATTATTATATTTATTTATTTATTTTTGGATTTTACAGTATATTTTCTACAGCCAATTAAACAAATAATGAAATTTTGAATTGATTATTTGGTTACTTATACTTTATAAAATCAATATGCATAATAAGATTTATGATTTTTATCCTTATTCTCCTTTTTTACTGCCGCTCCTAATGGTAAAGCAAGTGTCGCTGCCGCTCCTAATGCTAATGAAGGTGCTGCTGCCACTCCTAATTCTAATGCAGGTGCAGGTGCAGGTGATGCCACTGTAGCAGGTGCTGCTGCTGCTGTTGTGGAGGGTATGGTGATGTCGAGAATGTACAGCAGCAAGTTCTAGTTTGGTTGTGTTCATTTTTTTTTATTTGCTACGAATTTGTAAATGACTGTACATTTTCTCTTATGAATGCTAACAACAGTTCCTAATGCTAACAACAGTTCCTATGCTAATTCCATCTTCGAAGTTGATAAAGAAAAGACAGAATTTTTAATGTTTAGCAAATAAGGGATATGGTAATTTTTAATGTTTAGCATAATTTTTACAGATTTTTTTAATATGAAAGAGAATTCAATCCCAGAGTTATGACGCCCTACTTCCCAAAGGATGATTAATTCTAAAACTATTCTAATTTTAACACACTTAATTTATTTAATCTCTCGGACTCAATCACTGTTCAATATGTTATAGCCGAATTTAGAAGAATCGTCTTGATATGGTAGGGTTAAATTTTTTAGCCTGATTATAATATTTTAGGCGATTGTTAGATCAAAAATGTTAAAAGAGTGTTAGATATGCTAGAGCTATAGAGTTTAGGATGTATGACCAAGATCTCAGTTCCATAGATAAACTTAAGTAATGTTTAGGATGCATGGATGACCATGATCACACGACTCAGCAAATTTCCTGTTCGGTTGTTGGTAAAAGGATTTTTTAATATGATGGTAAGTAAATAGTTTGATTCTTTATATTTTTTAAATTTTTGTTATTCATAATTTGATAGAGTAATATATTTTGTCTATAAAATAATTTATTCATGACGATTTATAATTTATTCATGACGATTTGAAATATAAATATGGTATTTTATTTTATATACAAATTTTTTTTAGTAAATAAAAAAAAATGTGCATCCAAATAGAAACTTAATTATATTAAACTGTATGTTTAAACTAATCAAAAATATATTATTAAATATTTTTTAAAATATGTGAATTGCATTTGCCTCATTGGGTATTGTGTTTAATAAAAGTTTGAATTTGAATATCAAGAGATATATAAATGGACAGTGTCATTGTTTGTAATTATTTCAGCCAAAGTGTTTACTTTGAAAATAAAAAATAAAAATTTAAAAATATATATATATTTTTAAATAAGTTATCATCTATCACTTAGGAACTGTTTGATTTTTTGAAAAAATATAGAAAAAATAATTTCAAGAAAAAATTTTCCTTTGAAAACTCCTTTTTCAATTTTTCCTCTGTTTGATTTCAAGAAAAATTTGTTTTTTGGAAAAACTTTTTTCTAGATTTTATGAAAAACTAATGTTTATATTTTATTCTAGAAATTAGTTTTCAAAAATATTATTTTTTCATAAAATTTGAAAAAAAAAAAAAAAATAGCCCTCTAGCTAAAATTTTTTCAACCAAATGGTGAAAGAGTAAAAAAATGAGTTTTTTAAAATAAATTATTTTTTTTCTAAAAACTCTTTTTTTTTTTTTTTTTTTTTTTTTTCTAAGAACCAAACAGCTCCTTAGTTTTAAATACATTATAAGCTAGTCAGCTATAACAAAAAATAAAAAAATAATAAAATAATAATAATAATAATAAATCTCTAACATATTAAATTATCTAAAATTAGTGTTAAAAAAAAAAAACAAATACAATTATATTTTATTTTATTTTAGGTAAGTTGCATCAATAGTTCAATACCAAAGTCTCTTTATGAAAGAGAGGTCGACTGGGTTAAAAAATACTCAAACAAATCACATGAAAGAAAATCAAGCACAGATTGGAGGAAAAACAATTGTGCAAGGCATAGTAGTCAGAGAAGAGGCAACCTGGTTTAGGAATATAAGTAATAGATGCCGGTTGAAAAACAAAATCCAGTAAGTGTAAAAACCCCAAAATAAAGAACCAGATTTAAAAAAAGGACCAACTATGTAGAGTTTTAGATTCAATTTTAAAAACCCCAAAATGAAGAACCAGATTTAAAAAAAGGACCAATTATGTAGAGTTTTGGATTCAATTGATAGGACTAAAAGTATTTGCCTTTTCGGCAGATGCTAGAAGAGGGCTGCCCTTATTCCATTGCCCTAAAGGGTCAATGGGAGACTTATAATACAATGTAATAGCTTCATGTCCAATGATATAACTTATCAGTAAGAACATCTACAATGCTAGCAAATAGCAGGTACCAGTTTATCACTAAAGTGTGCATAGGTAATCATATAGACGTTCCATATAACAACACAGAAACTCTGAATTATTCAGAAACAGAGCATATTCCAATAACACAGCATACCAAACCTCACCTCTATGCCTATGAAGCTTTCTTAAGGCATGCATTGTAAAAATTCTTTAAAAATAATGAAAAAATTATCATGTTTATCCCTTAGTGCTTATTTTAAAAAAAATTCTAAAAATATGTATTTCAAAATTTAGTTTGTCTATGAAATCCACATAGAAATCAAAAAATATTTTTATGTGAATCCACATCAAAATCAAAAAATATTCTTCTTTCATATTAAAAAAAATCTATAAAAATTCTGCTAAACATTAAAAATTACCATATCCCTTATTTGCTTACCAAAAAAAAACTACTGTCACTCACTTAATTCATGTTTTTCGTTAGGTAATTAGATCATATGATTAAGAAATTTTGATGAGCCAGTATGCTCATTTAAAGGAAGTTGTAATGAAAATTCAGAGCAACGATCTAAAGATGAAGTGGATAAACAATAATTTCACAAATCTCATCCTCATGAACTAAACAATTTCCAAATTCTATTAGCTTTTCTAACAAATCATGGCGAAGCATAAAAAGAAAATAAGAGGAGAAAGCAACATAATTCTAAGATCAAATAGATAATATAAATTTAAGATATAGAATTAAATGAAATAAAAACTTAAATCCTTTAGAGAACAATTCCATTACAACTTACAGTAGAATAGAAGCAAGGCAACAGCAAACAGATGTGTAGAATAATCGTTCCAAATTATCGTCAGTTTCCTAATAGATAAATAACAGAGTTCATTAAAAAAGGAAAAAATAATCAATTCAAACATTCAAAGTATAAAGCAGTGTAAAAAAAGGTAATACATTCATTTATAGTCAACCTAGAAATGGGTCGGGTCGGGTATGTATTGGCCCGGCCTGACCCATTGCCGCTAAGAGAGAGGCCCAATTAACAATGGTCCATCTAATAAAATTTGAATTAATGGGCCTTTTAATTCGCAGCAGCGTAGGCCGCGGTGAGATTTACAAAAAAATTAAAGTTTAATTATCATCATATAATTAATAAAAAAAAAAAAAAAACACCATTGTGATCCAATTAATAATGGATCTTTTCAAAATACGTACTCAATTAACTCAAACCCGACCCATGTAAGGCCCAACCCGGCCCATTTATACTCAACTCTATTTTCAGGTGTACAAATGAATTTACATAGTTTAAAAAATTTCTAAATATATATATATATATATATATATATATATATATATATATATATATATATATATATATATATATATATATATATATATATATATATATATATATATATATATATATAATGTTACTTCAAGAATTAGAGTTAAAAAGTTGACATCAAAATTTTAAGAAAAATATACGCAATGAATCAAACTGAAAACCTCAAATAAAACAGAAAACAAAAAAGCAAATGAGCAGGATGTTAGATTCACACATATTTTGAGCAAAATGATACTCTGCGGGTGTCGTGAAATGTTTTATTTAAATGCTTGATAGTAGTTGAAATTGTAGAAGACTGACTAACATTGAATCTGTATTAATTTCTCTAAGCACCATAACTATTCTTTCTAGAATTAGTGGACAGTTCTTGTAATGACAAATGGAAATGTAATCTGGAATATGCGTGGAATTATGCGGTAAATGTATGATGGAATTCAGCCCAAGTAGAAATTTTTGCAAAACTATGGCTAGTGCAGACAGGTAAACTATAAGTGTGAATCTACACATTATGCGACGCTGACAACCAATGCCTGTAATCGAAGAAAAACGACAGCCAATTCTCATTTTTTATTCAAAGAATCATACATCGTAACTAAATCCGCAAATAAGAACTGAGTTCTGCATTTCATTAGATTATTCTCTGAAAATAAATTTACAGCAACAACACAATATTCTGATTTGGCATGCATCAGTCCATTCTCCATGCTACGTTACGCGCAGACATTATCAAATCTCCATAAGAAGAAGGAAGGAATTTTATTCATCTTTCTACAATTTCAACTACTATCAAGCATTTAAATAAAACATTTCACGACACCCGCAGAGTATCATTTTGCTCAAAATATGTGTGAATCTAACATCCTGCTCATTTGCTTTTTTGTTTTCTGTTTTATTTGAGGTTTTCAGTTTGATTCATTGCGTATATTTTTCTTAAAATTTTGATGTCAACTTTTTAACTCTAATTCTTGAAGTAACATTTTAGTATTTGAATCATAGTTTCCCTATTTTTGGAGCTTTTGAGTATCAGTAAATCAATTCACTCGGATAGGTTTCTTCTTCACTATTTGTTTGGTGAGGGAAAAGGGATGACACTACTCTGATGTACTATAAAGAGCTATTTATTAGACAAAATATTTCACTATCATGGATTCTTTAAATATATGGTTGTTGGGCTCCTTTTCACATTCACAATAAGTTGAGGTTTGGGAATGCTTCTCTTTTTTGGGACTGCTTCTGAAGTTGGTGGTGGAACATCTAGAGAAATCCAATTCAAGATGCATATATATATGTCACTAAACAAAGACGGCCTTTTCTTATGAGATTTTGAAAGAAGTCCTGTATGAAGTTGATATTCATATTGTTACCACCTTTAATTCTTCACCCATTTGGATCCTCAGATCTCATCTATCTCGTCTCAACCAACACCAGTTCTTCAAGAGACCTTCCATCATACTTCACTTTCAACCGGACCAAAAGTTGGAGGTACGCATTCTGGACTAAATAGGACAATCACTGAAGACGAACTAAAGGCATCAACCTGCGTATATGCTAACAATGTTCTCAATTTCTACAAAATCAGCTATGCATTTACGAACTTACAATGAAAGTACATTTGCCTTTTGAATTTTGACTTCTTTCGATGTCAATTTTTGAAGACCAAATCTCTATATTTGGTATCAAGTGTACAAACAACTTTAAATGTATTGAGTTTGTAGAAATTTGTAGATGTTGTTTGTAAACATAACATTGCTCTTTGATTGCATCCATCAATACAGTAAAATAGGAACACATGATATACCCTTTTAGTTGCATTGCACCACTATAAGCTATTCGGTCTTAGTTTCTTTCTCCCTTTTATTTCCCCCTTAGTCTGCAGGTTCTTCATCTATGGCTGAAGTTAATCAGTTTCCCAGAGATTTCGATCTTTCACCTGGGCAGATATTGCAACCTAGGCAGCAATCAGCTAGCCTTGGCCTTTTTGGCCGAAGAAGCGTTCCGGACCTTGGCGCGATTGGTGATAACATTAGTGCATCAGTGAGAAATTCTGGTGCAACTCAATATCTGATTCATAACTACCAAATGCTTCAAGCTGCATATCACAGCCTTCCGCTACCAAGAGACTCCGAGCGTGTAAAGAACTATGTTCCGGTACGAATATTTCTTCGCTCTGAATCTATTCATCTAAGTATTCCTGCAAAATTTGACTTTTCCTATTTGCCCTTCAAAAACTAATTTCTTAAATTCATTCCCTTGTACTTTCAGACACTCATTTAATAGAAATATATATTGTATATTTCTGTATTTTCATTCTCTGCTATTGTTTCGTTATTTTTTCCAGAGGAACCCTGTAGTTACTCCCGCTAGCTTCCCTCAAGTTCAGGCCCCAATTGTTGCTAACCCTGCCTTTTGTGAAAGATTCAGCTCTGATTCATTAAACCCAGATTTATTGTTCTTTTCATTTTACTATCAACAGGTATATATGCCGCCTATAATATTCACCCTCTGCCAACATTGATTCGTTAAACTAATTTCTTAACAGGTGTCTCAAATTCATCTTGCACCTGTATTAATTTGTCACTTCGACCGTGAATTTCTAGAACTATTAAAAGGAGATCGGCTCAGATCTACACGTCATTAAGCTACATCAAAATCCAATAATACAATAGTGTATAAAACTCCTCTCAGTTCATCCTACTCTCTACCACCTAATCATTCCTCTTATTCAATGTGCTGGGCCTTATGGACTCTGGTTAAACCAATAAAAAGAAGTCATCATTTTCTAAGAAAAGAGTAAACTTAATTATCCAATTGAGCCTTAAACTGAAACATTAAAAAGAAACATAACTATATTAAGATTATCTCGTCATTCCACATAAAGAGTTTTAACAAAATTTACAACTGCAATTTCTGTAACCAAAACCTAAAAATGAATCTAAAAACATAAACAAAATAAACAAACCTAAAAACATAGTTTAAGTTTTAAACTTGTTTTTGTTTACAATATCCTCTAAATCTCTTACTGGGTTTACTAATTTTAGTATGATAACCGCGATGTATAATTATATTTGGTGAATCATAGCTTTGCCTACGGAATGGGCTGTACGAATGTTGTTGATTCTAGCTGCAAATCAACAAATTCATCATCTTGAGTGTGTATTTGCCGTTATCTGTTGATCTTAGTAGTTGATCTTATGAGCATTGATTGCATGGAAACGCATGCTTATTTCTGGTTAATAACAGTTGTTCGCTTTATACCCGCTGATGAAAAAAGTGCAAGAATCAGATTGTTTAAAATTATGAAATTTAGATTCCCTTAATTTATTCATCATTTCGTATGTCAAGCGATTACAGGAAATAGGGCAAGGATCATTAGGTATAATTTAGGTAATTGTCAAAGTCTGTTGCTATAGGAACTTAGATCCTCAAGATTTCCAGCCTCTTGGCAAGGAAAAGATTGGAAAACAGAACTTTTTGTCGTATCAAACTAATATTGTGTCTCCTTTTTATCTTTTAGACATTCTCTTCCTTCCATTTTCTTTAATGATCGGCAATTCACTCCAAGTTGTTCTGTATTCTTCAGTGACATTCTATGCCCTTTAATGTAAATTCCAATTCCAATTAGACCTTACTGCAACGAAAAATAATCACTTCTTATGTCATTTTTTGCAGGAAAAGAAACATCAGAGCCTCTCTCACAGCCCTCAGATCAGGACTTCGGGTTTCTTGATCCCTTCTCACGGCTCGACATCGGATGTCGGCAGCTTAAAGGCTTCGAATCCTAGCCGATGGTTTAAACCTGAGACCAATGCCCTATCTTCGATCCACTCAATCCAGATTGAGGAGCAGGCGATGAAGGACCTCAAGCGCTTCTACAGCAGCGTCAAGCTGGTCAAACCACAGCCTCAATCTTCCTGACCAAAAACAAAATGTAGGTTCTTTCCCTTTTTTTCCCCTCTTTTCTTTTGTAACAATCTCTGTAAATTTGATTGTACAGTTCATGCGTAACTTTAGTTATCTCAATAAATTGTCTATATTCACCTTTTGGAGGAGCAATTTTTGTTGCTTTCCTGCATCTTGAAAATTTTACTATTGAGCTGAAAATTTTAATGTCTGATTTTCAAGTCACATTTGCATCTGATGGAGATATATTATGCTGATTTTATTTTCTTTATTATGAATATACTACGTTTCACATGTCTAAATCTGTTTTATGAGTGACAATTTGTCTATTAATCTTTTCGATAACATGCATTGAATTCATAGTTGGTAAATGGTAAATTTATAGGTTGAATATTTTGTTGCTTAGCTGGCACTGAAGATTTAAACATCAAATTTAAACCTTTTTTTTTCTTATACATATACAATTTGAACAGCCAGAGCTTTTAAAATGGTGATGATTTCGATCTTTCACCTGGGCAGGTATTGCAACCTAGGCAGCAATCAGCTAGCCTTGGCGTTTTTGGCTGAAGAAGCGTTCCGGACCTTGGCGGAATTGGTATTTTTTCCAGAGCCTTATGGACTCTGGTTAAACCAATAAAAAGAAGTCATCATTTTCTAAGAAAAGAGTAAACTTAACTATCCAATTGAGCTTTAAACTGAAACATTAAAAAGAAACATAACTATATTAAGATTATCTCGTCATTCCACATAAAGAGTTTTAACAAAATTTAAACCAAACCTAAAAACGAACCTAAAAACATAAACAAAATAAACAAACCTAAAAACATAGTGGATAAGTCGATAGAAAACATAAACAAAATAACCCAATTAGATCCTATAATAACCGGGGGGAGCTTCAGGATCTTCCTCGGTTGTTGACGTTGTTTCTTTATCACCCAATACTACTGCTTCGACTGTTGATTCTACATCCATTGGACCAGAGGTAGGGTGATTAACCAAGGTATAGCATCTAGCAATAACATCCATACTCTCCTTCAATTCAGAAACAATTTGTTTTTTTTCCTCAATTAAAATATTATAGGTTTTCTTAAGAAGATCAAAGTCCAAGTTAAGCATCTCATACTCATCACGAAGGTCTGTATGTTCATCACAAATACGTTCGTATAATTCTTTATAAGTTTTTTTGTCATCATAATTGACATCTTTAACTTCAAAGCCAAGTTCATCACGGAGCCTCTTGATAGCAACACGTGCAGAGTCCTCCTCAGATTGTTCAGAGTCCGAAAACAAACCCCCCCAACATGTAATTATTTCCATAAATCGGGTACTCCTAGGAACCTCCACATCAACATAAGAACGTAGCTGTCCGCCGGCGACCACGGTAATTCTATATCTAGGAGGAGGTAAGGAAAACTGTGCGCAGATTTTGTGAAGTAAAAGGCGAAAGTTGATGCCGACGTTTATGGTCGATGCCATTTATATAGTCAAACGTAAGCTGTCGAAAAATACACGCCGAACTTGTGTTTTAGATTACATGTTTGTTTTACATAGTATGATAGTCATGTGTTTTAACTAAATTAACATACGCATAATATAATATATTAAATGATGAATAGAAAAATAATTGTAGATAATAATAAAATTATAATAAAAAAATATCAAAAGTAAAACGATAAGAATAGACAATACAGTAAAATTTGTTAGAAGCACAAAGTTGTATTAGAACTTACAGTACCACGAAAGCAAAACAATTGTTTCAAATCTCCGTCACTTTCCTGAAAAAGAAAAAAATTATATTAATTAAATAGAAAAAAATAAATAATATAGAATAAATTATTTTAGGAACATGAATAATAAATCCTACACTATTCATACACTATACTGAGCAACTACAATGCAAGAATAAAAAAGAACACCCATTTTAGAAAATTATAACAAAATTAAGAAACAATGTAATAATAATAACAAAAAGCAAATGAAATTACTTGAAAAAAAAGTGCACTTTTGGAGTGGTAAAAATTAAAGCAAATCATTTTATACACTCCCAATGAGTTAAAAATCACAACTTTACAACAAAAAATTGCTTATAAATCACTAAAAATGGTGGGGGAAAAAAGGAGCAGGATCAAAACTAAGTAAAAAATCTAAATCACACTCATTTTTGGTGGAATCAAAAGAAAATGTTGGGGATTTGGGAAGTTTGGGGAAAAACCCATCAAAGAAAAAGAATCAAAATGGGATCGGAAATTGGGAATAGGATTATGGGAGTAAAAATAGAATAAATTGACAACTCTTGTATTGACTATAATCTACCGTAAGTGAAATTAGCGATTATTCATCAGGGCATCGAGCATAAATTACAAAAATCATGAGACTTTACATGAATGTCTACAGCTAACAACATAATTCAATAACTACAAAAAAGAAAAGAATTCATATTCCATCACTCATTAAGTAAACCAACTGTAGGAACTATCTACTTACAATATATAAAAAGGGATTAGGTTGTGGAGAAAAATTGCATGGTAAATAAGCTATTATATAGATACAAAATGGACGGTTACAGTATAGAAAAGACACTGCCTTAATGAATGATAAATATAAATCGTGGGAGAAGGAGGAAGAAGCGGAAACGGAAGCGGAATCGGAAGCGAAGAGGCGATGTAAGAACCGGATGAGGGAGGGATGTCGTGGGAGGAGGAAGAAGCGGAAACAGAAGTTAATAGATGAGCCGATCGGTTCAAGAAAAAAAAAACCAACAGGGTTCAAGCAGAAGGGGCACCAGAGGCGGTTGAGGTGGGCGTGCTCGGGGCGGAGGCGGGAGGGGTGGCGGAGGAAGAAGCGGAGGTTGCGAGGTCGAGGGCGCAGAAGGAGCACCAGAGGCGGTTGAGGTGGGCGTGCTCGGGGCGGAGGCGGGAGGGGTGGCGGAGGAAGAAGCGGAGGTCGGAGAGCTTGGCGCGGAAGCGGAGAGGAAAAAAAACCTCTCCGGGTTCAAGAAAAAAAAAAATCTCTCCGGATTCAAGCAATAGATGAGCGGGTTCAAGCGATGAGCCAAAAAAAAAAAAAAATGACGAAAAAAATGATGAGAAAAAACCAAAATGATGAGAAAAAATTAAATAGAAGAGAAAAAACCAAATAGATAGTAACGGTTCAAGCAAAAAAAAAAAAAAAAAAAATGGTTGAACCTCTCTAATATTTTGCCACGTGGCAATAAAATAAGAGAAATAATATAGAGGTATAGAAGATCGGCAAACCCGGATGATTTTGAATTTAAATTCAAATATTAAGATTTTGATCAAATTTAATTTTAAAAATAATTTTTTTTAAAAAAGTTATGAAATATGAATTCGGATCCAGATTTGATTTGGATTCCAATATTTAAAAACCTGACTGCGCAGGTAACGGACGTCGAAAATTGGAAGCGCCCGCGAAAAGGTCGAGGAGAATATAATTAATGGGCCCGAATAATTAAGCTATACACGAAGGAAGAGAACGAAGGGTCGCATGTGCTGATGTGCCCCCCCTCTTCAGCCATGTCTTTTCCCTCTCCAACTCTATAAATAGACCCAATACCCCAAGTCCATTTTGCAACGAGCTCACGATTTTTTTTTTAAAAATAGCATCCTACCAACATTACGAACGGGAGAGAGAAGCTGATGTTTTCTGCTATTGATCTGAGCAGCAAGAAGGTCCTGACGATGGCGACGCCGCCTCGGAAACAAGAAACGGCATCATCCAAAGTCGTTGCCGGCGGAGACACGACAGCGCTGGCGGCATCGTACAACCACCGCATCCGCCCCCTCCTCGACGCCGTCGAAGGCCTGCGCCACCTCAAGGTGACGCAGGAGGGCATCCAGCTGCCTACCATCGTCGTCGTCGGCGATCAGTCCAGCGGCAAGTCCTCCGTCCTCGAGTCCCTCGCCGGCATCAGCCTCCCCCGCGGCCAGGGCATTTGCACCCGCGTCCCTCTCGTCATGCGCCTCCAGCACGACCCAGCTGCCGTCGTACCTCTCATTCAGCTACAGTACTACAACACAGATAAGAAGCTCGTCACCGTCGGCGCCACCGAAGCCGGCATCACCGCCGTGATCCGATCGGCCACCGACGTGATTGCTGGCAGCGGCAAGGGCATTTCAAACACCCCTCTAACGCTTGTGGTGAAAAAGTGCGGCGTCCCCGACCTCACCATGGTCGACCTCCCCGGCATCACCCGGGTCCCCGTCCACGGCCAGCCGGAGAACATCTACGAGCAGATCTCTGACATCATCACGGAGTACATCACGCCGAAGGAGAGCATAATTCTGAACGTGCTGTCGGCCACTGTCGATTTCCCGACCTGCGAGTCGATCCGGATGTCGCAGCGGGTCGACCCCACCGGCGAGCGCACGCTGGCGGTGGTCACGAAGGTCGATAAGGCCCCTGAGGGCCTCCTCGAGAAGGTCACCGCCGACGACGTCAACATCGGCCTCGGCTACGTCTGCGTCCGCAACCGCGTCGGTGACGAGTCCTATGAGCAGGCACGGAAGGAGGAGGCGCTGCTGTTCGGTTGCCACCCACTGCTGTCGAAGATCGACAAGTCGATCGTTGGTGTGCCTGTGCTCGCGCAGCGGCTGACGCAGATCCAGGCGTCGATCGTCACCCGGTGCCTGCCGGAGATCATAAAGAAGATCAACGACAAGCTCGGCAAGTACACGTCGGAGCTCGACGACATGCCTCGGAGCCTCTCGACCGCGTCAGACGCAGTGAGAGTGCTTTTCCACATCCTCAAGAAAGCACGGGAGGCGCTAGAGAAGATACTCGTCCGTGGGGAGTTTGACGACTTCCCCGACAACCGCAGACTCCACGGCACGGCCCGCATTTCCGAAATGCTCCAGAAGTACGCCGCCAAGCTCCCCTCTAAGTGTCCGACGGTAGCTAACGAGCTGTTCTTGATGGAGGAGGTGCGAGTCCTCGAGGAGACGAAGGGTATCCGGCTCCTGAACTTCCTCCCCCGGTCGGCGTTCCTCACGATCTTCAAACAGAAGATCGACACCGTCTCTCCACTGCCGCTTGAGTTCGTTGCGGAGGTGTGGGCATATATTGATAGCGTCGTGTTGGAATTGCTGTTGCAGCGCTGCGAGAACTACCCGCAGCTTCATTCCGCGGTCCGGAGGGCCGTGCAGAACCTGATAGAGAAGGCGCGAGGCCGGTCGGCAGAGTTCGTCAGCGAGATGATCGAGATGGAGCTGGCAGCCGACTACACATCAAATCCGGCGTACATGAAGGCGTGCTTCGAGATGACGGAGCGGCAGAACGAGTTTACGGAGGCCGTCAAGAACCCGACGAAGCCGCCGAAGGTTAACTTGAGGGGTGAGTTCGGAGAGGTGGACGTCACGCACCTGAGGCAGTACGGGGATGTGGCGGTGCAGGCGTTTGAACTGCGGGTGAGGCTGGCGGCGTACTGGAGTAGCGTCTCGCTGCGGATGGTCGACGGAGCGGCGCTGCATGTCCTGCGCAGCATCCGGCGGGTGGTGGAGAGGGAGCTGGAGGCCGAGGTGGTGGGCGAGGTGGTCGGGGCGACGGCAGCAGGGATCGAGAGGATGCTCGAGGAGGGGCCGGCGACGGCGGCGAAGCGGGAAAGGCTCAACAGGAGGATCGACCTACTCAGGCAGTCCAAAGATGTGGTGGCGAACATCATGGATCGCATAGCTATTGATAATACTGAATGAATTTATATTTAGTTATCTAAACTATAGAATTAGGTTGTGTTTGGAGATAAAAAGGAAATCTCCCATGCATGGTACAATATTTTGTGTTCTAATTAGTTTATCTTATATGAAATGTTTTAATTACTGTTAATTAATTGCAATTTCTTTACGTAGTGAATCAATAATCTTCTTATGGTAAATTGATTAGTTTTAAATGCACTTAAAAGTGGAGGGGTGCGGTTTACCCACATGGACTCAAACGGTTAGTGCGCTAAAAAAGAGTTGTACTCGAAGGTGAGAGTTAGGTGTAATTAATACTCGGATTATTGTGTTAAAAAAAATCAAAAGTAATTGGTGAATTTTTAAAGAGAAAGGATTGAATATTAGGGAGGATTGATTGGTTCATATGTGAAAAGAGAAGGTTGATGAAAATTTATATATATATAAATAATTCCATATGAAATAATTAATAGGAGGATAAATGGTTAATGTGTAGTTATGGACTAAAATTAAGCTTGTAAGCTTAATTTTTAAGATGAACTTGTTTCATTCGATTTGACATATAGTTGTACTCTATATATGTGGGCTCACATGTACTGGACTGGAATTTCTTATTACTTTTAACCAAAAAAAAGGAAAAAAAAAATTAGCAGGGTGAAGTGATGAGGTCTTCTTGCTTCCATTAGCAGGATTAGGAAACGTGTCGTTTCGAAATTTCAAAATAGTCAATTTTTTTTTTTTTTTTTTTTTTTTTTTTTTTTTTTTTTTAAATTAGAGTTGAAGACGATGATCTTCAGGATGGTGATCATATTCATTACGCGTATAGAAAACTTTCGATCCGAATAATTTTTTTTTAATATATATACGGCTAGATAAGTATAATGAGCAATCAATTGTAATTAGATATATCAACTAAACATCTTAAACAACTGAATATGATAGTAATTCAATAACTACTAAACCAATAATCACTACATATCCAAATTAATGATAAACAAAACTAACATGATGACTAATTACTAGTGGCATAGTAAGTCACAAGAGGGGACTAAAATGTCTAAAATATAAGCAAGGTATGGTAAATGCCAGCTCTCTAGCTAGCTAGCTAGCTTAGGGAGACAACTCTATCACGTAAATCTCACATCATCGTTTCTACTGCTCACCACTCGTCGGATCTAAAAAAAGAATCACCAAAGGATGTAAGATACAAATGAATGTATCGCAGTAGGTACAACGAGCCGGAGACGAGGAAGTCATACTTATTGGTATACAATAATCGAATAACGGTAAAGTAGGTAGTAAGCATGAAGAAATGCTAGTATGAAAACAATAACTATAAAGCTGATATGGAAGTAATAACGATAAATATGCGTCAAATATAATAATAAGCAAGTATACCCAATTAGGTGTCATTGTTGATCACGAAGATCTCAAGCTAGTGCCCAACCAAAACTGACATGTATCCCACACCTGCTGACTATAAAAGAGGCTCAATATCACCCGGTCTCACAAGTGCAGCCATGTGACGGGCTCACGGGTCAAACAGACCACTCTACCAGTAGAGAACATCAAAACAGGGATTAGTCCGTTGGTGTACGTGAAATGTACAGCTGGTGCATGACAATCTCAATGCGGATGCTCAAACTCGCGGTCGAAAGACCGAAATGCGGCAAAAAGCCGAGAAATCCCTAATGGGATCCATAACAAATTATAGTGCCAACAAATGCCATGATGACAATAATATCCTCCTACTTTATCATGCATAATAGTCCATATCTAATGACGACAATATAAAATAGCAGTAGGAGAAATCTATTAAGCAATAACTAAAAGTGTCTACTAACACTAAGAATATCATGACACATAGATATAAAGTAGAGATAAGTCATAATGCGGAAATGAAATAACTGGAGAAGGGCTAGCAAGGTAACCAAGGGTCCAATCGACTACGGTACCCAATCAAGTTACACTATGCCAATGCCCGGATCGGAGTACCCACCTCAGTTCAGGAGGTCCTAAAATTCGCTGCTCAGCTCGTGCGGAGGCTCTTGACTGCTCGGGCCTGAATCACAATCATATGTCAGTAACTGACTCACTCATACCAAACCCACTGACTCACAGTGTACAAAATGATTAAACCACCGACTTAAGTTAAGTTCCAGGATCCGCCGAAAATTTGGATAATCCGCCGATCGACCGATAACTGTCCGAGTAGTGCCTACAAGCTACCGAGCTTTACAAAACTTCACCCGCTGCCTGAAACACTTCATTTAATGTGTCCGGGCAACAACAATCAACCACGTGCCAAAATTAATCCTAACTATACCATAATTACTGATAACATATCCAGAACCATCGATTTCGGCTCCGGAAGTCACCGACGTTAAACGAAAGTCACTGGACCAGTCAAGACAGCGTCGGGAATAGCCAGGTACGCCTGGCCATCAAAATTAATCATCTTATTTGTTCAGATCGCGTGTTTTGTGCCGAAACAACGATAAACCGATAATTTTGCCGATTTACGATTCGTAAACTATTTTTACTCTACCGAAAGCCATCGGACCTCGAATGAAGACTTCAGAGGTCACGTGCACGTTGCCCGAGGCAATCTAAGTGGTTATAATTGCATCAAGACCCCTAGGCTTTCCACAATTTGCATAAAAACATAATAATTTTAATGTTTTGGGTTGTTACCTTAATCCGAAAACTTTCGGATTAATCTGAGGGTATCAGCAGATGGGTCTCGACTTGTTAAGGCCCGTGCTCGCTGTCCGGAGGTTGCCCGGAGTCCGAGAAGAGCTTGGGAGCAACCTACAAGTTTCATCAAAAGCCCAAGTATCAAGATCTCTCTACTCAGCCAGTTCCAACCAATTATGAGATGACCATTAGGCTCAAGAGGGTCAAAGGGTTCAAGTGCTCACCTGCCTGAAGTCACGGGGTCGTCGGAAAGATTGTCGGAGCAACAAAACCCAAGAACACCAAATCTAAGGCTCGGCTTGGCCGAACTTGCAAAAGTTTTTGTCCATGCTGCAAACAAAGGCAAGCAGCATCACCCTTGGGTCCAGAGAAGTGACAGAGGTGCAATTGAGCCCGGCGCCAGCGTTAGGTGGCGGCGGTTGGCCGGAAAGGAAGCTTGCGGCCAACCCAAGCAGCAAGGATGGAGGGCAGGGAATGCGGTTGCTTAGAGACCCATGCAAGGATACTGGACAATTGCTCTCGGCCAGGGGAAGTTAACCAGATGGTTGGCCAGCAGTGAAAGCGGCGGCGACGGCGGACGGCGGTGCTCGGCCAAGATCAAGAAAACAGGAAACTAGGGTTTTATTTTTCGTTCAACGGCTGGTCCGACGCAGCTGTAACTCGATGGAGGCCTTCATTGGGTCCAACTGAAGGCAACCAATGCCTTCAACCTTGAGCCAAGCGGTCGGAGGCAACGCTGGACGATCCCCGGCCAGATCTAGGATTTTAGCGAGGTTTTCGCTTCCGCCAGCAACCTGAGGGTCCTCTGGCGTCGGGGCTGCACCTAGAGCATCCTTAGAAGGTGAGGAAGTCGATGGGATGCTTTACAAGGCAAGAAACACCAAGAAAAGGGAGGATGGCTCACCTCTAGTCCGTGAGCGTGAGAGGTGGAGAGAGAGATGTCTAAGACTGGGGTTTCTTCTAATACATTTACATATGTATATATGCTGCACGTAACAAAATGCATTTTGGCCCCTCCACACATAACATTTTCATGTAGGTCATTCCTAGCATGTGTATTATGCGCATACGCACTACCCCGTGGAGTCTCATGCGATTGGGCACATAAAATGCCGCGTGTTTCTCAAAAACACTATCGAAAATCGCACTGTTTCACATATTTTCGTGCCTTTTCTTCATCGAAACTGAAATCGAACTCCGGTGTGACGTTTAGCTCGACGATTAGTCCGATTAGTCGTATCATCGCGAAGGCCCCTCGAATAACTCAAATTTTTGAATTTAAATTTCAAGAAGCTCCAGAAATTTCATTTTTTTGAATTTTCAAATTATTTAATTTTCTAGGTTACTACATGTACTTTATAATATAATTTTTACAGTCCCATTTGAAAACCGAAAAGCATATCGCTATATACTCTAACTCAAACTTTGTTTTGTCTAATAGTGTTAGATGAGCCTCAATACTAGATTAGAGTCAAAAATAAAATATATTTAATATTTTTAGTATAGGGCAATTATTTTTCAAAAGTATGAGAACCAAATTTTTGAGTCCAAATTGGTAGGAACAAAAAAAAATGGTAAAACATACTAGCATAATCGCATTTACTAACTACGCACTTGGGATAAAAAAATACATAATGCAATAATTCTCATGATTAATGTGACTACTATATATTAATGGTTATATTTTTGTATAAGGCCTATTGATCAAGCTGTGTACGCAATGTATTCAAATCCAAGTAAATTAGCATAGTGGATTTAACTTAAAATATGCTATTTATCTGTTTATCAAAAGCAAGATAGGTTGGCGATTATAGGTATGATACGTACCTTTCTTATTATTATTCCAAGATTCACTTATAAGGTTTTACGAAAGTAGGTGTTTGGCTATTGCGTTTCACTCGGCTTTCACAACTAGAACAATATTTTTGAAATGTGATGTTCCATGTGCGGTTCCATGCACACATCCGTATAATTTCATCTTTTTGTGAAAGCTCTGAAGTAGAACGTTCTTGAGTAGACAATAAGTGCGATTTGCATTTGGACCGAACAAGTCTTAAGATATATAGATATCGAACAAGTAAATCCAGATTGAATAAAACACATGCACACTTCTAGTACTGTGAGATATGTATCTATTTAAGTTTTAGTTATTTTGGAAAGTGAGTACTACAAGATTAAATGGATAAAGTAAAAAACTTAAAATGAGCAAAAAATGTACTAATACAATGATTCACTTGATTAATAGAAGATGGTTAATTATTACTCAAAAGATCAATCTGCTAGCTAGGGCATAATTCAAGAAAAAAAAAAGAAAAAAAATTTATGCTCCTGCTCATGCATGGTACCATGTACTGTAGTTGTCTTAAATTAGACTATTTTGTAAGTTATCGAAGAAAAAAACAATATCATATTTGAATTATTTTGGGCATCGTGCCCCCACTGTTGCATCTCCAACTTGGGCATGGTTTGAGATGTTATAGCTGAGTCTCCAATTATAGGTCTAATTGTAACATGTAAATGTAAATAAAGCAAACCACAAGTAAAATTTTTATATTTTTTGTAATCCACTTACAATATTTGAAATGCGGATTACTTACACTAGTAAGGTGTCAGATATCACCTGCTCAAAGTTCTTTTTTTTTTTTTGGTATTATTTTTGCTTTATTAAATAAAATTAGCAAACAAATTTTGTCAGTTAGAGAGAAGGCAGGGCAGTTCGTTTTGATAAAATAACCGTCAAATTTAACCAAATTCCCAATTCATTTGAAGGAAATAACTTAACCCTGAAAATAAAAAAGGTCAAGTTAAAAGATCTGTTTCAAATTGGCCTAAAGTTTATTTTTTTGATTAAACAGGAATAAATCCTATTCGAGATAAAGTACAGGAAATAAATTAGAAATAGAGGGGGACCCCATACAAGGAGCTGTGACCGTACCCATACCCAAGGCTGGTCCTGACAGCAATGCAAAAAGGTTGGACAGCCCCCTCCCATAATACTACCAAAAACATCCCAACTCAAAGCAAAAGGAGGTCAGATTAACCCACTATTACAGCAAAAACATCAAATACATTGGCCTAAAGTTTAGGAGGCTACATGCATTAATTTTTAAATAAGTGCCATGAATAGGATGCATAAGATTTTAAAAATATTATTCTCCTTTATGTTGGACAATTTAGTGAAGGTGACAATTAATAACAATTGTAATTGCGCTTCGTTAGCTAGAGAAGTTGATGAGTGACTGACTCATCATGCATGACTACATATGCAAGCATGCATGTACAAATACATATATCTACATGCATGCATATGAACCAGCGCCTTCAGTGTAAATCACTAAAGGCGCTGAGCAACTCAGCGCCTTTACAGAGAAGCCAACTTTGGCTTACACTGAGGACTTAGCCATTTTTCCACGAAAAATGACTAAATCCTCGACGCGGTTATAGTATATGCTGAAGGCGCTGAATGAATCAGCGCCTTCCGCATATATCATGAAGGCGCTGAAGCGGTCAGCGTCTTCACAATATTCCTATGAAGGCGCTGAACCCTTCAGCGCCTTCAACAGCAGACATGAAGGCGCTGAGGGGTTCAGCGCCTTCATAGGAATATTGTGAAGGCGCTGACCGCTTCAGCGCCTTCACGCTATCTGCCCAGCGTGGCGCCGAGGTGGCAAAAAGAGGGTTAGTTTTACAAAAATTTTTTATATAGGGTCATTTGGCAAAATATGAAGTTTGGGAGGGTCATTTTGAAAAAATCCCCTAAATTAGACTATTTTGTAAGTTATCGAAGAAAAAAACAATATCATATTTGAATTATTTTGGGCATCGTGCCCCCACTGTTGCATCTCCAACTTGGGCATGGTTTGAGATGTTATAGCTGAGTCTCCAATTATAGGTCTAATTGTAACATGTAAATGTAAATAAAGCAAACCCCAAGTAAAATTTTTATATTTTTTGTAATCCACTTACAATATTTGAAATGCGGATTACTTACACTAGTAAGGTGTCAGATATCACCTGCTCAAAGTTCTTTTTTTTTTTTGGTATTATTTTTGCTTTATTAAATAAAATTAGCAAACAAATTTTGTCAGTTAGAGAGAAGGCAGGGCAGTTCATTTTGATAAAATAACCGTCAAATTTAACCAAATTCCCAATTCATTTGAAGGAAATAACTTAACCCTGAAAATAAAAAGGTCAAGTTAAAAGATCTGTTTCAAATTGGCCTAAAGTTTAGGGGGCTACATGCATTTTTAAATAAGTGCCATGAATAGGATGCATATGATTTTAAAAACATTATTCTCCTTTATGTTGGACAATTTAGTGAAGGTGACAATTAATAACAACTAGTGGAGTGATCCGCGCAATGCAGCGGACATATATTATTATAGCTAAATTTATACTAAATTTATTACAACAATATAAATAAATTATTCTAAAATTTCGATATAGATCAATTCAATATCAAATCACGGAATGAAATCATGTTACGACAAATTTAGGGCACTCACCAGGATCTCGCCCTTTAGCAACAATAGAATTATGTGTTGAATTACGATTTACCAGAAAATTAGAGAAATGCATCAGCAGACAAAAGATAAATCGTTGTAATAAATCGCCAACGATTTCGATAAAAAAATAAAATAAAATTCGTAAAAAATTAAAATACGTACATAGTAAGTAATAAAATAAAGTATTAGATAAAAAAGTTGCATTAGGGTTTACAGCAACATCAAATAAAAAAAAATCTGATATAGATTCCTCAGGCAAAAAATAAAAATAAAATTGCATGATGTTTCTGTAAAGGATCGCTCACAAAGAATCAAAAGAAAGGGGCGGTGATTTTTATCTCTCGAGGTGACGACGCATTTGAAGACAACGGCAGCACGCTCCCAAGTTCTATGGCGGGGCAATGTCAACAACAGGGCGCGAAAAACTCCACCAAGATCATCCCAGTAGAGCCCAAAACCAACCACTAAAACTCTTGATTCAACCACTGCTACCACTGCTACCACCGCCACATCGATCTCCACAATCATTGCCTACGTTCCTGGCTCCTCCATCACCGTCTTGGTTTCCACTGCCATCACGTTCATCGCCTCCACCACCGCTACGACCACGCCGCCGAAACATCTTGTACGGGGTCTATAAAAACTCCACAAAGAAAAAGAGGAGGTAGGGTTGTAGAGAGTTGGGGGAAGCGGATGGCATATAAGAAGAAAATGCAAATTAACACCATGCTTAATTAATTTATTAAATGACAATTATGATTTCTTGAAACATCAAACGTCACCACCACCACAATAATTTAATAATGTATGTGGTGGAGATTATTATTAAATTAATCAATGCATGCATGTGGGGAGGTGAAGCGACGGATGTTAGAGAAGAAGAGAAGACATTGAGGGAGAGGTGAGAGATTGAGAAAGAGAGAGTAGATAATTATTGTAAAAAAAAAAATTAAAAATATTTTAAACTATGGAGAATGCGCCACGTCATCTTAAAAATATGAGAATTCATAATATGGTATAGATTATAATTGTGCTTCCTTAGCTAGAGAAGTTGATGAGTGACTCATCATGCATGACTACATATATGCAAGCATGCATGTACAAATATATATATCTACATGCATGCATATGAACCATATTATATGGATGGTGTTGGAATAAAATTCAAAATTCTCAATAATAATTTTTCATTATTTTATTATTAATTTTTAATTTATTTAATTTTACTAATTTTTATTTATTATTATTTAATTTTATTTAGTTTCCATTTATTATTGTTTTAAATATTTTTAATGTGAATCAATATACGTTTCTCTATGCAAGTTGTAAAAGCTAATTATGAAGCTTTATGGGTGATTTGAAAATTGGGAAACCCAAAGTTCTCATTCACCTTCCTTCACACTATATATATATACACACACTCATATACGTACACAACTCAGAAAAATAAAAAAAAAAAACTTTAGAGATATTTGATTTATATTTCGTTTTTATTTTCTTATATTTTTTTTACTATCGAGTGTTGAAAGAAACTTCGTCAAATCTCTTCTCCGGTCGTGCTCGTAGGAGGGGAGTTCCGGTCGTACCTTGGGTAGTATCTCCGATTAATCCGCACGAAGGACGAAAATACGTCTTGGGGCAGTGTCTCGCACGCTTACGGATCAATTTTATTTTAAATTTTTTTTATAGCGCTTTACGGTAAGTTTTATTATTTTAATTTATTCACAATTTTGTTAAATAATTTAATCACAATCAGATTTAATGCGATTATTTTTCTAACAGTTTAAGGCGTATATCCGATTAATTTGATTGTGATTAAAATCTAATGAGTGCTAATCCGGAAAAAAATTATATATTGTATATAATTTTATTATCGATTTGCTTGTATGATTAATATTCAAAATTAAACATATTGGAATTAGCATTTTAAAATTTTATTTGCATATAGTTTTTTGCAATTTTAGTTTATTAGTTAAATTTTAAATTGATTTTTTTTAATATATATATATATATATATATATATATATATATATATATATATATATATATATATATATATATATATATATATATATTAAAAAAAATATATATATATACTGTTTTGCTACAGTAAAATAAAAAAAAAATTTATAAAATAAATAAATACTGTTTTTTATTGCTACAATATATTTATTTTGCTACTGTAATTTTAATTAAAAAAAATTAATTTACTATTTTAATTAATATAATTACTACAGTAATAAAAAAGAAAATAAATAAATAAATAAATAAAATTACTGTTTTAATTATTTTGCTACAGTAATTTTTAACAAAAATATATTGCTGTTTGCTACAAGTAATAAAATCACTGTTTTAATTATTATTATCCTACAGTAAAATAAAATAAAATAAAATTTATTTGTTTCAAGTTAGATTTGAACCTGCAATCAAAGTCTTTACATAAATACTTTTAACCAATAAACTCAAAGAATAATTTTATATATTTTATTTTAATTCTATATCTATTCGGTGCGATTTTCAAACTGCAATTAATTTTTATAAAAAAAAATTAATAAATTCTAAGGCTATTCGACATATTAAATTGAGATAAAAATTTATTAGATGGCTAATTTCTCATAATATTGTTTCTTTAAGTATTATCACATCTTAAAGACGAAAGACCTAAATAGGACTAATTAAGGTTCTAGAGTCATCGAGGGGGATGGGACTTTGTCCATAAAGGGTCTTTCTGTAGTGGAACCCAACCTTTGTGATAGGAGATCTCTTGAAGAATGTTCAATGTGGTAAAAATAAGCTGTCAGGTTGGCCAAAAAACACTTTCTTCAGTTTATTCAGAGAAACTTTAGTTCCAATTCCATCCCTACGATGAGTTGTGCTCTATGTAGTGGTTGAGGTTGAGCTTATAGCTTTTAATGGAATTCGAGACGATAATTTTCGCGAGATGTGACTCTACACACATCCCTGAAGGAGACCACCTATATAAGAATATTCGTATAAGGCCGTGATTATGAGATGTGGGATGTCTATAGAAATTTTTATGAAAAATCAAGATACTTTGCATGACCTTTAATGCACAGACTCGTGACGAAGAATTCTGTACTATGTGTGTGGCAGTTGAAGTTAGGGTCAAAGGAATATAGTTCAAGACCTAATTCACTCCGATTCCTTCTGATGAAAATTGCTTACACTAAGGCTGCGTTTGGAAATAGGATAATTTTGAGGAGAATTAATTTTTTTATTCCCATAATTCTATTATATTCTAGAATAGAAAGGAATAAAATGAATTTTGTGTTTGGCAATATTCTATCCTATTCTATTGAATAAAACAAATATTGTTTGGTAAGTTTTTTCAAATTGGAGAAGAATAATAGAAAAAGTAGAATTTTGTAATCCAAAATACCAACTTTGCCCTTATATATGAGTGCATTTTACATTATTGTATAATCAATATACAATGATGTACAACATAGGTAAAAACTATATTTTTTGAATTTTAAGTTTTTAAAATTTAAAATTTAAAATTTAAAATTTAAAATTTTAAATTTTAAATTTTAAATTTAAATTTTAAATTTTAAAATTTAAATTTTAAAATTTTAATTTTTAATTTTTAAATTTTAAATTTTAAATTTTAAATTTTAAATTTTAATTTTTAAATTTGAAATTTGAAATTTGAAATTTTAAAATTTAAATTTAAATTTAAATTTTTAATTTTTAAATTTAAAATTTTAAATTTTAAATTTTAAATTTTAATTTTTAAATTTTAAATTTTAAATTTTAAATTTTAAATTTTAAATTTTAAATTTTAAATTTTAAATTTTAAATTTTAAATTTTAAATTTTAAATTTTAAATTTTAAATTTTAAATTTTAAATTTTAAATTTTTAAATTTTATATTTTAATTTTAAAATTTTAAATTTTAATTTTAAAATTTAAAATTTAAAATTTTATTTTTTAAATTTTAAATTTTAAATTTTAAATTTTAAATTATAAATTATAAATTATAAATTTTAATTTTTTATTTATAATTTTTTAATATTGAAATTTTAAATTTTAAATTTTAAATTTTCAATTTAAAATTTAAAATTTTAATTTTTTAATTTTAATTTTTAAATTTTATATTTTAATTTTGAAATTTTAAATTTTAAATTTTTATTTTTAATTTTGAAATTTTAAATTTTAATTTTGAAATTTTAAATTTTAAATTTTAAATTTTAAATTTTAAATTTTAAATTTTAAATTTTAAATTTTAAATTTTAAATTTTAAATTTTAAATTTTAAATTTTAAATTTTAAATTTTAAATTTTAAATTTTAAATTTTAATTTTTAAATTTTAAATTTTAAATTGTAAATTGTAAATTTTAAATTTTAATTGGGGTGTGCTGGTGCTTGTGTACCGGTACCAACAAGGGGGTACCGGTACACATCCCCTGGTTCCGGAACTGAGGAGCCAGTTCCGGAACCAAGGAGCCAGTTCCGGAACGGACCCTCCAGTTCCGGAACTGAGCCACCAGGCTCCACCCAGTTCTGCCAGAAACCTCCGTAACGCGCCGATAACTCACTTTCTCGCCTCCGGACCTCCGCATCGCACCGAAACCAACCGAACACCTCTGTAAAATCATAATACACATGCCCCAAGTAATCAACTCTCAACAAACCCATCCAAAAAGCCGACGCTCGATCCGCAAGCTCTCAAACCGACGCCAACTCACTTTTCCATAAGAATACTTTCGCGTCGCTTCGGGACCACCCGAACCTCTCTGTAAATACAAACAGAATATGCTGAAGGCATTTCCACAATACCAGGCTGCCACGTGGAGTCGGCACACTGCCCGAAGCTCCAGTACTCTACAGCTATTAATATACATGTACCTTTTACACTTTGAAAATTAATGTAATTTGCATAACATGTAAAATTAATATTACATCTAACTCAACTAAACAGATGATTCACATAGACAAACATTGCCAATTCAACATCAATACACATGTAAAACAACTTAGTAATATATCCATATCACATAAAGAGTGTGTAGTTGCAACATTCAAGATTACATACAACCTCTGATTAGGGAAACACTAATACAACGCATTAATCTACAATATTCTAACACCGGAAAATTACAAAGAAAGTCATAAAATTCATACTACATAACCAAGCAGCCATCAATGTTTCAACCAAGCAGACATTCCAACTTTTAGCATTACAAAGAAAATAAGGATAAAACTACTGATTGCTCGATAATTGCTCCGTGATTCTTGCGCGAAGATTGTCGCCGCGTCGCGACTCATCAGCGCCAACGAGAGGAGTGTGATCCTCTTCTTGCTCCTCCGGGGAATTAGTCTCCAGTTGCATGTTGAAATATATATTGCTTCCTTGGTGCCTCTTTATAAAGTTGTGGATGATACAATAAGCTAGAGCTATGCGACATTGCACCTTGTAGGGAAAGGGAGTTGCTTGGCGGAGCACTTTGAATCGCTTCTTTAAAATGCCGAAGGACTTCTCAACAGCATTGCGAAGTTGAGCATGTCTATGATTGTACAGATCTCGCGGTCCTCGATGTGTGCACGCCCTTGCATTGCCGTCAAATTGGCTCAAGTGGTACCGTTCTCCTCTATAGGGTGCGAGGAACCGATCCGTATTGGCATAACCCGAATCCACCAAATAATATTTTCCTATACAAGAACAAGTTATAGTTATTGAAATTAAGTAAAATATAAAATCAAACATTTTAGAATTACATGTACCTTCTGGAACCATTAAGCCCCCGCTCTCGCAACACCAACGTAACACTCTCATATCAGATGCAGAACCCTCCCATCCAGTGCATACAAATAAAAATTGATGATCAAATGAACATACAGCCATCATATTTTGGGAGGTGAAGCCTTTTCGACAACGATGTCGGGGTTGCTTGCTCTTCCTCACCACCACTGGTATATGCGTCCCATCTAAAGCGCCAATTGCATTCTACAATTTGTAAAAACATTAAGAATAAAAGTTAGAAATAATTATCATTTTGTAAATATTGCATACTGGGTTGATGACTCACTTTAAAAGGATGGAATAAAGGGTTATCTCTAATTTTTGGGTGCATTCCAGTGTTACTACTCGGCATCTGTATATAGTCATGCCTAAGCTCGACCACACCACGTAGCACATTATTGAAATACCTACTTATAGTCTCCCCCGAGTGTTGAAATGTTTCAGCTAACACTCGATTTGTTACCCCATGTCCCACCCCAAATAAAAATATACCGAGTTGTTCATCAGCCGTAAGATGTCGAGTGCCCTGTATCAACCCTCTCCCGACCAATTCATCTCTAAGTCTTATGAACGTAGTGTTTGACATTCGAAAATGTTGATATCCTCGATCGGGATGTCCACTCAGTATATCCATAATAATTTCGTGCCCGCTATATGGTCTAGTACGACAAGGTCTCTTATTCATTGTATTTTGAAATGCAAAGGAGGCTTCGTTGAGGAGAATTGTTTGCACTTCTTCACAATAATCTTCCTCCTCATCTAGAAAGGTCATAAGGTTGGCCATACTTTGAGATGAAAATACATGCTGATAGATTAAACCACTCATAACTGCATATACAATGAAAATATCAAAGTGCAATTCACAGATAAGGAAATTTCAACTAGGAAAAGAGAAGTAAATGGATTAAGTTAAGAAACGAGGAAATGCTGCCAGCAGAAAGCTTTTGTAATGAATGCAATTCAAACACATCAGAGCTAGCAGTAAGCCTTTGTAAATACATGATAAAGAGAAGAAATAGTGGATTTTATATATGTTGGCTTAGGATTAAAATAGTTAAAGCTGAAATGGTGGCTGCAGTAGATGATCCACTGCCTCCCTACCATAAACATTTGCAACCCTTTTAAGCATCATAGCCTATCATGGACAGGAGGCAAACTGCATCATAGCATTGAAGTGAACATCATAACCAATATGCAATAGAGGGTCCATCGAGCACTTGCAAAATGTATGTGCAGAGAAAGAAGAAGTTCTAAAGAAACAGAGTATACTGCCATCATTTCCTTTGATTTATGCCACATTGCAAATTTGTAAATACTTGATATAAAGAAGAAATGGTGGATGAAATATGTTGGCTCAGGATTAAAAGAGTTAATGTTGAAATGGTGGCTGCAGTAGTTGATCCACTGCCTCCCTACCATTAACATTTGCAACCCTTTTAAGCATCATAGCCTAAACCTCACTTGAGGCAAACTGCAGTGGTTTAGCAAAATAAAAGTGACTGGCTAAGGCTCACAAACTTGGAAATGCTGCAAGCATAGGTCTCTTAATCCATGAATGCAATTCAGCCACATCACAGCAACTAACACCCAAGTAACCCATCACAGCTTTTATACTGCCATCAATTCCATACAATTATGCCACACTACCAAATAAATAAGTACTTGATATAAAGAAGAAATGGTGGATGTAACATGTTGGCTCAGGATTAAAAGAGTTAGTGCTGCAATGGTGGCTACAGTAGTTTATCTACTGCCTCCCTACCATTAACATTTGCAACCCTTTTAAGCATCATAGCCTAAACCTGCACAAAAGTGATGTAACACCCAATTCACTAGCAGCCAAACATATTCCTTTGAGGAGTTCAGAGAAAATGTAAAAGATGGCTGACCTTTGAAGTAAGTACATGTTCAATTAGTACCATAATTCTCATGTTCAACTCCACATTCTCAAACACATATGGCAAGGAGGATTTGCAACCATTTTAAGCATCAGAGCAAAGGGAAAAGGTCTGATATAGTGCCAGGTTAAAAAAGATATAAGATGGTGTTAAATAACTGCATTGCAAGTCTATATGCTGCCATAAATTCCACACGAATAATAAGAGGGTCCTTCGAGCAAAGGCAAAAGTACATTATGCTTCCAGAATTTTGCAAGGTAATTAATGCAAGTAAATCAACTTCAAAGCAAGTCTCAAAGACAGCTAATATGCAAGACAATAAGTAGTGAAAAGAATAAACCTTGAATCAATACAAGAAGGCCTAGAAGACAACAACTTTCAAATAAATAAAGTTATGTTGGCTGATTGTCTTTTAGACCCAGCAGAGCACTCAGGGGGGAGCATGCATGACACAACAATGAAGATCACACCCCATTTTCCCTCTATTATCAAGACCAAAGGAGCAAAGTAGTATCATTTGTACAGATGGGCATTGAGGGTGTAGTTGCAAGAATTTTATTAATCATCATAGCCTATAGTGCAGAGGAGGTAAGCATCATAGCAAAATTATTAAGTATCACCCAATTTGGAATAGAGGGTCCTTCGAGCAAAGGCAAAAGTACATTATGCTTCCAGAATTTTGCAAGGTAATTAATGCAAGTAAATCAACTTCAAAGCAAGTCTCAAAGACAGCAAATATGCAAGACAATAAGTAGTGAAAAGAATAAACCTTGAATCAATACAAGAAGGCCCAGAAGACAGCAACTTTGAAATAAATAAAGTTATGTTGGCTGATTGTCTTTTAGACCCAGCAGAGCACTCAGGGGGGGAGCATGCATCACACAACAATGAAGATCACACCCCATTTTCCCTCTATTATCAAGACAATCATATTTTGTGCGATGCAGCTCCATCCAGCACTCACACAAACCGCCCCACCACCCGACCCCACCAACACAACCCAATATGAGAATGGAATATTTGAGAATTTGAGAATAGTAATTACCTTTCTAAAGCACCACATATTTCTTTTTTTAAGAAAACAAGACTAATGTAACTAGCATTAATATATGATGAAGTTATCAAGATGCAGTTGGCTGAATTTGCAAGACATGTATGTTTGCAAATAGCCAACGGTTAAGTACATCAAGTACAACACAAAACATACCACAGGATATATAGTAAGGCGTTGCTAACCATACGGAAAAGACAAAATAGGATAAAGTTTGTATGCAACACCAACAAAACCTGATTGTAGAGCTGAAATAGACTTAATTAGTTAGGAGGGAATGAGGGTCCATCGGGCCTTGGTCCAATGGACATCCTTTGCGTCACCATTTGTCGGTCAATCCACATGTATAGAATATCACCACCCAAAGTCATAAAGATCGATCTGTTGCGCTCGTCCTTCAAAGCTTCGCATGCGGATAGGATTGCTTCAAGAGACAAATTTGGGAGGTCATATAATCTGACCATACACTCCTCTATGGAGTGAACCTTTGGACGCGCATCGACCTCACGCTGCAACATCTTCTCCGCAATGTTCAATCTTTTTTTCCCTAGTTCCACCAGCTCTTGGATTGCATCAGCATTCGACTCACTTCGTCCCTTGCGGTTTGAAGTCGGAGTTGTTTTGCGTGAGGGAGGTGATGTTCGACGTCTCTTGGCAGATGAAGTATGGCCTGAAGCATTGCTAGCATTTGGATTTTTGCTCTTCGCAGGTGTTGTAGTAGTGGAACAAGAAGTTGCGTCATTGACACAATCATGCAATGGCGACATAGGCACGGGAACATATGGAGCAACATTTGATTGCCCGACGCCTGAGGGGCCAGCCATGGATTGCTTGATTTGTTGTAAATTAGCGGTTGTAGTAGGCGAAGAGGAGGATGTGCTGCGCACATCCTCACCTTGCATCACTGTTGTGAAACCATGTCTACCCGTGGCAGTGGTCTTTCCGGAGAGGAATTCAATATCTTTATAAGCAGGAAACGGTTTGTCCCTACACCGTGCATATGATGGATTTTCCTGCGAAGAAAACATTTTGATTAGGTCTTTGACTGACATAGTAGTATATTAAAAGAGAAAATGGCGAATATAATTACATACCGCTATCACTGCTTCCCAATCACTCGAATCGCCGACGGTTGGAATGTTACGATCATAATCCCACCCCCAACCACTCTTGTTAGCCAAAGTTTGGTACAGTACAAACTATCGCTTCAACACCTTCAATCGATTTTGAAGATGGCTTTTGAGGAAGTTCAATTTTGTACGTGTATTGAAGTCAGTAATGATTCTGTTCCAAGCAAGCGGAGTGAAACTCCCATTCACAAAATTTCCAAGCACTTGTTCCTCCGTCATCAAGTTAAGCATTGCCGAATCCATTACATCTGTCCAGTTTCCAGATCGTACTCTGCTTTTGGACGATTCTTGACCATAGCTTTCAATACTTTGGCTATCAGTTGATGTAATGTCAATGACATTATGATATTTTCTAACAAACCAATTGGCCGGTTTGCTTTGATGGGCCATCTGAAGGTGCCAACATATACAAGTAAGATATTATTAAGTGGCCATGTTGCAAGTAAAGATTATAGTATGTAAAGTTGGCTCAGGGATAAGAGGTTGCATAGGATTTCAAGGTGGCTGCAATGCTAATAATAGATTGCCACCCAACCTTGAAATTTTACTCTCTTATCCATGCATCATCGCCTAAATTGTCTCATATCCATGCATCATCGCTTAAAGGCATCCGAAAATTATACACTTGCAAGGCTCAGGGATAAAAGGTTAAATACAAATCAAGGTGGCTGCAAATGTAAGTAGAGTTTGCCACCCAACCTAGAAAATTTACTCTCTTACCCGTGCATCATCGCCTAAATTGTTTCATATCCATGCATCATCGCTTAAAGGCATCCGGAAATTATACACTTGCAAGGCTCAGGGATAAAAGGTTAAATACAAATCAAGGTGGCTGCAAATGGTAAGTACAGTTTGCCACCCAACCTTGAAAATTTACTCTCTTACCCGTGCATCATCGCCTACATTTTCTGATTCAAGGCAACCAACAACTAAACAGATATAAGGCAACATGAAACTGAATTGATGGCAGCATATCCTTTTCCATGCTCTACTCTTTATGGAATTTGGTGTTCTAAACACATACATGGCTCTAAATGCATGAAACTTTCAAAATGCAACCAATTTGTTGAACTTCTGTGCAGGCAACAAAATAAACAAAGCTTATAATAGAAAGGCTCACCTTCTGAAAGTTCAAATAGTGCACGGACAGTATGCACTATAGAGATCGGCGTAAAGTAATAAGGATAAATGGATCTTCTGCGCCAACTATTTGCAGAAAGAGGGTTTGGAAGTATCGCACATAAGCCAATTTAAAGAGATGTAAGAAGCCTTACCTCTGTTAGAAAGTAGTGGATAAGACTAAGTAATGTGGCGAGTTGACAAGTCGATACTAATGCAAGATCTCAGGGACAATCTTTTTGCCGGGATAGATCGACTCAATTCATGACAAATCTTTGCAGAGAACCGAGAATGTGCCCTCTATTGATGGTTGGGAGAGGCAGCATGAACACCAACTAGAGCAATAAAGTTGGGGGTTGCAAAGAGTAGGTTGAAATCCCTCCTATTCCGAGGGTCAGAAGAAGAAGTAATAGCTGTACGCGAGATGACAACTCGAAGCAACTCCTCTATCAGCGAAAAAGATTGCCTCTGTGCACTCGCTCAACATCGCTAAAGTCATCTCGAAGCAACTCCTCTATCAGCAGCGGTAGATGGCCACTCCTTGGTAAACAATGGAGTAAATATGAAAGAGAAAATATTGGCGAGCTCTGAGAGAGTAGTAAAGAGGGTTGGGGGGAGAGGAGTAAATAGGGTTGGAGAGATGAAGCCAGATCTGGTAGAGAGGAGTAAAGAGGGTTGGAGGAGGAAGACGATGGCGTCTCAGCGAAGGGGCGAGGGTAGGCGGGCGGGATTACCGACGAAGCTTTGGGCAGTGAGAAAGGAAAAGTGGGAAGATATAAATTTTGGTTTACCATCGGGATAGCCTAATTCCAATGGTTGGAGGGGATTAATTAAACGGGTTATTCTCTAAACAATGGGAATTACCCGGTTTGACGGGGATAATTTTTTTTGGCAAAAAAGGTTAGCGTTTGGCAGAATAAAAAGTATTATTTGCATATATACCCCCAAATTCCAAAAACAAATGCAGCCTAAGTGAGCTTAAATCTTTTAAAGACACCTTGCCTATTACATAGTATAAACACCCGATAATTTTATTTTAATTTTAATTTGTTGACTTTAATTATTATTTCGAAATTTTGAATTTTGCGGGGAATTGTTAGAATAAAATTCAAAACCCTCAATAATAATTTTTTATTATTTTATTATTAATTTTTAATTTATTTAATTTTATTGATTCTTATTTATGATCATTTAATTTTATTTAATTTCCATTTATTATTGTTTAAATACTTTTAATGTGAATCCATATACGTTTCTCTATGCAAGTTGTAAAAGCTAATTATGAAATTTTATGGGTGATTTGAAAGTTGGGAAACCAAATTTTTCATTCGGCTTCCTTCACACTATATATATACACACACTCATACGTACACAACTCAGAGAAATAAAAAAAAGAGCTTTAGAGATATTTGATTTATATTTCGATTTCATTTTTTTATATTCTTTTACTATCGGATGTTGAAAGAAACTTCGTCAAACCTCTTCTGCAGTCGTGCTTGTAGAAAGGGGAGTTCCGGTATCAGATTTAATGCGACTATTTTTCTAACAGATGGAATGTATATAAGTAGTTGAACTAATAAGCTTCTTTCTCAACAGACACACAGCCACTTAGCTTAGAATAGAGAAGCAGCACATAAAGGCAGACTTAGGAAAAAGGTTATTATAATAGATGGTGTTTCATTAATGAGACATAAAGAAAGTCTTATAATTCTTTAAATTTAATATTCTAAAAATTGTTAGTTGTATTGTATAATGAAGAAAGAAATAGAATGAATAAGAATTGTAATTAGATACATCTCAAGTTTTTGAGAACCGTTTGAATCAAGAAATCATTCAAATTTAAATGGTTCTCAAACACTCATAAAAACAAGTCTTTGATCACTAGCAATAATTACGCTCAAAACTTTGTGAAATTGTCACGCCCCGAGTTTCAAAACAGCGGTAGGAATTTTTTTTTTTTTTTTTTTTAAATCAGAGTTCAAACTTTAACTCAGGACATGAACAGGCCGCCACATGCATAGGAAATTCTCTGTCCACACGGACAGAGTCTCCCCTATACATGCTCGGCTAGGCAAGTACAGTAATACAATCAGAGAGCAATATGATCAGCAGTTAAAACTAAAACATAAACTCCACAACTAATACATAACAAACTCCATAAATACTCCAACTAAACAACTAATACTAGATCAACTACTAAAACTGAAAATACTCTCGACTGGACCAAGAGTAGGAACAAAGAACTAAAACTGTAAATACTATCACTGGCCACCATGGCCAAAAGCAGGGGTCAACTCTAGCGCGACAGCTCACTGGATCGTCCCAATCTCCCAGCACCCGACTGACCTGAAAAACAGGCACCCAGGGGGTGTGAGATACACTCTACATGTATCCCAGTGGGCACGACGGGCCGAGAAATAGCAAGTCGTACCTACCGGATACAATGATAAGCGGATAACAAAAGCTGAATATAACTGAAAGCTGAATAACAAGATGCAGATATAGAATCTAAGCATGCTGAGTGGAAACAGGGGTACTTATATACAAATAGTTAATCATGCTATAACCAATAAATCTGACAAGCAGGAAATGATCATGCTATAAACAAAGCTGATATATAACAATGCTGTAAACTGAAAGAGCTGAATAATAATAACTGTAAGTACCCAATCAGTGCGGTCATCAGTCACAAGGACCTAAACCAATGCCAAAGATGGCACGTTCGGCTGGCATATAACCCGGCACCATCGGTGCACTCAGGGGCACACGTGTCGCCACTCTCGTCCACTATGTGCAGCCTGGGGCTCACGGGTCGCCACTATCGACCACTTTACCGGTAAAGAACGCGTTGTGGGGGATCAATCCCACTGCGTACGTGAAATGAGCAGCTAGTGCTATGGCGATCATAAGACTGATGCTCAAGGTGAACAGTTGGCAATGAGCCAGATAATCCCTGTCGGGATGCTGAACACTGATCACGGATGCTGAATAACTGAATCTAAGCAACAGGAGCTGAATATCTGAGCTGTAACTGAAACTGAATAGCAAAACTGTACTCCTATTCTATCATGCATCATAGAACAGGAAATACTGATATAACTAGGCTGATAACCAAACAAACATGGTATATGTCAAGCTGTATATCACTATACACACAAGTGCTGAGAATGAAAGCATATAGAGAGTTCAACTGTAAGATCAAGGTAATCATAGTTGTAATGACTGAATGCTGGAATGAAAGCAAATAGAAAGGCTCAAGCATAGGTTCAGGGCTAAACCAAAAACAGGGGTCCAACCTACCACGGCACCCCATAGGGCCAACCTGATAAAGCCCGGACCGAAGATAAACCCACCTCAATTATCACGGTGGCTGCTGGATGGCTCACAAGATGGCGGCTGACTGCTGGGACCTGAATCATATGCACAGGTCAGAAAATAGACTCTCACACATATCCAACCCACTGACACACTGTGTGCAGACAAGCTAAACAGGGAACTTCGCTGAAGTCCCGGAATCTTCCGAAATTTTCGGAAAACCGCCGATAGATCCACTATGACCCAATCTGTGCTGAACAATAATCAAAACTCGTGAAACTTCACGTGCTGCCCAAGAATGTCTAACTTAAGACATTTAGGCCCCCGGGATTTACCAAATTGCATAAAAGCATGCATTTTCATGCTATTTTCGCTTGTATTTAATTTCGGAATGCTATTTTAACGAACCGACACCACCAGCAGGCGGCTCTTGACTTGCTGGACACCATGCTCACCCTTTGGAAGCAACTCGAAACTCGAATAAAACTTCGGGCCAACAATTCCTATATTTAAAGGCTCAATTTGCTACTTTTAATACCTACACTCCACCAAACCCAATTTAGATGCAAGCATCATGTTCAGAAGACCAAAATAACTTAGAGGCTCACCAACTAGGTGCTGCGGGGTAACCGGAGACATCGCCGGAGCAACATGGCTCCAAAACATAAACTTAAAGAGCTCTATTTGCAAACTCTCTCCATCTACTCAGCCATTTGCTGAAATGGAGTGAGCATTGTGCTCAGGAAGCTTGCAGGAATCAACTGCTCACATGCTGGATAAACAGAACCAATTTAGTTCACTCGAGCATTTCATCGAACACATGGCGTGCAACAACATAATACATAATCCTTGAAGACAACAATGGTGAATCCCTATACCTAGGCTCTGGGTCTCAAGCACAAGCACCAGTAGGTGCTACATGACTCCAAGAAACTTGCTGGACCCATGGCCGGCGGCGAGAGGCGACGGCGGCGGTGGTGGGGCAACCTTGGCCGAAGCAAACACCAACAATGGTGAAGCCTCAACCAAGTAGTATGGGTCTCATGTAAGGGCATCCTAGGGTCCCTCTCGACTGCAGGAAGGTAACTGGAGCATCGGCCGGCGACGAGAAGCCGCGCCGGCGCCGGAGCAAGGTGCTCGGCCGGAGCACGGTTAGCCCGAAATTAGGGCTCAGATCTGCGAAGCGCACACCACACCAAATGCTATGAAACTTCATGGGAGGGTTTCCTAGTCCCTACAGAAGGTGCCCATCATTTTGGTTCGAAGCTTAAGGCATTGGGTGCAGCAAACAGCTTGGGCGGAGCAACCTAGGGTTCCGGCGGGTGCATTTTCCCCGCCGGCAACCGAGAGCACACCCGACTTCGGGGTTTAGCATGGGACATCCCCACGACAACACTTAACTACTGCAGTAGTCTAGGTAGCCAGAAAATGAACAAAACCAAGATCTCACCTTCGCCGGATCCGAGGAAGAAGAATTGATCTTCCCGGCGTCGCGCGGCCACGGCGGTGTACCGGACCACCACGGCCTGACTGCTGGATGCTGCAGATGACTTCAGAAAAACCTGGGCACAAGGCTAGGGCTTGGGTGCTTCTCCCTCTCCTACAAACCGAAAACCAAGTTTGCTCTCCCTCTTATCCGGCGACCAGGGGCGGCGGCCGGCGGCGCAGTAACTCAGGATGGTAGCAGAGGGAGAGGAGGGGTCGTGGGTGGCTTCGGTTACACAGAGGACTGCGGCTAGGGTTGCAAAGAAGCAACCCCAGATTGCTATATAGGTATAATGCAACAAAATGCTAGTTAACCCTCATATTCCTGATATTTTGATTTGAGTCCATTACTGTAGAACAATTATGCACAGAGATCCCTTTTGTACAAGCTTGGTACACTTTGACACATAAAATATAGCATCTTTACGCAAAATATATACTGCGATTTTTCCCAAACTTCACGCTTTTCGAGACAACCGAGTTGTCAAACTGAAAAATGGACACCGCCATGACGTCCGGCTCGACGAAACCTATCAGGTAGCGATTTTGGTTCGCTAAAATTCAGCTCCATAATTTTTAAATTCCATCTTATACTGTAAATTATACAGTTCGGCACGCTTTACGATGCTTTAGGCTCGTCAAATGCAAATTTCGTCAGCGCCACTACGCTTAGAATGATGAAGCGGTTAAAATCGACTACCTGGACCGTTAAATTCGGACTCCAGACAGTGAATCGGTCCACGTTCACTCGACGGGAAATTAAAACAGGGGTTACTATTCATGACTTAAGTCGTGGGCCCCACTAGCTTCTTTTCTGATTTCAGAACAATCCGACCGTCGGATCGAAAATCAGTGTATATCGTTTTCAATCGATTCGACGAGACGGTCGCATTGACGATTTTAGATTTCCGAGATCAGACTCGGATCTGAAAGGCAGATATCATGCTCCGATAACTGTGCAATTTGCACCCCGGTCTACAACCACATAGGTTTACCATTGCAATTTCTCATTCATATTCACATCTGAATTTCTAGATTACTACAGAAATGGTGGAAACTCTTCTATGGCAATTTTCAAATATTAATGATTTTAATATTGCCACGTTTATGTGCAATAGTTAATACAACTTGCTCAATTAAAACAGGATCTTCAGAGAGCGTTCCCAGGTATAAAAGTGGTCAGAATTATCGCCATCGTTTTGATCTTGGTGTATACAACAATCTTGTATTGGTAAGGCTGTGAAGGTTCATCATGGTGATAATAGTTTTCAGGGTCACAAGGTGTGGCTGGTATATACCTTTTCTTTGCTAAAAATAACTTTTCTTTGCTAAATTCTATTCTAATATATATATATATATATATATATATATATATATAATTCATGCTTTACTTATCTGCTTATTTTAGTTAGTAGCAGGCAATTAACTATTTATTAGTTATGAGATATTTTTGATATCTGTAGGCTGAGGTTATATTTCTTGGGCAACTTCTGTTGGATTTTATATGTTTTCTTTTGTGATTTTAAATTTGGTCTTTAGCATTTTGATTTTTTTTTTTCTTTTTGCATTTATGTCTTTCTTGGGAATTTACTTTTTGGGCTACCCACGAGCCTCCTTGGGAATGCCCTTGTGAGCTGCCCAAGAGAGTTAGCTGTTGGGCCTTGTCCCCTGTTGGCTTTATATATATATATATAGGGCATGAGAGCTTGATTAACTACTAAGCCACAGTACTACTCCTATATATCCAAAAGAGTTCAACTACTACACTGAGATTTCATTTTGCTACTTCTCTTTTGATTTTAAGTTTTCCTCTTGCTGGATTTCTGAAAGTTGTTGGGTTCGCTACGCACCATCCCGGAGTCGTTGCCGACGGGGTGGACAGTGGTCGTTGTATCGCTAGGGGTGATTGCCGGCGCCTCGCACGTGGAAGGGCAATCTCGCTTCTAGGACAGTGCTCACGAACGCCTCGACATTCACAGGCTTCATCTAAACTTTGTTTTATAGTATTTCAAGTTTAAATTAAGTTTAAATTATTTAAAAGAATTAATTTGCAAAGATAAATTTTTCCAACATTCTAGAAGCGAGATTTAATTTATATTATCTTTTCATATAATTAGTGAAATACTATTGGACTGTTAATTAGAATAATATTGTGTACACTGTTGTGATATAAAATTGTAGTTTTATTTGTATACTTCGTAACATTTAATTATTCGAATACTGTTTGCATAGTGAATAAGATAAACTTTTAATTAGTATAATAGTTGATCTACTGTTAGTATAGTTGTATCTTTTCGTAAGTGTCTGTACTGTGAACCAGTTATTTAATTACTTTTAATACTGTGTTAATATAGTGGATTAGATAAATATTGTTGATCTATATTACTGTAGTCCTACATAGTATAACTTGTGTACACTGTTTCTTTTATACTGTTGCTTTTACATAGTTTTTTTTTGATTAAACAGGGTATACCCTATTTGATAATAAGTTTAAAGGTTACAGAGGGACACTACCCATGCCAATACAGGTGGGAAGTTTAATTGACAAAGTAGCAGCAACAACAGTAAAAATGACATCAACAAATGAAAAGAACTTCAACAAACTACAGCAGGAAAATAAACCCAAGGATTACACAGACGAAACTAATGGAACAAAACAACAGCTCCGACCACTACACCCCAACCTGCAACAGATAGTGATAACCTAGAACAATAAAACCAGTCGTGGCTGAAGAAGACAGTCCCAAGTCGCTGCCGCGAGAGGAGACCCAGTTGAGAAGAGAAGATCACCATATAAATAATTCTTAAGAGCCAAAATAAGCTCCTCCTTGACAGCAATTAGTCTCTATTTTTGGCTTCAAAAATTCCAGAATTCCAAAACTGCACCCATAGAGCTCCAACCTTGACCGCAGATCAAGCAACTCTGCACCAGAAGCTTTAAGTAATTTGGAACAAAATGGATCCTCCTATCAATAGGCTCTATTAACTCAGCCTACTCAACCGCATCTACCACAACATTAATAGCAGACCTCATACTACTCCAAAACTAGCACCATCAATAGCGTATTAAAACACCAAAGCAAAATACAAAAACCAACATCACCAGCTGTAGGACAATCAAGCAATTCTAAGGCAGTCCAAGATCATTGCGGCTCTTGGTGAAAGAAAGATGAAAGAGGGGTCCGCGGCCACTTGAGGAAGCCCGCAACAGAAACTCAGAAACTCATAAAACATCAAATGACTTATACCAAACCGATGCATCACGTCGACGAAGCTTGTGATAGATGCCAGATTAGGAAGCCAAACTACCCAGATAATCCTAACTAATGATCTCTACGGATGCTTCGCCAACATCGATTCATCACTGGAAAAATTTGAAATGGGTTTCATAGGAGAGGACTTATACCAAATCGATTCATCACGAAGCTTGCTTTTACATAGTTGCGAGTTTACTTCCTTAATTAATTTTTTTTTTTAATACTGTTTGTATTAATTAGAATAATATTGTGTTAACATAATTAATTAATCTACTCTTTTATACATCCAACTTTGTTAGTATAATTAATTAATTAATCTACACTGTTGATCTATACAACTCTGTTAGTATAGATAATTTATAATATTAATTGTTAGTTTACTTGATAATACAACATAGTGATAAACTGTTACACTGTTAATTAAAATAGTATAATCATTGTTGATTAAATTTTTTTTTTTTTTTTTTTTTTTTATCTATCAATCTAGATTAACTATTAACTATTTTACACTTAGAATAATTTTGTGACATTATTTTAGATTATTGATTAAACAGATTCTGATTAATGGAGGATTCGTATTCGGCGAAGCCGTTTACTTTTGATGGTCGTAATTTTAGAAGGTGGCAGAATTAAATGCGATTCTGGCTCACCATGCTGGGACTTGTTTCTGCTATCTCAGATCCTATTGAGAATGGTAATGAAACTGCACCTGATGGTGCTATTCAGTCTGTGGCACATCGCCCTCAGACTCGCAGCCAGTCTCAGAGTGCTCCTACTCCTCATGCTGTTGCACCTGCACCTATACCTGTGCCTCCTACTGATCCTACTATGATTAATTATCATTGTCTGAACCGAATCCTTAACACCCTATCTGATAAGCCTTATGATATTTACTGTAGTAGCTAGTCAGACTGCTAGGGAACTCTGGATTTCCTTAGAACAAAAGTATGGCCATATTGATCCTACTAAGAAGAGATACCAAGCTTCAGATTTGCTCAAGTTTAAATTGGTAGATAGTAAACCAATGTTTGACCAACTTCAGGATTTTGAGTACATTATTGAGCAGCTTAGATCTAGTGGTATAGATTTAGATGAGAGTTTTCTAGTTGCCACTTTAATAGATAAGTTGCCTCCTTCCTGGTCTAGCCATGCTAATGATTTGAACCACAATCAAAGAGAACTTTTTCTGAATTTTGTCCTAAGATCTCTTAGGATAGAAGAAACCAACCGAGCTAGAGATAAGAAGCCTAGCGAGCCTTCTACCCAAGCCAACCTAGTAGAGAACCCGAAACCTAAGGGTAGAAATTTCCAACCCTTTAGGAACTTTAAGAAGAAGCCTTTCCAACATAAAAAGTTCAACCCAAACTTTAAGAAGCCTACACCTAAGGGGAGTGGAGTGAATTCTGGATGCTTTGTGTGTGGGAAGACGAACCACTTTGCGAATGACTGCTATTATCGCAAGACTCGACCTTCCGCGCCAAAGAAGAAGGGAGGTTCTCCTGAGCGTCAGCTGAACATGTTGACTGATGTACCCAACCCTTCCGACTCCACTATCAGGTTAGGAACTAGCTTACTCGAGGTTAACCTTGCTTTTAGTTCTTCTGATTGGTGGATTGACACTGGAGCAAATGTACATGCTTGCTCTGACCGTTCTTGGTTTTCCACTTATCAGGAATCAAGTGGAGGATCGGTTAACATAGAAAATGCAGCATCTTCGCGCGTGCTTGGGACTGGTCGAGTGGACTTGAAGTTGACCTCTGGGAAGACTCTTTCCTTGCACGGCGTGTATCATGTTCCTGATCTTAGGAAGAACTTGATTAGTGCTTCTCTTTTAGTTCAGCAAGGTTTTAAGTTTGTTTTTGAATGTAATAGGGTAGTAATTACTAAAGGTGTGAACTTTATTGGAAAAGGATTTTTGAGTGATGGTTTATTTAAGCTTTCTGTGATGACTTCTACTATTAATAAAAGTATGATTTTGAATGTTGTTTCATCTGATGTTTGGCATGGAAGATTGTGACATGTGAATTTTAATACTATTAAGAGATTGATGAATTTTGATTTAATTCCTAAGTCTGTTTCAAATGATCATAGATGTAAAATATGTGTGCAAGCTAAGGAACCTAGAAGACCATTTAGATCTATAGATAGAGATTCTGATATGCTAGAACTTATACACAGTGATGTTTGTGATGGATGTAGACCCAGTAGGGGTGGAAGCAAATATTTTGTAACATTCATTGATGATCATTCGAAGTATTGTTATATTTATCTGATTAAGAATAAAGATGAAATTTTGAATAAATTTAAGACTTATAAAGCTGAGGTTGAAAATCAATTGGATAAGAAAATTAAGATTTTAAGATCTGATCGAGGAGGTGAATATACATCAAATGAGATGACTGTTTTCTGTCAAGAATTTGGAATTGTACATCAAGTGACTGCACCTTATACACCTCAATCTAATGGAGTAGCTGACAGGAAAAATAGAACTTTGATGGATATGGTAAATTCGATGATTATTAGTTCTGGTGCACCCGAGAACTTGTAGGGTGAAACTTTGATGACTGTTTGTGTAATTCTTAATAGGATTCCCCACAAGAGTTCTTCTGTATCTCCTTATGAAATTTGGAAGGGTAGGAAACATAATCTAAATTATTTTAAAGTGTGGGGGTGCCTAGCTAAAGTAAAGATTCTTGAAAATAAGAAGAGAAAGATTGGTCCTAAAACTGTGGATACTGTTTTCTTAGGCTATGCAGATGGTAGTAATGGTAATAGATTTTTTGTGGTAAATTCTGAGGTTAATGAGATTTCTAACAATACAATTATTGAAGCTAGAGATGCAGTATACTTTGAGAATATCTTTCCTTTTAGAACTAGAGTAGATAGACATGTTCCTGTTGAGACTATAGGTGGATCTAGTAGACCCAGCACTAGTGAACCTATAGAAGAGTCTGAACCTAGGAGAAGTAAGCGTCCTATGATTGAGAAGACTTTTGGTGATGATTTATGTGTCCTACTTGTAGAAGATACCCCTTCTACCTTTGACCAAGCTATGACTTCTGTAGATCCATCATTTTGAAAAGAAGCTGTTAAGTTGGAGATGCAATCTATTCTACAGAATCATACTTGGGAGTTATCTGATTTACCTGTAGGTTGTAAGCCTGTAGGATGTAGATGGATCTTTAAGAAGAAGTTGAAACTAGATGGGTCTGTAGATAAGTATAAGGCTAGACTTGTAGCTCAGGGTTTTTCCCAGAAGTCTGGTGTAGATTATTTTGATGTCTATGCTTCTGTAGCTAGGATTATTTCTATTAGGATTCTACTAGCTTTAGCCTCTGTCCATAATTTGATTATTCATCAGATGGATGTTAAGACTGCTTTTTTAAATGGTGATTTAGAGGAAGAGATTTATATGAAGCAACCTGAGGGATTTATTGTTGATGAACATGAAAACAAAGTTTGCAAGTTGACAAAATCTTTATATGGACTTAAACAAGCTCCTAAGTAATGGCATTTGAAATTTGACTCTTTAGTAGTGAAAGCTGGTTTTCATGTGAACATGTCTGATGAATGTGTGTACTCTAAGGAATACAATGGACAGATAGTAATCCTATGTTTGTATGTTGATGATATTTTGATCTTTGGAACAAATATGGATGTGATAATGGATGTTAAGAAATTACTTAATAATAACTTTGATATGAAGGATCTTGGGCAAGCTGATGTGATTCTGAACATGAAGATCATAAGAAAATCAAATGAAATTATTATGAGCCAATCTCACTACAGTGAACAAGTGTTAAAGAAATTTGGATATTTTGATTTTAAGATTGTTGTAACACCTTATGATCCTAGTGTACATCTTAAGAAGAATAAAGGTGATCCTATATGACAGAATAGGTATGCTCAGATTATAGGATCTCTAGGTTATCTTGTAGATTACACTAGACCTGATTTAGCCTATGCTGTGAACAGATTGAGAAGATATACCCATAACCCAAATAGAGAATATTGGAATGCCTTAGAAAAAGTTTTGAGATATGTGAAAGGCATTGTACCTGATTTAGCCTATGCTGTGAACAGATTGAGAAGATATACCCATAACCCAAATAGAGAATATTGGAATGCCTTAGAAAAAGTTTTGAGATATGTGAAAGGCATTGTATCTTATGGATTGCATTTTTGTGGATTCCCTGCTATATTAGAAGGATTTAGTGATGCTAACTGGATAAGTGATACAGCTGATGTGAAGTCAACCACTGAATTTGTTTTTCTCCTTGGTGGAGCAGCTGTTTCTTGGAAGTCTTCAAAACAATCATTGATAGCTAGAAGTACAATGGAATCTGAATTAATAGTTTTAGATACCACTGTAGCAGAGGCTAAGTGGATTAGGGAATTTCTGCATGACTTGCCACTGATGGAGCGACCTTTTGGCACCTGTATGTATACATTGTGATTGTAGATCTGCTATTGACAAGTGTGCTCAAGAAAATATGGAAACAAAGATGAATAGATTTATGAAAGTAAGACACAAGTATATTTGGCAGAATATTAAAGAAAATATAATTGCATTGGAATTTGTGAGATCTGTAAAGAACTTAGCTGATCAACTTACTAAAGGATTGTCTAGGACAGTGATCCTAGAATCGTCGAGGGGGATGGGACTTAGTCCACAATAGAAACTACCGGCGACGACAACCCAACCTCTTGGAGGTTCAATGGGTAGAAACAAGTCGAATTGGTAGTTGTGCGAAACACTGCTTTTATATACTCATCCCTATGGCGACAGTGCTCATTAATGCAAGTGGTTAGTAAGGGTTCTTACCCTGAATGGTTCCGAGACCCTTGAGGCAGGTGTGACCTTGCAGACACTCTTATCAGGACCTACTATATGTGTGTAGTCGTGAGGCCGCGACTGTGGGAAGAGGGCGGTTCCCTAGAAACACACATGAATCGATATGAGCGCATGGCCATAAAAGCGCTAACCCGCATAGAACCTAAACGGCTGTACCATGTGTACTGTTTGTGGAAATCCGATTCACCGGCCTTGGTTCAAGGCGAAGTCCACCATTGTGCCCTCCGATGTACATAGACCTGTACTAAGTGAAGCTTCAAACCCGAAAGGTACCTTCGCCGAATACGTGGTATAAGGAATCCAGCATCTGTTTTAGTTTTTGTATTTCGTTTTTACAAGTTTTAAATCATGTGGGAATTGTTGGATTTTATATGTTTTCTTTTGTGATTTTAAACTTGGTCTTTGGCATTTTGACTTTTCTTTTTTGCATTTATGCCTTTCTTGGGAATTTGCTTCTTGCTCTACCCAAGAGCCTTCCTTGGGAATGGCCCTGTGAGCTGCCCAAGAGAGTTAGCTGTTGGGCCTTGTCCCCTGTTGGCTTTATACATATATATGGAGAGCATGAGAGCTTGATTAACTACTAAGCCAGAGTACTACTCCTATATATATCCAAAAGAGTTCAACTACTACACTGAGATTTCATTTTGCTACTTCTCTTTTGATTTTGAGTCTTCCTTTTGCTGGATTTCTAAAAGTCGTTGGGTTCGCTACGCACCATCCCGGAGTCGTTGCCGACGGGATGGACAGTGGTCGTTGTATCGCTAGGGGTGATTGCCGGAGCCTCGCACGTGGAGGGGCAATCTCGCTTCTAGGACAGTGCTCACGCACGCCTCGATATTCACAGGCTTCATCTAAACTTTGTTTTATAATATTTTAAGTTTAAATTATTTAAAAGAATTAATTTGAAAAGATAAATTTTTCCAACAACTTTCTCATCCGATTTTGGTGAAACTAGGTGGGTACTGTTGCGAAGATGAGCACCAAGTTTTAATTTTTGAGTTCATGCCTCGGGGTAGCGTGGAATCAAATCTGTTCTCAAGTAATTTCTCTAGTCTGCACTCGCTAGTTGTTGCTGTAATTTCTGCTTTTAGGGATGGATTAAAGTGCATATACTGTGAAACTGCAATGATCATTCTGCATGCATTGTGTGATTCTTTTGGTTGTTTTTACTAAAATTTCTTATGCTGCCATACTAGCTAGCTAGCTGTTTTGTTGGCTGTTTTGTAAAGCTCAATGATTTTGCAGAGGCCACGATTATTTGAAGTCAGTCTGAAATTTGAATTGCATATAAAAACTACTTATTTATTCAGTAAAGTCTATTTCGAAATAGATTAGCCATTTGTATCAGAATTTAACTGCTTTTAGCCTTGGCTTAATTAGTTTCAATTGATAATCTAGTAATTTGTACACACCCTTCGGAGCGAATCTTTTTTTTTTTTATTTGTCCCTATTTACTTGTTCCAGGGCCGAAGAAGGATCTTGATGATTAATTAGTCCGTCCTCCCGAAGAAGAAGAAGAAGAAGAAGAAGAAGAAGAAGAAGAAGAAGAAGTCAAGGTGAGGTGAGGGCTCGCCTATTCTTATCAATACTGATGTTGCAGTCAACTTCTTTGCTGTTACAATTTTCTCGACTAATTAGGTGTATATTTCTTGATTTAGACTAGGGGTGTTATTTGAATTACATGATTTTGTTTTCTTTCTATTAGCTAGAGTTTTGCACGATAGATTACTACTTGGTGATTTAGAGAAGACATTAGATGGCTTGCTCGTGCTCCAAATTTCATTGCGAGAAGGTTTTAAGCTTTCGACGTGAATAATGGCTATAGTTTTCGAATTAAAGAATACGAAAAGACTTGAACACTCAGAATAATGGAGAGATGTATGTAGAGACGGTAATGGAGATAAATTCTCATATTTCAGTTAATTTTATGGACAATTTTCAACCAAAAAATGATGATCTTAGTTGGGTCAGAAAGGATGTTGAGGAGATATTAATTAACCTTTAGCTAAATTAGATGTCATTATCAGTTATATAAATATTTGTACATCTTAACATTATCAATTAAAAGAGCTAATATGTATCAAGAGATTTAATATTCGTCTGATTTGCTTAATCCGATTCTTTATGTACCTATGGGAACTTAACCAAAATGATCAAACCAAATTAGATCAACCAAAATGATTACTGTGGTTTAGCTTGAAAGCGCACACCATTATTAATAGTTGGATTTTGTCAGAAATACAATCATGGTACATATTAAATTGAAAACATTTGCTTGATTCATCATTACATCAGTCAGCACACTTGTAGACGATCGACATTCAATACAATTAAGTGTTTTACTTCGCAGGCATTGATAACATGTTATAACCAAGAGAATTTCGACACATCAGGCTTTAGCAATCACGCTCTTCATGATATATGTACTACTATGGCTGAATCTGGCTTTGTTCGACAGTATTTTACCTCTAAATATATTGATCCCTCTTGCCATCCGAATGACATGGTCCGTAGATTCATATTTCCTTATCTTAGGAGGTGTGCAGTGATATGGAAGTTACTGCAATCGCCGACTGTAAGTCCACTATATGACAACCCTAATATTTAGCGAGGAGAAAATCATTTGAGCAAGGATGCATCAGATCGATTCATGATGGAGCTCAATGGAATAAGGGAATTAGACGATATGTTTCAAATTTGGTCATTGGAACTTGTCCATGGGGATGTTGTTGTCTGTCATTTGGCCTTAAAATGGTGCCAACACTTTCAAATCTCGTAGATATAGAGGAGCTTTGTTTTCCACTCCTGCTGTGCTTTTTAAGTTGATTCAATTACCTCTAGTTTACCAAGATCTTTTACAAAGGTTTTTACTGATTTTTCAAATTGGAAGTGGTTTTAATTCAGAATTTTCTTTGGGACCTTTACTCAGCTTATGGAATATAAACGGATAATAATCATTTTATTTTCAGATATGTGAAATGCACTGGTGAGTTTGTCCAAGATGAACCTGCACTTTGCTTGCTTTGTGGTAAATTGTGCTCACTGAACTGGAAGTCATGTTGTAGGTATGCACATAACATTTCCCTATAAAATTATCTATTATTGCTTATTCGTACTATTAATTATAAAAATATTATTTTTGAAGCAGAATCTTCCGAACCTTATCATCGACTTGAGCGAGCTTTTGAAGTGAAACAATGAGACTTAAAGATTTAGAATTTAATTTTTTTTTGGAGATAATACATGTTTAGTATCATTCAAAACTTATTATTATTTGGCAAACATTCAAACAAGTATTATATTATTGAAACTCGTGTCCGAAATTTAATTTGAATATTAATTAGATTGTAATTTGAGAATTAAGATCATTTCTTATAAATTATTAATACTCTTTAGTTTTGATTATTTTTGAATATTTTAATTTATTAGATTATTTAGCTGTGGATTAAGCATTTTAATATTCTTTGCAATTGCCGCTATAGATTTTGTTTAATAGTCATTTAGTACATTTTTAGTGGCAATTATAAATAATTATAGTGACATTTATAATAGTTACTATTGGATAGTATTTAGCGACATTTGTTTAGACTTTTACCAACCGTCGGAACAAATTTCGCTATATTTTTTACCGACCCTACTAATAGCGGCAATTATCATAATTGCCATAAAACTATTTAGCGGTAATTATAATTACCGAAAATTTTAAAAATAGTCGCCACTAAAATTTAATTTTGTTGTAGTGCTAGGTTATTCAAAAAGATCTATCTAATAGAAAATAGGTTTTTTTTTTTTTTTTTTTTTGAGAGTAAGGTAGGATGCTACCTGTTTTGTTTATTTTGAAATAAACTTAGCTGGTGTTGGGGCCGAAAATGTCGGTCGTCGGCCGGCCCCGTGCGTTCGTTGACCCTCTGAGATGTGATGCGCTGTGTGCCATGCAATGGATCAAGCGATCGGGCCGAGTAGGAATCTACTCGATCGGCCGGGTTCTTCTTACTTAAACTATCGTGACCGTCCGGCTTAGATTAGCAGGATATTATGGAGATAGTGAGAGGCTGAGTCCGGCCTAGAGTAGCCGACTTAGATACTAGAAACAAGAAATTTACACGGCTGATGAACCGATTAAAACTTTGTATTTGATTAAGAAAGAGGATACAAGGAGAAGGAAAAGCTATAGAAATTATAAGTAATCTACTCCTATGAAATGCAGTAAATCTATGTAGGAAAGCGGTAAATGCAGGTATGAAAAGATATGAAAAGCAGGAGATGGTCCTAACTTACGAGATTGTAAGACCTCTTTTTCTTCGATGGTTTGTTTATTTATACATTTACGATTCATGTGTATAACCGTCGATTTTACTAATCGGCATGATCTAATTAAAGGGAATCATCGTAAATTCCTCAACTACTTCTTTTTGAATCGATTCTCCTTAATACAATATTATTCATTTTTCGATCGTAAATTCCTCAACTACTTCTTTTTGAATCGATTCTCCTTAATACGATATTATTCATTTTTCGTCCAGGTTAATCTCCTAATCGACGCGTCAAAACGTGATTTTCGGCACTTTTCAATGCTGGGCGCCGCTTGCCGTTTCGAAGTCTATTACGAGATTCGCGTCCAAATCTCGCACTCTTTCCTTCTTGGGTCTTTCCTTCTGCGGCTCAAGCAGCCGAGAGTTGATCCTGATTTCGCCTTCTTCGTTATTTGATTGAGGCAGACTGATATTTGTCTTCGACCGAGGTCTGTTCTGGATGAGATGATAACCTCTTGTTGGTCGCTTCTCCTATCGGCTGATGCCTTTAGCCGATGGCGTGCACCACGTGCCGCATTCTCACGTGACTGAGGTCGGTCTTGATCAAGACGCGGATCCCTTTTTGTTAACTCATTCTCTTATCGACTGATACCCTTAGCCGATGGTATACACCACGTATCATTTTCTTAGGTGGCGGAAAATTTTGGTCTCAACCGCTGGAAATATGAAGCAGTTAGACTTCAAAGTCGGAACCTCGAATATCAACCACCAAGTTCTTTGCCACTTGCGTTAGGGACGGTCAGTATTATTTGATAGAAAATAGTTGAGGAGTAATATTGACAATATTGGTTGTGATCTCTATCTTGTAAGTAAAATTTAGTAGAAGAGTAGAAGTTAAAGAAAAGTGATGTATCAAAGGAAATATTTGTCTCCAAATGAAAATGTTCTTCCTATTAGAAGCATCCTTATCCATCAACACTTTAGTTAATTTGAGGACCCCCACATTGCTTGGATACCTATAAAAGGATTATATTAACACTGCAAAGGCCAGCAAAGGTGAGCACATATTTAGGGTTCATGTGATCGATGTTTGAAGTCAGCACACATTTAGGGTTCATGTGAAGTGTTGTCACTGCGTGGACTGTGACGTTTGAGTCAGTTATTCAAACATATATAACTTATTTGGTAAGAAAGTTTTCTAGTGTGATTGTTGGTAAGGAATATGATTATCGCTTTTTGAAAGATTTTGTTATTTATAATTTGGCAAAAAATATCATATACAAAATAGTTTATCTTCTTTTGAAAAATAATTTAGAGGCCAAATATAATATCTGCGGATCATAAATGTTAATCAATTATTTTTAAAAATACATGCTTATAGGAAGTACACATTCATCGTATAAGAACTCAACCATAGCGCTCACGAATTTTGATTTGATTTAGTTCTGTTGTTTGGTCTCTTCCCGTTATGTACCTATCTATTGTAGGCTATAGCCTCGCTATATTTATTGAGCTCATTCAACTCAACTTGTTAGTACTCTTCCGAATTTATTATAAACGGAACAGTAAATTGAATATATTTTAGCTAATAATAAATAGCCAACAGATCGAAACAAATTCTGAATATTTAATTATAGTTTTTATCTATCAAATTTATAAATTTTTAAATAAATAATAAAAAATATATACTAAACAAAATATTTATACATTCAAAAAAAATTTTAAAGGCAAGATTATGCGTGGAGTGTAACAAATGTTGCTTCTGTATTTGCTTTGCTCTCTCAATGGTTAAGAATGTCCTTTTCTGTGGTACTGTTCTTAGCTAGTATTAATGCTTGTTGTATGGTGCACGAAGACAACATTACTTTATGAGGCTCAAGTACACAACAAGATATGTACATATCATGTGAGCCCCACCATGCATGATCCCTTGTGTTTTTAGCAACAAGATAATTAATAAGATTGCAACAGTGCTATTTCAATCTAGTTAAAAACAGAAAAAGAAAAAGGTAGACCAATTCGAGCTTGATTAGATTGATGATCAATTCTCTTAAGTCTACGTGCATGCTCTGCGCAATTTGTTTACTTCAAAAAGTAACAGTTTTACGTAACACAGAAAATAAAGTAAACTTTTAATTAAATTATATAATTTAGCTCAAAGGAGAGGAATTTAATTAGGAGAAATTAAGTCATAAATCGCATTCGACAATTGAAGGTTAATATTTTAAAATTAAAATTTAATCGACCAAAATATAATCTATAATATATAAATGACCTATGAATAAAAAATTCATAAGTTAATTATAATTATTTATTAATTAATATTTAAGATTATTTAGTTAATTAAAATAAGTTAAATTATTATTTAATTAATATTTTATATTAAATAATTATATAAAATATTATTTTATAAGATTATAATTACGCTTATTCTCCAAATGCGTTTAGTTATGAATGAAAATAATAATTTTTATTTTTCAGAAACAAACTGGTATAAGTCTAAAATTACTGTTTCGCTATTTTTTCTAGAACAAACTTATTCCCATGAGAACAAGCTTAATTAAAATAAATATAATTTTAATTATTATTTATATTTAATTAAATTATTAATTAAAAATACTTATTGTTAATGATTTTATTAATTAATATTTAGAATAATCTAGCAATAATTAATTAAATAAGTTAAATTAACTTTTATTTAATTAATATTTTATATTAATTAATTAAATAAAATATTATTATTTTAAAATTATACTTATTCTTATTCTTACTATTTTAATCTAACTATTCAAATACTGGCTTTTGTATTTCAAATTACAACCTAATTTTCATTCAAATATAATATTAATCTTTATTTTTATTTATTTTAAAAATTATATCTGTACAATAAAAAAAAAAAAGAAAAAAAAAAAGAAAAAAACAGTTCTTCTATACAGCCGAACCAAATGAATTAAGCACGAGAGTATTAGGGGTGCAATGCATGGTGCACCGGGTGCATGTGATAATTTATATAGTAATAAATAGATGTTACTGGTTCATTTGTTCATAGGTCAATCATTGGGCTACAAATTCCAGAAGCTACGTACTGCATGCTTGCACCAGGTGTATATGCACACTTCATGCACCTACGTACATGATAATATTAATTGTAGGATGATTTGTCTTAAGATAAAAAATTATTCCAATATATAAGAACCTACGTAAATGCGCCTTAGTATTACTAAATTTTTTAAAATTTACTTCTTAATACCTAAAATATATTTCTGAAATTCAATCCCATTAAAATTCTTAGAGGAAAAATAGATATTTGATGAAATTTTTTAAAATTAATCAGAAATAAATAAAATAATTTTAAATTTTTGAAGGATATATTACATATAATATATATAATTTAAAATTTTACTAGATCTTTAAGCATCAAGAGTCTAAAAAATTAAACACGCACTATAGATGATTTGATAGAAATTTTTATAAGTAGTTCTTTTATATATTATAAATACATGTAATAAACTAAAGTATTTATTTTGATACTTTATATGATTAATAATAATATCTCACTTATTAAATGATTGAATGAATAAATAAATAAAATGTAAGATGAACACTCTTAAAAGAGCACTTATTAAATAATTAAATGAATGAATAAATAAAATGTAATATGAACACTCTTAAAAGAGCCAAGAAGCTTTTTCCATAAATTCGGTCTACGCACCAACTTCCTTGCGAAGCCACATCAGCACCAACCACCACTTGAATTTCTCCCATTTTTTAAAAATTTTATTATTATTTTATATATATATATATATTGTTTTTTTGTGGGTTCCTGATAAAGAGAGCGACCACGTGGGCCCCACCTCACAGTGAAAGTGCCGGAGCCCATCCCAACAAGCAACGATAGCGTTGTGGTCGCCCCCTCCCCGCCGTCCGATCCCGATCTGACGGCTCCCTCGCCGCCTCTCTCTCCCCCCCTTCGCCCCCGCATGATCCCCGAGACCGTCGCTTCAAAGAAACCTCTCTCTCTCTTTCTCTCTCACTCTCTCTCTCTCCTCTGCGCTCACTACTTAAACCCCTCGAACCCGCCTCCTCCGCTTCTCACCCCCCGTGGATCCGTTTCTCCCATTAATTTCTTCGTGGGTGGATTGATTTTGAGCTCTCCGCAGCGAAAAATCGGTAAAAGATTGGATTTTTTTCGCTCCCCAGTTCGTAATTTGCGTTGTGTACGGCTACGTGTTCGATGAAATGCCCAAAAGAGCTCCTTTTCGTTTTATTTGTGGTGAAATTCAGATATTTGCATTCATGTTGCTGGGTTCTGATGCTGTAAATTCATTTTTTTTTTTCCAGCAATTTAAGGGTGCCCATTTTGTGTTTCGGTCTAGTTTGTAGCTTCTCTAGCGCGAGTTCCGAAGAATTTGAAATATTCGAACACTGTTCTGAGTTCAAATCCTTTTCAAGCTCTTAGCCCCGTCTAAATTCCGTAAATTTTTAGAGACATGCAGTTATTTCACAGAATTATGGTATTAGATAAGTAGCATAATTATGGTACTAGATTAGTGAATGAAATATTGAGTAAATTTCTCTTCTTTATACAAAAAAAGTTGTTTATCTTGAAGTTCCTGCACCCAATTTTCGTCTTTAAAAGTAAAATTTGGATTAGTGTTAGTATTCTTTTTATCAGTTTCTGTTTATGATGAAGTGCCACTTAAAATAGATGTTCAGTTGTAACAATAGGCGGTTATGAATTTGCTTTGCGCGTCGGTGCACGATTCTTTTTGGTTGGTTTTGTGTTCTTTTTGCTGCTGTTGCTTTTTCCATTGATTGCCCTGCTTGGTTTCATGTGTGTATATGTAGGCTGCATTTGGTGCTCTTGGGATTGAATGTGGCGAGAGCAAATGGGTGTCCGAGGGGCGTCTCTTGGCGTTGTATTTTACACTCTGTTTATATTGTTCGGTAGTTACGAATGCTCCGCTCATGCTTTAGAGGCGAACAGGAGCGCAGTCCTGTTGGTCGACGCTTCCCCGCAATCAGCACAGCCAATCCCCGAGACTCTGTTTGGTATCTTTTTTGAGGTGAGCCTTAATATTACAAATAAGCTTAGACACTTCTTTATGTGTTTTACTTGATGAGGCGAGAGTAGGGAAACATCTTGAATACTAGCGAAGCCATTATCTATATGCCGAGTTTTATGGCAAATTTATATAGTAAGAAAATTGTGAATATCATTACATCTAATTTGTGCTTTGTCCTTAAAAAATTTTATGGTGGTGAATATGGACTTCAATTGGATACTTTATCATCCATTAAAGGGGATTAAAGCATTTCGTGAGACTGCTTGGTTTTAGAAAGAAGGAGTTGTTTTGGTTAACATGTTCTTTAAAACAATTATTGTGTTTTCATTGTTATTTTTATCTTTTGTGGTTTTGGAGCTAATCTGCTTTCATAGCAACAGCAGTTTTAATGGCCAAAAATTTATTGTATCCAGGTTATTGAAACTTGAAACTGATACTTATTATAATTGTGGCTTCCAATTTTTTGATTTCCAAAACAAGTTATTTACATCACCTGATTTTCAGTTCAGGTTTCAATTATGGTTGAAGTTGTGAGATTACTTAAGATCAGAAGACTATCTATATTATGGAACAAACTCAACTAAACTCTAAACCTTAATTCCACACTAGCATGTCCGGCGTTGTCCATCTTGCGTCTTGGGAACATGACTTTTATTTGTTTTTTTCATGACAATTTGCTTGCCAAAACTTGCAGGAGATCAATCATGCAGGAGCTGGCGGACTATGGGCAGAACTTGTTAGCAATAGAGGTAACTTGGTCCCTTTTAATCTTTAATTATCAAATGGAATTTTTGAAGCTGGTAAAGAAATAGTTTCATGTGATAAGTTTTTATCGAATTTACAACAGTCCCGTTTAGTATTGCCGACGAATTATGACCATTATTTTAATGATACTTAAAACATATATCACTCAAAATGATGATGTAGAGATTGATTTATGGATGATCTGAAAATTTACGCTGAGAAATTTCTGCAATTTTTTTTTGCACAGTAATAGGTGCCTGAACTACTAGTGATTATTTTGAACAAATTTGTTTGCTTGCCTAGTGAAAAGTCAGTTTGTTGTTATCTATGAATTGTAGATCTGATTGTGCATGGATTCACTGTTTCCTTCATCTTTAATCTCCTTCACTAAATGAATGGATAAAGAATTTTAGGAAGTCACTCTGGATCTAGAGCTTGATTAGTAGCTTCGGTATCTAAAACTTGTGACAAATTTGCTCGAGAAACCTTTTTGGCCAATTCGGACAGAACTCTTTTGGCTTTTATCAACTAGAAATAATTAATATTTGTACAGTCGATTTTGCTTATGCGGTATTTTTTCCTTGTGTACTCCTTTTACAATCGATTTTACAGGTTTTGAAGCAGGAGGCGCTAACACTCCTTCAAATATTGACCCATGGTCCATAATTGGAAATGAAACCTTTGTTTCAGTTGCAACCGAACGTACATCCTGTTTTAGTCGGAACATTGTTGCACTTCGAATGGAAGTATATTGTGACAACAGTGGATCAATTGTTTGTCCGGCTGGAGGTGTTGGAATATATAACCCTGGGTACTGGGGCATGGTAAGTGCTTACTAGTTCTAATGCAATATGAAAGGTTATGTCACAGATGGGCCTGGCTGATCTTTCTTTTAGTGCCTTTTTGGCCTGGTTTCTGAAATGGACATTTTACTCCAAAAGGCAGGAGCTCCCAGAAACTAGGCATTTGGCTAACAAAATCGGGAGCTTTTGTTGCTGTAGGAAGCTAAAGTGAAATTTGGATCCCAAAAGAGGCTTCAAGTTGAAGCGTTTGCTTCTGCTGCAGAAAAAAGTTGTTGTAGAGTTTATATGTTTGAAGAAGGTCTTAATGCTTCTTCCAACAACTCGACTCAAATATCACTTTTGTAGAAGCGCTTCTGTTTGGGCAAATAGGTTATTACTCAAAAATATGTTCATTCTTAATAGCAATTAAGGTTCTTTCATTTTATTCATCTTGATTCGGTGTGTTTGATCCGTTTTAACCTTTTAATATCCCAATCTATCATAAAATAGATATATCTTAGTGTTACCCAAAAGATCGATCTAGTAGGAAATGGGCCCAGAAATATATATTAATGCCTCCACGTACATACATGATGGATATAAAAGGCATGTGGAATTGATGAATGAGATAAGAGATGGAGATTTAACCTATTATATAATGCGGGAATTTAATCCGTTAAATACTGAAGGTGGAGATTGAACCCACAACTTAACAAAACGAAGGGGTTTAGAATTTGCTCCGATATCATGTTACCCAAAAGATCGATCTGGTAGGAAACATGCCTAGAAATATATATTAAGACTTAATATAAAATTTGATGTAATCTTTTTGACTATTGCCTCATTTTTATTTCTTAGTTTTTATGCCATTGAGTTGGCTCTTTCCCACAGACTTTTGATTACTTTTTCCATTGAAAATTGCAGAATATAGAAGATGGGAAGAGTTATAAAGTGGTATTGTATGTTAAATCAACAGGATCAGTGAACTTAACGGTTTCACTAACAAACTCAAATGGATTTGACCTGGCATCTTCTAATGTGATGTGAGTATTTTTCAATTTTTTGAACATATTATTGTATGATATGGTTAGTGATCACATATTACGGAATATTTTACATTTTCTGCAGAGCTTCTGCTGCAGATGTGTCAAATTGGACAAAGGTGGAGCTTCAATTAGACTCGACAGGAACGGATGTAAACTCAACATTTCAATTAAGAACTACCAACAAAGGGGTTATATGGTTGGATCAACTATCAGTCATGCCCTTGGACACTTATGAGGTATTGTAGGATCAAATTGGGAAGATTCGGATTACTTTTATGAAAAGTACAGGAAGTGAAAATTATTATGTTTCATCAGCCAAGAAATTTTTGCTTAAAAAATGGAAGTTGATGCCAAATATTATACATATAGAATATGATAGTGTATGCAAACCTGTTCGTTTTGAACTACTTTTGATGTTTGTTGATGGATGTGCTGGCCTATACTTTTCTCGAACTCACATGTGTGAAAAAAACCTGATCTTGTGGCCATGAATACTCAGTTTATTAGTCTTTGGATCAAAATCTACGACCCAAGAAAATTCTCCGCACTTCATTTTTCAGGTGCATGTAAAGGCTATAAATGGTGGCGGGAACAGCCGATGAGGAAGCATCCAGCCAATGCTTCTTCATCAGTGATTCTAATGACCATTTATAGCATAGGAGAGTAGATCCAATGTGCTTATGGATTTTTTGGAGCCTCTAAAGTGTCAAAGCAGGGCCTAAATGTTTGGTCCATTGATTGCTTTTGTTTTGGAATTTTTATGTCTTGTGTGAATTCTGATGTTTGTTTGATATGGCAGGGATCTGCTTTATGCAGCAAAATTAATCTCTTTCTTGACACTTTAATACCATGAGTGATGTTTTATCATTATTGTCATAATTCTTTAATGATTTATTAATTGGTGTTTTTTCTCTACAGGGACATGGTTTCCGCAAGGAACTTTTTTCCATGCTTGCTGATTTGAAACCTCGGTTTATAAGATTTCCTGGTATGATATAATTTTCTTCTTCACAAACAGAAAAACAACTGCGAAGCCTTCTCAAGAATATATGCTCTTAGGTTTTGGTTAATAGCACACAAAATTAACATACGCTAACATCTCGCCAGATATGATTGTCCATCACTCAATTAATTATTAATCAGTATTACATATACTTATCCAAATCGGATGCTAAATTACACGGACTTGCTGTTATCTGTTGACTATAACCCTAGAGTAAAGACCATTAAGGCTTTATTTGGATGTATGAATATCTTGTTCAGTATATCTTATTAACTTAAGAAATTTCTACGGTTGATTGATAAGGAGTGTGATTAAATGTTAATAATAGAATAACATATTCGGTCTTCAAATCATTTTTTCAGAATAAAATAAATCACATTGTAGATAAAATATGCTATCCTACCAAATTATGGATATAAAAATTTTTGAAGAAAGAAAAATTGAACTCCTTACTTACAATCATACTAGAAAATTCTCATAGATACAGTTTGGTACCGGAACTAGAGGGGGATAAGGGGATATCTCCCTTATCCTCCCAAACAGAAATAAAATGGGAGGAATTGTTGTTCCCCCCATGGTCTTCTTCCCACCCTATTTGTTTTTTTAAAAAAAAATTAAATTAAAAAATTTTAAATTTTAAGATATTTAAATTTATAAAATTTAAAATTTAAATTTTTTTATTTTATAAATTTTAAAATTTTTAACTTTAATTTTATATAAATCTAAAATTTTAAAAAAGAATTTAATATTTTTTAAAATTTATTAATTTTAACATTTTTAAATCTATACAAATTTTTTATAGAAATTTTAAAATTTATACAAATTTAAAAATTAAAATTTTTGCTCTCACTTTTGCAATTTTTTGAGACAATTAAAATTTAAATTTTTAATATTTATAAATTTTTAAATTTAGAGAAATTTTAAATTTTATACTTTTTAAATTTTTAACTTTAATTTTTAATAAATTTATAAATTTTTAAAATTTATTAATTTTAAAATTTATTAATTTTAAAATTTTAAAATTTATACAAATTTTTAAATTTTTTACTTTAATTTTTAATAAATTAAAAAATTTAAAATTTTTAAAAAGTTTAAAATTTATACCAATTTTTATATACAGAATTTTGAATTTTTAAAAATTTATAAATTTTCAAAATTTTAAAATTTTTTAATACATTTTTTTTATATACAAAAGCTAAATTTAAATAATACAAATTATAATTAAATTTTTTTAAAATAATTTTTTTAAAGAGTAATTTTTTCAATTAAAATAATTTTCTTTTCTTTATTCTTTTTATTCCACTTTATCAAAAAAAGCCCAGTAGCATAACTATGGCTTTGTACTGAATAGATAAGAAATGTAAATTGAATGACAAAAATGCTATCATCAATATAAAGGCATGCTTTAGATCAATAATTGCAGAAGAAAAGATTAAGAGGGTATACAATGAAATTCTATTTTGGTTCTCTAGGTTGATCAACTGGTAAATTATTACCTTTAAGGTTATTTGAGACCTTTGAAGAGAAGAAGATTGATTTGCATAAGGTTATTTGCTTAGAGAAGCACTAAGATTGTTCGTAAGGCATTGATCAGTTGTGCCTGATCAAACAATTGAACATTCTGTTTTCACATAGATTTGCTAAGCATGTAAAGTAGTGTCACAAGTTGTGTTCTACTGTTATTCGAAACTGAAATTTATAAAATCAAAAATAAATGAAAAACAGTAACTAGTCGTCACTCAAAAATGCCAAAAGACACTTGCTTCCATAGTTTGACTATGTTAGGAATTAGTTGACTAGTGGCTAAAAGTAGGTAATGCTCCTGATGTGGTATTTAAGAATTGTCTATACCTAGTTTACAGGGGGGAGTGTAGGGATAAGAGATCTATTGTTTTATACTTCAAAAAATTGACAAGTTAGAAACAACATATTCATAAATCAGCATACCGGCTACCTAAGATGAGAATACTTAAATGGATACAGTAATGCATGTGACTGAAGCTCTCCCATACTTAATGTACATATGGTTTGTGAGCTTTATACGGGGAACTAATGGGCCTAGAATCTTTGCATTTCTAGGTGGTTGTTTTGTGGAAGGTGATTGGCTGCGAAATGCATTTAGGTGGAAGGCCACTGTCGGCCCGTGGGAAGAGAGGCCTGGGCACTTTGGTGATGTTTGGATGTATTGGACCGATGATGGGCTTGGCTATTTCGAGTTTCTTCAGGTAAAATTAATGGTCATATAAATTTTACTAATTACTTTTCTGCTGTTTTAGTATATTGCCATGCACCTCAGTGAATTTCTCTCATGTTTTGCATCTTTGATGATTAATTGCAGCTTGCTGAAGATCTGGGTGCTGCGCCAGTATGGGTGGTCAACAATGGTATTTTCTTATTTATTACTAATACAGTATGATAATGACATCTGTTCCTATTTAAATAAATAAATGATGTTTTTTTTTTTTTTTCTCCTCTATTTTGTTCCAGGGATCAGCCACAATGACCAAGTTGATACCACCGGTGCATTACCTTTCGTTCAGGCATGTATAATAAGTTTCCATTATATTTTTGTTTTGAGTCCTCCTGTTGCCTATGAATATAAACTTAAAAGTAAATTGCAGCATCTTTCCCACACTTTATGGTGGAACATAGATGAATAATTTTTTTCATATGCTGAAAAGACATGAGAAGGGAAATTTTGTTTCAAAAATACACTTGTTTCTTTTTTTTTTTTTTTTTTATTCTTTAGTGAGAGACGGGGAGCAGCAAGCATGTAATATTTTTCATCGGTCATCTGCTCAGCGAATTGGGTTTTAGCCTTACCAATAAATTTTAGATCAACTCCCTAAATATTGGATCAACTTCCTCTGTGTCTATCTCTGTCCCCATCTTAGGCATACCGGCATCATGACTTGAGCAATTTGGATTACTCATTTTACTCTAGTCTGTGCTCATTTTACTACAGATAGGTGCTCATGAGATCTTTACTTTTTTCTTGGCTTCTATTATGGAACATAAATTACTGCTTGATCTTCTGGCACATTGACATTCCTTGAGTATGAGAATAAGAGTTCCATATTTTTCTTTGGTTTCAGGAAATTCTAGAGAGTATTGAGTTTGCAAGGGGAAGCTCCAATTCAACTTGGGGATCTGTTAGAGCGGCAATGGGCCATCCTGATCCATTCGACCTGAAGTACATGGCAATTGGGAATGAAGATTGCTGGAAGAAAAACTATCTAGGTAATTTTTAGCAACTCTTGTACTGCCTAGAATGGCCGTTTTGCAAAGCCATACATCTTTTTTGTTTGATCCCAAAAAAGAGAGAAAGAAAAAAAAATGTCATAGTAGGATATCATGCTGGCAAATGAATGTCTGATGATTAATTCGATTCTTTGAACTCCCAAGAGTTTGAATGGAAAGGAAAGCAATCTTAATGCCTGTTTGATCCTACTTTTGCTGTCAGCTGCGGCCACCTCTAAAAGAGTGTTTCGCAAACAAAAAAGTGTGGAGCTTCCGTTGTATGCGAAGAGACTGAGATTTTGTATGAGTGAGAGAAGCTACTGGAGGAGTTTTAATATTGTGATTCTCCCTGTAGCACTAAAGCATCAAATCATCAAATAGTACTCTTATCTACAGCAGAAACAGGCCTGTAGGCCCGTGGCTACAAATTGCATTTGAGAAAATGTCTTTCAAATAGTGAGACTATTAGATATTGTTTTGATATTAGGGGACTACAAAATAATGATATTAGAAGTTTGTTTCTACATCTGTGGCTTCTTCTGTCTTAATTAGTAATAGCTGTTGAATTAAACATAAGATAGAACAACAAGAACAACTAAACCCTTAATCCCACCCACCTACTGAACTAAATGTGAGATCCCAAAAATTATTTTCTTGTCTTCTTTTCCAGTTCAATCATATTCCAGCATCTTATTCTTTTATTCTTTTCAGAAGAACTACTTCATAGTTTTCACCAAATTTCTATATTCTTTTGCAGCTGGACCCATAGTTAGCTGACTAATCTTCTCTCTTGTTCTTGACAGGGAACTATCTCAAGTTCTACCAGGCAATAAAAGATGCTTATCCAGATATTAAAATTATCTCAAATTGTGATGGTTCCTCTAAACCTCTTAATCATCCTGCTGATTTATATGATTTCCATGTAAGCATATTAATCTTCTTCCTTATCAAGTTTGTATTCTTATTTTGTCCAATTTAGATTAAATTTGGTACAACTTTTGACAATTTGAGATGATTCTGACACTTTTTCTTTACGCAGGTTTATACTTCAGCTAACAATTTGTTTTCAATGAATACTCAATTTGACCGCACGGCACGTATTGGTCCGAAGGTATCTATGTTTAACTGCCAGATATTTCTTTCCTACACACAAATCGATGCTTGATAATTCTTTTATTAAGAGATGACAAATTTCTCAGCAATTATTAACTTTTTGATGGCGTAATTCCAGGCTTTTGTCAGCGAGTATGCTGTGACTGGATCAGATGCTGGCACTGGAAGCCTTTTAGCTTCATTAGCAGAAGCTGCTTTTCTCATGGGGCTAGAGAAAAATAGGTTTGTTTAAGCTTTCCTTCTCATCTTTCTTAATTAATCTGTATAACAGAAATTGACGACTTAATAGAGTTCAAGTTGATAAAAAACTAATGGCATCATAGAAGCTAGTAAGTTGGTATATTTTTTGCAAATCATAATAACCGACAAAGCACAACATTTCAGTTTTCTGATCCATCATCCATGCTGGCTGATATTTGTTTCTTTTTGTGCTTCTCATGCAGTGATGTTATTGAAATGGCAAGCTATGCACCACTTTTTGTGAATGCCAATGATCGCAGGTCATAAGTTTTATTCTTTCTCATAGCTTATCCTACAATTGTAGCAATTTTGGATGCTAAGATTAACACCAAGTGTCATGAATTGAAAATTCAGGTGGAACCCAGATGCTATCGTCTTTAACTCGTGGCAACAGTACGGAACTCCAAGTTACTGGATGCAACAATTTTTCAAGGAATCAAGCGGCGCAACTTTTAATCCAACTACCATTAAGGCTAACTTCACTGGTTGGCTGGTTGCATCTGCAGTTACTTGGCAGAGCTCTGAAGATAACAACAGTTACCTAAAGATAAAGGTAAATAAACTATTTACTGTAGGATCACGACAAAGGTAAAGTATTCACTGTAGGATTACTTATAAGGCCTACTATGTTAATGCTTTCTCCAAACTCAACTGTCAACAGTATTCGTGCTTCTGAGCTCCAAGAAAAAAGGAAAAAAAAAATCTAACAGTTGCTTTGGAGCTCCACTCTGATGCTTCAAATGGCAGTGGGAAACCTCTACTAGTGAAGCTCCTGGACGCTTCTTTGATGGAGGTTCTTACCGCCATTGTGACATCGGAGTGCAGCTTCTTTAGAGCAAGAAAGGGGGGTTGCGTTTGGAAAAAGTATAATGCATGCTTCTTTCACTTCTCTTTATCTGTATTTCTGAAGTATAAAATGCTCAATTTTGGGTTTTATGATTCTTTTTGCAGATTGTTAACTTTGGGAGTGATACCGTAAATCTCAAGATCTCCGTATCTGGATTGCAACAAGCTGTCAATTCATTCGGTTCATCACAGACTGTTCTCACCTCGAGCAATGTGATGGATGAAAATTCTTTCGACCACCCAAACAAGGTATATTTCCAGCTTCTAAACATTATACAGTGGGCAAATTTGTAGAAGAGCAATCAAAGAAATTCTCAACAAGTTGTGCATATTTTTGTGAATAATTAGAGCTTCTAAAAAACTACTGTTTGAGCTGTTTGAAATTATACTATCAACTTTTCTTATTAAATTAAAACCCGAAGCAAGCATAGAAGCTTCGAATAGGAGCTTCGGCTTTTGAGAACCAGAAGCTTATTTCAACTTCTCGTTAGTTGTACAAGTCATCTTGCTTTGTCAAACATCTGCATGGTGTGCTTCTTGGGTACAAAAGCTATTTCAAAAGCAATGAAACTAAAGAAGGAATTAACAAATATGTAGTTTTACATGTTTAATTTTTGCAATTGTGTAATGCTATTATTTTTTATGTAAAATGTAGGTTGTGCCGGCGCAAAGCTTGCTATCGAATGCTGGTACAGAGATGGATGTTGTACTCTCCCCTTATTCATTCACCTCCTTCGACCTCGCACTTGCTCAATCGGAATTAATATCCGCGATTTAAAATTAATGAAGAAGCACATAATGGTAATGGAATGTCCATGGGAGGAAAAGCTTTAGAATCATTGGGTTGTTTATAAGGGCCACTTTGTTCCATGTAAGGTGAGGGGTGTGCTAAATTGTGTAAATTAGAATGGATTGGCTCAATAATAAAAGGTCCATTTATTGAAATTATGAATAATCATGTTACTTTCTCTTTCTGCTCTTGTTTTGTAACTTTTATTTGAGTTTAGCCACTAATTCTCTTCTCCTTTGCCATCAGTACTCTTTTTTTTTTTTTTCTTTTTTTTTTCTTTTGGCTAAATACAAAATTTACTTGAGTGGGAGAACGGTCTAATCTGCAGTTGTTTTTAAAAAATATTAAATATATATTTATTGTGGGATGTATCTCTTACACCAAGAATACGAGGGCTTATTAAGCTTTTATTTGATTTTTAGAAATAATAATAATAATAAGACAAGGCTAGAGCTTATATTTTGCATCCTGGTATGGGGTGTATAGACAACATTGACTTCATATTTTTTGTTAATTTGCTCTTACTTTTAACCGTATGCAAGATGGCAATTTAAACAACAAAAAAATAAAATAAAATTATTTTCTTTTAAATAAAATTTTTAAGAAAATATTATCTATACGCTGATAAGGATTAATACAACTTTTAGGTTTTAGTTTTTTTTTTTTTTCATAAGAGGCCTATGGTATATGTTTTAGAATTTTTTTTTAAAATAATTTTATAAATTTTTATAATTGTAAAAATAGTCTTCTGAAATTTTTTTTTACGAAAATAGTCTTAAGCAGTGAATGGTTTACCGCTTTTAAAAACGGTAAACCATTCACCGCATTTATAAGGCTCCAGAAAAATTTAAGTCCTATGAAAGCGGTAAATAGTTTACCGTATTTAAAAGCGGTGAATCATTCACCACCTTCATTCACTTATACCCGCCCCCCCCCCCCCCTCCCCCCCCCCCCCCCCCCCCCCCCCCTCCCCCCCCCCCCCCCCGCACCCGCACCCGCACCCGCACCACCCTCTTCTTTTCTTCTTCTTCTTCTGTCCTTCTTTTCTCCCTTTTTAAAACGGTGAACCATTTGCCGAATGGTTCACCGCTTTCATGGGACTATGACAAATTTTGTGAATGTGGTAAATGGTTCACCGTATTTGGATTACCTTGACACCCCAAGGTCTATTTTTATAAATATTTTTTTCAGAAGACTATTTTTATAAATAGAATTATTAGTGTGGTTAGTTTTGTAAATAACCCTATGTTTTACATCTATGCATAAGGGTATTGATAGCATTACTGAAAATTGTGTGAAAAATTGAGATAGAAAGACAAATTATTGGACGAAGAAAAAAAAAAAAAAAAACCATCTCAAAGTAATTTTTTTTTCTTTTACTTATTTAGTTCTTTAAAATTGCATTGCTGTATCATTGGTAACAAAACATTCATATTTTTAAAAATATAAAAGAAATTACAGTGGTATTAAATGGGAGGCGTGTTTTTCAAATCAACTCAAATTTGAGTTTATTTCAAAAACTACATCCGACTGCTAGTACAATTGGCATGCACAAGAACAGTTATGGCTTGGTGTGTATGACGTGAGTTATCTTAGAGATCGAAGAATTTGAATATGTGTGAGACTTGTGTTTCGGATCGTTGGCGCTAACCATTAATCCTAAAAGCTCGAACTGTTAGAAATACGCAACCAATTCACTTAAAGCGTACAGACACAGCGCCCACGGTTAATCCTAAAAGCTCGAGCTGTTAGAAATACGCAATCAATTCACTTAAAACGTACAGACACAGCGCCCACGGGTTTCGACCGGACTCGACCCATCTGAACGTTAGATCTATTGTTGGACCTATTGCCGTTAGGTCTATTGTAGACTACAACCCCACTTAACTTATTGGGCTCACCCAACTCAACTTATTAGTCTCGTGGGCCTATTGTGACGGGACAGAAAGTTGGACATATTTTAACCCATAAATAAATAATCAACATTATGTATAGGAACGCAAAAAGTAACCCGTTCTAAATGGATGGGAGGTGGAAGGATCCCCCACCACCCAAGCCACCAAATCCGCACTATTTGCATCCCTACCAAATCATGAAATGATACCAAAACTGCCATCAGCCAGAAAAAACAAAACTCACTCAATCTGAAGCACGGCAAGGCAAACATATTAGCTCTCCAACATTTAACAAGGCACAATATACAACAAGCATAGTCACAAATAATCTTTGCAATCAATCTTCGCACAAAATTTTCTGCACTAATAGCAACATGCTATTATTCCCTGCTGCTTTCTTGGCCTCTCCTTGTATGATTCGAGCCGCGAGTAAACTCACTGCGAATACTTTTAAAAGCCCCGAGAAGGGAAAGATCATCAACATGCCTTCAAATCACCTACACCTAACGAACAAAGAATACCGACATAAGCATTCCTCTCGATTGTTCCCCAATGGAATCACATTTTCCTTAGCATAGACGAAAATATTCATTTAAAACCTTGACTAACAAGCCAAAAAGGATACAAGAGAGAGAATTTAGTGATAATGAGTTGACAAAGTCATGCAAAATAACCACTGCATTTAGAAGATATAGTTTTACCTCATTTAAGTAAATGCGAACGAAAGATGAGAGGATAGGTACAACACCACCCACTGCTCCAGCACTGCATGTAAGATTTGATATGTTGCCAGGGTCACTTGTAAGGCATTAGAACAACATAACATGCGCATTTGGGGAGTGAATGTAAAATGAATGGCTTAGGTATCAATTACCACGGATAACAATGGTCCTTGTTTGAATTTGTTGTGGAAGGCAAATGCAAGCGGCTTGGGGTTTTCTCCAGGCCCTCTAATGAACCCACTACATCCACCCAAGAAGAAATTTCTCTATTACTAAGCTCACAAGAAATTAAACCAAAACTTCAAAGAAAAAGGGAAAAAAAAAAAATAATGCCCTTCATTCTAACAGAAAGAAGATAATGGCAGGGGGGAAAAGCAAGAGGAACTAACACTAATGATGCTGAGATAAGTGGCGTCCTCTTGATGTCATATACTGCAATGAGACCCCTGTACATTTCCTGGCCATCTTTGTACGACAAAGCAAGACGCTCTCCCGAAGCATCCCAGGCTACTTTTTCAATGCCTCGACTGACATATTTAGTAAAAAGACAGCAATACGATATGCAATGAATGAGATGTTTTCCATCAGAGGGAAAGTCCAGTTTACTCGTAAATAGAATCCATATTGCTTGTTTTTGACATACCATCATCTTAGGTAAAAATAATATTGTTTAAATAAATTATATGATAAACAGCCAATAGGCAATCTTTTTTTTTTTTCTTTTTTTTTTTTGAAAGTCACAAGCAATCTTATTTTGAAAAGAGATGACTAGACAATGTAAACAAACGTTTCACTTAGACTGTTATCTCCACAACATTCAAACACTAAGTTGCAATGCGTAAATATATTATACTAAAAGTTATCTCTTGTACATCTTAAAATGACCCAACTGGCGCACAAATATTAGTAATTTGATGGGCGTGACTAACATTTACGTCCTAGCCCACCAAACTAGCATCCCATTGGTCTTGTCATCCTCATCAAGTGTATCCACGCATCCATTTTGTCCACACACAATAGTACCTACAGAGGGTCCTCACACAATAGTATCTACAGAGGGGCACTGATACTATCTGTAGAAACATAACTACCTCAGTCTCACTAGTATTAATAACTTGTTGGCTTAACCACTGATCCAAAATGCTTAAAACTTTTTTTTTTAGAGAGAAAGAGTGAGGTAGCCAGTTGCCCGGTTTGTTCATTTTTATCATAAAGAAATAAAGCTAGAGATGTGAAGCAACTAGGGTTCGAACTTGGGACCTTGGGTACTAACCATCAAGCCCTTAGCCAACTGCATTAGATATGGTCGGTGCTTAAACCCAAAGTTACAGTTACTAAGCGCTTACACTACATCGTCAAGCTATTGGTTATATAATTAATAAGCACATTTGAGACGTGCCGGACATTAAACAAATGACTGTTTTCAAATTAATATTAAACAAATGATTGTTTTCAACTTAATACTTAGAAAAGGAAATTTTAAAAAAATGAGAGATCAGAAATTAAATTTACTCGACATGTTTCTCAAAAAAGGAAAAAAAATAAGACAGACGGCGCACATATATGGTACCTTCCAGTCAATGAGGAAACTTCTGGCAATTCAACCGGTAGGAGATGTGGATCTGAAATCAGTACAAAAATAACGTAAAATATTATGATGAGCACCCTTAACAGACAAAATGTACAGAGGAAAACTGCTCTGGCCAAGTATTGATCGGGCCTAGTATTCAAGACTGCAAGTTGACCAAATTTTCAATGAAAAGAGACAACTGCACTATGAACAGGTCCATATTATTAATTTAATCACTTCGCAAAGGCTATATTCTTATAAGGTGCATATCACTTCCTAGAACATAAGCCATCTCGTGGACTTGCCTTGCAGCATTAAAGATGGAAACGAAAAAAAGAGGAGGCCGACAAAATGGCTTTGGCCTCAGTTAAATGGCATTCGTGTTAGTGGATATTCATACAGGAACTTCTAATATTGCAGTCAGGACACCACTGCCAGGCCTATGCCTTATATATCCAAAGAACAGAAAGTTCTGCCATTGCTACTCCCTGGATGAAAAAGTTGAGGAAAGACTCAGTTTTCACAAACTCAATCTTCAGCATATTCTTTCAAACAAATGTGTATGTGTAAAGCCCACAATAGGTAGGTCTAAAATCTAATCTATTTATCACTAATTAATTTCATCAAATTACTAGACTTTTTTATATGAAAGGTTAAAAATTTCGGTAATTTCATTAAATTTTTTCATGCAAAACATAGGAAGGAAGTTTAATAGTGATAAATCTAAAAGGTTGGCGCAAATTTGTCCACTAGTTTTATAATATATTATTTAGAATGTAAGATCTAGTAAGCAAATGCAAATGCAAATCGGCGGTCTAATTTACGCCTTTCTAGTACATAGCTATAGATTCAATATTTGTATGGATAAGTAGAACAGTTAGGCATACATTATAACCCATTATATGATCCAATCATGTTCTAATGCTAATTAACAATAATAATAATAATAAAACTTTCTTTGAGATTTGAAGGCTGGTCATCAAAACTTGGGATTCTTCCCATCCTTCTCAATTAAAATAGTGCTTCATAATTCACCACATTCTGACAGAAAAAGAAAAGCTAATCTGTAGCTATCAATCAATACCATAATAAAGGATCAAATGGTCAATATTAGCAATGATGGCAACAGAAGAAGAATGAAGACCAGTAGTACAAGGATTGCAGGTGCCACTAGGTTTGCTGGTGTAACATTAGCACGGCACGGCACACGAGCATGCCCCGCCCCGGCAGACACCCCACTTGATATGTTGGCACGGTCGGCATGGGTAGCATGGGTAGCATGGGCATATCGGCGTTAGCGGTATGAGCAGCACGAGCAACACATGTTGACCATGCCAGACAATGCCAATTACCGTGAGAATTCTACTGTAGCATGGGCTACCTTCAAACTGGCGAATTATCTGAATGCTAATCTAAATAAACCATCTTAACTCATTAGCTAGCATACCTAAGGAAGGTGGCCTTGATGAAAAGTGAAGTGAACCTAGTGTAGTTGACTCGGAAAATGATATCACTATGATACGCCCTTCTGGATCCCATGCTGCTCCCTGATAAATTATCACATAAAACAATGTATGATTAACATTTTGCTGCTACAGTAAATAAGTCGCTGACCAATTTCTCAAAATTGGACGTACAAAGGTAAAGCATAAAAAATTCTCATTTCAAGAGTTCTAAGAATCGCTCTATGCCTCTAATGTGACAAATTAATCATCCACTAAGATATGCAGTTAGTACAGACCTCTACTTGTGCACAATTTCTTTATCATTGTTGTTAAAATCATTATCTACAAAATAGGATTGCATGACCCTACAGATAACAAAGAGAACTGCATACGTAGAATCACAATCTGGGATGTACAATTGCATTGTATGGACCTATGATTAGGTAGGCTAGAGGTCATATCAAAGAGCTATAAAGGAGTATTATCACTGTCTTCTATCTTATTGTTGCATGTGAGTTTATGCACCGTTGGATGGTTTGTGGATGTTAGCATCCTTGATGTCTTTTATTCACAACATTGGCTTGGTATTATTTTCGATGTCTATTAATTTGTTAAGACTAAATATTAAATACTAAGGAGATTGAAGTTTGAATATTTTGTATGGATTATCAGAATATTGTTAGTTGATACTTGCTTAATGACAGTTTGTCAAATATGATTTGTTGTGAAAAAGTGCCTACATTGCATTTTCTGATAATATAACTAGATAACTATCTTAAAATTTTAATATCCTTGTATCATCATATTGATGTGAGCCACAAGATCACAGAAGTGCTCTATCATTTAACAACACCACCTTACACTTCATCACAGAATATTAATTGATTTTCATATAATATAGAATAGTACAATCCTTAAATCTGATTTTATATTCTGATCGTGAATGCCACCTTAGCAATTCTAAGAAGGACCCTGATTTTAGCAACCTTGATCTGTAGGTTGAATTAAACAATATAGCAAGGGAAAGCTAGATTCTCTAAAACATTCCATCAGAATCTAGTAGCTTATAGCTGTATGACTTACAGTAACATATCCACCAGATGTAGACCAAGGTTGCGAAGTCCACGTGTTTGTCTCCCATAGATAAAAAGTTCCATCGCTGAAAGGGTGAAATATACACGAATAATCTTCAACTGAAAAGATATAATGAACAAACACACCTTAAAAAAATGAAAGCAGACCGTACAATTTTGCCGCTAGAAAATAGTCACCCATAGGCGACCACTTTAGCACTGATATAGTGCCTAATCCACGTCGAATGGGAGTTCCCAACCCTGTAGTTTAGAACTCTCTGAAGTTATAATGAAAATAGACCAATTCCTAATAATGCAAGTTTGATGTTTGATAATTGCCGAGTACGGAAAAGGAATACTCGTATTATGCTATAGAGCTATTCTAAAAGTTGTATATTGACTGGTTCTAATACAGGAAGAACTTTTGACATAAGTAATGCTTTAAAAAAAAATATACTGCAGAAATTACCAATCATACCTTGAGCAACATCCCATACTGTGAATGATGAGCTGTCACATGATGCAGATGCCAAAAATGTGCGGATGTGTTAAAGTACAAACAATTTGAGAATTGCAATCAAATTATTCTTTGAACAATTAATGGTTTCAATATATTTAAAATTTTTAGTTGATTTCAGAAAATGTAGCAAACAAAGTTCCAGATAGAGGTTTTGTAGTTAAATTTTTTGTAAAGAGGCACCTCATTAGGTATCATAAAATTAATATAACATATAGAGCATCACAAGTCTTACTATATATGCCATATTCAGAGTCTCTGAAGTTTCTCAAGTGAAGAACAGGAAAAGAAAAGAACAACAACATTAAAAAAAAAAAAAAAAAGATTTTTTTCCGCCAAACAATTAGGATATCGTCCATCGGGATTCCAGCAAAGTGCACTAACTAGTTCATCATGAGGACTTCGAAGAATATCCACCAGGATCCATCGAACTCCAGAGCCTCTAGAAACAGTACCAAGAGATGAGGCAATTCCAGTTCGCACTGACGCAGCATTGCCCGGGTAAGATGCAGACCAAATACAAATACCACCCCTGGAATAAAATAACAATTTTAAATTAATTTACTACTTAAATACATAGAATGTAGATTAAGAGGTATCTAAATTTTTGAAATGTGCCAATTAAAAACTGCGACAATTCTGGTGCTTACTTGCAACCAACTGCAAGCATCTTGCCACTATTTGGCCTCCATTCAATTGCTTTAACATCTCTTTGGCATTCGCTCGTTAAAATGCATGGATCTTTACCATCTAGTACAGATAAGAATATATTTTTTTTACATATTAATTTGGTCAGCAACACCATGAATAGGAAATGAACAACATTTTTTTTTTTTCATCACTAAGCTCACATACATGCAGCCATCGAGAATAGCAGCGTACATCGTGATATCAAACAAGAAACATAACATATGTTACTTACCTGAATCTTCGTAATCACGTATGGTCACTTGACTTGGTCCAGAAATAAATGCCAAGCAGTGTTTGTGTTGGTTCCAACATACTCCTTGAGTACCAATTTCTCTTAGCACATTCAACTGGACAAAGCACTTCATAAGAAGGAAGAAAGAATTTCCACCCCAAAATACTCATGTGTAATTTTGTTTCACATATTGACTGATGTTAAAAGACCAGATATTGCAAGAAATTTGAATCCCTAGTCAAAGTTGGAGGTCTACAACTACCAGAAGGTAACCATTCTTAATCTTCAAGCAAGTTTACAAGAAAAGGGCCAGAAAGTAGGAGAAGAATAAAAGCACCCTGATAGAAGTTAGCATATGACAGGGAAATATCCAGGAAGACCGGTGGTATATAAAGCAACTTCATGTGAGAAAACGTTTTGATGTGGAATGGGGTAATAATTAAATGCGCAGAAAAAAGTTTAAATATCCAAGGATTTGATGATTTGTTCACTAAACTATTCCACAGCATGATCATACAGACATTTGCCTGTTAAACGTAGCAAGTTTTGTTTGATTTTTTTTTTTTCTAAAATATATTCATGCCATTAAAAAGTTGAAGAACTACGCAAGTGAGGCACTCGATGCAAAATAAACCAACTCACTTTATCATGAGGAAAGAATATTTGCTTGAAGGATTCAGCAATTGTCGATTTCAAACCATATAAACTCCTTACAGGAGCGCTCTCCGTTGGCTCCTGCTCCGCAATTTCCTCTCGATTGGGAGGAAGGAGATCTGGCTGGAAAGGAATTGGACTGAAAACCATCCCCTAGATTCAAAAATCCCGATAATCATCTCTCTAAAAATGGAACGCGTTGCACATATAAGTAGAAAAGATATCATCTTTTTCATCATTATCCTTTGAAAATTGCAAATTTGGACGCTTCGAACAGCATGAACATGCATACAATATTTCCATGTAACTATATAATATATCACACATTTTCTCATCATTATCATTTTAAAAAATCACAATTTGGGACAGTTGACACAGCACAAATACAAACAGGAAAAACCGAAAACACACTCAAACAGAGATTTTGATTATGACAAAGAGAGAGAAAAGAACAAAATTAAAGAATTTGCAAGGGATAAATGACTGATTCAAGGTGGTAAACCCGCGAGGACCTCGCCATAGGCATCTTTGAGATTCTTTTCATCATTATCCTTGAGAAATCACAATTCGGGACACTGGACGCAGCATAAACGTCAATACAAATCACAAAACAAACCAAAAAACACGCTCAAAAGAGATTTTGATTGTGAAAAAAAGAAGAAATTGAAAGGGAAAAATGATAAAATTCAAGGTAACAACTCACGAGAGCTTCTCCATATGCGTCTTTGGCTCGATCATCAGTGAGGGTTTCTGCAGTAACTACACCCCACCCAAAAAAAAAAAAAAAAAAAAAAAAAAAAAAGAAAAAAAAAAAGAGAAACCAATTAAATCTCTTTGATTCGCCAATAGAAGCAAAAAAAATCGTCAAATTGCAAATAAAAGAGTGAGGAAACAAGGATTATATTAACTGAGAACGCGATTGATTTCGCAAATGGTGACCTCTCCGCGTTGGGGAAAGCTCGGCATAGTGTTTCCTCTTCGTTAACGCACTTCGCTCTTGAGGGTTTTGAAATGGAGCTACAAAGCGCGTGTTCGGGAATGTAGGGTTGGGTCGAGAGACGAAAAAAAAAAAAAAACAAAAACAAAAACCGTAGGAAGGGGTTTAGGGGTGTAAAAAAAAAAAAAAAAAAAAAAAAAAAAGAGCAAGGCTACTCAATGTATGGGACTTTTTTTTTTTTTTTTTTTGAAATAACTCTTTTAATTTTTAAAATTTGCAAGCTAACCCTTTCAAAAAAAAAATTTGTAAAAATAATTCCGCTTTCGCCACGCGAGCGCCACGTCGGGTGGCCACCTTGAAGACGCCGAGCGACTCAGCGCCTTCACAAAATTTCTGTGAAGGCGCTGAGTCGCTCGGCGCCTTCAGTGCGGCTTGGGACTTACTAAACTTCCTGAAAATTGGCCGAGTCCTCAGGGCACGTATGGCATGCACTAAAGGCGCTGAGTCGCACAGCGCCTTCAGTGTAAAACACTAAAGGCGTCGAGCAACTCAGCGCCTTCATAAAATTTCTGTGAAGGCGCTCAGTTGCTCGGCGCCTTCAGTGCGGCTGGGGACTTGACCACAAGGTTATTACACGAGAATGATCCACAATTATAATGATGTTGGTCCTTCCGCCAATGTAATGGGTGATCAAAATATTCCAAACGAAGGTGGTGTCAGAATGACAAGGTTAGAAAAATAACATAATAAATTGGTAATTTGTAATCTTTTTTAAATGAACTTAATCATTGTATATACTGCAGAGAAAGTGAGTATGACCCTATTGAGAGTGTTGTACCTTGCTCGGTTAGTAGTGTGCCACCAACGACCACATGTGTGCCACCTACGACCACACACACACAAGCCACGACCTCACGCGGACACTGCACGACATCACGCGGACAATGCACGACCTCCCGTCTAGAACCAAGGATGTCTTATTTACAACTACAACCTTATAATTGGGGGTAAGTATAAATCAAATTAAATTTTAAATTAATGGCAATATTGGAATTTTATTTTTACCAAATTTGCAGGTTATCTACTTCCTATGAACATTGGAATCCAACTGCTATTAATGATTTTGATACTAATGTTGACGAAGGATGTGATAATATCGACGAAGGAGATTGTAATGTTGACGGGGGTGGTGATAGTGATATTAATCATAAGAATTCACCAATCAATGATGATCAGAATAGTAGTGAGGATGACGAACTGGATGTTTCATTTCCAAATATAGATGATCATCATGATGGAGGGTTAAATGATCTTGCAAATGCAATTTACAGTGAAATAGACAACCCACAATAAGCAATGATTACGTAGACAATCCTGACGAGGAAAATGAATTTATTGATCATCCGGAACGTTTTCCTTCAGATAATAATTGGATAAATCAGTATGTTGTAGATCCTACAGATCTTGATATTCGACAAATCAATAGTGGTCTCTCTGGCATCAACGGGAGTTGGGCTGGACGTGTCTTTCATGAGAAGGCATCTTTATTGGATGCTCTAGACCGGTGGCATATTGAGCATAATGTACAAATGAAAATATTGAAATCTACTAGAATGACTTACACTATCAAATGCTTGGTAGAGGGATGTGCATGGAGATTACATGCTTCAGTACCTAAAGATACGACATACTTTAGGGTAAAAACATATGCTGGTCCACACACATGTGTAATTCCAATGCTGAACGCGGCGCACCTAATTGTAATTCGACCCTTATATGCCAATTGATTCTCCCGACATTAAAGGTTAAACTTAATATGACGCCAAAAGAAATTCAAGATACGGTGCGATCAACTTACCATATTGACATAACATATTGGAAGGCTTGGCAATCAAAGAGTAAAGCATTACAACTTATTTACGGGAGTGGGAGCAATCGTACACAAACTTGCCTCGTTACCTTACTATGGTGAAGGAATCTAATCTTGGTACTTTATGGCGTCTGGATCATAGGTGGCCCGCTGATGGGATTTGTCGCTTTGGTCGTGTTTTTTGATCATTTGGACCTTCGATTCATGGATTTTACGGGGTATCAGGACTCAGACGATTAGTGCTGGATCAGGCTCTGCTGGGCGCCCTTGCTGAAAGGTGGAGACCGGAGACCCAGACCTTCCACTTCCGCCACGGTGAGATGACTGTCACACTACAGGATGTGGTGGTTATTTCGGGTCTCCGTGTCCGTGGTGCGCCGGTGTCGGGATCTACGCTTCATGATTGGCCAGCTCTATGCGCAGATTTATTGGGGATGGTACCTAGTGACATCCATGGGTCACAGGTATCTCTAGATTGGTTATATCAGCATTTTCATCATTTACCTCTAGATGCCCCTGCCGGAGCAGTCGCAGCTACGACCCGTACATACATGCTATATCAGATCGGGGGTAGTTTGTTTCCAAACCCTAGCGGATATAAAGTTCATCTAAAGTGGCTACCACTTTTAGCTGACTTTGATATCTGCGGCGCGTATGCGTGGGGTGCTGCAACGCTGGCCTATCTCTATCGAGCGCTAGGAGATGCCGCGCTGAACGAGAAGGCCGAATGTTGCTGTTTTGGGACCTTTTTGCAGGTATAAAATCTAATTTTTTGATTTCAGTATTATCTTTATATATTGGTATTGTATATTTTATTTATTATATTAACCCATTGGCGTTAATTTATAGATCTGGGCTTGGGACCATATTCATATCGGCCGACCTACAAGCGTCATAGCGCTGCCCGATATAGTCGATCGACCTCTGGGTTGCCGGTAAGATATTTATTTGATATAGTAGTTTTTTGTATTTCAAATGTAATTGCAACTAATATATGTTTTTTATAATCTGGATGGGGCAACGCTGGAGGACTAAGTTTTGGAACCAATGTCAAGACGAGTGACATTGAGTTTTATAGAGACGAGCTAGATCAGCAGTGAGAGGCGCATGTATGTAGATATTTTATTGAATACTTTAAGTATATTTTTCTTCATCACTTTTATATTAAATGATCATTTTGTCCATTAACAGGTTATATGGATGCCGTACACAGATAAGATTATAGCTACATTACCAGATTTCAGTGTGCAGGGCTCAGCAGTCTGGCGTGCAGGAACAGTCGTTATTTGCTTTCACATTGTCCAGATGCACGTGCCGGACCGAGTCCTGCGGCAGTTCGGTCTTCTCCAGCATATACCTCGCAATGTGGAGTCTGTGACGCCCCACTTCCCAGGGGGTCACCCATCCTAGAACTACTCTAGCTCTAGCACGCTTAACTCTCATGTTCCTCTTGGATTTTGCTATCCAAAATGCTATAGCCGGGTTAGAGATTTAGTCCTATTATATCATTTATATATAGGACTAATCTAAATTCCGGGGGTGTTACATTCTTCCCCCCTTTAAGCCCTGACGTCCACGTCAGGCTCAAGCACACTCACAAGCACCAGGCGATGTGAGACTCGTCTCGCTAGCCTTAGCCGACCTTGTGAGGAGCTGCACTCCACTCACAACGGTCATTAGCCGGGGAGCCTCGCTCTACCCGCTATATAACCCTGGCTCAGCCGAGACTCATCTCACATTTCCGGCTGGTGAATGGCTCCGATACCAACTGTGACGCCCCACTTCCCAGGGGGTCACCCATCCTAGAACTACTCTAGTTCTAGCACGCTTAACTCTCATGTTCCTCTTGGATTTTGCTACCATCCAAAATGCTATAGCCGGGTTAGAGATTTAGTCCTATTATATCATTTATATATAGGACTAATCCAAATTCCGGGGGTGTTACAGAGTCCTTCCGACGCATCACATCACGTGGGCGTCCGGATGAGGATTGGATCGCATTTCATACTATCCACATTGAGAGGTGGTCCGGGAGGCTAGAACAGATTTTTGATCAGCTCCCGACTGCTGGTGAGGACCCACTGCAGACGGCATCCGTATATATGCAGTGGTACTGGACGATTACGAGAAGATGGATATCTCATCCAGTACAGCGTCCTCCGCTAACTTTTCGTCCCCGTGGGCATGTCGAGAGGAGACTGGTATAATAATTTATATATATAAATTTAACATGTTCAACTTATTTAATATAAATTTAATTTTTAAATTAAAATGCAGGCCGACACACTACGACAGGTTCATACTATTGTCGGCCAGTTATTGCATGATCGACCGCCGCCTGAATTCACATTTGGGACTCTGACAGAAATGAACGAGAATATTCAGATGGTACTACAATATGTACTATCTGTGCCTACGGCCAAAGTTTCAGGCGGACCTTCATATAAGGGAGCGTCCTCGGGTCATCAGGTACCATTTAGCATAGAATTCAAATTAACAAACTATTTACACTCTTTCAGGTGCCACGATCTACATCTCCTACCATTCAGGCCCCGACGACATTTCCTTCGACGTCAGCGTCGCTCCCGCCACAAGTATCACGGACTTCATATACTTCTACATATTCACGCTGTCATCCCTCGTCATCATCGCCACAGGAGATCCAGCATATTGCTGAGCAGGATGAGGGTGGTATCATTGAGGAGCTCGATCAGTTGGCAGCAGTCGAGCATCTCGATGATATACCTATTATGGAGCTTGCTGTTCCGCGTGGGCGAGGGCGTGGGTGAGGGCGTGGACGCGGGCGTGGCCGAGGACGTCGAGGTCGAGGACGTGCTCAAAATTGAGCTTTTGAGGTCGAGGTTGTATTATTGACATTTTTGTAATGTTCATTTTTGGTTGTTACTCAACTGTGATTTTTGAATGTCGTGAATGTTGTGAAATTTGGTATTTGTGAATGTTGTTTCAGAATTCTGAATGTCAATTCTCATTGTTTGCAACTTGTTGTATAAATTTAGGTTTTTTTTTAAGTCAGATAAAATGTTGGATGGTGTGCCAGCTAAAGGCGCTGAGCGAGTCAGCGCCTTTAGTGCTCTACACTAAAAGTGCTGAGTCGCTTGGCCCCTTTAGTGTTCTACACTAAAAGCGCTGAGTTGCTCAGCGCCTTTAGTGTATAGCACTAAAGGCGCTGAGTCGCTCAACGCATATGTGCCTTGAGGACTTGGCCAATTTTCAGAAAATCTGGTCAAGACCCAGCCGCACTGAAGGCGCCGAGCGACTCAGCGCCTTCAAAGAAATTTTGTGAAGGCGCTGAGTCGCTCGGCGCCTTCAGTATTTACACTAAAGGCGCCGAGCAACTCAGCGCCTTTAGTGCAACATTACAACCGCATACGTGCCATACGTGCCCTGAGGACTTGCCCAATTTTCAGAAAATCCCCAACCGCACTGAAGGCGCCGAGCGACTCAGCGCCTTCACAGAAATTTTGTGAAGGCGCTGAGTCGCTCGGCGCCTTCAAAGTGCACACCCCACGTGGCGTCCGCGTGGCGAAAGCAGGGTTATTTTTACAAAAAAAAATTTTGAAATGGTTATTTTGCAAATTTTAAAAATTAGGAGGGTTATTTCAAAAAAAGTCCCAATGTATGATTTATATTTTATTCAAGAATATATTTTATTGGTCATTTTAAAATGATGTAAATTTTATTTTATTTTAATATATATATATATTTTTTTATAAAAAAAAATGTATGATTAATTCTAAAACTCTCTAGATATATATTGAGATATAGTACCATATACTTTTTGAAAAAATAAAATAATAATAATAAATTTTGGAATAGTATTATATATATACTATATTAATTGACAGTTTTTGGGTCCAGCTGCTAACACCTCCTCTATTTCTCTCTTTTTCTCATATCTCTCTCTCACTCTTTCTCTCTTTTTCTCATTCTATCATTCTATTTCTCATTCTATCATTCTATTCTACAGGCTCTCTTTCTCTGCCTCTCTCTCTCTCTCGCTCTGCTCTCTCACTCCTCTCTCTCTCTCTCTCTCTCTCTCTCTCTCTCTCGCTCCGCTCTCTCACTCCTCTCTCTCTCTCGCCCGCGTGCGTGCTCCGCTCGCCCCCCTATCTCTCTATCTCCACAACTCTGATGCCTCTCTCTCTCTTTCTCTGCCCGCGCTGCCTTCTCTCTCTATATATATATCCTGTTCACACCGGCCCTCTCTCTCTCCTCTCTTACATTGTTGGTTGTTATTGGCCCTGGTCGCGAATCCTATGGTGGCGATTGAGTGTTCTACAGGTGACCTTGAACCATCTATCTCTTTCTCTCCTGTTCTCACCGCCTCTCCTCGGTGCCACCTTCTCTCTCTCTCTCTCTCTCTCTCTCTCTCTCTCTCTCTATATATATATATATATATATATATATATATATCCTATTCACACCGGCCCTCTGTCTTTCCTCCCTTACATTGTTGGTTGCTATTAGTCTTGTTATCACCGCCTCTACTCCACTTGCTATCTTTGTCTTTATAATTATTATTCAAAGATTTAGTACATATATTTTATACCTATAGCTAGATATCTAATTATTACTTAGAGATTTGTTACAAAATATCTGAGATTTGCCTCAGATATTTCGTAGGTTGTTGTGTTATAAATAGCCTAATTGTGACAGTCCAGCCCTACATTGATTTTGACTCAAAAAATAGGTATACATTTCTTTGTGCTAATTAACATGCTGTAACTGTTTCTATTACGTACTGTTGTGCTAATTATACTGTGCACATCCGTAGGTGCCTATATATCTTTGTTTGCTACTCACAAGGTACTTATGCCTCTATTTTGATATTTCCTTTTTTTACTGTCTAGTTTATGTCTTATGCTTTTTCTTCCTTACAATTTTGAATCTATCAAATTTGTGCTCTATTTCTAATTAGGATTGCGTACTTTCCATATAGCATGTTAGTATCAACTTTTATGCATGCTACCCTGTTTTTAATGGCATGTTAATATTAATTTTTTCTATGTATTTTTCTTTGAATACCCTACTTTTTATAGCACTTTTTATAGCATGTTAATATCGATTTTTTCTATATATTTTTCTTTGAATATTCTATTTTTTATAGCACTTTTAATAACATGTTAGTATCAGTTTTGTTGTATATATATGTGTGTATGTGTGTGTGTGTTTACTCTTACATTTGTTTTGTTTTTTCTGTTGCCCAGATCTAGACAGCTTATGATGATTTATTTGAAATTCAGCCAGCCAAAAAACATCGACTGATGTATTGTCTACTATAAAATAATTTTGTTACTTAACTATACGTTATTATATATAATACAAAGTAAATTTATTTCTTATTTTATTTACAGGTTTGATTAAGATACTCTATCTGCCAAAGACAATAATTAAACTTTCATAGTTGTGGACAATGATGGTTACTCATGGTTTTTTATTTGAAGGCAAGACTACGCTCTATTACAATTTTAGTTCCTGCTCTATATAAGCTTTATTAGATATATATATATATTTTGCTCGAATGTTTATTGTCTACCTACTTAAACAACAATTTTATTTGTGTTAATTATATGCCTACAAGTTATATAAGCATGTTTTGTTATTTATTTTCCTTAATTGGCAACGATCATCATTCCCTATTTTTAGCCTTAATACCTCCTTCCTCTGCTCTCTGCTCTTCATGCTGTTGCTTATAATTTTGTTCTTTCGGTAACTCATTCACGCTTTGACTCATTCACGCTTTGAGCCTTGCTATCTAAAATTTTTCAATGTTTCTTACTTATTTCTGTCACGCAGATAGCCACTATTTTAAATTGTTAGTTAGCTTTCTCTTTCTCCTTCCTACTTAAGATTTTAGTATTCTACTTGGGCGTTTACTCTTTCTTAAAATTTTTGTATTATACTTGAATGACTAATGTTACTCGCTATTGAATGACTAATGTTGCCCTTTACATGTTTATTCTTACCCTGAAGATGAATAGCAACATTTGTTATTCATGTAACTAAATTTCCTTACCTAATTATTTGCTATTCATGTGTTATATCTCTAATCGTTAATTCGAATAAATTTTATTAACTGAACTATCTATTTTTGATATGTGAATTTTATTAAACATAATTATAATTATTTCGTCTATATGTTTATTAGCCTTACATTAGTTTTTTTCTTATATTGTTTTCTAATGTATATATTTAATCACATCTTTTAATCTATAAAAAAAATTTAAGCGCTAAACATAATTTAGTTATTTTTGATATGTTTATTATTTGCAGCGAAGCGCAGTTCCTAAATTAGTTACTACTATAAAAGTAGGGCGGACAAATGAGCGAGCCAGCTCGCGTTTGGCTCCGGCTCGATATTCAGCCCGCTGAAGCTCGATTCGAAATTAAATAAGACGAGCTCGAGCAAAAAAAAAAAACCTCAAAAATTATTTCAAGTTGTGCTCGAGTATTATTGAGCTCGCTCGAATTAAGCTCGAAAAACTCAAATATATATATATATATATATATATATATATATATATATATATTAAAAATATTTAAAAATATATAATTATATATATTATATATTTTAATAATATATATATAGAGTTTAGTTTATTTCGCCTACAGGACCAAACTAACAAAATTTTATTCTAATTACTCTCTTTTTTTTTTCTTATTTTTGTAAAATTTTAACTAGATTTTGACATTTTTTTTTTAACAAATCTTGCGTACTTATTTTGAAATTATATATTAAATTAAGCGATCATGAAAATTTAAACGTACTTTACTTTTTTAAAATATGATTAACTAATTTTGTAATGTCAAAAAATTCTAGTTCGCCATAATTTTTCTATATTATAGTAAAAAAGAATATTATTGGTTGTTTGTTTAAAAAAATATACAGATATATTTTTAAGGTAAAATATTAATATACTTATGCAAAATTTTGATTTTAGTTATATAAGAAAGATAAGACATGGAGTTGGAACGAAAATACAAATAAAAATAGACATTCATTACAAAGTTAGATATATCAACTAGTAAATTATTTTTCTTAATATTATAGTACTTTATTTTATGTATTTATTTTGTATTTTGAACTATTAGGCATGTTTTTTTATCAAATTCTAGATAATATTCTATAAAAATTAAATTATAGATTTTATTATGTTAAAATTTTCAAGCGGCTCATTTAGGGCTCGAGCTCGATCGACTCGAAGTTAGACTCACTCCAACTCGATTCGAATTAATTTCAGGCTAAGCTTAAGGTTAAATTTAAATTCAAAATTAATTTCAACTCAAATTTGTGCTGAGATAGGCTCGCTCAAGCACGGCTCGTTTCCATCCCTATATAAAACACCTCTAAATGTTTGAGTTTTGGCACATAAGCACCTCAATTTTAATTATTAATAACTAATTTTTTGAAACTTTATTAAATAATTTAATAGGTCATTCTCAAATAAAAATTTTAATTAAACATCAAACTCGGAAAATATTCTGTATGTGATTTTGTGAAGCTTCAAAACACATTAAAATATTATCTTTTTTATTCTATTACTTAAGTAATTTTTTTTTGTGTTTTAAAAATATACAATATTATTTGTAAATTTTACTACCAACAGGAATTGATAACTTCTTTTCAGAAAATGAGTCAGTTGAACAATTTGGTAATGTTTAGAGAGGCTAGTTGCAAAATTAAATGTTCAGGGAGTCATTTGAATTGGGTAAAATTAAAAATTATATCCAATTTAAAATTGAATATAATTTTTATACAAAATGATTAGAATCCTTATACATTGCATAAAAAGCCTCAATGTATATATATATATATATATATATATATATAGTATCAGGTTATTGGTGCTATCAAGTTTTCTACCTTAGATTAATCCCTTTGATCATTTTCATCCGTTAAATTTTATTTTTTTCCTAACCACTTATTAAACCCAAAGGGTCCACTATCATCTCAACCACACATTTTTTAATTTAATGGTTAAAAACTTAATAGCACCAATGACTTGATACTATTAATAATATTCCAGCCTAGCTCTCTCTCTCTCTCTCTCTCTATATATATATATATATATATATATATATATATATGAGAAATATTTTTATATATATATTTTTTTATTTATAAAAGTAAGTACCGGAGTATTGCTCTATATATATATATATATAGCCCGCCTATTATGCTATCAAATTTGGTGCTATCAAATTTTCTGCTATTACATTTATTTCTTTGATAATTTTTATTCTTTAGATCATACTATTTTTTCAACCACCCACTAAATCCTATGGATTCACTATCATTCTTCGTAAGTACTTTCGCAAGATAGGGAACAAGGCGGCGGATGCCGCCGGGAAGGTTCTTCGTAAGTACTTTCGCAAGAGGTTCGATATCATTGTAGGTCCTGTGACTATTGCAGACTGGGAAGCGGAGGAGTCAATGGTGTTGATCACATTGGAAAGCTTCCCTTCCATGCTATGCGAGATTGTTAACTTACTAATTACGTTTTGATTCTGTAATTTGCTTGAAATAGACGGTTTAAGAGGAAAAGGTAGAAAATTTAAAGTGTGAATGTTGATGTAGTTTTGGAGAGGAGTTAGGTTGGAGGTGTAAGGAGAACACAGCTGATTATGTGTGGGCTTTGGATCCAATTTATGGGATTGAAAGCTTCATCACATATAATAAAACTCAAAATTATAAATGTAAATGAACAAGTTAGAGTTTTGGATCGATTGCTTTGTAATTGACTATATTTGTAGCAAATATTTAAGTATTTATCGACACGGTTCGTATCCATCGTGCCGTATCGCGCCAACAAAATATCGGCACGATAGAACTCCGTACCGATGGCACTGCTGAAAACACTCTTTTCTTAAAATTACTAAATAATTTTTTCAATAAAGTTCAAAAAAATTGACAAAAATATATAATAAGCAACTACAAATTATATTGCTAAAGAAACTAAATATTTTATGCCATATGTGTCGACACATATATATTTTTTATGATTGACACTCATTGGTACGGCTTGGCAAGCACGGTGCCGTACCGTGCCGTGCCGATAAGTTTTTGGCACAGTATGTGCCATGACACTTAAATCTTGTTAGAGCATAATAAAGAACTAAAATTCTATTATGATTAAATATCTAACAATATTGTGATTAAATAAAATTGTAAAACTCACCGTTTAAACGCTACGAAAATTTGAGAAATTGTTGAAGAAGAAAAACGAAACAAAATTGATCCGGAAGTGTGCTAGGCATTGCCCTAAGACATATTTCCGTCATTCGTGCGAATTAATCAGAAATATCGTTCCAAGATACGACCGGAACTCCTCTTCCTACGAGCACGATCGTGATTGATGTTGCCGGAGACTCTTTCAACACCCGATAACAAAAATTATAAAATAAAATAAAATATAATTAGAAATATTTCTCAAATAAAATTTCTTTTCCACTTCTCCTTTGATACAATGTCTTTATATATATATATATATATACAGAGAGAGAGAGAGAGAGAGTCCGGCTACTATACTATTAATAGTACCAAATTATTGGTGCTATCAAGTTTTCTAACCTTAGATCAACCCTTTTGATCATTTTCACCCGTTAAATTTTACTATTTTTCTAACTACCTATTAAACCCAAGGGGCCCATTATATCTCAACCACATATATTTTAATTTAAGAGTTAAAAATTTAATAGCACCAATGACTTGATATTATTAATAGTATTCCAACATATATATATATATATATATATATATATATATATATATATATATATATATATATATATATATATATATATATATAGAGAGAGAGAGAGAGAGAGAGAGAGAGAGAGAGAGAAATAGATTGAAATACTATCGATAGCACTAAGTCATTGGTGCTACCAATTTTTTAGTCCTTGGATTAAAAGATGTGCGGTTAGGATGATAGTGGTCTTCTATATAGGGTTTAGTAGGTGGTTGGTTGAATAGTAAAAATCCTAGGGAACCACTATAATCACAACCGCACATCCTTTCATCCAAGAACTGAAAACTTGGTAGCACCAATTGCTTGGTGATATATATATATATATATATATATATATATATATATATATATATATATATATAGAGGGTCCGACTACTATACTCTTATGAGTAAAATTCTTTTGTACTCATAAGTTTTCATCCCTTGGATGAAGAAATGTGCGGTTAGAATTATAGTAGTCCCTAAAATTTATACTATTTTCCCAACAACCTAGTAAATCCTAGGGGGACCACTATCATCCTAACCGCATATTTCTTCATCCAAGGATAAAAAAGTTATGAGTATAAAAAGATTTATACTCATAAGAGTATAGTAACCATACGCTATATATATATATATATATATATATATATATATATATATATATATATATATATATATATATATATAGTCCGGGTATTATATTTGTACAAGCACCAAACAATTGGTGTATGTAAGTTTTCTACTATTAGATCTACATTTTTGACTAATTTCATCTCTTAAATTATTCTATTCCACCAACCACTTACTTACCTAAGGGGCCTACTATTATCCTAACCACACATTTTTTCATCCAAAGACTAAAACCTATAAATACCAATGACTTGATCCTTTTAAAAGTATAGAAGCTCAATTCATATATATATATATATATATATATATATATATATATATATATATAAACATAAACATAAAGATAATATGTATATATAGAGAGGGAAAAAGGATATGAGAATATTGAATTCCCAACATTCAAATCCTCATAATAGTCGTTTAATTAGCCATAGCCAATAAAAGAGAATGAAAAATGTCCGACATAAATGGACAATAAAAATAATAAATAATAATAAATAAGAATAAAATTAAAAATTAATAGTAATTTGAAGATTTTGAATTTTCACCAATAATTTCCCATAAAATTTAAAATCTTAAAATAAAAATTTAATTTAATTTAATAAAAAATAATAAAATTAAAATTACCGGGTGTTTATACTATGCAATAGGTAAGGTATCTTTAAAATCCTTACGTAGTGTAAGCAGTTTTCATCAGAAGGAATCGGAGTGAACCAGGTCTTGAACTACGTTTCTTTGATTCTGACTTCAACTACCACACACATAGTACAGAATTCTTCGTCGCGAGTCTGTGTGTTAATGACCATACACATTATCTTGATTTTCCATAAAAGTTTCTATGAACTTCCCATATCTCATAGTCGCAACCATATACGAATACTCTTTATATAGGTGGTCTCCTCTAGAGATATGTGTAGAGTCACATCTCGCAAAAATTATCGTCCCGAATTTCATTAAAAGTTATAAGATCAACTTCAACCACTAAACAGAGCACTACTCATCATAAGAATAGAATTGGAACTAAAGTTTCTCTGAATAAACTGTAAAAAATATTTTTTGGTCAATCTGACAGTTTATTTTTACCACATTGAATCTTTTTCAAGAAATTTTCTATCACAAAGATTGAATTTCCACTATAGAAAGGCCTTTTATGGACAAAATCATATTCCTCTCGATGATTTTAATTAAGTATTTTCGAATATATAAGGTCAATGCCAACAACTAAAAATACTGCAGTAATATACAAAATAGTGTTGCTGGTTAAAGGGCTTTTTATAAAATTGTAGCTCCAGTGTTGATTCGAATCCCACTTGAAGCAAAATCAGTTATATATGTAAATATAAAGGGGCAATTTCCTACATACTCCTAAAAATTTTTCTGTTTTCAGATTTACCCCTCTTAGAAGGCTAATATTAAAACTACCCTTCTTACGTTCCAACTTCTTTCCAAAATACCCCCAAAGTTAAACTCGGTTAGTGTACCGTTTGGAACTGCCGTTATCTGTGTGTAATTACTATTTTGCCCTTTCAAATATACCCTAAACCCTAAAACCCTAAACCCCTAAACCCTAAAATCCTAAACCCTAAACTCTAAAACCCTAAAAAATCCTAAACCCTAAACCCTAAAACCCTAAACCCTAAACCCTAAACCCTAGAACCCTAAAAAACTCTAAACCCTAAACCCTAAAACCCTAAACCCTAAACCCTAAAACCCTAAAAAATCCTAAACCCTAAACCCTAAACCCTAAACCTGGGCAAAATAGGTATATCTGATAGTTTTCAACTCCGATTATTATTTAACTCTAGTTTAACCCTAGTTAACTTAACAAAGGGAAACGGTAGGGGTATTTTTAATAACGGTGGAACGTATGAAGGGTATATTGGAAAGAAAAAAATAAGAGGGGTAAATAAGATATTTCTTCATATTTCAAGGGTACACAGGCAATTATCCCAAATATAAATATATTTTACAGGAACAAAAGCAGTTTTTTATTTTTTAAAGTTAGAGCAGCGAATTAAAGCAATATTTATATTTTTTAAAAAATAAATTTAAAAGTAGAGAGAAAAAATAAACAAAAAAACTGGAAGAAACTATATGCATTTAAAATTTTAAAATGCTAATTCTAATTTATTTAAATTTGAATATTAATCATATAAGTAAGTTGACAATAAAAATTATATACTATGCCAAAATTAAAATTTGAATTAGCACTCGCTGGATTTTAATCACAATCAAATCGGAAGGATTACGTCTTAGATTGTTAGAGTATAATAAAGAACTAAAATTCTATTGTGATTAAATATCTAATAATATTAAATAAAATTGTAAAACTCACAGTTTAAATACTACGAAAATTTGAAAAATTATTGAAGAAAAAAAACGAAACAAAATTGATCCGGAAGCGTGTTAGGTACTGCTCTAAGACGTATTTCCGTCATTTGTACGGGTTAATCAGAAATACCGCCCCAAGATACGACCGGAACTCTTCTTTTCTTCCTACGAGCACGATCGTGGTTGAGGTTAACAGTGACTCTTTCAACACCTCATAACAAAAATTATTAAATAAAATAAAATTTAATTTGAAGTATTTCTCAAATAAAATTTCTTCCCCACTTCTCTTTTGATACAATATAGATATATATATATATATATAGAGAGAGAGAGAGAGAGAGAGAGAGGGAGAGCGCGCGCTAGGCTGGAATACTATTAATAGTACCAAGTCATTGGTGCTATTAAGTTTTTAATTCTTAAATTAAAAGATGTGTGGTTGAGATGATAGTGGGCCCCTTGGGTTTAATAGGTGGTTGGGAAAATAGTAAAATCTAACGGGTGAAAATGATCAAAGGGGTTGATCTAAGGGTAGAAAATTTGATAGCACCAATAACTTGGTATTATTAATAGTATAGTAGCCGGACTCTCTCTCTCTCTCTCTCTCTATATATATATATATATATATATATATATATATATATATATATATATATATATATATATATATATATATATATATAGTAGAGCTTATATACTTTTAAAAGTACAAGCCAATTTATGCTTGTGAATTTTTTACTATTGAATTTGTATGGGGATTTGTGTTATTGTAAAGTCAACTAAAGAGAGAAAAAAAAATAAAAAACACAAATCCTAATATAAATTCAATGATAAAAAATTCACAAGTATGGATGAGCTTGTGCTTTTAAAAGCATATAAGCTATATATATATAATTAGGCTGGAATACTATCCATAGCACCAAGTCATTGGTGCTATCAAGTTTTTAGTCCTTGGATTAAGAAATGTGCGGTTAGGATGATAGTGGTCCCCTAGGATTTAGTGGGTGGTTGGTTGAATAGTAAAAATCTTAGGGGACCATTATAATCCCAACCGCACATATTTTCGTCCAAGAGCTAAAAATTTGATAGCCGGACTCTCTCTCTCTCTCTCTCTCTCTCTCTCGAGAGAGTCCGGCTACTATACTATCGATAGCACCAAACATTTGGTACTATCAAGTTTTCTACCATCAATCTCTTTGATCATTTCCATCCGTTAGATTTTACTATTTCGCCAACCATCCATTAAACCCAAAAAGGACCGTTATCATCTCAACCATACATCTTTTAATCTAAGAATTAAAAACTTAATAGCACCAATAACTTGGTGCTATTAATAACATTCCAGCCTAGCTCTATATATATATATATATATATATATATATATATATATATATATATATATATATATATATATATAAAGATAATATGTATATATAGAGAGGGAAGAAGGAGATAAGATTATTAGATTCCCAACATTCAAATTCTCATAATAGTTTCTTAATTAGTCATAGCCAGTAAAAAAAAATAAAAAACGTCCGACATAAATGCACAATAAAAATAATAAATAAAAATTAATAAATAATAATAAATAAAAATAAAATTAATAATTAATAATAATTTGAAGATTTTAAATTTTCACCCACAAATCTTTGATTTGTAGCCCTTCTAAGGGAGAATCGGTAAAATTTTGGATGTCCTATGGTTTATTTGTTTGCATGCATGTTTACATTACTCATGATGCCTATTTACTGCTTAATTCTAAAAATTTTAGATATGTAAATGACTAAATGTGTATTTATCTTTTCTTATAATCTTATCACTTTTTTGATTGAAATATTGAGTTTAATTGTATAGACGATTGAGTAAATAAGGATGAGAAGATCATCTTTAGTAGTTTTTTACCAATTCTTGCAGACTATTTAAATTAATGTTCTTCATTTTATAGTTAGAATACTACTTTTTACATATTTAATAAACTGTATATTTTTGATTTATTTCTCCATGCTATTATCGATGATCAACAATAATAGAAAAATAATTATTTCGATAATATTAACCCGTCGCATCGCGTGGGTAATTATATTAGTTTGGTATTAAACATTAGATATTATATCCGCAATCTATTTATTCCTGACGGTCAAAGATAATCTGGATATTGAACTACAATCTTAGTCGGAAGAAGAAGAAGAGGCATTAGTTCTTCTACCTAAAACCCATTCTTCTTATAAAGCTTGTAGCCACAATTAAATTTGAATATCACAAACTCAAAAACAAATTTTGTCACCTAAAAATATTATTATAGTCAATCTTCATGGAGTCTATAATTTTGTTATCCAAAAAAAACTATTAAGATAACATATCTTTTTTGAACAGTAGCATATTTTAACAATTGAGGCCATACAAGCTTTATAGCAGATTTAGCACTTAAAAATCAATACAAGCTTCTTAGAAGTATCTACATGCCATCATGTTAGAAACAAGAAGGAAATTTTTGGCTTTTAAATAGATCATGTATATGTATTACAGAAACAAGATCATAATCTGAATGGTATATGATAAATGACAAGATCAAATAAGTACACACACACACATCATTATATATTTTATGCTATATTAAGTACAAGTGTGCGATCGAGTAATTTTACATTTTATACTATATTTAATACAAGTGTGTGATCGACGAATAAACACGCACGCACATTATATAAACTTTATCATGCTTGTGTAATGTTTCTAAAGGGTGGGCATGATTGTGAATATGCAGAAGAAGAAAAGGCAAAAACAGAAGTTAAAGAGAAAGACAAACCCCACTGCAGCAGATCTTTCAGAAATTAAAGCTGGATTGCATCGTTAAAGCACAGTTGAGAGAATTTGCATTGAGGTAAAGGGCTTTTTCCTTAGCATGTAAACAAGTCGAACAGAACCTGCGTAATCATGTGTGTTCTTCTAAGTGTGAAACGTGTGCTTATTTAACTCCCTTGTTTGTTCAACCAAAGTAGCTGAAACATAGTGTGCTCTTTTCTTCCATGTGCAAATATAGTAATTAGAAAGATCAACACTTTTTTCTCTCATCTTTCAAAATCCTAGATTGATTTTTAATAATAATAAATAGAGTACAAATAGATAATCCGATATATTATCAGGATAATTAAGTTAAGAGGCTTCAATTGATTGAAATAGACTAAAAGAGACCTTAATCTGTCCTGTTCTTTGAGAGACATACTTCTACCGATGACCATCCTCAAAGCATATCTTTTCACTCCAAATCGTGCATCAAACTTACCCTTTTAATTTTTTCATTTTTTCATTTTTTCATTCTGCACCACTAAGATCGAAGTAGAGATGCAAAAGCTGAGGAAGGATTAATCTGAACATGAAGAATAGTTTATACTGCCAGGAAAAGTCTAACAACTCAAGGTAAACAGGAGTTTAAACAGAGGCTTGCATCACCAGAGCAAGCACATACAACTACTTACAGAGAGATTAGGAGCTCTACCTTTTTAATTTAGGGTTGCTCCGACTATGCACTCAAAAAGAATTGTCGGTATAACTCTACATACTTATTGGGTGGTCACACTCTTTGCAAGATTCCTCGGTTGGTCCACATCATGTCCGCGAAGAACTGTGAGATGGTATGCAAGTAACTGCAGAATAACAGCATGGTCTGAGAGTTTATAGGCCGTCAAGAAGTGAATAAGACATTATGTGCAAATTAAATTTGCTTATTAACGAAAAACATATAGCTCAATCAACTTTATATCAATCAAAAGCACTTCATCTAATTCTCTGCCAGATGGAGTTCAACTCGAACAAATATCGGTGTCTAACTCGAACTCTTTGCAACTATTTTTCCTCTTAACTAACATACAAGGTGGCAGATGCATCACCGTTGTTTTATTTCTAGTTTTTCCATAAAAGATGCAAAGGAGCCAAATATCTTCTGAAAGTAAGAAAGGAAGTTGGAAGTGTACATAACATGAAGTAAATTAGAAGCAGATTTGCAATAACTCCCACAAAATCATGTTCTCTGCAACAAAAGTTAGTAACTCATAAGGCTCGAAATCATGTCCTCTGCAACAAAAGTTAGTAACTCATAAAACTTGAGTCTCTAAGGTCTCATGCAATTTTGCCCAGTACTGCAATCAATTCAATAGATTGGGCTGGATTTTCAGAGCTAATGTTGTTTCTCAAACAACAAGTTCAAAATTACCATGAAAATTTTGGTTAAAAATAAAATATTCCAATAGTTGTGACAATTAGACAATAAATCTCTGAGCTTGAAATGTAGGATAAAATTACTCAAAGACTAAGAAAAAATGAAGGAAAAGAAAGAAAAAAAAACTAAAAGAAGAAAAAGTTGGATGTACCTGCAACGGTACGATGTTGATTACTGGTTGAAGACAGTCTTCAACTTGAGGGACTTCCACAAATCTACAAGATTCATTAGGGCATACATTTGATGTGTCTCCCTCCGAGCACATGATTATTAGACGACCTTTACGAGCCTGAAGTTGCTGAATAACTGATTGCTGCTTACTAAGGAAAAAGACAAGATATCAACAGTGAGAAAGAAGATAACACTTATATAACCAAGTAAAATTGTCTAATTACAAAATGTCCCTAAAAGATCCGAATTATTATATGCCCTTCAAAACTTGTAAGGGTGGGGTATCTATGACAAATCAGATTTCGCAGGGGAGTAGATGCCAATAAATGATTATTTTCAGGAACACTGTGTAAGGTGCCCGTAAAAAATCGTTATACAAAGATAATAGGTGATGTTGTGCTTGTAAAAATTCGTTATCCAAAGATAATAGGTGATGGTGTTTAGTTCAAAGAAGCTAACCTGAAACAATCATCCCGAGTGGCAATGACAATGATAGGGAGAGTCTCATCTACTAGCGCCAACGGCCCATGCTTCATTTCTCCAGCGAGCATGCCTTCACTGTGCATGAGTGCGACTTCTTTTACTTTGAGAGCACCCTCCATAGCAGTGGCATAGTTGTAGCCTCTCCCAAATAAAAGGAGTGATTGGGTGTCGATCAACGATACTGCAAGATCTTTCATTTCTTTATCAAGTTTTAAGACCTCACTTACTTTGCCTGCGAAATGAATGAAAGAGATGATCAAATATTCGGTAAATTATTATTTTTTTTTTTGAGAAAAATGTAGCATGCTACCCGCTTCATTCATTAGGTAAGTGAACTACGCAACAAGGGTGAGACAACTAGGTCTCAGGCGAAAAAAAAAAAAATCATTCCCTGGGTAGTAGTCGCACCAACCATTCGGTCACCCAGACTCCTCCCACTGCTTTGCTAATCTTCTAGTTCAGCTAACAGCGAGAAGGGGATCAATATTTGTCTGTTAAAAGATCACTTTGTTCTTAATTGTGCAGACCACCCACCAAATAGCCGATAGACTAGATAGATTCTTATTTACTACCAACGGCCCATCCAATGTCATCCACTTCTCCAAGACGCGTCTGACATCAGCGCCCATGCCCTCAAGGCTCAAGCCCTCTAAAACCATCCCAATCACATACCATGTGAACACACATTTCGTAAAAAGGTGATCCACAGTTTCAGCATCGGTGCCACAAAGCACGCACAAGATGTTCCCCGTCCATCCTTTTTTTACTAGATTGCCAGCTGTTAGATGCTGCTTTTTGAGGGTAAGCCAAACGAAAATCTGAACTTTAGTCGGAAAACGAAGTCTCCAGATTTTTATGGTGCAATTGTCCAGTAAATCCCCATCCCCCATCACTAAGCACCAAATAAGTAGACTTCACAGTAAAAACTCCCTTTGCGTTCCAGTGCCATACCACTCCATCATTTCCTTGCCCATCCTAGCACCCTCCAATAACTCCTTGAACTCAAGAACGCGTCCATTTCCGGGACTCCCCCCTGGTACGTACCCTCTCAAAATTTTCCTCCATATTCATCCGTTGCGATCAGTGCAATCACAAATTTATAACTTTTTTCTCTCTACTCTGTCAAACACATCAGGGAATAAAGAATGCAATGTCATCTCTCCGCACCATCTGTCCCTCAAAAAATTGTTCTTCTTCTGTCTACAACATAGTTAGTTAATTCGCAAATTATTCGCAAATTATTGAGAATCCGAATTAAACGTTGGTTCAAAAAATTCTGAATTAATCCGAATTTTTCCAAAAATTCGGATTAATTCAAAATTTTTTGAACCAAAAATTATTATTAGCGAATAATTCATGAATTCCTAATTTTTTTTCAAAAAATTCGGCTCTTTTTTTTAAAAAATTTCAAAAAGCTACCCCTCACTTGTCTTGCTGCACCATCACCAACCACTCACTGTCAGAGTGTCAGCCCAAAACACTTATCTTTTTCCAAGAAAAAAAAAAAAATAATCTTCATTCACAAATCACACAACCTCACACTCTCGCAGCACCTACCCATCCCACCCCCCCTTCTCTTCTCCACTTCTCCAGTTCTCGCCTTCCAGGCCGCTCCCCGGCGTCGCCGCTCACCATCGGAACCCCTCCCGGTTTGCGTGCCACCCGCCATCGGAACCTTCCGGGCCGCGTGTTGCTCGTCTTCTTCCTCGCCTCCACGGCACAACCAGCTTGTGAGTTACTGAGTTGTGACCATAGTTAGTTAATTCGGATTCGGCAAAAATTCAGTACGGATATAATACAGATAAAATTTGTATCATAATTTTAAAATTCGTTGAAAAATTCGGCTAAAAAACGGGTTCGTCAATTATTCGGATACATGATTTATACGAAAATAATACGTTCACTAATTAAAAATTCGAGATCAAAAATTCGGCTATTAAATTAATTTTTTTTTAATTTATACTATTAGTATAAATAATTATAATTTTTAAAAATAATTTAATCATCTTACTTTAGAAATAAATAAAATATCCATTCAGAACAATATATATATATATATATATATATATATATATATATATATATATATATATATATATATATATATATATATATATATATATAATTTTAAGTGACTCCCGGCAAAAATAAAAAATAATTAATCAATGACTGAAATATTAAAAATAATTTTTTTAAAAATAGATTAATTAAAAATAAATATTAATTTCACTCACAAGTCATCAAAATTATAAATTAATACACAAACTTACAAAATCACAACTCACAAACTGGTGGCGGCGAGGAAGATGACGAGCAATATGCGGCTGGAGAGTTCCGATGGCGAGTGCACGCCGCCCGGCCGGGGTAGTAGGATGCGGTCGTGAGAGGACGTGAGAACAGAGAAGAGAAGGGGGTGGGGTGGGGTGGGGTACCGAGGTAGGAGGAGGCGGTCGTGAGAAGGTGTGAGAACAGAACAGAGAAGAGAAGTGGGGTGGGATGGGATGGGCTGTGATTATTATTATTATTATTATTATTATTATTATTTTGAAAGGGGAAAGTGTAGGCGAATTTTTCGATAATTCGCGAATAATACTTTTTGGTTCAAAAATTCGCGAACTATTCCGAATTTTTGGAAAAATTCAAAAAGAGTACGTTTAATCCGGATTCTCAATAATTCGCGAATTATTCGCGAATTAACTAACTATGGTTGTGACTTGTGAGTTGTGATTTTGTAAATTTGTATTTTGTAAATTTGCAAATTAATTCATAGTTTTGGTTACTTGTGAGTGAAATTAATATTTGGTCCTAATTAATCTTTTTTTTTTTTTTATCTACTAACTAGTTTCTTTCTTGTTTCTAATTGATGGTTAAAAATTATATTTAAACATACCTTGATCGCAATACCTAAAACGTGATGAAGTAGGATCAAACCAAATCACTTGCTCCAACGGATCAAATGCAAAATTACAAGATGAAAATTGCACTAGCTTCCACAACCCAAATGTCAAATCCTCCAAAAAGAGAGAGCAATTTCTTTTTCATAGATAAAAAGAATAAGAAAAAAAACTTCCTCTTTTCTTCTCAGCTGATAATTGCACGTAGTGGTGGTGGTTTCTCAACCGATTAATAGAAACCACCTCTTAATGGGTCGGGTCGGATTTGCCCATCATGGGCGACTCGAAACCCGATTAGAAAACCAACATCTCCCACTCCCACGTGATGAGCAAACCATTTCCATTATCTTGGTGATTTTCATACTGACAAATGGGTCGTGCGACCCGCGAGCCTACTTATAAGCGTATTCATGCACCTGTTAGGGATACATAATAGCTGTGAAAACCAAAGACAATATATATTACTCTTACTCATATTATGACTCGCTATGCCCTAGACAAATTTAGTTATGTCAAATTAAGTGTACCTAATCCCTCAAATGGTTACACTTAATTTTTCTTTTCTCACTATGTATTCACAATTATGTTCGAATTTTTTTTACAAAAGCAACATAACTGGTCGACCGGTGAATACATATGACAGATATAATCTGAACTGTCTTTCTTTTGCTCTCATACTTATCAGTTTTAGACCAACCGCTTTCCTAGACATGCCCCTTAAGGCTAATTATTTTATCGCCGCTGGAAACATGCTAAAGAAGCGAACATTGATCTATTACATCAAAATATAGACATAAGTTACTAAGGGCATTAAAGAGACCATTTTATATTCTAGGTCTCGTGAAACTCACACCCATGAGAATACAAGGATTTTTTTAATTTAATCTCATTTTCCTCATAGTCGTTTTACACACGCGGTATGAAACACGTGCTACGGTGCAATTTCCCCTCTAATGAGCGTATGTCAAATAAAATCATACACACCGTACAGATCTTAGTCAAATACCTCTTTGTATCTAACTCGAGTTCTCTATGCAACAATTCTATCATATTGTCCATCAAAGATCTCACATCTGGTAACTCAGGCTAACATGATTGTGGGATCATCATGTTCGGTCCAAAAAATACAAACAATTCAAGTACGGACCTCATCTTGGCTTTCGTCAAAGGCGATATATGTATATATACACTTTTAAACTCTCTCATAATATGTCTCTGGTTTCATAGAAAATTAATATACATTCGTCTCATCTCAGCACACCTTCTTAGCTTCTGAGGCAGTCGCTCGTGTGAGGGAGCCGACTTCAGCCTGATGACATACGTCTTAGATATCACATATTTTATGCTAGTATCAATGTATACTCATCACATAGAAAATAGAATAGAGTATAAATTTCATTAATACAATGTACTAATACAAAACGGTATGATAAGTCTTTTAAAAGTACATTACATTATATTCTACGCAATCCTAGTGATTCAACATGTGATCTAAACACATCTCTTGTCAAAGGTTTTGTGAATGGATCAGATGTGTAGATATGTAATGTAGAACCACATCCTTACGAGCCACAATGTCTTTTATAAAATTATTCTTTATATCTATGTGCTTTGTTCTTCCATGATATTTTGGATCCTTCACAAAGGCAATTGTAGCTTGATTGTCACACTGGATTTTCACAGAATTAAAGTTATCTTTAATTATTCCCGAACTTTGTAAAAATATTTTCAACCAAACTGCCTCTTGTACTGCTGTTGAACATGCTATAAATTCAGCTTCCATGGTTGATAATGCAGTACAATTTTGTTTCTTACTATTCCAAGAGATGGCGCCATTGTTAAGTAAGAATACATAACCAGAAGTGGATTTGCGCTCATCTAGATCTCCTGCCCAATCTACATTTGAATATCCCACCAAACGCAAATCTTTTCCTTGATAACACAATGAATAATCTGCAGCTCCTTTGAGATATCTGAGGATCCTTTTGACACCTTTCCAATGTTTCATGCCAGGGTTTGATTAGAAACGGCTCACTAAACCCACAGCATAACATATATCTGGCCTTGTACACATAGTGGCATACATTAGACTTCCAACAGCACTAGAATAAAGAACTTTAGCCATTTCTTTTCTTTCATCTAGAGTTTTAGGACACATATCAGGGCTTAGGCTTTCACCCTTTGCTATAGGAGTATCAATGGAATTACAATTCTGCATATTAAATCGTTCTAAAATTTTCTTAATATAAGGCTCTTGTGAAAGGCCCAATAATCTCTTAGAATGATCTCTATAGATTTTCACTCCAAGAATATATGCAGCTTCTCCCATATCCTTCATTTCGAAATTAGAGTGCAACCACTCTTTAGTGATATTCATAAACTCCTTATCATTTCCTGCCAACAATATATCATCAACGTATAGAGATAAATTTACACTCTTCACATTTAACATATACACAATAATCCTCAGTGATCATATGGAAATCATAAGATGTTACATCTCTATGGAATCTCAAATACCATTGTCTGGATGATTGTTTAAGGCCATATAATGATTTTCTTAATTTACAAACTTTATTTTCTTGGCCATCAACTTCAATGATCTATATAAATTTCTTCATCCAACTCACCATTGATAAAAGCTGTTTTAACATCCATTTGATGTAACTCCAAATCTAAACGAGTTACTATGGCAAGAATTAGACGTATAGAGGTAAAACGTACTACCGGTGAAAAGGTTTCCTCATAATCAATACCCTCCAGTTGAGTATAACCTTTCGCCACTAGGCGAGCCTTATACCTTTCAATAGATCCATCTGCCTTGCGCTTTATTTTGAAAACCCATTTGTTCCCTATAGTCTTGCGCTCTGATGCTAGATCAACCAAGTCCTAGACATAATTAGATTTCATTGACTCCAATTCTTCTTCCATTGCAATTCTCCACTGTTCCTTTTCTGGACAGAATAAAGCCTCTTTTACATTCTTAGGCTCGGCTTCATCATGTGAAGCCACCATGAAGGCTTCACCCTCAATCTCAAATCGTCGTCGGGGAATGATTTGACGATTACTTCTTCGTAATTTTGAACCATGTGGATCACTTTAACTCCCACTCGGTTCAAGTGTGTCGTCACCAATGAAGTTTTCAATTTCATATAATTTAAATTCCTTGTCAATTTCACCTTTGCTGGGAAATTCGTCCTCTATGAATGTGGCATCACGTGATTCTATTTCAGTTAAACCTCCCTCAGGATGTTCCCCTAAGAACACATAACCCTTTGATTGTTCTAAGCATCTTATGAAGATACATATCTTCCCTCTAGGACCTAGTTTTCCATACTTGTGGGAAGAATCATGAACATTGGCTGCCGACCCCCATGGTCGCAAATAAGTTAAATCAGGTTTTCTACCTGTCCATAACTCGTAGGGAGTAGATGCAACTGATTTAGAAGGTACACGATTTAATATATAAGTTGCTGCTAATAAAGCATCTCCCCAAAATGAAATAGAAAGGTTGGCTTGTGCCATCATGGATCTAACCATTTCTAATAAGGTCCTATTTCTTCTCTCTGCAACACCATTTTGTTGCGGAGTTCCAGGAATGGTCAATTGCCTTTCAATGCCCTTTTCATTACACAATTCTTTGAACTGTTCAGATAGACATTCTCTTCCCCTATCAGTTCTTAAGGCTTTAATCCTTCTATCTAGCTGATTCTAGCTGATTCTCTACAAGATTAACATAACGCTTGAAGCAATCCAATGCTTCTGACTTGTGAGCAATCAGATAGACGTAATTAAAACGGGTGAAGTCATCTATAAAAGTAATGAAATATGATACCCTATGTCTCGCTCTAACATTCATTGGACCACATATATCAGAATGAATTAATTGCAATGGATATTCAACTCTTATTCCTTTACCAACTGGTTTTCTAGTTATTTTTCCAGCTATACAGTGTTCACATCTAGGCAAATCAATTGCAGTGAGTGAACCTAATAGGCCATGTTTAGCAAGCCTATTCATCCTTTCTTGACCAATATGTCCTAGTCTAGCATGCCAAACATTTGTATTCACATTCGTATTGCTACTAGAAGCAGTTGAAGAAAAACAACTACCAGCATAATTACATATATTATGTTCACAATCCAATACAAAGAAACCATTTAATAAGTAGCCAGTGCCATAATAAGCAAAGTCATAAAATATGTCCACATGACTATTGCAAAAGTTTAAACCATAACCTAAACCTAAAAGAATAGATACAGAGACCAAGTTTCGTCGAATCTCTGGAGCATCTAGGACATTATGTAGGAGTAAGGTTCGGCCACCACGCAACACTAACTTGCACGTGCCTATTCCTTTTACGTCAACTTTTGCATTGTTCCCTACAAATATCCATTTAGTCCCAGCTTAAACTCAACGATATTCTACAAATGCACCTCAGTCTCCTGCTACATGATCTGTGGCTCCTGATTCTACAATCCACAAAGGATAAGAATCAATGAGCAACACTGTACTAGAAACACAAGCGGTATTAAGAAAAATAAAATGAAATGCTACCTTTTTCTGCTTGGCACACTCATGAGCAAAGTGACCCGACTTGCCACAGTTATAGCACTTCATCTTACTCTTATCTTTCTTTTTCTTCCAAAACCGTTTGCCTTTCGGATTTTCTTTGAACTTGTTCTTTTTAGGTCCCTGCCCAGTCTCCACTCCCTTCCTCTTTCTATTTTTAAATTTCTTGTACCTAGAGCCTGAAGCTCTCTGTGAACTGGATTCAGTCATATAAGCATGCGTGGGACCTCTTGCAACCCCAAGACGCTCGTCTTCCAATTCCACATGGCGAGCCACATCAGCAAATGTTTTGATGCCGTCGTTATGAGTAAAGTTAACTTTCATGTGCTCCCAACTATCAGGAAGAGAGCGGATTACTGCTTGCACTTGCTGCTCATCAATGAAGGTGTGTCCTGTAGACTTCAGTTCCTTTATCATATTAGACATCTCTCGTAGATGTTGTTTAATAGTATGATTAGGGTGCTTCTTATAAGTATCAAATTTGATGGTCAACTGTCTCAATTTGATTACAGTTGTACCCCCAAATTTCTCCTTTAGATGAACCCACATTGCATGAGCAGTAGGAAGTAGCTCGCACTCACCAATGAGATCATCAACCATTGAACTTATCAGAATTCCACGAGCAGAGGAATCCTTTGCTTTCCAAGCACGATAACCTTCTTGATCTCTTCTATGCTGAGCAGTGTTTCCTTCACCAGGGTCGGTCATGGTATGGTGAATAGCTTCTAATGCTTCTTGTTCCTCAAGAACATATTGAATCTTAGTTTGCCAGATATTGTAATTACCACAATCCAATTTCTCACCCTTATTGAGATCTGCTATGATATTCTTTGATGCCATGATATTTCAAAGCTACATAGAGACATTGCATAAATTAAAAACTAGCACTTACAAATTTATCTAAAACATATATTTCACTTTATACTCTTTAATGTACTAAGTTAATCATGATATAATATAAGAAATAGAATCAAAAGTTCACTATGTTCCCAATCATCTTCTATATTCAAATGTTATATCATCATAAACTTAATATTCACAGTACAAAGAGAAACGTTATAGATAACAAAGTTCTAGATTTCTCCAAATCTTAGAACTCCCACTCAACTAAGCATTTCTAAAAAAAATAAAATACTATCATCATCATTCATGAAAGGAAGTTATATCATACTAGTTATAACTTTGAATATTAAATGAAATGCTTTCATATTCATTAACAAAAGAAAACATTACACATGCTTCAACTACTTAGTGTTGATTAAAATACATAACAACAACATGAAACAAAATAAAATATCATTCATAAGTACAAATACAATTCGAACTAACTCAAATTTCACCATTAAACACTCTACACCATGGTTCGGGAACAACATCATATGATACTCGTTCCATAATATCAAGTGCTGCCTTTTGTAAGAATGATCCTCCATTAGATCTTCCAAGAGCAGTGCGCCCACTATTTCGAAGATTAGGAGCTATAGCCAAAATATTTGTCCTTCTTATAGCACTTGTAATATAATGACGATTATAAACATCCCTGAATTTCGATACCAGATCACATAGGATACCAGGAAATTATATTTATTTTTAAATATATTTCACCAAGTTTTAGCCCAATAATCTGGTATTGAATTTCTCAATGCAAGTGCTCTCTGAAAATCTTGAATAGCATAATCATCACTTTCAAGCACTTCGAACAAGTTGTCTAAAACCGATAAATGTTGTTCCATAGAGTGTGACGAATTCATCTTATAAGTCATGATGGGGCGAAATAATATGTCACCATATCTTCCCCTCAAAACTTTTAGTCCGAATAGTACGTGACATATCTAACAAAAAATTAACATTCATTAGCATGTGAAAATCTTGAATGTAAATATTTTGTCTACAATATTATGACATCAATCAATACATATAATGATGTCAATCAATTCAAATAAAAATGATTTATAATTTGCTAAAGTTATGCATGAGTTTAAAATGATCAAACCATTATGAAATAGTTCATAAAAAAAACAAAATCGCTCTATGCAGGAATTGAACCCTCAACCTGAGAGGTATGAAGGACTTCGCCCATTGACACTAGCCAACAAGTCAAAAGTCAAGTTCTAGAATATTTGCCAAGTTTAATATACATCTATTAATAATGGCCGTACTATAATATTACAATCCAATAACCCATTTATTGTTGGATTTGGGCTCAGAAAAGGGATCCAATAGTGGATTATTACGAACCCATTAAGTCCGTGTTCAATTCATCGCACTTCTTTCTTCCGAAACGAAAGAAGAAAACAGAGCAATTTTCAGATTAACAATTTTCTGTCATAAGGTTGACAATTTAAGTCAAAAATTCAACACAAATTATAATTTTAGAATTAAATCATACATACAATTTCAAGAGAAACTATTACACACAAATTTTTCATGTAAAAGAAAATTATTCACAATAATTTTCATCACAAAAAAAAAAAATTCAGAGTCAAGGATTTGGTTTAAAAATGGCTCTGATAACAATGATGGTTTAAAATTATATTTAAACAAGCCTTGATCGCAATACCTAAAACGTGATGAAGTAGGATCAAACCAAATTACTTGCTCTAACGGATCAAATGCAAAATTACAAGATGAAAATTGCACTAGCTTCCACAACCCAAATGTCAAATCCTCTAAAAAGAGAGTAATTTCTTTTTCATAGATAAAAAGAATAAGGAAAAAAACTCTCTTTTCTTCTCAATTGATAATTGCACGTAGTGGTGGTTTCTCAACCGATTAATAGAAACCACCTCTTAATGGGTCGGGTCGGATTTGCCCATCATGGGCGACCCGAAACCCGATTGGAAAACCAACACTAATCTATCAACTAATTTTCATTATTTTTATTTGAACTTTTATGTATGCTTGTATGTGGTATCGTGAACTTTATGTCTTTTATTGTTTACTGTTTGGATATGTTAGTAGGCACTAGGCACTATGTAGAGTGCAGACTTTATCTTATGTTTAATTTTCAACTATGTTAGTATGTGGATCTTGTGTGTTTTAAGTTTATGTATGGACTATCTTAATTTTTTACTTGCTTGATTGTATATATATCATGGTGTGTAATATAGTTTGCTATTATTTTTTTTAATTAATCTATTTTATTTTGTATCTATTTATTTTTACATTTTTAAAAATTATAACTGGTTATGCTAATAGTATAAATCTAAAAAAAAAAATTAATTTAATAGCCGAATTTTTTATCCCGAATTTTTAATTGGTGAACATATAATTTCCGTATAAATTGCGCATCCGAATAATTGACGAGTCCGTTTTTTTACCGAATTTTTCAACGAATTTTTCAATGAATTTTAAAATGATGATACGAATTTTATTCGTATTATATTCGTACCGAATTTTTGCCGAATCCGAATTAACTAACTATGGTCTCCAAGCACATATGACACACCCTTTTTGAAGATCTCTCTAATACTGATAACATTCTTCCACCATTGCGAGGGTAGCCTAAAAGATCTCTCCTCCCACAACAATCTTTCTGTGAATAGTACAACGTTCTAATGAGTTTATTCCACTAGAGCTCCTGTATCGTGAAAAACCGCCACCACTATTTGGTAAAGAGCGCGTCGTTCATGGCAGTTAGATTTAAGATTCACAATCCACCTTCTTCACTATTTCTACACATTCTTCCACACAACTAAGCTCCCCCTCGTTAATTTCGAACCGCCGAACCAGAAGAAGTCCCTTCTAAGAGCCTCAATACGCTAGCTTGATGATCTATTCCGACGCCTTGAAAATAGAAAAGAGGTAAAGGGGTAGATAAGTGAGAACAACATTAACCAACGTAAGCCTACCGCTTCTAGAGAGCAGCTTAGCCTGCCAACCATCGATCCTTCTTTGAATTCTATCAAGAACTTCTCTCCAATCCTCCTTTTTCAGTATCCTATCTGACGGCGGCAAACCAAGGTATTTCGTTAGGAAAACACCAACTTCACAATCCAAAATGTTTGCGAGCCTATCCGCCTTGGCCTCGTTCCTGCCGGTATAGAAAAGTTCTGATTTCTTCTTATTAACTTTGAGTCTGGAAGCCCATTAAAAAAAAACCACAAAAACTTGAGGTTCCTCAAAACTTTTTCCTAACTACACAAAAAAATAGGGCATCATCCGCATATTGGATGAGGGTAATCCTACTCTCCTCGGACGGGCCAATCCCAGAAAAAGCTTGTTTCAGACCGCCTCTTCTGTTATTCGTGCTAGACACTCAGCCACCATTAGGACCAGATAGGGGGAAAGAGGGTCTCCCTGTCTCACCCCTTTCTTACTCTTGATCTACTTAGTTGCTTTTTCGTTAACAAGCACCACTGCTTTGGCTTTTTCAACACATTGCCGTATCCAGCCACACTATCTATCTCCTAAACCCCACCATTATATTACTTTGCATAAGAAGGGCCACTTTAATCTACCATAAGCCTTTTCAAAGTTCACTTTCACTCCAACTCCCTCAAATTTAGTCCTGCTGCCCCATCCTATTAGTTCACATGTCGTTGCGAAAGCGTATAAGATATTCCTCTCTTTCAAAAAAGCAGGTTGGGAGTGGGAAATCAGATTGTGCAGAACTAGTGCCAGTCTATTTGCTAATACCTTTGAGATTTCTTCTGTAACCTGTTCAAGAGGCTTATCGGTCGAAAGTCGCTAGTCTTCAAGGATCCATCTTTTTTGGAAATAAGCCATAGGTAGGAGCAGTCAATAGGGTCCATAGAGCATCTTTCTTCATATAGCTCCTGAAAAATCTTTCAGATATCATCCTTCAATGTGTCCCAAAAAGTTTGGTAGAAGCTCAGTGGGAACTTGTCAAGTCTCGGTGTTTTGTCTCTTTTGAGCTGGAAGGTTGCTCCCCTGATCTCTTCCAAACTAAAAGGAGAATCAGGCTATCTTGATCTGTCTCGGATAAGCACTGAGTCCCCGAAACTGATTGGTCCAGTGTACGTATGGAGGAAAGTCCTTAAACTTTCGAAAGAAATACAACTTCTTATCCTTTTTCGAGCGATAATTTCTTCCATCATCTTTTATTATACATATCCCGTTAGAGCGCTTTCTCCCATTTGTGCACGCATGGAAGAATTTTGTGTTACCAACTCCCTCCTTCAACCACATTTTGTTTAGCTCCGGTTCTCTAAATGAGTTCCTTATCGTCCAACACTCTACTGAGTTTAATTCTCAGGTCCTTCCCTTTTTCGAATAGTTCCGGCACAAGCTCAAGATGCTCCTCCAGCTTATCTAACCCTGAATCTTTGCCATGAGCTTTTTCTTTTCTTCCTTGATGCTATAAAAGTGTGAAACATACCACTTTTTAATCATGCTGCGGTAGTGCCTTAGCTTTGCCGTGAAAGTTAAGAGCCTCGAGCTTCTTTCCTTTACCTCCTACCAAACAAGGACATTTGAAATAAAGTTCTCGCACTTTAGCCACACCTTCTCAAATCTAAAAATTCTACGCTTGCACTTCCACTTTCCACCCGTAGACAATAGAATGGGGCAGTGATCCGACGTTATTCTTGGTAAGGCCTCAACCTCTGTCATCGAAAAGGTCATATCGCACTCCGTCAATACGAGAAAACGATCGAGCCTCACTAAGGCTGGATACGTTGCATACACGACCAAGTGTACCGCAGGTTTTTCATAGGTAGGGCGATAAGTGCTAGATCGTAGATCAACTCATTGAACATATTGGATGCTCTATCACTCCAGCTCTTACCTATATGTTCTTTGTAGTGTACTGGAACCTCGCAAATTGCTAAGGTTATAGTGTAGGTTGATGTACAACACTTCTGGAGGATGCTAGAGTGATCTGGAGTTGTTTCGGTGAAAACGGAATGCGAAATCAGACTCAAAATGAAAATTTTGAGAGAATCAGTGTTGGAGCACTTTCAAACGCCCGAATGTACGGACAGGGCGCCCGAAAATGCTATAAGCTGTGTTTCGAACCTTCCTTTTCGGATGTACTATTGGTTCCGGATTCGAATAATTCGGGCCAGGTGCTCGAATCTGTGCTCGAAAGTTGGGTTTTTGCTTAGGCGGTGCGATTTTGTTTATATTCGGCAACCCACTCTGTCAGCAATTGTTCCGGGCGCCCGAATTAGAGGTTTAGGACTCCTGAATCCTAATTTTTGCCATATAAAGCCATCCGAACCACCTTAATTTGTTCTTATCCATCTTTTTGTTCTGTACCACTATCAAGAAAGAGAATAGAGGGAGAGAGAGAGATGAAGAGGGTGTTTGGGGAAATTGTGGAGGCTTTTGTGAAGCCGATTTAAGTGGGAATGACGCGGCGATAACCCCGAGAGCGAGCTTGGCAAAGCGGCGAAGTCAGCTTTTGTTTTTCTTCATCTTTTCCTCATTTTCTTGAAGTGGAGAGCTTTTAGGTGGACAAATAGATAGCATTTTTATGATTTGTATGATCATCGCATATGACTACAGTTTGCAGAGCCAGATTGAGCTTGGTAGTGATTTATGATATGCTATACTCGGTGGGGTCGCGTACCTCGAGTGCCACTCCGGAGGTTGGGCATAGGTTTGGCATGGGCCGTATTCAGAGACAGTACCTACGTATAGCGGGCCACATCTCCCGGACTTTGGGATGGTGGTGGTTGTACGTAGCAGACAGTACCTACGTATAGCGGGCCACATCTCCCGGACTTTGCGGTGGTGGTGGTTTTACGTAGTGGTGCAGGTTAGATCGGACTATGGAGTCGATCTCTGGGATTGGGTGACATCATACTTATGACTATTGTGATACATTAGATATTTTGTTGATACATTAGTTGCATGGGCATGATTCACAATTCCGGCAGACTGGTAGAGGCATTATAGTGGTAGACTTATTTCAGTCTATTTATTGTTTACCTTGTTGTTTCCTTCCAATTCAGTTCTCCTATTTTGCTTCTAGTTGACCTAGTGGTGCAGGTTGTCGTGGTTGGCGGCTGTTACCCACTGAGGACTATTATTGCATAGTTCTCATGCCCTTTTTTGTTGATTTTTTATTTCAGAGTCTTCAACACCAGACACTGAGCGAGGTAAGGAGATCGTGGACTAGTTAGCATCTCCTTCCCTTGGACCAGAGCTTGAGGACCCGGTTGCCGTGATAGTTTTACCACTGTACATATTGCTCAGTCTTTTGTATACAGAGACGTGTTATATTGTATATTTGTACATCTTGTGGTGATGTAGATTGTACGGTGGTGTTTATAGTAGTTCCTTTCTTTACTCTGATACATGTTCTCATTTTGTAGTTGTAGCCTCCTAGGATCACTGCTTTAGTTGCGGACTCCTAGGACTGTTGTTTTGTTTTTGTTGAGACAGGTTCCTGTTTGGGACCGCTTCGTGTGTGTAGGAAAGTCTTGCACATACGGCGGGGCTGTTGACGTTCCCGAAAAGAGTTTTCGCTATGATACGGGGCGTGACATTCTTCCTGAGATCTGGTAAAGTTGAAGTCGCTGTGTACTACCCAATTGCCCACGCATTCAATTGAGCGAGCTCCGAGCAAAAAAGGTCTCTCCCTTCCCATACAGGTGGGCCGTAGACGTTCGTAATGAAGAAGCACTCCTCACTAGTGTGGTGGCAAAGGCTAAGCGTGAGTGTTACGATATATTTAGTATTATCTTTATTGTTTCTATACTATATATTACTTACCATCTATAGCGTAGGATTATATAGCATGTAATCCTAGTTATATTATTACTATGGTTGTTATACTATATATTACTTACCATCTATAGCGTAGGATTATATAGCATGTAATCCTAGTTATATTATTACTATGGTTGTCATTGTTACCATAGAAATACCTTCTCATGTACTATATAATTGATGTTAATACAAACCATAGAATATACTCTTTTGCCCATCTATCATGGTATCAGAGCGGGAACCTAATATTGGGAATATCGATCCTTAGCCACCATCTACCACGAGTCTCACCTTCTTCCATAGTTTTTTTTTTCTTTGGATTTCTCTCTCCGTCACAACTGCTGCGACAGTGCCGCTGCTACAGTACCGGCGCTACAGTAATTTCGGCCTCTCTTCATTATTCTGGTGTCGTTCAGATGCGTACTTGCTCCCTGGTGTAGTTTGGTTCTTCTCTGGTGCAATCAAGGTCAACTTTGATTCATTCAGGTTTTCCCATCGGGTTCTAATCTGACTTACTTGTCTTTATTATGGATTTGTGACTACTTGGTATTTTTTTTCTACTCGTCGAATTTGCCTCGGTTACTCTCTCATGGTGATATTTTCTTTTTGTGGTAACATGTCTTCTTTCTCAAATTTACCAGTGGTTAATATCAAAACTCTCATACCACTTGAACTAACAGATTCCACATATCTTGTGTGGAAACAAATATTTCTTAATGTTTTGGAGAGTTTTGGTGTTACTCCACATGTGGACGAAACTGGTATTATACCGCCTCAGACTATTGACACTTCTGAAAAGAAAACAATTATGAACCCGGAATATCTAAATTGGAAAAAAGAAGACACCACTATACTCTCGTGGATTAATGCCACCCTTTCGCTTAGCATATTACAGATGGTTGTTTCTAGCTCTCCTAAAACTGCGTATGATGCTTGGAAAATTATCGAAACATATTTTCTTGATAAAACTGCTTCCACCGCTTTCTCTCTAAAGTTTGAATTACGAAGCATCAAGAAAGGTTCAATGAATATGACCGATTATATGCAAAAGATTAAATCTATTGGCGATACCCTGCAAGCGATTGGTGAAACTGAGTCAGACCATAACTTGGTCATGACTGTTCTTCTCGGGTTACCAGAAGAATATAGAGGTTTCGTCAGTGCCCTTAATACACACCGAAACAAGCCTACTTTTGATCAACTTCGTCCACTTCTGATGCAAGAAGAAACAGAAGTACAACGTCGTACTAGTTCAACAACATCACCTGCCATTCCCACTATCGACAGCGAAGCTCTCTATGCAAATCGTGGACGCGGAAATCGTGGAGGTCGTGGAGGCAGATATCGCGGTGGTCGAGGACATCGCGGTAGACACAACTCATATCATGGTCGTGGATCTCCTGGAATCTATCCACATTCTTCACCCAATAATCTTCCTCAACCTTATACTCTAAATCAACAATCTTATTTTTCGAAGTCTGGCACACAGTGTCAGATCTGTGGAAAGTACAACCATTCTGCTCTTCAATGCAGACAACGCTTCAATCACTCATTCGTGGCCGATGATGTCCCTCAAACTTTTGCTGTTATGAATCTCTATGAACCTGCTGAGAAAGTATGGTATCCAGACACTGGAGCTTCCAATCACATGACCGCAAATTCTGGTATTCTTTCCTCTTCCAAACCTTATACTGGGCATGAGAAAATTCTAGTTGGTAATGGAAATTTACTTGATATTACTCAGACAGGTGAAACTCAATTGAATACATCTTCTAAATCCTTTGCTCTTAAAAATGTTCTTGTTGTTCCTTCCATCAAGAGAAATTTACTTTCGATGCGTCAATTCTGTCGTGACAATAATTCCGTTCTTGAATTTGACTCTTCTGATTTTTCTGTGAAGGACAAGGTAATAAGGACGGAGCTTCTGCACTGCCCTAGCTCGGGAACATCACTCTATCCAATTCCTTCTAAAGTTGCAAGTGTAGGGAATAAGCAACAGATTGGTCTTGTTGCATCTAGATTTAGTAGCGATGTTTGGCATAGACGATTAGGTCATCCCAGTCTTCATGTTCTTTCGGCATTTATTAAAAATAATAACATTGTTTATGATGGTAATTCTGCTTTGACATTATCTGTTTGCAATGCTTGTAACATGGGAAAACATGTTAAACTCTCATTTTCTGATTCGGAATCTAAATCTGCTTTTCTCTTTCATATTGTGCATTCTGATGTGTGGCAATCACCTGTTCCATCTGTTTCTGGTTATAAATATTATGTTATATTTATTGATGATTTTTTTTTTTGAGAATAAGGTAGCATGCTACCGCTTCATTCAATGAAAAATGAACTTAGCAGGGAAGAGAGACAACTGGGTCTCGAAAAAACGTAAACAAAAAGAAACATCGAAAATAACAAAAGCAAAAGAAAAACAAAAACAAAAACAAAAAGGAAGATGAATCCATTATACACAGAACCTGGACCAGTACGACCGAAATAGCCTGATATCGCGGAGGGTTTGACCGAGAGGGCGGCTCTGACATTCGAAGATCCTTCTGTTCCTCTCCAGCCAGCAGAACCACCACGTGGCTGCGATAGTGGTGAGCGCTCTCTTGCCGAAGCCACCGCCCTTGTGGGCGTGCGCCTCCCACAATGCGTCGACTGTATTTAAGCTACGGATCTCCAGCTTGTTTGGTAGCATGGTCCCGAGCAGCGCTTGGGCGGTAGCGCAGGAGACAAACAGGTGATCCGCGGTTTCGTCGCACCCGAGACAAAGAACACAAGTCGATGGTCCGGTCCAACTTCTACGGATAAGAATATCACGAGTCAGCACCCTCCTTCTAAGAACCAGCCACGTGAAGATTTTAACCTTCAAGGGTGACTTAATCTTCCACAGGTGGACGAAACGGCGGTCAATTACTCCGCTATCTTGCAGAAAGCGATACAAGGACTTAACAGTGTAAGTCCCTGACGCAGTCCAACGCCAGTGGAATTCGTCCCTGGCGGTGTCCAGGCGTTGACTGGCTGAGATCGATTTGAGCAGTTCGATCGCCCCATTCGAACCCGGCGAACCGGGTGGAACGCCTTCCAAAATCTTGGCCCAGTTCCATCCGCTGGGCTCCAGGCAGTCTTTTACCCGGAGGTTCTTGTTGGTAACCTGGTGGAATAGGCCAGGGAATTGGGTCGAAAGACTAGAGTTTCCCAGCCAGATGTCCGACCAGAACCCCGTGTACTCACCGCTGCGCACCGACCGAGTTGTCCCACATTTGAAAAGCTCCCTCGTTCCCACAACGCTTTTCCACCAGAACGAGAACGGCTTGAACGCGGGACCTTCGTTAAGCGGTCCTCTGCGGCGATAGTAAAGGCCCTTCACCAAAGGCCCCCAGGTGGTCTGATCAGCGCCGAAGAATCGCCACCACCACTTCGTAAGAAGCGCTGTGTTCAAGCTTTCGAGGTCCAAGACCCCTAGCCCCCCGTCCTTTTTGGTTCTGCAAACGATTTTCCAATCCACGAGACAGCTCCCCCCGGTAACAGCGCTCTGTCCTTTCCAAAAGAATGCTCTACGCAGCGAGTCGACACGCTTAAGGAACCAGACCGGCGCCCTGAAGACGGAGAAGTAGTATATTTATTGATGATTATTCTCGGTTTTCTTGGCTTTACCTTTTGAAATTTAAACACGAAGTTTTTGACAAATTTCTCGAATTTAAAGCAATAGTGGAAAACAGATTTCATAGCTTAATCAAGATTTTCCAATCTGATAATGGTACGGAGTTTGTAAATGATAAGTTTTCCAACCTTTGTTCACAAAATGGAATTTTTCACCGTTTTTCTTGTCCTTATACTCCTCAACAAAACGGCCTCGCCGAAAGGAAGCATAGACATTTAACTAACGTTGTTAGAAGTTTACTATTTCAAGCTTGTATGCCTCATCGTTTTTGGGCTGATGCCATTCAAACTGCTATATTTCTTGTGAATCGAATTCCCTCTCTTACTGTTTTAAAAGGACAATCGCTATATGAAATTCTGCATGGTTGCTCTTCCCCTGACTTGCAACTTGTCAAAGTTTTTGGATGTTTGTGTTACCCTGATGTGCAGGATATTGCAGCTCACAAGCTCTCTTCTCGGTCACTTCCTTGCGTCTTCTTAGGACTCTCTGATAAACATAAAGGTTTTCGATGTCTTCATCCCAGCACTGGCAAGGTTTTTATTTCTCGACATGTTACCTTTGTAGAAACTGTTTTTCCGTTTTCTTGTCTTTCTAAATTCTCTTCTTCTCCTTCCTCTACTTTTTCCAACCTTGATATGTTTCAAAAATTTGTTTCAAATCCTCCTTTGCTGGGTGAGAATCCTTCTACCATTGATGCAATCTCTGGCTTCTCCTTCACACGCCCCTCTGCTGAGAGTGGTTCCGGTACACGTCCACCTGTTTCACCGTCTGAGAATTTATCAACGTTTCCTTCTACCTTGAATTCTGATGACTCACAGGTTAGGAATGGGAACGATGCCACTGCCGTTGGTCCATCAGAACTCCGTGTCTATACCAGACGACACATTACACGATCTGCTGCTACTACACCTACTATTGTTGAACCACCACCGTCCACCTCTGATCGCCCGCCCTCCCCTCAGCCTACTATAGTGCCGTCTGAGCCTTCTTCACCTCCTCGCATACATCCTATGCGCACTCGATCTATGACTAAGGGTTTAACTGAGTCTACCTCCTTACTGGCCTCTACGAATTCTGCTCTACCTACTGAGCCTAACTCATTTCATGAGGTCTTTCAGGATGCAGGTTGGCGCGCTGCCATGGCTGAGGAGTTTGATGCCCTCCTGACAAATGCTACTTGGGATCTTGTACCTCCTTCGCCTGTTAATCTTATTGGTTGTAAATGGGTATACAAAGTAAAGCAGAAGGCGGATGGGTCTCTTGAGCGTCTCAAAGCTCGGCTTGTGGCTCAAGGTTATAAACAACAACAAGGCATTGATTTTGATGAGACCTTTTCTCCCGTTGTCAAGTCGACCACTATTCGCATTGTTCTTTCGGTGGCCCTCTCCTCATGGTGGTTTCTTCGACAACTTGATGTGAAGAATGTTTTTCTTCATAGCACACTCTCTGAAGAAGTTTATATGAGACAACCGCCTTGTGGTGACCTGGATCTCTGCAGGGCTTCTCTAGTGTGACCAGCAGCTTCTGGAGGCCTTTGTGGCGTGTCGGTGGTGTTTGTGCACCAATTGGGCACTAGTGATGGACTCAGTGTGTTAAATGGATCACGAGAGTAGTCAGAGGACCCCGTCGGATGTTTAGAAGTGGTTTCGTGAGAAACGGATATTAAAATTGGACTCAGCGTGAAATTTGGGTTAAGAACACTTCTCTGGATGCCTTCGGCAAATTTTAGAAGTGGAATTGGGCAAAACGGACTTCGGATTTGGATTCAGCGCGCGAAAACGATGAAAATGGACTATTCACTTGTATTTTTCGGAGCCCGGATGCTGTGCACGGATTTCGAGGCACCTTGTACTGTTCCGGCGGCCGGCGGGCAGCGGCGGCGGCGGCGGGCAGCGGCGGAGCGCAGCGGCTGCGGCGCGCGGGCAGGCGCGCGGTGCACGGAAGCGGCGTGCCACGTGTCGGATTCTTATTGGTTCGCCTTGGGACACGTGGCCGCGTTGGATTGGTTGGCGCAGCAGGCGCGGTTCACGGGAAAGCACGGGTGTACGGTGGACCGGAGGGTGACACGTGGCGGCGTGTGGTTGGTGCGGTGTTGTGCGCTCGGTCCACGGTGCAGGCGGGGCGGCCTCGGGGCGCGTGCCTGGCAGGGGGCGCAGGCGGCGGCGCAGAGCGCGTTGACCGCGTTTCCCGCGCGTTGTGCACGCCACGCGTCGGCGTCCGCGGCAGCCACGTGTCGATCCGTGGGTGGTGGTCTTAGCTGTCCGCTGTTATGGCGCTGACGTGGCACACCCAGGACGTTTCGGGCTCTGGTTGGACGGGTCCATGCACCCGGTCTTCGGCGCCCGAAAGTTTCGGGCGCCCGAAACCAGGGACACCATGGGTATTATTTCAATTGTTTTTCCAGCCTATAAATAGGCCCCTGTTCAGCACTGAAGAACTTTTTCTCTGCGCGGATTTTTGCAGTGTAACCTTCAGGAGAATTCTTCTTCTCCCAGAGCTGGTTCCATCTGCAGATTCCTGGATTTTTCTGCGGCACGCATCCCGAGGTTTCCATTTTTACGGCGCGGCGCGACGCTCGTTCATTTGTGGTCTCCTTCGTCGCGGTTTGGGTGCGAGGACTCCCCCGGCTTACTCCGACCACCGTTTTCGTCGATTCTTGCGTCGTTGGCTTCACGACAGGTAGGGCTACGATCTTCGTGATTTGAGTTTCCCCTCGTTTCGAATTTATCTTGGAGTTTCCCGAGCTTTCTTTTGACCCTTTTTCTAGGGCGGAGTTTTGGACAGCACATCGGTGTTTCGGTGATATCTTCGCGCACAGGCGTCGGATCGAGGCGTGCCAATAGGCGTTTTTCATCTACACAACGCAAGGAACACCCTCGAATTTTCTGGGATTTTTCTGAATATTTCCCGAAGGTGAAAAATCCCTGTTTACAGAACTTTGTGCTACAGATTTTGAGACTGGTTTATTTCGGGGTGGTTCCCTTGTGGAATTTGTATCTCAGTGTAGGAAACTCGGATTTGAACGTGCAGGTACTCGTTTCGACCGGTTCGTCGCGAGGATCGTGGCAGTATTTTTCTTGGATTTTTCTGGGATCAACTCGCAGGTGAAAATTGCCCGAAATTGGACTGTTGGTATTTGGACAGCATGTGTTTGAGTGTGATGTTGTATTGGTTGTATGATTAATTATATTCTTTGGGGTTGTTGTGATCAGTGTTGTGGCGAATCTTTGTGTTGAGCGTGGATTTCACCTTTGGACAAGGATTTAGCTTTCGAGGTGGGTGTTGTTGTAAACCTCCTACTTTTGATTTCCCACTAGGCATATTAGAGTGTTGCTTGATCATGTTGCTAGTTAGAATTGTGAAATGGACCTAGCATGCTTGTATGAGATCATGGATTCAGTGTTACTACTTGCATTGTTAGAGAACTGAATGTTAGTAAGTTGTGTTTCCTTGCTTTAGATGTGTAGTTTAAACACTTGGAAATCATGCTAAATCCATATCATGTTGTATGTATAATGGAAGGTTTGGGCATGTGGTTAGAGTTCATATTTTGGAAAGATTACTTGTTAGTGAGTTCCTATCTTTGCAACAACATATTGAAAGTGATTGTATCTTGAAAAGCAAGGTGTTAGGGAAATTCATTATTCTTGTGAAAGCATGTGGTTAGGGCTTGCATCTTGAAAAGCTTATTGTTAGTAGATCATGTATCAAGATTGTATCATGTATCATGTATTATGCATCATGTACATTGGAGGTTCTATGCACTTAGTTTTGTAAAAGTTAGAATACTTGTAATTGCTTTATCAAGTAAAGGACCTTGCATGCTTGTATGGACATTTAGATAGGCCACCTTTTTCTGCTACACTATCATGCTGGAACTTGACTTAGGAGAAACCTTGTTTGCTTCTGTTCTCCTTATTCTTTAGTCAGGTGGTTATTGTTGCTCGGGTTTGAGCAGGGGTTTGGGATAGTGTAGCCGGGGCCTGGATTGTGGATTGTGGGTTTTGCAGCAACCGCGGATATTGGGCGGTTGACCGGATGTCGGTTATAGGACATCGGTGGTAGGACATGATTATGGACTAGAGGGCTTTGTGGCAACCGCGGATTTTGGGCGGTTGACCGGAGGTTGGTTATTGTGCTGGATTATAGATGGCAGGGTATTGCGGCAACCGCGGATATTGGGCGGTTGACCGGACATTTATTTATGCACCAGATTGGTTATCAGATTCTCTAGTGGGCGGAGTTTTCCACTTATTTAGTGTGCGACCGTGCCGGTCAGGAGCCGGTCTATTACTTATTTAGTGTGCGACCGTGCCGGTCAGGAGCCGGTCCGTTACTTATTTAGTGTGCGACCGTGCCGGTCAGGAGCCGGTCTGTTACTTATTTTGGGTGCGACCGTACCGGTCAGTAGTCGGTCTGTCACCTATTTTGCGATGCGACCGTACCGGTCAGTAGTCTGTCAGTATTTCCCACAGATGAGTTCTTGAGTTCGACAGCAGAGCAGGCAGTACCGGGTTTTATACCGGTTCATTTGATTGGGTTTATTCGGTCAGATACCTTTATAGTTGCACTCGTGCTTGGGGGCTGAGTGGAGTCTAGTAGCTGTGTTTAGACCAGTGCTAGTGTAGTTGGGAGCCGTCAGGTTTGACGGTGGTCCCGTGTCGTCGTGAGTACTTTGACCATTGGGTGAGAGGTTGAGCATTTAGATGGAGGCAGGGTAGCTGTAGAGTATCTCCAGCCTTTCTAGTTTAGTTTTTACTGCTTAGTTATTTATTGCCTCTAGTGGTCTTAGTGGGCTAATCGCCGGGCCTGGCGATGGTACCCACTGAGAACTCCCTTTTTGGTGTAGTTCTCACACCCGCTAGGGGTTTTCCCCCTCTTTTCCCCTTTCTCTCCTTTGTTTTGCAGAGTCTTAGCGGATGCTGCTGATTCTGCGGTTGTTGATCGAGGCGAGGGAGTCGCGAGCTAGATCCCTACCCATCGTTGGAGAGTAGCGGTACCCTTCAGAGGAGATCTTCAGTAGATTAGGTATTTTATTTCCTCTTTTGAGAGACTGATGTAGTGAGGATATGATATGTATTGAGAGCCTGTACACTGATGTATTTATTGGAGATACCTCCCTGTTGAGCTATGAGTTTTGTATCTGAGGATATTGTACAATTATCATTTTGGGAGGTGGACATTGTTGTATTATTTTCCAGTTGTACAGTGGTTGATTTTATTTTTACAGCAGTTTTATCTTATAGCTCTGATATCTGTTTAGCTGTAGCACCTTTCTTGCAGGTAGGACGCTTCGCCTATGCGGGGTTTGGCATAGGTGGCGGATCTGTTGGCGAGCCCGGGTCGCAGTTTCGACCCCGGGGCGTGACACGCCTGGTTTTGTGCATCCCTCTTTTCCGCATCATATTTGTCGTCTACGCAAAGCCATCTATGGTCTTAAGCAAGCACCTCGGGCTTGGTTTCAACGGTTTAAGTCCTTTCTATCTGAAATTGGTTTTGTTGGGAGCACTGTTGATCCTTCAATGTTCATCTGTCACTCCTCTTCTGGCACTCTTATTCTTCTATTATATGTTGATGATATTATTGTCACTGGCAGTTCCTCCTCTCTTCTAAGGGCTCTTATTACCACCTTACAGCAGGAATTTGCAATGAAGGATCTCGGGCCGCTACATTATTTTTTGGGCATTGAGGTAAATAGGTCATCTTCTGGTTTTCATCTGACTCAGCACAAATATGCGCATCAGCTGCTTCAGCGCCATGGTTTTCTTAATAGTAAGCCCGTCTCTAGTCCTCTCTCTCCAACCTCTCGTCTATCTTCTCATGAAGGGCAACTTCTTGAGGATCCCTATAACTATCGTCAGCTTGTTGGTGCTCTCCAGTATCTTACTTTCACCCGACCGGATATATCATATGCTGTCAACTCTGTTGCCCAGTATCTACATGCTCCTCGTGAACCACACATGCAAGCGGTTAAGCGCATTCTACGATATATTCGGGGCACGCTGACTTATGGACTGCCTATATCTCGCTGTGTCAATCCCTCTCTTGCCGCATTTGCAGATGCTGATTGGGCCGGTTGTCCAGATACACGCCGGTCTACTTCTGGATATTGTATATTTTTAGGGCCCAATCTTATCTCCTGGTCCGCCAAAAAGCAGCCCACCATTTCTCGCTCTAGTTCTGAAGCAGAATACCGTGCTGTCGCCTACGCGCTTGCGAAGACGATATGGATCCGTTGTCTACTTCGTGATCTTCATGTGATCCTCTGGCGACCTATTAGCATCTACTGTGATAATCTAAGCACTACTTATCTAGCGGCAAATCCTGTTCTTCATGCTCGCACAAAGCATATTGAACTTGATCATCAATTCTTGCGCGAAAAAGTTCAGACTGGTGATTTAGAGTTGGTTCATATCTCTTCTGATAAACAACTTGCTGATATTTTCACCAAGCCCTTGTCACCCTCTCGGTTTTCGATATTACGGCTCAATCTTCGCATCCGTCCACCTGATGCTTAGCTTGCGGGGGATGTTACGATATATTTAGTATTATCTTTATTGTTTCTATACTATATATTACTTACCATCTATAGCGTAGGATTATATAGCATGTAATCCTAGTTATATTATTACTATGGTTGTTATACTATATATTACTTACCATCTATAGCGTAGGATTATATAACATGTAATCCTAGTTATATTATTACTATGGTTGTCATTGTTACCATAAAAATACCTTCTCATGTACTATATAATTGATGTTAATACAAACCATAGAATATGCTCTTTTGCCCATCTATTAGTGAGCGAAAAAATTGTACAATAACATCTCTACACTCGAAGACCTTAGAGAACTCCAACACGTGATCAAGCCCTCGGAAGCTCTATTAGCCTCTATAAAATGTCATTTATCCAGATAGGACCCCCCCAAAACTCCTTAAAAAAGACCAGGAAACACTTAGGACCTTTGTTTCTTGAAGACAAACCACTACGTTACGTAGATTAGAAATGACAAAAAGAACATCGTTGCGCTTTGAGGGGTTGTTGAGCCCTCTAACATTCCAACTACAAACCCTCAACATTATAAAACAAAACACACCCTACCCTAAAAAGTCCCCTAAAGGAACACATCACCGCAAACAACAAAGCCACAAAAAGTCCCATCGAGGACCCCGCACACAAACAAAGCCAACCTAATACTTGTTACAAACAAATTCCTTGAAGGAATTCGCCTCGGCATCATTAAGACGCACCCTGCACATCCTGCTTCTATCCTGAATCTTCTTTTTGTTGTACCTAGCATGAGTCTTCTCAGTGGCTATCCTAATACTATCCCTCAAGAGAGCTTTCCTAGCAATGGCTCTGTTTAAAACTAGGATCGAGTCCCCCAGTCGAGAGTCGTTGACTAACACGTGTGATAGGCGTGCTCTTCACTATCTCCGTGGCATCCGAACCGGTGTCTAGAGTCACCCCCCTCCTTCCTTCCCTCCCCCCTCTCAAACTCTGACCGACCCTCTGTGTTGAATAAGGATCAGGTTGTTCACCTCCACTCCCAGAGCCATGTGGACTCAGGCTAAGTCGACCCCTTTTTGCTAGGCACAGGATTTGTTCCAACCATCAAGGAGAAAAGCCACAACCTTCGGCTCAAGGGAGCCCATTAAGACGTCTATCCATTACTCTAACTCCCCTAGCACCCCTAATCCAACATTGGGCTAGGGCCCCAAATGTAGGCCCACCAGAAGCTTCTCACCTTAGCCTGCACCCCTAGGTAATTAAAGTCCACCCAAGTCTTCTTCAAGCACCTATTTCTGAGGACTCCTAGCCATATTTACTACCCCTCCAAACCCATATTCAAGAAACCTACCCCTGCACAAAGCTTCGAGCCTCGTGCCTTTTTTGTCACAAAGAATGTCCCCATAATTCAAAACTCTATCTTGCTCTAATCCCACCATTGCACCACAGAGGAAAAAGGTGCTTGAGCTATAACTAGATCTCCTTATAAATCCCAAATTGGTGCAAGCTAGAGAAATCCACCTCCTCCCTGCACTTTCTCGCCCCAGATACTACGCTGCACCAATCCCTCAGTCACCAAGCCCCAGATACTTCATGTCGTTGCGAGCAGTTGCGCCCCTGCCTTGGTCATCTCCGTCGCTGCTACAACTCAGAACGGGTAGAGGGCAAGGTTTTAATTATCCATCGGCACGGGCCGTATCTACCGTGCCGTACCGTGCCAACAAGATACCGGCACGATACAGCTCCCGTGCCGATGACACAGTACAAAACCCTTTTTTCTTAAAATTATTAAGTAATTTTCTTAATAAAGTTCAAAATATTTGATAAAGATACATAATAAGCAATTGAAAAATTTTGTTGCTAAAGAAATTAAATATTTCATGCCATTATGTGTCGGCACGCATGTATTTTTTGTAACCGGCACTCATCGGCACGGCTCGGCACGCACCGTGCCGTACCGTGCCGGCAAGTTTTCCGCACGACCCCGTGCCACGGCACTTAAATCCTTGGTAGAGGGAAACCGGCTGATTGAGCGACAAGTCTTTTCCTCAACCCCGGATGCCAAAGCGACAACTCAGAGCAAGCTTCCATACCCCGGATGCCTGAGGGCCAAGTCTCTTCCTCGACCTTCATGTCGTTGCGAGCTATTGCACCTCTACCTAGGTTGATGTCGTCGCTACCACGGCTCTGATCGAGCGGCTTGAATCTGGTACACCGAAAGTTCGAAGCCCGGATGACTGAGAGGTGGAACCCATCCTCACTCATCATGCCGCTGTGAGCCGTACCACCTTTGCCTCGGATGCTGCCGTCGAAGCCACACCTCAAATCAAGCGGCGGGACATCGGTAGACCGAGGGTTCAAAGCCCGAGTAACCGAGTGGCTGGAATCCCTAGGACCGATGCCGCGCGATCTACCCTCCCCTACCTGGTTGATCGACATTTCAAATCGGTGGTTTTGGTCCGCAACCTCGACTTTCCACCCCCCTTCCTCAACTCCTTCGTCGTTGACGGAGCCCCTTTCTTCGTCCCTCTGCCCTTGCCTCTGTCGGTTGCAATTATTGTTGCTGGGTCCATTTGGTGGAGGCAATATGGGATCATCGCCTCCCCCGGCCTGAACCCTCTACTAATTCTCCAGGTGGATCTATATTGCCATGATCTCGTCGCTCAGTACAATGGACAGGTTCTGAGGAACCTCCTTGATATCGTCAATAGAAATCCGACAGTAGTACACCTTTAAATCTGCCATTTTCTTGCTAACGTCATCTACTCTTATAAATCTTCCAAACCCACTGATCATTGAAGCTACCCTGGCAGCCGTCTAATATTCAAATGGCAAGTTGCATAACTAGATCCATCCCGTGTGAAGAATCCTATGCGGTCGGGCATTCTAGTACGGTCCCTAGGCAAAGCACCTAAGCCAGATGTCTTCAAGGGTAATTATTTGCTTTCTAATCAGCATCTCAGCCGAGACCCATCTCGAGAGGAGTATTGCAAAGTCACGCTCCTTGTACCGCGCCACAAAGAAGTCATGTGCATATCCCCCAAACTATCTAGCCAACATGTTTGCAATTATTTGTTGCGGAGCGAGACTCAAGTCTACAGACTGCACAACATCCGCAAGCAAAGCGTTACGCTGCAGCTCCGTCCTCCTAAGGTACTCCTCTCTATAAGGCATAAAAGCCTTTATACTTGGGATCCTTTCACGCCATTGATGAGCTCTATTCATGATCCTACCTCCTTTCTAGTCGTTTTTCTTGCACTGGCACGCCCGATGCTAGGTCCTCAAGCAAACGAAACACCTGCCCGAGTCTCTACACTCAGCCACTTGGTGGTCTGATGCAAGGCACCTGAAGAACTTCCCTACCCTCGACTGCTGCCTAGGCCTCCTTCCTAACCAGGAAGGAGCACTCTTCTTAGCAGCAAGTGTGGGTACCAGGTTCAGAGTCCTCTTCTGCCTAAGCACTGCCTCTTTAAAGGACCTATTCCCAGGGTAATTGGAGTAACTACGACCAAACTTAGCATGTAAGGTCCCCACCTACCTAGACTTAATTATGAAGGCCTTTGACTTTCCTCATTCAAGTTCGGCAATAAATCCACCCCTATCGTTCTTCTTTGAATCAGAACTAGAGTAAAAAGCCCAATCTTCTTGAAAGATTTTCACCTTATTTAATTTTCCTCCAGCTTCATCTACCCACGCGACTCTCTTTAACACGTTATTCTACTTCCTATCATTCCTATAGCTTCCCCAACAGATTCAAGGTTCATAGAGCCCGAATGATGGGTTGACAGAGGAGGTAAATTATTGTTATAACAAAGTTTGCATCAAACTATATGATGTCCATACCTGGCAGGCCTGAAAGATTCTTAGCAATAGCTTCCCTTCTAGCTTGACTGGATGTTCTATCGACTCCAATAGCCAATGCCATCATGGTCATAGCTATTATTTGACTAGTGTATGCCTGAGATGTCATAATGAAAATTATATCGTAAAGCCAGAGCACGAAGCAATCCAATAAAAAACAAATAGAGTTATTTAAATATATGCCCCTGAAAAGTCATCTATAATCTAAATTTTTCATAGACACTCTTGAAAAACTATATTTTTATTACCTTTCTAGGAGCAAAAGTGTCGTCGATGGGAAAGAACTCTGTATAATACAAAATCATGTCCCCTATGGTTTAATATAAATTAGTTTGACTACCCTACGTAAGCAAGGGTATTCCTTTAAGAAATGACACTATCGAAGGTATGTATGAAAATCAGGATTTAACAAGGGCCAATGTATTATTAAATCGACCCATAGAATAAATTACATAACAAATATTACCTTGGTACTAGCAACACCAATCTCACAACCGGCATTTATATGAACACCACAATGTGTTTTTCTGGCCAATGTACTACCGACAGTATTTGTGATTCCAACACACAATGCCCCACATTGTAAGGCATATTCGAGGGCAAGTAGAGTATCTGCAGTCTCCCCAGATTGACTGACGAAAATTGTTGTTGCGTCTCTGTATATTGGACCTTGTCTGTCCAGCAAGTCACTTGCAATCTCCATTGTGACAGGAATACCTTGTTTTCAAAGAAGGAAATAGAAATTATAAGAGAAAACTTATTATTCTGCTGGAACATTAATATGCATACCCTGAAAATTTGTCTATATATAGTTGTTATGACAAAAGTATGATTTTTTTTTTAATAATAGTTTCTCGCATTGATTCTTGTAAAACATGATTCCTCGTTAAAATGTATTTTCTGATAAAACTAACTTCTCCTCATGAATAGGATGATTTCCCACACCAAGGTAAGGGTATTTATAAGAAACAACACATTTAAGGGGTATATATATGAAAATTCAGATATTTAGAAGTGTATACATAAAAAGATGATTTTGCAGGGAGATACATATATAAATACTCATTACAGGTGTACAACTGTACATACTTATATGAAAGCCCTTGAGCTAAATTACACAAAAAAATTAGAAGTGAATGTAATCTACCTGATAACTCTTCGATTAATGGTCTGGCAGCTAAGGCCGCATTATAACTTGTACCACATCCAATGAAGATGATCCTTCTGCTATGCCTTATTGTTTTGAGATGAGCCTTAAGTCCACCTAAAACGACACCATTATTTTTAAGTCTTCCCCTCATTGTCGTAGTTAGAGAATGCGGTTGCTCGTGGATTTCTTTTTGCATGAAGTGATCGTAATTTCCCTTCTTTATTTGCTCAACCTCCATCTCAAGAACAGATAATGCCCGCTGCACTGATGCGGGCTTCTCTTTGCTGTAGTCAAACTTGAGGATTTGTACATTACCATCCTGGTGTGGCCGGAAAATTGAATTATTGGTGGCTATTTAAAGCGTGTAAGCACTGCTTTTGCCTAACATGCATGCATGCAAGGAGCAAACCCTCATGAATTCTCTATAAATGGAAGAACCTTGATGAATGGAAAAGTGAAAACATAGTGAAACACAATCTCAAAGTCCCCTAAACTTACTGCATTTTTTGGCTAAGATGATCATGCAAAAGTCGAGGAAGAAAATAGATCATGCATTCATGCTGCTTAAAAAAAAAGAAGAAAAAAATCATTCTCTGTAGGGAAACTAGGATAGTACAAAGACAACAAAAACATGAAACAAAAGGTAGAAAGGAGCATCGCTGATTATGCCAAAAGAGTATTGAAAAAGCAAATATTACCATAATGTGAACCACTTCATTGTCTTCAATGGCCAAATAATTTTTAGTATGCTCCACAATAGCGCATACATCACTAGAAAAAAAAAGCTCTTTCGACTTGCCAATAGTTACATTCTCTTCAGTACTTGGTTCCTGAAAATGAGAAAAGATTTCAAAAAAAAAACAATCACAACCATTTACTGTTGTTAAACCTGATAAAAAGTTGGAAGCGCTATCAGTAAGTTGGAACTGCAATGTAAAAAATTTGAGAATTCAAGCAATAGCATGTTGTACTATTATAAAAGAAAAAAGAATCCATCCAGAAGCAGTAAGCTTCCAGTTTTAGATATTCCGAATTTTGGAAGGCATCTAAGAACCAACAGTTGAGTTCTTAAGAAATTCAAAAATTCTCCACACATATTTTGAAACAAAAACTGATATTAGCTTTTAGTATAATTGCATAAGGGAAGAAGGGCTTAAAATAATAACATAATTCTTAAGTATTTAACATTAAGCATCTTTAAATGAAATTACTAGTTCAATATTTGAAAAACCTTGAGGGCCTTGGTGGGTGAGGCCTTTCCAGTTTAGCTTTAAATACAAAAACCAAGTCTAAGTAAAGAAGTGCATAACAAAGCATCGAATCAAGCAAAGCACCAAGGAAATTGAGAATAAGGTTAATATATAGGCCTTTCAACGGCAACAGCATTGTAATCAACAATTTAACTAATTAAATTATGAATATTTTAACAATGTCAAGAAACATATTATTATATCTTCCAGCATTACTTATTGGTTAAATACTTTCAACTATCCCATTGATCATGTCTAATGATGTTGTATCAACAGAAAGGATTACCATTTCATTTACCTTAACTAGAAGAAACTAGCAGCATAATCTCCTTATTATCATTTAACATGCCTTTATATGGTGGCGATTGTAGAAGTCCAAGGGTTTAACTTAAAAGTCTCTCCTTGCTAATATAGAGTGAATCCTTCTTCAATATATCCGGATCACTTTTTATCAAATTAATTTCTTTAGTTTACACCATTGATATATGCCCTGAATATTTTACTAAGTGATCAAATGAAAAAAAATCATGGTGTCATTGTCCACCAAAGGAACAAAAAATGGGTAAGCTTTAGCAATGAATGGCAAGCTTCAATAAGTTAATTTAATCTTTTTGCCCAAGAAGGCATGGATGTATTGATTTTCTCTCATCTCTATTTTTAATGAGTTCACAAGATTTCGGGTGTAAAATTGACCATCGTACATGTTAAGAGACAGCGAGATCTTAAAGTCTACATAGGCTAGCTTTTGAATTCCTCAATCAGACACGTAAATTACAATCTAAGCAATTATTGTGATAAACATATATATTTGACAGATTTGTAACATGTCATGATCATAATTGGTTCTTAAGTGGCAGCCCATGTGTTTAACATGCATGTCAATGTTCTTCTTTTCGCAAGTGATATATGTCAATGTGCCAATTTTGAGCATTCTTGTTAGTGCTCTAATGATCGTTACTTACATTTTATTGTATAACTCTATCTTGATCTCAAATCATAAAATATTTTGTTGTCAACAAAAGCTATAAGAGCTGAGATAATTGCCATAAGGAGAAAAAAAATGACTATGTAGAAAAAAGATATAGTATAGATCGTTGGCGCTAGCCACTATTCCAAAAGCTTGAGCTGAAAGAAAGGGGCACTTAAGTCACTTAAAATGTATAAATGCAAAGCTGACAGGTCTTGGTTCCAACTTGGCCCAACCAGGATGCTGGACACCACACCAACAATCACTAGCTTAAAGTTGTCTCTCATTTTTCCTTCAATAAACATCTACCATAATTGCTTTATTTTTATCATTTTTCACTGTCTTTATGCTTAATCATTATATGAATCTACTTTATAGGTCATTATAATTATCGACATTTATTAGCTGTAGCAATAGCAACCCAACAAACTTGTCTAAAAGATATTTCTGTGTTTCTTTTCAAAATTTCTTTACTTATTTGTTACAATATAGAGGTGTAATTTTGACTCAAATTCAAGAATGACCATGCAGACCATGCTAGACATGAACTACCAAATATCAAGTTAGCAGCTAGCTTGCATAGAAAAGAGTTGCGTTGCCTTATGCTTGATGATGAGTTGTGTAGACCAGTGCCACCCAGTTGCCACTCGCCACTCAAGTGCCATTTGGTGCCTCCAAGGCATAAAGCCTTTATGCCATCGCCTTCACAAGTGTCTTGAGCAAAGATAGAAATGCCCGAACATTTCTATGAAAACGTTTATTATTGTTGAATAAAATATAAAAATATTATTCTCTAGTAGCTTCAGCTTTTGGAGAACAACGGTTATTTCACATTTTAATGTGGTATCTGTTGTGACTTGGGATCGTCCTGTATGTGCTATCAACAAAAAATACACGAACAAAGAAAAAACAAAGCATAATAGAAAAGAAATACACAAAAAGAGAAAACAATTTACGTGGTTCGGCAAATTGTCTACGTCCACGGGGAGAGTGAGAGAGATGTATCCTTTATATGAAGAAACCAGAATACAAGCCCACACATTTATATTTCTCTCAATCTAAATATAAGAGCCTTATGGTTATTGCCACCCTTCCCTTGTTACAAAAAAAAATTCTTATCTTAATCTCAAAATGGATTTTTCTAAACAAAAGAGAGAAACTTAACAAGCTACTAATTAATTTCCTGAACTTCACCTCATACTCAATTAGTTTTCTTTCATGCTTGATGCTTGCTCTGTGGAATTGGCAACTTATTCATAGGCATACATGCATATGCACAATTGAAGTTGGCAACTTCAATTGTCTAACTTCATTAATTAGCCTATGTATAGGCATTGACAATTATGGCATGCATGTGTTATGCATATGCATGAAACACACTTATATGCATGCACCGGCCACTTTAATGTTAGAAAAATAAACGCACTAAATTTGTTTGTGATTAAATTATGTAACTAGTTTATGTTTAAATTTGAATAACAAAAGTTACCTTTAATCGCTATGAAATTCCAGAAATTGTAGATAAAAATAAACCGAAATAAAATTGATCCGGAAGCGTGCGAGGCACTGCCCTAAGGCGTATTTCCGTCCTTCGTGCGGATTAATCGGAGATACCACCCTAAGGTACGACCGGAACTCCCCTTCCTACGAGCACGACCGCGGAAGAGGTTGACGAAGTTTCTTTCAACACCCGATAAACAAAATTAACCAAATAAAATTTAAAATAAAACTTAAAATAATTCTCTTTCTTTCTTTCTTTTTCTTTCTCTCTTTTTCTTTCTTTCTATCTGACACCTTTTTTCTTTTCCTCAGACTAACAGTAGCCCACACCCTATATCTATATATATAGGGGCATGGAAAAGAATATTAACGTTGGGTTCCAACCCCAACGTTAATTCACCTAAGCAGTAACGTACCCAACGCTAAAGAATATTAACGTTGGGTTCCAACCCCAACGTTAATATACATTAAATAAGAATCAATTAGAAAATTAATTAAAAGAGTGTAAATTAATTAGTAAATAAGAATTAATAATAAAATAATAAAAATGATTATTGAGGGTTTTAGAAATTTTGAATATTATTCTAACAATCCCCCTCAAAATTCAAAATTTCAAAATAAGAATTAAACTCAATAATTAAAATAAAATAAAATAAGATTATCGGGTGTTTATACTATGTAATAGGTAAGGTGTCTTTAAGAGACTTAACCTCACTTAGTGTAAGCAATTTTCATCAGAAGGAATCGGAGTGAACCAGGTCTTGAACTACGTTCCTTTGACCCTGACTTCAACTGCCACACACACAGTATAGAATTCTCCGTCGCGAGTCTGTGCGTTAAAGGCCATGCACAGTACCTTGATTTTTCATAAGAATTTCTATGGACAACCCACATCTCATAGTCGCGGCCTTATATGAATATTCTTATATAGGTGGTCTCCTCCAGGATGTGTGTAGAGTCACATTGTGCGAAAATTATCGCCTCGGATTCCATTAAGAGCTGTAACCTCAACCTCAACCACTACACAGAGCACTACTCATCATAGGGATGGAATTGAAACTAAAGTTCCTCTGAATAAACGGTAGAAAGTGCTTTTTGGCCAACCTGACAGCTTGTTTTTACCACAATGAACCTTCTTCAAAGGATCTCCTATCACAAAGGTTGGGTTCCCACTGCAGGAAGGCCCTTTATGGGTAAAGTTCCATCCCCCTCGATGACACTAGGACCTTAGTCCTATTCAGGTCTTTCGTCAAGCAATCTGCAAGATTCTGTTCAGATCTGATAAAACTCAAAGAAACAATATCATAAGAAGTTAGCCATCTAATAGATTTTTGTTTCAATTTAATATGTCGACTAGTATTCGAATTTATTAATTTCTTTTTATAAAAATTAATTGCAGTTCGAAAATAGTACCGAATAGATATAAAATTAAACTAAATTAAATATATGAAAGTATGCTTTGTGCTGACTGGTTAAAATTTTTTTATGTACAAAATTTGACTGCGGATTCAAATTCAGCTGCCAATAAATTTTATTTTTATTATATATATATATATATATATATTTAAATTTACTATCGGATAATAATAATTATAACAGTATTTTTTTTTTACTGTAGCAAACAGTAATATATTTTTGTAAAAAAAAATACTGTAGCAAAATAATTAAAACAGTAATTTTATTTATTTATTTATTTATTTATTTATTTTTATTACGGTAGCAATTATATTAATTAAAACAGTAAATCATTTTTTTAAAAAAAATAAGATTACAGTAGCAAAATAAATATACTGTAGCAATAAAAAAAACAGTATTTATTTATTTTATAAAATTTCCATTTATTTTACTGTAGCAAAACAGTATATATATATATATATATACATATTTCCTTAAATATTTTTTAAAGTCAAGAAAAAGAGCAAATAAATTACAATAATCTATATGCAATTAAAATTTTAAAATGCTAATTCCAATATGTTTAAATTTGAATGTTAAACATACTAATAAGTTGACAACAAAATTATATGTAATATGTAATATTTTTTCGGATTAGCACGAGTTAGATTTAATCAGAAACAAATCGGACTTACGCCTTAGACTGTTAGAAAAATAATCGCACTAAATCTATTTGTGATTAAATTATGTAACTAGTTTATGTTTAAATTTGAATAACAAAACTTACCTTTAATCGCTATGAAATTCTAGAAATTGTAGATAAAAATAAACCGAAATAAAATTGATCCGGAAGCGTGCGAGGCACTGCCCTAAGGCGTATTTTCGTCCTTCGTGTGGATTAATCGGAGATACCACCCCAAGGTACGACCGGAACTCCCCTTCCTACGAGCACGATCGCGGAAGAGGTTGACGAAGTTTCTTTCAACACCCGATAAACAAAATTAACCAAATAAAATTTAAAATAAAACTTAAAATAATTCTCTTTCTTTCTTTCTTTTTCTTTCTCTCTTTTTCTTTCTTTCTATCTGACACCTTTTTTCTTTTCCTCAGACTAACAGTAGCCCATACCCTATATCTATATATATAGGGGCATGGAAAAGAATATTAACGTTGGGTTCCAACCCCAACGTTAATTCACCTAAGCAGTAACTTACCCAACGTTAAAGAATATTAACGTTGGGTTCCAACCCCAACGTTAATATACATTAAATAAGAATCAATTAGAAAATTAATTAAAAGAGTGTAAATTAATTAGTAAATAAGAATTAATAATAAAATAATAAAAATGATTATTGAGGGTTTTAGAAATTTTGAATATTATTCTAACATTTAATCCATCTCATTCACACTTAAAGATTTTGGGAGACCAAGTGCACCGTGAACCAAGTTCTATATGTCTCTTTTGCATGTAGAAAACCTTATAGGCCAAAAAAATATCTTTATACTTTAAGACAAAATAAGACATGTAACTAACAATATCAGGGTAAGAGGTCCTAGGTTCAAATCCGGCCAAACTCCTAACATAATTTGTTTTTCATTTAATTTGAGTCCACATCATGAACCTATCAAAAAGTCTCAAACCTTGACATGAGGAGGAGTGTTGAATATAAAATATAAAAATTCTATTCCTAGGTAGCTTATACTTTTGGGCATTGTTTGGTTTGGGAATAAAGAGGGAAATAAGGAGAATAAGGGCGTTATTCCTCTCTTTGTTCCCAAACAAAAAAAAAAATCTCTTATTCCTCTCTTAACGGGTTATCCTAGGATAACCTGTTAAGAGGTTGGAATTGTTGTTCCACCTTTTAGGCTGCGTTTGGATAGGGGGATAAGGGCGGAATACCCCCCTTATCCCCCTATCCATACCCAAACGGGGATGGAGTTGATTAGAACCCGGATTCCACCCAACCCGGGATAGTGGGTATGGACGGTGGAATCCGAATTCCAGGAAATGGGTGGAATTCGGATTCCACCCAATGTGGCGCGGGGTTCGAGGAGAGCTGCTGTCTTCTTCTCCCCATCCTTGCTTTATCTCCGATCTCCTTCTTCTCCCCATACCCACTATACTCTCCGATCTCCTTCTTCTCCGATCTCCTTCCCCGATCTCCTTCTTCTTCGATCTCCTTCTCCGATCTCCTTCTCCGCGCCACGCCCCTCTGCGCACCTCTCCACGCCCCTCTGCGGCCCCTCTCCGCGCCCCTCTGCGCACCTCTCCGCGCCCCGCTGCGACCCCTCTGCGACCCCGCTGCGACCCCTCTGCGCCCCTCTCCGCGCCCCTCTGCGCCCCTCTGCGACCCCTCAGCGCCCCTCTCCGCGCCCCTCTACGCCCCTCTACGCCCCTCTGCGACCCCTCTCCGCGCCCCGCGGCGACCCCTCTGCGCCCCTCTGCGCCCCTCTGCGACCCCTCAGCACCCCTCTCCGCGCCCCTCTACGCCCATCTGCGCCCCTCTCCGAGCCCCTCTGCGACCCCTCAGCGCCCCTCTCCGCGCCCCTCTACGCCCCTCTGCGCCCCTCTGCGACACCTCAGCGCCCCTCTGCGCCCCTCTCCGCGCCCCTCTGCGACCCCTCTGCGCCCCTCTGCGACACCTCAGCGCCCCTCTGCGCCCCTCTCCGCGCCCCTCTGCGACCCCTCTGCGCCCCTCTGCGACACCTCAGCGCCCCTCTCCGCGCCCCTCTACGCCCCTCTGCGGCCCTCTCCGCGCCCCTCTGCGGCCCCTCTGCGGCCCCTATCCGCACCGCGACCCTCTGCGGCACCTCACCGCGCCGCGGCCCCTCTGCGGCCCCTCTGCGACCCCTCTGCGACCCCGCTGCGACCCCTCGCGCCCCTCTCCGCGCCCCTCTGCGACCCCTCTCCGCGCCCCGCGGCGACCCCTCTGCGCCCCTCTCCGCGCCCCTCTGCGCCCCTCTCCGCGCCCCTCTGCGACCCCTCTGCGCCCCTCTGCGACACCTCAGCGCCCCTCTCCGCGCCCCTCTACGCCCCTCTGCGCCCCTCTGCGGCCCCTCTACGCCCCTCTGCGCCCCTCTCCGCGCCCCTCTGCGGCCCCTCTGCGGCCCTTATCCGCACCGCGTCCCTCTGCGGCACCTCACCGCGCCGCGGCCCCTCTGCGGCAACCTCTCCGCTGCGTCCCCTCGCCGCGTCGCCACCCCCTCTGCGGCCCCTCTTGCTTCTTAACAGGTTGTGATTCTTTATCACAAAGGTATGCCCCCTATCAGTGCCTTATTCAGTGCTTTGATTCTTCATGTTTTAATGTTGATGGCATAATGTGTGCATGTCATTGCCATAATATGTGCTGGTTCTCATGTTATTGCCTATTTGGTAGATTTGCCTGTGAGGACTGTGTTCCAATGTTGTTGCATTTCATCGCCATAAAATATGGTTGGGCGTTGGTTGACACCTTGTTGCGAGCATATGTGATGTTTGTGTGTATGATGCCTATTCCCTGTTGGCATTTTGTATGACAAGTGTGAGTATGCAGCCTATCCCCTGTAGCTTCAGATATGGACGATGATGATGATTGCCATAGGTATTTGATGGAATGGCATGTATTTACTGCACCCCCATACCAATTGGCAATCAATTGAGTCAAAAAATATTTTATATAAATCATTTAAAAACAGGTGATAGGCATTATACACACGAACAACACATAATTGCAACATGTTGACAACCAGCACACATTATGCCAACAACCTGGCAACAGGGTTTCCACCAGCACAAATCAAACTGGGCATACAAATATTAGGGAAAAATTGTCTGTGTTGGACAATTGCGAATATTAATAAGGACGATGATGACGATTGCCACAAGTATCAGATGGACGGCCACTGGCTTATAAAGCCAATGCTACCCCATACTATGTGGCAATCAAGTGAGTCCAATACTTAATTACAATTTCCCTCTATTTCTACTTTATTTATTACTATCAATGTGCCTTCAAATACATTATATAACTCTTATTCCAGATGCGTCCCTTCAAGAAACACGGTAAGCATCAAGCAAGAAAAAGTGTGGCTTTCGACCCACTTTCTAATTTCGTAGCATCTGAGGAGGGTCCTTGTGGGCAGCGTGCCCAACCTCAGACCCGAACACATAATTGGAGTGATACTATGGACACAATATTCATGTCTTTGCTCATTGAAGAGCATACACTAGGGAATTATGTAAATGGGTCGTTCACTACAGTAGCGTGGGTTCGAATCAATGCGGCATTCAATGCTAGGACCAATTTACAACTCAAGAAGGACCAATTAAAAAATCGGCTAAAAGTTTTAAAACGGACATTCACTCTGTATAACTATTTAGCCAACAAGAGTGGATGGGGTTGGGATTGTATCCACAATATCCCGACACCTAGAGATCCAACCGACTGGGATGATGTGATAGCGGTATTGACCCTATCTTGTAAATCAAAAAATTTGTTCGACACAATTGTTTCGAGTAATATATGAATAATTGACATTATACATATCTTATTCCTATTCAACAGGGAAATCCATCATATGCAAGATGTCGAGATAGGCCATTTCCGCTATATAAGGATCTAGAATTCTTGACAGAAAAAACCACGGCCACTGGCCGATATGGATTTGCATCCAGTATGCCTGCAGCCCAAACTGTTGAGAGTTCATCCTCATCGTCCCCTGGTGAGGATGATACAAATCTTGGAATAAGAATGTCGGGTTTTAATATCTCACAAAATCCATTTGAAGCAGGTGCTTCTGCAGCCCCTCAATATGCACATACAGGGGCGACACAAACCTCCGACTACCCAACTTCAACTCCTGACATCCCCAATGTCGGAGGTACTGCAAGCGGGAGCGGGCATAGCTCAGGAAGCAAACGACCACGCTCTCCACCACCTACAAACCCTCAACCCAAACCTACCGCGTCCTCTGGGGGACGCCGCCGCAAACCAGAAGCCAGTATTAGTGTATTATCTGAACTTGTTGATCTAGGCAAGCAAAAACTTGAACTGGCACGTGAAATGTATCAATATGAAAAGGACTGCAAAAGTAGTATTCCAACAATTTCCATTTGCATGAGCCGAGTCTATGCGATGCCAGGCATGACTACAGAAAAAGCACTGTATGTCGGGGATGCACTCAAAGATCTTAATAATCGTGAACTGTTTATGACAATGAACGACGAGATGGCAATAGCGTGGGTTGAGCGTCAAGTGTCAATGCAATCGTCTGTATATAGGCCATTTTTTCCTGGACATTAGTTTTTGTTTTTAATGTGTATGACTTTGTTTGAATGCAGTTAGATTTACTTTTGAATCATCATGTAATATGCTCATAAGACATTTCAATTATGTTTGAATGCTGTTAGATTTACCTTTGAATCATCATGTAATATGCTCATAAGACATTTCAATTATGTTTGAATGATGTTAGATGTTCTCTTTAATCATCGACTATATTAACAAGCATGCTTGAATTATTGTTATATTACAACGTCATATGTTGCGCTTGTCAATGTTCAATATATATTGTACTTACAGCATTAATGGGTGATACGAGTCATCGTCATGTGTTTTCCTCCAAAATCAATACCATAATAAGGGAGCTTTTAGATGATGATGACGACTATTGGGATGAGGTATTAGCGATGTTGGTGGAGCAAGGTTACTTTACATCTACCCAAACTGTCGATAAGCAACCGTGTCGAACCCGCCCATTCACAGGGCACCAGGTGATATGTGATATATTGAATGGCCATCCTGACCGTGGGTACGACCAGTTTCGAATGCGAACAACGACTTTCATCGCACTTCGCGATGAGCTAGTCCAAAAGGGATTGTTACAAAACACACGCAATTTGACAATTGAGGAACAGTTGGGAATTTTTATGTTTTGTGTTGGACATGGGGTGGCTAATAGGGTAATGGCTGAAACATTTCAACATTCGGGTGAAACTATAAGTCGACATTTCAACAATGTGCTTCGGGCAATTGTGACGTTGAAAGACGATTACATAACATTTCCGGCGAATAATGTGCCGGTGCATGCCCGGATTAGAGATAATGTCAATTTTCACCCATTCAAGGTATGTATGCTTTTAGATTTTTTAGTTCACTTATTTATATGTCACCAGTGTTCATTATAATAATTGCCTGCATGTTGTTTCATGTTTATTGCCAGAATGCAATTGGTGCAATAGATGGGTCACATCTTCCGGTGGTTGTCAGCAAGAGCAAGCAACCGAGATTCCGGAATCGCAAAGGATTTACTTCGCAAAACATGATGGCTGCAGTATCCTTTGACCACGACTTTCTATTTGTCTGCACTGGTTGGGAGGGATCTGCATCTGACATGAGAGTACTCCGATGGGCATGCGAAACTGGAGGATTCACTGTGCCTGAAGGTATATTGTACACATCAATTTTTATTTTGCAAATTTTTATTGATGGGGAATATAGATTTTAACATTGTAAATGTTGTGTAAAATTTATAGGCAAATATTATTTGGTAGATTCTGGCTATGCAAATACACACAGATTTCTTGCACCATATCGGGGGGAGCGTTACCATATTAGCCAATTTGAGGGAAGCACACGAGGTCGCACTCATCGAAAGTCCGCGCGACCTATATAACCATCGACATGCACAGTTGAGAAATGTGGTGGAGAAAACATTCGGTATTTTAAAAAAACGGTTCAAGATCTTGACTGTTGCAACACCCTTTCCATATAAAGTCCAATGCCAGATTGCGATGGCATGTTGTGTTTTACATAATTTTATTCGACGACACTCTGGTGCGGATGCCATATTTAACGATGTGATGGAGGAAGAAACAAATGTAGAATTAGATGTCGAGGAAACGGTTCATAGTGTTGGTACTACAGAGTCACAAAGAGGCGACGCGGTGCGCACAATTATAACAGACGAGTTATGGAATAATCGCAGTTAGTTATATATTTGATTGCAATGTAAGAAATGTGTAATATATTTGATTGTATGATTACAATGTGTTTGTAAATTTATGTATGAATTCTTGTATGTAAAGGACTTTTCTGATGTGTATTGAACTGAATTATGCGGCATTCAATGGGATTGTAAATGACTTATTATTTTTTGATCTTTATTCATAATGGACTGAATTTTATGTGATTTAATCTGCTAAATATTATGTTTGTCCAATAATTGGGGGAATTTTTATTACTGTAACGTCATTATTTCACACATTTGTTTGATTCGTTATTTACTTGATATCTGGTCATGACATTCTGTTTTACTGTTATTTAACATCCAGATAGTTATTATTACTGCTTGAATTTTTTTCAAATTTTTTACTCACTATTTCACCATTTATGAGTAATTTTAAAGAAGATTCTTTTAATACTGACTATTTCTGTAAAATTATTATTTAAATTTTTATTTTAAAGTTTCTATCCTTGTCAGTTTTTTTTATTTGCCCTCAAGTTAAAAATAAAATAGATAGTTTAAATATTTTTAATTTTTGAATTTAATGTGAGATAATTTAAAAAGATGTTAAGAGCAAATATATTTTTAAATAATAAAAATAAAAAATATATAAAAAATATATTTAAAATAAAAAATATATAAATAGTATTGAGAGATAAATAGGATATTATCCCACATAGTACTCTATTAATAAGACCCACTTCAAAATGAAACTTTTTTAACATAAGCCCCTCTCTCTCTCTCTATCTCTCTCTCTCTCTCTCTCTCTCTCTCTCTACATTTCGACTTTTCGAGTGCTCTCGCGAACTCTTTTTTTTTTTTTTAATTTTTTTTTTTTTGGGTTCGTGGGAGAGGGGTTTGGAAATGGCGAAATGCGAGGAATTGGCTCAAATTTTGAGCCCATTTTTCCACCATCTACAGAGAATGGAGACCATTTTTCCACCATTTTTCCACAATCAAACATTTTAAATATTTTAATATGTAATTTTTTATAATTTTTTAGTATTTTTTTTTATTTATTATAGATTTTAAAATATTTTTTACAAATTTAAATAATATTTTAAATTTATTATTAGGTTGATTAATATAATAAAATATTTTATTTATATAATATATCATAAAGGGCAAAATAGTCAATACACAAATTTATCACTTATCAATTCTTCTTATTCCTCTATACTCAACCAAACACAATTTTTACCAATTCTTCCTATTCTCCTTATTCCTATATAATTTACCAAACACAATTTACTTTAATTCCGGTATAACTCATAAAACGAACCAAACGCAAATTTACACCAATTCCTGCTAATACCAGAATCTGTACCTATCCCCGGTATAACAAATTTTTTCTAATCCCCGATCCAAACGCTACCTTAGTGAAACAACAATTCCTCCTCTTATACTTCAACTAATTTAATAATAAAATATTATTAATTAATATATTATATATTAATTAATTTATTAATTAATTAGATAAATAAATAACACTTCATTTATTACTCTAATAAATATTTTATTAACTATTTGAGTAATTAATTTATTATTTATAATTAATTATCTAACTAAAAAATTAATTATTTAGTGTGTTTATAATATTTTGACTAATCTAATTATTTTCTTAACTAATTATCTAACTATTAAATAATTAACTAATTTATTTATTAATTTATATTCATTAAATTATTAATAGTTAATTAATTTATTAATAAACCATATTTATTGTTAATTAGAGTATCTCCAGCCAGTGAGTTTTAGTGTGTTGAGTTGGATTCCTATTTTGGGAGCCGTTTCGGTTGACAGCGGTCCCGGCTATTGAGTACCCCCAGTCAGTGGGTTAGTGTTGTGAGTTGGACATTGTCGATCTGATTGATCGTGGATTTGGACTATAGCCTGCATGAGCCAGATTGAGCTCGACAGAGATGCGCGGATACTTCCTCGGTGGGGTCGCTCCTCTCGTGTGCCGCTCCGGAGCTGGGCCTGTTACTTTACTATCGCGACTTGTCGATGCAGTCTGTGTGGGACGCCCTACGTAAATCCCGTCCCAGGGTAGATGTGTGGTAGTAGATGGGCGCAGGTCTGACTGGACCCTTTTGGGCAGTGATTACGATTGGGTCGATTGAGCACCTCGTGTTCGAGTGGTTGCATATCATCATCTGTTTTTTCCTTTAAGCATGGTAGATAGAGGCATGATAGCTGTACATTTCTTCCCATCTTATCCTTTCATTTCAGTATTTTGTTATTTTATGCCTCTAGTAGACTTAGTGGGCAGACCGTTGGTCTTGGAGACGGTACCCACTGAGAACTACTATAGGATGTAGTTCTCACATCCTTTGTCGGTGACAGTTTTGCAGAGGTTTACCTTTCCGTTCCTGCTCTAGCTGGCTAGACGGACCGAGAACAGAGAGTCACGAGATAGATCCCTACCAGTGTAGTTCATTTTGGTGAGATAGATATACCATCCGGATTGTGGGATTTTATTGTACTCTGTTGTATTTCTTGTTTTAGTTATCTCCCTTTTTGGATTCATAGATATTGAATAGGAAGATCTTTTATTTATACTATTCCTGTGGATCAGATTTTGTATCATTTATATTTGGGAGATGGATCTTGTATTTTATCCCAGTTGTTCAGTAGTTGGATTTTATATTTCCAACAGTTTATTTTCCGCTCTAATATCATGTTTAGCTATAGATTTGACTTTGCAGGTTAGACGCTTCGTCTATGCAGGGCTTCCCGTATGGGCGGCGGATCTATTGGCGAGCCCGGGTCGCAGTTTCTACCCCGGGGCTTGACAGCTTCTACTGTCAGAGGAAAGGTCACATTAAGCGCAAAGGTGATATGAAGAAGTTGAAGCGATAGAGAGAAAAAATCGTCGCGGATCAGGACGAGAAAACATAAGCGATGGCACAAGCGGCAGAATTGGAGATGATCGATTTTGATATGTTATATACGGTGATCGGTGGTGCTAAAATTTCGAATAATGTGTAGGTGCTCGATTCGGTGTGTTCTTTTCACATCTGCTCAAAAAAAAGGATCTTTTGCTACCTATAAGGCGATCAAAGGTAGAAAATCTTTTATTGGGAACAAGACGGCGTGCAAAGTTTTAAGAGTCCGCATAGTGAAAATTCGGATGCACGATGGGGCCGTGAGCACGCTGACAGGTGTACGACAAGTTCCCGATTTGAAGCGGAATTTGATCTCTCTAGGTGTGTTGGACTCGAAGGGTTGCAAATTTTCAGCTTCAGGTGGAGTTATGAGGGTCCGAAAACAAGATCAGGTCGTGTGCGAGGCAAACAAGCATAGGAACACTTATACATTCTAAATGATAGCATAGTTAGAACGAAAGCGAAAGCAATTTGGATTCCAAAAGTTTGCAGAAGTGCAGTTGCTCAAGATGGAGTGATGAATACAGCGACATCGAGCGAAAAAGACAAGCTCAAGGTAGAGCTTGTATGGTGAGCTCAACGTAGCGATGGAAGATGACAAATCAAACCAAGGTGGAGATTGTTAGAATTTGGTTAGATTTGTAGCAAAATCCTAATTGGAATAGGATAAATATTTAAATATGTTAGAGATAAATTGATTAAGATTTGAATATTTAATTAGAGTAAAAATCTAATTGAACTAGAATTGGGGTACGTTTTAGTGGAGCTTTATATATAGCTCCATGGTACACAATTGTGTAGAAACCTTGAGGATTGTACGGTGAAGCCATGTGAACTGTACTAGAGAGAAACCCAAATACTTTGGTGCACCTAGTGTATAGGCGCATAGGAATAGTTGAAGTTGGATACTCTAGGTGCAGCTCCGATTTCAACGAGAGGAGTCTTCCGAGTTTATAGAAGACGAGAGAAGGGTGAGAGAGATTCAGAAAGAGAGGTCGGGTTGAAGTTACTATATGTAGAAAAGGAGTCAGGTGTAATTCTTCTCTTGGTTAATGAATCTTATTTCACCTGTATATTTTTTTGTTTGGTTTTTTCTCTCTTTCATGGTTGTGCTAGTTTTTGTTGAGAATGCGGGTTTATGGTAAAAATCCGATTTGACGTTTCCATTGCAGAATTCCAACAACCGATATTGGAGCAAGTACCGAATCAACAGCAGTCGGTATCAGAGCGGGTTGCAGATTCTCAACATCTGGTACTAGAGTGAGTACCAGATTCCCAACACATTATATTTGCCAGAGAAAATCAAATATTACAAGATAATTTACTTCATATGGCATTGTTGGCAGAAAGAGTTTCATGATCATTACAAAATAGTTTAATTTCAACAAAAAAAAAGGAAGAAAAATCATCATTGTCTATGAAGCTTCAAAAAGATCAAGAGGTGAAAAAAGACTCTACTCTTTACAGCAAAAAGAAAAAGTTGAAACAAATAGGCATATTTCAAACAGAAATTTTATAGTAGCCATCTAAATGTGTATGAAATGTTCCTATTACTTACTTTTACACCCAGAATAAGTGTGCTGCCACGTTTGCAACCAATTAACTCATTTGGGTAATGCGGACTTTTGAATATAAGTGCAAATGCTCCTTCAAGTTGCCTCATTACTTCTGTTACCACTTGACTAAAGGTAACATGACCTGCAAAAAGTACCACTTAAAGATGAGTTCGAAATAATGGTTTGAAGATAATTCTGAGCTGGATGCAATCATGCAATTAATCGATATAATTATAAAAAAAAACAATGAAGATGAGTAGACAACCAAGTAACCAAAAACATATGGCAGGACAAAGCCAAAGAATTGAACATAACAATCAGCTGCAGAAGTTGGCTAACATTAATGAAGTTTATCATAAAAAAAGGAAGTGTTATAGAAACAGTTTTCCACGAGTGCAAGCTTGACAAGAAGACAATTTAAGAAGAGAATAATTCTATGTTCAAAGTTGCTTACATTTTCTCTTTTTGAGAAATCCAGTTGAAAGTTCATTCGGGCAAGATTTGTATCCTCAAAAATTTAAAATTCACCAAAACTAAAGGAACACAAAAGAAAAAAAAAATTACTAATTTCATGATTCTGGAAAATTTGTCTACACAATTACTACCTTCACCATCATTGGCCTTATCGAACACAAACTTCGCAAGCTTAGGAATGACTTCGGTATCAGTTTCTGACTCAAAGGTGAAGCCATGCCGAATTAATGTCTCCTTTAGAACCTGTAGAGACATAAAAGAGAGGGGAAATAATAATAACAAAACTTACATATTTTATTGCATATTATTTAATATATTCTGATATATTTCATCAAAAGAAAGTTCAAATGGCTGCTGGAACAAAGATGCATGTGAAAATCCAGAACTTAACATCTAGGCTTAGATAGTATTTCATAGATTAGACTTTAGGCTATCTTTGCTAACAATATTTTTCACATGAAATAAAAGAAGCGGGCGACTTCGATGAAAGAGGAATTCAGCAAGCGCTTTTCTTTTTTATCATAGCACGAAGGAAAATGGAATGGAAGCGGCCGAGCACTAAGAAAACCTTGACTTGACTTTAGTTTGTCATAGAAGCACCTAAAGCATATAAAAAAAAGCGATGCGAGAACGTATTTATAAAAAAAATAGTAGGTAGTATATAATGAAACCATTTGGTTAGATGAGATATGAGGGAAATCAATCCAACTGGGAATCGGGAGCGTGGACCGCGCTTTTACAATGATGCCAAGCGGCCTGGTAAAGGCGTGAAAAGTGCAATCCATTAAGCGCAGCGATTTAGATTTTTTACTGAATGATCTTTTTTCTCAGAAGGGTAAATACAAGAAACTTTGTATATTATCAACAACGGTCCTTCTAAATTAAATAAAATGTCATATATTTAAAATATTAAACTTTTCAATCTCATATATGATATTCGAAGAACGTAGAAAAATTTAGATTATTAGAACAATTCATGCAAAAGTCCAAGTAAAAATTGTGCCAGAGAAATGATGTTTACACATTTTACATTATTCCTTAGGTAAATGAGCAAACAAATTATGCATTTAAGTGTGCTAGACAGAGAAGAAATTTGAGAAATAAAATGAACCTCATAATTTGTAATTATTCCATTGTGAACAACAAGGAATTCATCCCATGGACCGGATGATTGTGGATGACTATTTCTCGGAGAAGGCACACCATGAGTAGCCCATCGCGTGTGTGCAATACCAGCATGAACCAGAAATTGCTCGTCCAAGTTTATACGCATTGCATCAACCTCTGAAAGTAAGAATTTCTGTTGTTAGGTGTAGAGAGTTTAGACTACTATCTGACTAAGTACAAAGGACTCCAAGATATTGCTCTGTACATTACTAGATACAGCATAAAAGATACATATAATCGTCTTCTGATTTATTTTTTTTTAATTCTATGTTGAAAGTTGCAGTAGCATCAAAAGTTTATGTAATTCAAAATATCATTGCAGCATATACAACAAAAGAAAAAAATTATAAAATCTCATTAAGCAAGCCATGTTTTGAAAAGCTAATGCAGAAAAGCAAACACAGACATTACTTCTACCTTATAATTCAATATTCATAACTTCCTAGATAAAACCTGGTTTACATAACAAATCCATAAAACATTACTTTGTCTCAAGGTTCTTTTAGACTCTCCAATCATTAAAACAATTTATCGATATTTGCCCTGTCCAATTCAAAGAAAACCTATCTGAATCATTTACTCCTTACTGAGGTACCTAGTTTCCTTTACCTTACTTTGCTTTTGCTTTTGTAAAGAAGTTGCGGATACAAAACTGAAAATTGAACAGTTTCTTCTCATCTTGGACTTAAATTCTAAATAATACACACAACCACACAAATCAAATCACTATCAGTGTCTTACAGTTGTTATATTGACATTACTAAAATTTAAAAAAAAAAAAAACAAAAAACAAAAAAACAACTTGCACATAGTGCTTATTTTTGTAACAAAAAAAAATGGTTTTGTAACCACCTGGAACATAGTACTTGTGAAAGAAACACTTTGGTGCAGCAGAATCAGCAAAAGTGATGCTTTTTGATGAATAGTTTAAAGCAAAATATATTACTCAAAATAAAATGAAAAATTCAATACTCCATGCATTTGTAGCAGTTAAATAAAGTGTAAAAAGGAAATGTAGGATAAATACATACTATATACAATCAAATTTCACAACTCCCCGCCTAAACTTATCCTCTCATTTAAGCCCCTTTAATCAATCAATATTACGCTCTAAAACACTCAGTTCCACCAAAACGATCACAAACAATTCCAATTACTACAAGCCGCTGAATCACAAATCAACAACGCCAAAAAGACACAGAATTCGATCCAAAAATCCCTAAAAACCGAACTTTTAACCGCTAATGGAAATCGAAACCCCACGAAGAGCACTGCACACTCGCACTCACCGGCGTACACGGATCCGACGAGCGACTCGATCTTCCCCTCCCTCCGGAACACAAGCGGCGGCGCTGCCGCGTATGGCGGCTCCCCGGCGCCCTCCTCCCGAGCGGTTCCTCCACGGGAGCTTCGATCGGCGTCAATGGCGACCCCGGAGGAGTCGTACCCCCTGTACTCGAGACGACGGAGCCCGCTGAAGAGCACCTCGAGGATGTGCCCTCGCCCTCGCCCCACATTGTGGTTCAAATACGCGAAGATCCCACACATCTCCCTTATTACTCTCTCTATCTCTACTATTCGATTTGATTTTCGATAGAACAAAGGAGGAGGGAGATGAAGGAGAAACGCAACGAACGAAAGCGGTTGGGGGTTAAAATAGGAAAAACACCAACTTCAAGGGATTTTTTTAAAACTTACCCTAAAAATTTTTATAATTTGCAATCAAACCGTTTCAAAAAAAAAAATTGTAAAAAGAATTTTCTTTTTGCCAGCTCGGTGCCACGGGGGTTTGGACGACCTGAACTAAAGGCGGTGAATGATTCACCGTCTTCATAATAACCCTATGAAGGCGTTGAATCATTCACTGCCTTCAGCACATTCCTCTCAACTTAGCTAATTTTTACAAAAATTGATTAAATTCAACAAAAAGGTTCAACGCCTTTAATACAATATAGAAGGCACTGAACGATTCAGCGCCTTTTACATAAACACTAAAGGCGTTGAATAGTTCAGCGTCTTTAATATAATGAAAAATGTGCTGAACGATTCAGCGTCTTTAGCATAAACGCTAAAGACGCCGAATTATTCAGCGCCTTTAGCTGATAATATTTTGTCGGTGTTGAAACAGTTCTAATTTTCCAGAATTTATCTAACAAAGTATCATTTTTGAAATGCTTATTCATATTTGCTTTCATGTGTCGAAGACACTAACGATGCGAGTGACCATATTGTGGATGATAGATATCAGCCACTATTTTTCTCAATCCAAAAAATTGATCATATATAAAACAAATGGCTCTATTGCGGGTAACATATTGACGCATATTATGCATAAACCATCGCTAACTCCCTCCATTCTCCCCTTCACAAATTGCAAATGTCAAAAGATATAATCCATTATTTGCATTTGCAGCCGTCGTTATCAAAGCATGACCTTCGTATTTGTCGTACATATGAGTGGCATCAATACTCACTACCGGCCGATAATGTGCGAATCCAAGTGTAGAAGGTCCAAATGACCAAAAAACACAACCAAAGCGATAAATCCTATCTACGGGCCACCTATGATCCGGACGTCATAAAGAATCAGGATTACATTCCTTCGGTATAGTAAGGTAACGAGGCAAGTCTATGTATGACTGCTCCCAGCTCCCGTAAATAACCTGTAACGCTTTACTCCTTACTTGTCAAGCCTTCTAATATATTATGTCAACATGCAAAGTTGATCGCACCGTTTCTTGAATTTCTTTTGGCGTCATATTAAGTATGACCTTTAATGTCGGGAGAATCAATTGACATATAAGGCTCGAATTACAATTACGGTGCATCGCGTTCAGCATTGGAATTACATATGCGTGTGGACCAGCATATGTTTTTACTCTAAAGTACGCCGTATCTTTAGGGACTGAAGCATGTAATCTCCATGGACATTCCTTTACCGTGCATTCGATAGTATAAGTCGTTCTAGTAGATTTCAATACTTTCATTTGAACATCATGGTCAATATGCCAGCGGTCTAGAGCGTCCAATAAAGATGCCTTATCATGAAACCTAAGTCCCATCAATGCTAGGTAGACCAATATTGATTTGTCGAATATCAAACTCTGTAGGATCTACAACATATTGATTTATCCAATTATCATCTGAAGAAAAATGTTTCGGATGATCAACAAATTCAATTTCCTCATCAGGATTGTCTACATATTCGTTGTTTATTTGTGGGTAGTCAATTTTGTTGAAAACTGTATTTGCAAGATAATTCAACCCTCCATCGTGATCATCATCTATATCTGGAGATGGATTATTCAAATCATCATCCTCACTACTATAATGATCATCATTATTTTGTGCATCCTCATGATTAATATCACTGTCACCGCTCCCGTCAATATTATCACCTTTTTTGTCAATATTATCTCATCCCCCGTCAACATTAGTAACAAGTTCATTAATAGGAGGATTATTTCAATGTTTATAGGAAATTAGATAAACTATACATTTGTTAAAAATAAAATTCCAACATTACTACCCCCGTATCCTATTAATTAAAAATATAATTTGATTTGTCCTTACCCCCAATCATAAAATTCTAGTTGTAGATGAGACATCCTAGGTTCTAGACGGGAGGTCGTGCATTGTCCACGTGAGGTTGTGGCATGCGTGTGTATGGTCGTAGGTGGCACACATGTGGTCGTAGGTGGTACACTACTAACCGAGTAAGGAACAATAGTCTCAATAGGCGAATACTCACTTTCTCTCCAATATATATAATGATTAACTCTTACCAAAAGAGATAATATATAAGCGAAATATTCACCAATTTATTAAAATTTTACTAACCTTGTCATTCTCACACCACCATCACTGCTAATATTTTGATCACCCACATCAATATAATTGTGAAACATTCTCGTGTAATAATCTTGCGATTCAAAATTCTTTGACGGATGTAGATCTTTCTTAATGTATACCGTCACAAAACCATAATGTTCACATAATCCAATCATTCCCTCCAATGATTCATCATCTACTATTTTGCGAGCTAAATATTCATTACCGACCGCGGGGCAACGAATAGTGAATTTTAAACGAAATTCTTCTCTTATTCAATTTACTAAACAATATATTCTCGCCTCGAAACTAGTATATGTAGAATCGAAACGTATTGCGATTAATTTTTTTGGACCGCCGACATATTTTGGACCATTCTCATCCATAACTAACTGTCCATCCCAATGAACACTTAGTGACATGCGACGATTAACCATTTTAACTGCAAAAAAAATATTTGTAAATAAATTTTTTATTCTACAATTGTGAGAGGGACAGTGAGAGCTTGAAGTGCTCAAGAATTCAAAACTTCAAAATACTAATTTGAACTTCAAAGCTCTAGATCCTCTCTCACTGTGAGATCTCTCACTGTGAGAGGAGAGAGAGTGAGAGAGAGAAAGAGGGTGTCACGCCCCGAGTCCGCCAATTTGTACGGTTCGGGCACGCCAACAGACTCGCCAATCGGGTAAGACCTTTTTCTACCCGAAAGGAACGGTAACATCCATAATAACACAACAAGTGTATGCGGAAGCTCAATATCAGAGTACTAAAAATCACTACAAATTTAAAACTTTCATTCAATAACCAACAGTTAATGCGGAAATAAAAGCATACAAGAGTGAACCATGCATTACTTTATTACATCTTACATTCTTGAACTTGCAAATAAAATTATTACAATTCTCTTACATAATTTCCTCACCATACAAGGTTCACTCAAGAAATAAATAAAAGGGATACCTCTGCTAGACCCTCTAGGTCTCTATGCTGCTGGGCCCTTGCCCCTGTCGCATGTCTCGCCGTCTCATCTGAACCGCCGCAACCGCTGCATCCATACCTGAACCTGTGGGGGGGAGTCACCCAAGGGGTGTGAGAACTACAGCTGAGTTCCCAGTGGGTTCAACCACCGAGAAAAGGTGTCCTACACCACTTGGTCCAATGGAAGCAATAATAATAGTGCTAGGAAACTAAAATCCTTGATATCAAAATGTAGCTATGCAAAACAATATATCACTGTCTGTATATAATCATCGACCCAGCACTACTCTGTCTAGTCATACTAGGGTACTAAGCACCAACTCGGCCATTATGCCGCTGTATACAGGGTCAAACTAACCCGGCCACCTTGGCCACTCTGTTTCCTTTATTCTTTAGATTCTGGTGCTTTAGTTCAAGTTAACCCTCAGAAATTCTTATCCGACGGGCCCCGGTAGTCCTGCTACCATAAGATAAGATTTCTAAGGTTGCCGATAACACCCGCAAGTGTTACCCCGTCCTACGGAAGAAACGTCCCGAACGGGTGTCTACCCGGGAGAGGGGCACTGCCTGCTGCTCCAACATGGGCCGCGTTTCTCACCGTAGGTCCGCCCGTTTTATCTTTAATTTTCTTTCTTTTCTTTTCTTTTTCTTTCTCTTTTACTTTAGTTCTTAGCTTCTTTGCCTTTAAACACTTGCTTTTCTTTCTTATCCGAGCTTATAGCTCCCTTTCTGCCACTGGCAAATCACTTTCTCTTTCCTTTGAGCATTTAGCTCTTTGCTTTCACTTTAAGCCTTTCGAAAGTACCTCATCGGACGGGTCACTGCCCAGGAAGTCCTGCTCCACTTGACGAGTCTCAAATTCGAAGGCGTCATTTATATCCTCTTTTCATTCTCTTTATCTTAAGCAATTTGCTTGTCTTGCTTATTAACCAAATTTTAGCTCTATCTTGAGCAATTTGCTTGTCTTGCTTATTAACCACTTTTTCATCCCTTACCCTGGGTCTTGCCACACGGGTAACCAGAGAGTCTCCTGGACTCTTACACATTTCACTTTCTTTTGTTTAACTCAAATTGAAGTTAAAGTTATTGTCCATTTGCCCAGACACCCTATGACTCTCTAGGGTTATATTTGTTTAATTCTTTAACCTTGGGATCTTATCCCGCTTTCCTGATTCCTTACTGAATCCTAGAGTTAACTTAACTCTATTTTTCGATTTCACTTTTAACTTAGAGTTACTCTGACTCCAATTTCCTGTTTTCCCTTTCATGTCTCCACACTTGATCCACTTTTCTCATTTTCCTGATTCCTTATTGAATCCTAGAGTTAACTTAACTCTATTTTCCTGTTCCACTTTATCTTAGAGTTACACTGACTCTAATATCCTGTCTGTGAGTTCAAACTCCACTAGTTCACCTTAGGTTCCCTTTACCTAAGTTCCATGTCATACTTGTCCTAGAGTTCCTTGACTCTATGCTGATCACTAGTTCACCTTAGGTTCTCTTTACCTAAGTTCCATGTCATGCTTGTCCTAGAGTTCCTTGACTCTATATTGATAACTCTATCCAGTGTGCTTAGGTTATTACCTAAGACCATGCCACTCATCCACCCTAGGATAACTCCTAAGTTGATGCCACTCGTCAAACCCCTATACTAGGTTTTCTCCTAGTCTTACTACCAACAAATGTTGTTCCCTTATGTCACGTGATTCCTAGGGTTATACCCTAACATGATCACAATCATAATAGCTAATTCTTTTTCATGCATGCAGTTATTTTCATTTCATTCATCAAATAGTAATTACTTCTACGCATGCATATTCATCATATATCTTTGGCAACCAACAGTTGCAGTTTTCCTCTGTGTTCATTTACACATGCACATCTATTCCTCTAACTCTGGCAACCAACAGTTGCACTTTTCCATCTGAATCCATCTACACAGGCAATCATAATCATAATTACCTAACGCCTCTAACAGGCTACTATCATGCTTCGAATCGAAAAGCAAAGGAGCAAGGGGAGAGGTCACCCAATTTCGGCAGAATTCCCCACCTTGTGATGCCCCCAATTACTTGTAGACACTTGCAATTGGCTCCGCGCGATTCCACTTGTTTCCTCGAGCTTGCACGCAAAACGGTGCACATTCCTCGAGTTTGCATGCAAAACGGTGCACGTCCACCATACCTGCACGCAAAACGGTGCACGTCATTACAAACCCACACATAAAATGGTACGCGCCATTTCAGCCGGCACGCAAAACGATGCGCGACAACACGATCTGCACGCGAAACGGTGCACGTACCTCAAATCTGCACGCAAAACGGTGCATATTTTTCCGAGCCCTGCACATAAAAAGATGCAAGCTATTAGAATCTACACGCAAAACAATGCGTATTGGTCCAACCCGCACGCAAAACGGAGCACGTACCCCCGTATTGGCACGCAAAACGGTGCACACTCTACTGTAGGGTTGCACGCAAAACGGTGCATATTTTTCTGGCTCTGCACGTAAAATGAGACGCAATGTTAGAGTCTGCATGCAGAACGGTGCCCGTTAGTCCAACCTGCACGCAAAACGGAGCACATACCTCGTATTGGCACGCAAAACGGTGCACGTTCCTTTTTTAACGTTGCACGCAAAACGGTGCACGTTTTACGGGTTCGCATCTAAAACTGCGCGCATTTGCCGAATCCGCACGCAAAACGGTGCACACCTCCACGAGCTTGCACGCAAAACGAGGCGCATCCAAAAGGCCCGTGAAGCTCGCGCAGTAAAACGGCACAGAAAGTTGGGTCCCTAACATGCACGTGGGCAAAGGGGTCAAATCCAAAATCCAAAAGGAAACTTCAAAACTGTGCCAAAAATACCGCAAAAACGACACACGGGGCCTACCTCGACAACGCCGTGACGTCCATCGTGCCCACCAGCCTCTTTGGAGCACCTTGCGCGCTCCACGGAGTCCACGGCGCGTTCGTGCGCCCTCAAAAACCCCGGGCGAAATGGCCCGGCTCCCCTCCTGGTACGCTCGGGTGAAGCCAAAAAGGAGAAAAGGAAGAAAATGGGCCATTCGGGCCTATATAGGCCGAGCCCGAACTTTCGGGCGCCCGAAAGTTTTCGGGCGGCTACAGTAACCGCCCCAGCCACGGTCCACGCGCCCAAGCCGCGCCAGCGTGGCTCCACGTCACACGCGGCGGCCAACCAGGAGGCGACACGTGTCCCTGGACCCATGCACCGCAACCACGGAACTGCGGCGGCCAATCGGAGGCCGCCACGTGGACCGCACCCACACCCGCGGTAGGTGCGATGCGTCGCGTCAGCGCGTCACGTCGCGCTGACCGGCCAATGGGGGGCCGACACGTGGCCACCCCCGCTGACACCGCGCCTTCCCGACGCGCTCCTGCTCCACTCAGCCGCCGCGTCCAATGAGGAGATGCCACGTGGCGTTTCCCCACCTACCACGCGGCCTCGGGCCGCGCGCCATAGCGCGCGCTAGTCTTGCCTCGGGATTCGCGCGCCGCCGCCTCGGGATCCGCGCCCACCGCCTCGGGATCCGTGCCACTACCTCGGGATCCGTGCCAACTGCCTCGGTATCCGTGCCAACTGCCTCGAGATCCGTGCCAACTCGGGATTCGGGCGCTGCTACAGTAACTTTCGGGCGCACCTTATTCGGACCGGTCTGCTACAGTGAACCGGGTTCGCCACAGTGCTTTCCGGTTCGCTGCAGCCCACAAAAGCCGGATTGCTACAGTACTTTCCGGGCGCCCGGAACTCATTTTCGGGCGCCCGGAACTCATTTTAGGGCGCCCGAAACTTGGACCCAAGCCCAGTTTCGCCCGTTTTCGTCCGTTCTTGCCCGTTTCTCGCCCGTTTTCGCTCAAATTTGACGGGCAGCCACAGTTTAACTTAATTTACCTCATGGTACTTAAGCTTTTCATTTTGGACCACCTCTGGGTCGCCATAAGTCCCACTGTATTTAATTTCGCTGGCGGAGCCCGTTCTCACTATCCGGGTGTCCGATCAACGCGAAACTTTTACTATGGCCTTAAAACACATTTACGGAGCTTCCGTAATTTTCTCAGAATTTTCCGAAACTGTGAAGTTTCCACTTACAATCTGGGCCCACTTTCTCATGTAAGATTCAAGATCTCACATTCTAATCCCGATTTGGGCCCAATTCGCTTCCAAGTCATCCTTTACTTCTATAAATTCAACAAAATATCATTTCATACCATTTTATTTACATTTATTTATATACCAAAATTTTGGTTCATTACATTCTACCCTCCTTAAAATAAGTTTCGTCCTCGAAACTTGAGTCACATCTCGACTCCTACTTGATAAAGAGGGAGGAATCTTGCCCTCACTAATGGCTCACTGAACCTCGTGACTGGCATCACATTGCCTGCTTGCCCAACAATTACACGAGCAGCCCATTCCTGGATCCCTATCTCAACTCAGAGACTAACTCAGACCTGGTGTCTGGCCACTTTCACCAAGTAGGGGAGAGACACATTTGAGCACTTGCTCTCTCTCAATTGCCACAATTGACCAAGTCTTTTCTTGCGAAATCTTCACTTTAATTCCGCCATCACTTTTCTTTCACAATGAGGTTGCATATGCAATTAGTTACATTTACCGCACTTTCCGGTCGCTCTGCTGCCTAATGTGGAGGGCAAAGGCCAATCCACAAGTCCTCAACCATCTCACACGCTGCTAACGCTCTAAGTCCACGGGTTATCAGCTAACCCGACATCTCGGACTACTAATAGGTTCACAGACCACGGTCCAATAGGGGCCTATAGCCCAACAGTCCAACTGTGTATAATGGCTCTCACTAGCACACAGACCCAATCGTCATACGGGTAGATCCTCACTTAGGATTACTACACCAACACTCCCACTAGGAGCTACAGTACCTCAATCACCACTAGCTCTACGGCCTGGTCATATCACACTCTTAGTGTACTAATAGCCTCAATGCTCACACGTGGCATTCCACGTTCCCGGGTCATCGCTCGGACTACTGTCCCGACCAGATCTCTATCATGCCCCGCCATCAGGTCTCGGGCCGCTGTCTCTCACAGCCGACTGCGCCTGCCCACTGGGCTACAGGCCCACAGTCCACAAACATGGTCCAGGCACGGATCGTCCTCAAGCGAACCCGCTAATCGTCGTCACGCGACCACTATGCTCACTGAGCAAAATCAACTAACAAGTCGTCAATCCACGACCCAACTCTCTATCAACTTTGGCCACACTGGGCAAAGGCTAATGTGCCACCTAATCAGCTCTCTCTGGCTAAACGATACTCGTGCTCCATGAGGACCCAAACAGTTGGGCGTCCTACGCCCCCATGCTAACTCGCAGAAATCCAGTGTTAAGCGATTCGTTTACGCACCCCTACGGCTCTTGTGCAACTCACCCAACTGGGTCGAGGCTCCACAATAACAGTCCACCATTCTGGTGATTAACACGCAAATCCTGCGGTGGCAATCCTTGCCATTATGCCGATCCATCAGACCTGCGCCATAAAACTGTCGCTCTTTCGAGAGGTCCACGCATCTTGAAGCCTACTCTAGGCCCGTAAACCTTTCTTGCCCTAATCCTTAGGACATATTTACTTGGTTCTCGCAACATAGCAATCACCAGCATTCTATAAGTCGGTCTCTCACTGGACCTTTCTAACTACACTTTGCCAGCAAACTAGCTGACACAAGCTTATAACACCCCTTGCTGAAGGTGCGGGGTGCGCCGACAAAAGCTCGGTGGCCACTGCCACCCTTTTTACAGTCGCCCCAACATGCGGCGACGCCGTATACTCATGCGTCACTTATACAACCTCAGCTTACTGCGCTATCCGCCACCGGAGCCTATTGACTTGCTCCGACTATCACCTTGACGCCACCCTTAGGCGTCGGAGTCTGTCTTCCTGTCGGCAGGAAGTTTCCGCTTAGCGGCAAGAAGCCTGATCTGCTGCTGGACCACACCCAATAGGTGCGGCCACCCGCTATCGCAGCTCGTGTACCTCGTTTGACCCCGAGCCCTCTCGTGACTCAAGTCAAAACAGGTGCGTCTCCTTATGTGGTATCATCGCATATACGCACACCACCACGAAAGAACTAGCCCAAACGTAGCCATTTTAGCAACGCGCATTCTACATACCGACGAAAAGGCTCGTGGACTCAATCATGCGAAAGTATAGGAGGGTACTCCTTTTTATCTCCAATATTACGTTGTCGGCCGCCAACGTAATATCCGAAGAATGAAAGCTCGTCGCCCTCGATCAGTCCCAACATCCTTTTTGGGAACAACAATAACCAATCAAATACTTTCGCCTAATAATCCACACACTCTCTCGTGCTAATCCCTAGGGTCTCCCTAAGGTTTGCTAACCACCTAGGATTATTCCTAGGCTCTGATACCACTCTAATCTGTCACGCCCCGAGTCCGCCAATTTGTACGGTTCGGGCACGCCAACAGACCCGCCAATCGGGTAAGACCTTTTTCTACCCGAAAGGAACGGTAACATCCATAATAACACAACAAGTGTATGCGGAAGCTCAATATCAGAGTACTAAAAATCACTACAAATTTAAAACTTTCATTCAATAACCAACAGTTAATGCGGAAATAAAAGCATACAAGAGTGAACCATGCATTACTTTATTACATCTTACATTCTTGAACTTGCAAATAAAATTATTACAATTCTCTTACATAATTTCCTCACCATACAAGGTTCACTCAAAAAATAAATAAAAGGGGTACCTCTGCTAGACCCTCTAGGTCTCTATGCTGCTGGGCCCTTGCCCCTGTCGCAAGTCTCGCCGTCTCATCTGAACCGCCGCAACCGCTGCATCCATACCTGAACCTGTGGGGGGGAGTCACCCAAGGGGTGTGAGAACTACACCTGAGTTCCCAGTGGGTTCAACCATCGAGAAAAGGTGTCCTACACCACTTGGTCCAATGGAAGCAATAATAATAGTGCTAGGAAACTAAAATCCTCGATATCAAAATGCAGCTATGCAAAACAATATATCACTGTCTGTATATAATCATCGACCCAGCACTACTCTGTCTAGTCATACTAGGCTACTAAGCACAAACTCGGCCACTATGCCGCTGTATACAGGGTCAAACTAACCCGGCCACCTTGGCCACTCTGTTTCCTTTATTCTTTAGATTCTGGTGCTTTAGTTCAAGTTAACCCTCAGAAATTCTTATCCGACGGGCCCCAGCCCGGTAGTCCTGCTACCATAAGATAAGATTTCTAAGGTTGCCGATAACACCCGCAAGTGTTACCCCGTCCTACGGAAGAAACGTCCCAAACGGGTCTCTACCCGGGAGAGGGGCACTGCCTGCTGCTCCAACATGGGCCGCGTTTCTCACCGTAGGTCCGCCCGTTTTATCTTTAATTTTCTTTCTTTTCTTTTCTTTTTCTTTCTCTTTTACTTTAGTTCTTAGCTTCTTTGCCTTTGAACACTTGCTTTTCTTTCTTATCCGAGCTTATAGCTCCCTTTTTGCCACTGGCAAATCACTTTCTCTTTCCTTTGAGCATTTAGCTCTTTGCTTTCACTTTAAGCCTTTCGAAAGTACCTCGTCCGACGGGTCACTGCCCAGGGAGTCCTGCTCCACTTGACGAGTCTCAAATTCGAAGGCGTCATTTATATCCTCTTTTCATTCTCTTTGTCTTAAGCAATTTGCTTGTCTTGCTTATTAACCAAATTTTAGCTCTATCTTGAGCAATTTGCTTGTCTTGTTTATTAACCACTTTTTCATCCCTTACCCTAGGTCTTGCCACACGGGTAACCAGAGAGTCTCCTGGACTCTTACACATTTCACTTTTTTTTTGTTTAACTCAAATTGAAGTTAAAGTTATTGTCCATTTGCCCAGACACCCTATGACTCTCTAGGGTTATATTTGTTTAATTCTTTAACCTTGGGATCTTATCCCGCTTTCCTGATTCCTTACTGAATCCTAGAGTTAACTTAACTCTATTTTTCGATTTCACTTTTAACTTAGAGTTACTCTGACTCCAATTTCCTGTTTTTCCTTTCATGTCTCCACACTTGATCCACTTTTCTCATTTTCCTGATTCCTTATTGAATACTAGAGTTAACTTAACTCTATTTTCCTGTTCCACTTTATCTTAGAGTTACACTTACTCTAATATCCTGTCTGTGAGTTCAAACTCCACTAGTTCACCTTAGGTTCCCTTTACCTAAGTTTCATGTCATACTTGTCCTAGAGTTCCTTGACTCTATGCTGATCACTAGTTCACCTTAGGTTCTCTTTACCTAAGTTCCATGTCATGCTTGTCCTAGAGTTCCTTGACTCTATATTGATAACCTATCCAGTGTCCTTAGGTTATTACCTAAGACCATGCCACTCATCCACCCTAGGATAACTCCTAAGTTGATGTCACTCGCCAAACCCCTATACTAGGTTTTCTCCTAGTCTTACTACCAATAAATGTTGTTCCCTTATGTCACTATTCCTAGGGTTATACCCTAACATGATCACAATCATAATAGCTAATCCTTTTTCATGCATGCAGTTATTTTCATTTCATTCATCAAATAGTAATTACTTCTACGCATGCATATTCATCATATATCTTTGGCAACCAACAGTTGCAGTTTTCCTCTGTGTTCATTTACACATGCACATCTATTCCTCTAACTCTGGCAACCAACAGTTGCACTTTTCCATCTGAATCCATCTACACAGGCAATCATAATCATAATTACCTAACGCCTCTAACAGGCTACTATCATGCTTCGAATCGAAAAGCAAAGGAGCAAGGGGAGAGGTCACCCAATTTCGGCAGAATTCCCCACCTTGTGATGCCCCCAATTGCTTGTAGACACTTGCAATTGGTCTCCGCGCGATTCCACTTGTTTCCTCGAGCTTGCACGCAAAATGGTGCACATCCCTCGAGTTTGCACGCAAAACGGTGCACGCCCACCATACCTGCACGCAAAACGGTGCATGTCATTACAAACCCACACGTAAAATGGTGCGTGCCATTTCAGCCGGCACGCAAAACGATGCGCGACAACACGATCTGCACGCGAAACGGTGCACGTACCTCAAATCTGCACGCAAAATGGTGCACGTCTGACTGTAGGTTTGCACGCAAAACGGTGCATATTTTTCCGAGCCCTGCACATAAAATGATACAAGCTATTAGAATCTACACGCAAAACAATGCGTATTGGTCCAACCCGCACGCAAAACGGAGCACGTACCCCGTATTGGCACGCAAAATGGTGCACACTCTACTGTAGGGTTGCACGCAAAATGGTGCACATTTTTCTAGCCCTGCACGTAAAATGAGACGCTATGTTAGAGTCTGCACGCAGAACGGTGCCCGTTAGTCCAACCTGCACGCAAAACGGAGCACATATCTCGTATTGGCATGCAAAACGGTGCACGTTCCCTTTTTAACATTGCACGCAAAACGGTGCACGTTTTACGGGTTCGCATCCAAAACTGCGCGCATTTGCCGAATCCGCACGCAAAATGGTGCACACCTCCACAAGCTTGCACGCAAAACGAGGGGCATCCAAAATGCCCGCGAAGCTCGCGCAGTAAAACCGCACAGAAAGTTGGGTCCCTAACATGCACGTGGGCAAAGGGGTCAAATCCAAAATCCAAAAGGAAACTTCAAAACTGTGCCAAAAATACCGCAAAAATGACACACGGGGCTACCTCGACAACGCCGTGACGTCCATCGTGCCCACCAGCCTCTTTGGAGCACCTTGCGCGCTCCACGGAGTCCACGGCGCGTTCGTGCGCCCTCAAAAACCCCGGGCGAAATCGCCCGGCTCCCCTCCTGGTACGCTCGGGTGAAGCCAAAAAGGAGAAAAGGAAGAAAAATGGGCCATTCGGGCCTATATAGGACGAGCCCGAACTTTCGGGCGCACCCTTTCGGGCGCCCGAAAGTTTTCGGGCGGCTACAGTAACCGCCCCAGCCGCGGTCCACGCGCCCAAGCCACGCCAGCGTGGCTCCACGTCACACGCGGCGGCCAACCAGGAGGCGACACGTGTCCCTGGACCCGTGCACCGCGACCACGGAACTGCGGCGGCCAATCGGAGGTCGCCACGTGGACCGCACCCACACCCGCGGTAGGTGCGATGCGTCGCGTCAACGTGTCACGTCGCGCTGACCGGCCAATGGGGGGCCGACACGTGGCCACCCCCGCTGACACCGCGCCAGGCCGCCGCGCCTTCCCGACGCGCTCCTGCTCCACTCGGCCGCCGCGTCCAATGAGGAGACGCCACGTGGCGTTTCCCCACCTACCACGCGGCCTCGGGCCGCGCGCCACAGCGCGCGCGCTATTCTTGCCTCGGGATTCGTGCCCGCCGCCTCGGTATCCGCGCTCGCCACCTCGGGATCCGTGCCACTGCCTCGGGATCCGTGCCAACTGCCTCGAGATCCGTGCCAACTCGGGATTCGGGCGCTGCTATAGTAACTTTCGGGCGCACCTCATTCGGACCGGGCTGCTACAGTGAACCGGGTTCTCTACAGTGCTTTCCGGTTCGCTGCAGCCCACAAAAGCCGGATTGCTACAGTACTTTCTGTGCGCCCGGAACTCATTTTCGGGCGCCCGGAACTCATTTTCGGGCGCCCGAAACTTGGGCCCAAGCCCAGTTTCGCCCGTTTTCGTCCGTTCTTGCCCGTTTTCGCCTGTTTTCGCTCAAATTTGATGGGCAGCCACAGTTTAACTTAATTTACCTCATGGTACTTAAACTTTTCATTTTGGACCACCTCTGGGTCGCCATAAGTCCCACTGTATTTAATTTCGCTGGCGGAGCCCGTTCTCACTATCCGGGTGTCTGATCAACGCGAAACTTTTACTGTGGCCTTAAAACACATTTACGGAGCTCCCGTAATTTTCTCAGAATTTTCTGAATCTGTGAATTTTCCACTTACAATCTGGGCCCACTTTCTCATGTAAGATTCAAGATCTCACATTCTAATCCCGATTTGGGCCCAATTCGCTTCCAAGTCATCCTTTACTTCTATAAATTCAATAAAATAGCATTTCATACCATTTTATTTACATTTATTTATATATACCAAAATTTCGGTTCATTACAGAGGGACAGTGAGATGTCTTACTGTGAGAGAGAGACATGCACAGTGAGAGTAACCTCTCTTACTGTGAGATCTCTTACTGAGAGAGAGAGAGTGAGAGAGAGAGAGGGCCAGTGAGAGAGAGATGGACAGTGAGAGAGAGAGGAAGAGATCTCTCTCTTAGTTAGAGAGAGAGAGAGGGAGATAGAGGGACAAACTGCGGGCTTCGACGACAGTTAGGCGACGGCGTGCTTGGGCAACGACAACGGAAACGATGGAGAGTGGGGAGAGGTATTGTGCTAGGGGAGAGATACTGTGCTAGGGGAGAGGATGAGAGTACTGTGCGAATATGAAGGGGAAAGAGAGGGCACTGTGCGGGGGTTTAGTGGTGTAGAAGGCGCTGAACGATTCGGCGTGTTCTTTATTATATTAAAGGCACTGAACGATTCGGCGCGTTCTTTATTATATTAAAGGCACTGAACGATTCGGCGCTTTTAGTGCTCATGCTAAAGACGCTGAACGATTCAACGCCTTCTTCATTATATTAAAGGCGCTGAACGATTCGGCGCCTTTAGTGTTTATGCTAAAGGCGCTGAATCGTTCAGCGCCTTCTACATTGTACTATAGGCGCTGAACCTTCTTGTTGAATTTACACAATTTTTACAAATATTGGCTAAGTTGAGAGGAATGCGCTGGAGGCGGTGAACGAGGCGGTGAATCATTCACCGCCTTTAGGTCGTCCTGCCCCCGTGGCGCCGAGCTGGCAAAAAGAGAGTTAGTTTTGCAAAACAAAAAATTATGAGGGTTAGTTTGCAAATTATAAAATTTTTTAGGGTTAGTTTTTAAAAAAGTCCACTCCAAATCCTAACTCAAAAAAAAATAAAATAATAATAAAAATAATAATAATAATAAGCAATGCTAGTACATCCTACACCCCACCCATCTAAGGGTGGGGTGGCTTTCAAGGGGTCACTTCACAGTTTGTTAATTGATACTTTTTAACTTGTTATGTTTTAAAACTTTAGCTATTCTTGTTATTATTTCTCAAAAAAAAAAAAATTGAGAAATTATAACAGGGGTTGGTTTATTAATCCTTTTGAATTTTAGTAAAATTTTAAAATAACAAAAAAAAAAGTGACGTAAGGTTATAATTCAAGATGGGTTGTAGCCTTAGTATTGCTCCAAAAATTTAGAAAAATATTTTTGGTACATCTCATTTGGGGTGTACATCTTATACTCTATCCATTTAAAAATTAGGTGAATTTTACTAGCTACTTTGAAGTGATCAGTGAAAAAAACTCAATCTTTGGATGGATGGAATGTACATCTTACACTCCATTTGGAATATACCGATGTCGGAAGGAGCCACATGGACGTCGTCACCATCTACAAGGACAGCATCATCAAGGTTATCATCCCCAAGTGCTAGCTAAATTAGTGTCGCTGTCACTACCGCCGTCATAGCCTCCTCGTGACGGCCATGAAGGCCGTCTCTTGAAGCCATGTGAGATAAATTCGTCTCGCTTCATACTCGGTCCTTCCTTCATCGTGTACCCAGATGAAGATGTTCGTTCTTTCTCAATGGACGCTATCCTGCTGGCAACTGATTCTATTTATCTGCAATCCTGGGTATCTTCTAAACTCTTCGAAAAAGTTTTTGTACTTGGCTCACAGTCTCGGATATCTACCTTGCCTAGTTGGGCCATGTTCAAGGAGGTTTTGGTGGGTTATGGCAAGAAGTGAAAATCTATGATGTCATCCAGGTCTGAAGAATTCTTTCTCAGGCTGACAATATCCTCTTGGCTGCGGCTTCGAGTTTTTGGTCTTCGACGTCTAATATATATATTTTTTTTTCATATCAGAGCCATTTACTCCAATCATATTCGATGTAGCAGCGATTACTGGACTTCGTCCGCATAGTACTTTTTTATCATTGGCCATTAATCCTAAAGGAACGGTCAAATTTGATACTGTCATGGACCTAAAGATGGATTTCGCTTATTCCAAGTTCGTGAAGAGGTTCACAGGTCAGAATCAAAGTCCAGCTACTAACGAAGAGTATATTTGCTTTTCAATTGTATTGTCTCTATCATCCTTTATTTTGCACTCGGTCTCAAAAAATAAACTAAAATTTTGTTTCCACTGCTGTTGCTTTGGCTTAATGTAATAACTGTGAAATCCAAACTTGAATTAATTTAAATTTTAAGTTAGAATTTCGATTTTGGAGGAGTGTAGCTCGGAAAAGGGCTAAAAAGGGAATTCCGCCTTTATATCAGGCGAAACGAGATCCGAATCCGAAGAAACAAAATCCCTATATGAACGATCAGATCGCGTTAAACGTCGCGGTAAAGTCCGTTTCTCGATTTGGCGCGTCGAAAGTACAATTTTAAAAGAAAAACGACAAATCGCAAAAATCGGGAACAAAGTATTTATTCAAAAAGTACGATATTTCATGTGCCAAATTGCACGATTTTGAGGTAGAATTACTAGTGGGTAGAACACCTATATAGGTGAGTTTTGAGTAACAAATGGAGAACCGAAAGGGATAAATTGCAATCTTTACAAAATGAGAAAAAAGAGCAATGTGTAAAGAGGCTATCATTCTATGTGAGAAATTTTAGAGTTTCCGCAAGCAAAAAAACTCATAAGAAAGTAGACTCAGAGAGCAATGCGAGTACCCAAGTTTCACAGAATTTTAGAACTTCTATGCAAAATAGCACAGCGTGGAAGATTGAGAGAGAAAAAGTGATCAGGGATACTTTCAGTAAAGAAGTGATATTTTAATATGATTCTTTTTAAGTTCTGGGAAAACAAAAAATAAAGTGTTAAAGTACACTTAAAGACGAACGTCCGAAGCCAAGTTTCACCGAATACGAAACTTCGGGTAAAGAGTTACGGGACCTTGAATCCCGAACTCGCGTGTAGTTTTTCCTGCTGGAGACCAAACACTGCATGTTCAAAATAAAAAATCTCGCAAAATATCTAACAGATTTTACCCAAAAAAAGTGCTCTATGAAATCTACACTTAGAGACGAACGCATCGGTCTAAGTTTTGCTGGAATTTGATTTTTCATTTCGAAGTAGCGGCATCTCGAAGTCGCCTCTTGCGCTCAGTCTGGCAGAATAGTTGTAAATTTCGAGGATCTTCGAGGCGCTTAAGTTTGTCGCCCTAGTAGGGACCCAGTTGCGATGTCTTGCGAGGGGTGGAGTGAGTGCGCACGATTTTCAAAAAAATTGGACCTCTATGCAATTATGTGCAATTTTTTTAAAGGATTCGAGTGTAGGGAAACCCCCCCTAGGGTCCCTTGATGCCCTAACCTGAGCCGCCAAACCCTATCTCTTTCCTACTCGATCCACATGCCCCACCCCTGGCTGCCAGCGCCACCGAGCCCTCGACCACTCAAAATCGGCCAGAGGGGAAACCCAGGCTTCCTCTCTCTCTTGACATCTCTCTATCTCTCCTTCTCTTATCTCTCTCTTTTCCTCTTGAATGGAGACTGTCGCTGTCATGCCCCGGGGTCAAAACTGCGACCCGGGCCCGCCAACAGATCCGCCGCCATACGGTGAGCCCCGTATAGACGAAGTGTCTAACCTGCAAAAAGAAGGGTACTAAAGCTATACATATATCAGAGCTGAAAAGTAAACTACTGAAAATAAGATAATAATACAACTGTCAAAAAGTACAAGCCTGAACCTCACTACAAGAGTCTCTCAAAAATAAAACTCTCAAAGTAACTAATAACAATAATCCAGCAGACTGCACTACTAAGCTCCAAAAAGGGGTACAGCTATGCTCCAAGGACGGGTAGGGAACTAGCTCGTGACTCCCTCACCTCGATCAGCAACAGAAGAAACATCAACTCTCCCAGGAGACTCTGCAAAACAAATTAGAGGAAAGAGGAAAAAGATGGGGGAAACCCCCAGCGGGTGTGAGAACTACACCAACACGTAGTTCTCAGTGGGTACCGCCACCAAGCCCGACGGTCTGCCCACTAAGTCTACTAGAGGCATAAGATAACAAGAAAACTGTAATAATGAAAAGATAAGCTGGAAAGAGTCTACAGCTATCATGCCTCTATCTACAATGCTCAAAGGGTGATACAGATGAAAATGATGCAACCACTCGCACCCAAGGTGCTCAATCGATCCAATCAAACTGACAGCCTCATAGGGTCCAGTCAAGCCTGCACCTACCTACTGCCAGTACATCCACGGAGGACTGGACTTACGTAGGGTGTCCGTGAATGCCAAAACTGGCCCAGCCAGAGGGACTACATCCGTGACTGCCTAAAAAAGGCCCAGCCAGAATGACAACATCGACAGGTCGCGATACAAAAGTAACAGGCCCACTCCGGACGGGGCACTCGAGGGGCGCGACCCCACCGAGGAAAAAGGTATCCGCGCATCTCTATCGAGCTCAAAGTGGCTCATGCAGGCTATAGTCAAAATCCACGCGCACTCTCAGAACGGAAGGACTCAAGATCCTCAAACATCTCGCACGACGGTCGGAGTACTCTCAACGACTCAGCTAAATAGCTCTCACAAATCTCGAGACACTAACGAACTCAACCAACTCGTGTTGCTAAATACACAAGCTGGAGATACTCCACAGCCGGGATCACCGTCGACCCAAACGACTCCTAGAAAAGGACATCAACTCAACATGCAAACTCACTAGCTGGGTATACTCCCCAGCCGACGATAATGAAGGGTCCGGGAACCCCGAAAGACTAGAACCTACAACCCAAATCAAACAAGAACAGGCTATAGGCATAGCCTCTCGTTGTTCTCGACCCCAAAGAAAAAAGGCAGCCCTTAGAACCTAGACCACTCGAATCCTCTCGAGTGAGGCAGTTTACAGGAAAAATGTGGCATTTATTACTGAAAACCATTTTTCACTCAAACCCACGCGGGGTGAAGACTAAAAGAAGTTCCTTTTGTAAAACCATCCTGATTTGAGAAAAACCCATTTTTAATGATTTTTAGTTCTTTTAGGAAAAACAGTTAGAAAAACAAGTTTTATTCCCAAACACCGAAGGGCTAATGCCATTGTCCAATCAGACAAGAACAGACTCCGGCGGCCCTTCGATGTTTGGAAGAAAACATTGATTGACTAAAATCATGTGTGTCCAAAAAGGTTCTGGGTTCAAGGTCCTGCTATCACTGGTATACTACTGCCACTAACACAGTGGTGACACATAAAACAGAGAAACACGACATCCCGGGACCACCGTTTATCCAAACGGCTCCCGCCACAGACATAAGACCAGCTACATCTACCAGACTCCACTCTGCTCCCAAGCACGAGTGTAACATGCATCCCACACTAAGAGAAATCTCGACCACTCGGCCCACTACCCGGGCGAGGAAAACACTATGTCCAGGAATGGAGTAGAATGTGTGGATGTCTAAAGCATAAATAAACCTAGCCCAAGTTGGAGTTTTCTACTGGTCTGGTTATACATGCAACATATGACAGGGTGCTAGGTTAAGTCCAATACTAACATTTAATCAACACAGATATGAAGTAATAATCAACATGATTAGAATCACCATATTAGAAAATCCTATCTGATACAACATGCTTTCTAATACTACACACATAATGCATGCTCCCTAACAATATAGAGTTAGAGAACCATCAACCGGTTTTGGAGACAAAGCAACCCACCTGAAGCGTGCATCAATCCAAGATCCAAATAGGCTGAAACTGAATGGGGATAATCCTCGGATTCCCATGATTTCAATGAGTCCAAAAACTCCAGAAAACTCCTCCTGAGTACAAAGATATGGTCCAAACATTGCAATAAGTCATAAACTCCCACAAACACATGCTGCTGTACAAATAGTCCAGAAAATGCTTAAATACCACTTATGAGATAATCTCCAAAAATTTCAATAAAAATATGACGGCGATCCTCGCGAAGAGTAGATGTCAATCGAGTCCTCACAAGCCGAAATCCGATACCCGAGTGTGGAGATAAAAATCCAACAAGCCTCCGCTGTCCAGTAAAAACCACCAGCAGGAAAGGGGTTCAAAGATGCCTCGTAAACCATGCCAAAAACTCAGAATGAAGCAAGGTGATCAACACAGAAATCGAAGACCTACCTCTCGTGAAGCCGATGCCGCAAAAATCTCCCAAAAAATCCTTTGGAGTAGCTCTGTGGACCTCGTGGACCGAAACGCGACGGAAATGGGCCACCGAAGAAGAAACGTCGCACTGCGCCGAATCGCCGAAGCCGTCGATGCCGCGCCCTCCAAAAATTCTGAAACTCCCTCGAGAGATGCAGCACAAGATGAGGAACAAAGTTGCTTGAGGGCTCAAGAGCAGAGGTGTCACGCCCTGGGTGTAAACCATAACCCGGGCCCATCCACACATCCGCCGTGCACACGGAATTTCCCGTGTACACGAAGCGCTGGTAACCTGCTCAGATATAAAAGATATAATAAAGGAGCATAAAAATAGAGCTGAACTAAAACTAATATATCTCAGACCACAGTTGGAAAGTAAAAATACAATATAACTCTCAAATAAGTACATATGTCTCTCCCAGCTCACCAAATAAATACAACCAGCTGGCTGAAGCCAGACCTAAAATAAAAGAAAATACAATTGTCTGAGTGTATAAGGGATACAATCAAAATACTGCTATGCTCGCAGACAGGGTAGACGACTATCTAGTCCGCTATCCTCTTACCTCGATCTGCCGAAGATGGCCCAGCAACTCCCGCTGAAGACTCTGCAAAACAGGGGAGAACAAAAAGAAGAAGGACAATGGGGGTGAGAACTACTATAGAAACAGTAGCCTCCTCTAGTGGGTTAAGCCTCAAACTCAGACAAGCCCACTAGGACAACCAGAGGCGAAAAGGAAAAAGAGGTGGTATGCTATGAATATAACTGCTGAAGAAAAAGCTACCACTAATATACCTCTAAATGCCAAGCCAATAAGAATAGCTAAAAGTATGCATCAATATCTAAATGTCTACCTGAATAACCCAATCCAACCACCAGTAAACACTGGTAGTGCCTGCTCTGCCTGCCGCATCGGGTATGCCAGGCCACGCATAACACCGATGCAAAGAAGGAGTCTCAAGGACTCAAAGCCTGCCTGTCGCACACTTCCGAGTGGCACTCGAGGGGAGCGACCCACACGAGTAAAGTATCTCAGTAACAAGTATCATAAACTAGCAGGACTGGATCACGACTCTGATCAAAGTGGGAAAATCCATCCACTAAAGAAAACCCGATCCCCCCGATCTGATGCAACCGAAACTACCCGGTCGACCGCCCAATGTCCACGGTCGCCGCAATACCCTGCCCTCAAGCCAACCTGTCCCAGAACCCAAGAATCTGACTACACTATCCTAAAACCCCCTGCTCGCGCACGAGCTACAAATACCCAGAGTCTAGCATGAAAGGAGAAAAACAGGAAATATGGTTTCTCCTAAGTCAAATTCTAGCATGATAGTGTAGCAGAAAAAGGTGGCCTATCTAGATGACCATACAAGCATGCAAATGTCCCAAGATGATCCAAAAGGAAAGCAAGTATCGATGTTCTTACATTTATTAGAGCATGCTAATCCAAGATATTGATAATTGCATACGAATAATAAGTACAAAATAGCCTATGCCTGCCTATACCACATGCACCATGCTCACAAGATATAAATTGCCCTTCTCTTTTTGACATGATAATACCCCTTCTAATAACCAAAACCCTCATAAAAGCAAGTTCTAACATAATGTCCTTTTGATCTCAACAAGCATGCAATTATTATCCGTATGGTGCAATTAGCCTTTTAACATAGGAATTACTCCAATATGCCTAGTGGGTGATCAAAAGTAAGAGGTTCACAACGACACCCACCTCGATCGCTAACTCCAAATCCAGGAAGCACTCTCGCCCAAGAAAAACGTCGCCCGCCGCGATAACTGCAAAAGTGTCCAAACGACCCCAATTAAACATACAATTCCACATTTAACCGCTGTCCAAAAAATAATAGTCCTGAAGATGCTCGCTTTTCACCTGTAGGATGGACTCCGAAAATTCCGACAAAAATACCCTGTGATCGTCGCGTCGAGCCGTTCGAAATGGATACATGCACGTCCCAAACCGAGTCCTGTAGGCTAAGTTACAAAATACACAACATGGTGAGCGCAAAACTCCACAAACACAAAAACTGTAGCACTCCGCCCAGAAAAGATGGAATTTATACCTTCGGGAAAACCTCAGAAAATTCCAAGAAAAATACGATGATGTTCCTTGCAATCCATAGATGCGAAACGAGTATTGGCACGCCTCAATCCGATGCTCGAGCGTGGAGAAATCCTCGAAACACTCCGGTGCTGTCCAAAAACTCCGCTGTAAAAAAGAGGTCACAAGAAGGCTCTGAAAACTCCAAGAAAAACTCGAAATGAGGGGGAGCTAAAAATACAAAAATCATAGCCCTACCAGTCGTGAAGCCAACGGCGCAAGAATCGTCCAAAAAGATGGTCGGAGTAGGCCGAGAAAGCCCGCGCACCGAAACGCGACGGAGAAGATCACCGGTGAAGGAACGTCGCGATGCGCCAAAAAGCTGTAGACCTCGAAGTACGTGCCTCCTAAAATCCCAAAAACTCTCTAAGAGATGCAGCACAGGTGGGGGATAAAGTTCTCTGAAGACACACTCGAGAGAAACAGGCTAGAAGAGGAGAAAAAGGGAGAAATAAAGTGGCTCGGGCCTATTTATAGGCCAAAGAAAACAATTGCGAAAATCCCGGAAGGGTCCCCGGATTCGGGCGCTCAGACCAGATTCGGGCGCCCGAATCCGCGGGAATATTCCTCCGCAGGGAGCACCCGGATCTTCCTGGGCTTGACACGTGTCCCGAACACGGGACAGCCGTGCAAGCCCAGCCGGGTGCTGCCACGCGTCCGCGGCGGTCAACGGGGGTAGGTGGCGCCTGTGAATAGCGGGGCGCCGCGTGCCCCCGCCCCCCGCCCCCCGCCGCGTCACGGGCCGCACGTGCGGGCAGGCGCCGCCTGACCTCCCTGCCACGCACGCGTCCCGAGGCAGTCCCCCGCGCCTCCGTGCACCGCAGCCGGTAAGCCCGCCAACTAGAAGCCGCCACCTGTCCCCCCGCCCTGGTCCATGCACCGCCGCGCCCCTCTTAGTAGACCGCGCACCAAGAACCAGCCTATCCGGTGGCGCAACGTGTCCCGCGCCGGGTCAACGCACCATGCCGGGTCGCTCTGTGGACCGAGCGCTGCAAGCCAGCCAATGATAGGTCGCCACGTGGCATGCCGGCGGTCTACAGTCCCCCCCATGCACCAGAATCCACTGAAAACTTCCAAGAGTCCCTTTTTGGGCCTCCGGACTCGGAAACAAACAAGCAAATAGCCATTTTAAATGTTTTTCCGCGCTGAATCCAAATCCAACCTCTGTTTGGTCCAAAATCCTTTCTAAAATTCGACAAAAGAAGCCGAAGGCCAATCCAGCTCTAGATACCTCACTGAGTCCATCTGTGGCATCCCTTGATGCATTATGGGCCAGACACACCAACAATAGGTGTTTCACACTGTGGATTCACGGAAAAAAACTGCATGGGGACCTGGACCACTACAAGAGGAGCTCGAGAAAAGGGGCTAAAGGCCCAAGAGACCGGCCTATTTATAGGCCTCCACCAAAAAACCACAAAATCCAAGTTTATTGGGCTTTCGGGCCCAACTTTCGGGCGCCCGGGGGATTCGGGCGGCTACAGTGCCCGAATCCCGCGCCCCGGCCCAGCCCGCGACGAGAGCCTGGATCCACGTGGCTCCGACGCGTGTCCCGAACAGCGGACAGTGCGTGCGGAGCCAGTAGGCTCGTGCCACGTGGCCCCGCCTGCTCCCCCACGTCGGCGGTCACCTGCCCCACCTGCCCCGCCTGCTCCCCCTGGCGCGTGGACCGCGCGCTCGTGAGCCGGCCACTCACAGGCCGCCACGTGGCCCGCCCCGGTCCATGCGCCAGCCGGTGCGTTTCCGTAGACCGCGTCGCAAGAGCCCGCCAACCAGGAGCTGCCACGTGCCCCCTCGCGCCCGGTCCATGCACCCGCGCCTTCTCTGTAGACCGCGCCGGCCAACCAGGGGCCGCCACGTGGCATCCAGCCGGTCCACAGCTTCCCCCATGCACCAAAATACGCAGAAAATTTTCGGGGGTCCGTTTTTGGGCATCCGGACTTCGAAAAACACAAGTAAATAGCCGATTTTTGACGTTTTTCCGCGCTGAATCCAAATCCGTTCTCGGATTAGCCTGAAACCTTTTTAAAAATTTAGGAAAAGCAGCCGAAGGATAGGATTGATCCAGAGACCTCACCGAGCCCGTCCAACCCGTCCATTTGACGCGTTGCGGGTCCGACCCACCAATAATAGGTGTTCCACTTCATGGGTCATGGGGAAAGCCACACGGGGATCCGGGTCACTACAGTCGCGACATCCTTAAGCCACTTCCGTCGAACCCCTACTCCGGTGAATCCACTTCGGTGAGCATGACTCATCTTCACACTTTGTACTGGGCCATGCTCCCTTAAATTTCAGGTAATGATGCCCCGAATTGCTTGTTCTTTATCGCTCACCCGGTGCTCTATTAATTGACCGTTTTGATGTTGTTTTTTCGGCCAATCCGGTGGCCGGTGATCTGAGTTTTGGAAAGCTTGGTGATATCTTGACCACCCTTGGCGCCGTGCTCACCTCGCTAGTGTGTTTCAGACGATTGGTGGAGTCGCAAAACTGTTCGGTACCCGAAATGACTCCCCATGGCCTATTCTCGCTCTTTGATCATTGTGGATGATCATCGTGGCTTCGGTGCTGGTCCATTGCAACCAGAGGAGCATTGCCAACCCTGTTACACTATTGGTTGGCTTCTGATTCACATAAATTTGGTAAAACACTCGAAACCCCATTCTTATATGCAATTATAATATCAATTGAGCTTTTTGACGCTTTTCGCTACATGGGTAGTGTTGGACAGCAGCATTTAGCAATGTTGGATGTTAGGACTTGTTGTTCGAGGTTTGAAAACTCTTCGGGGCTAATTTGGTGCAAATCAACACTAGTTGAGGCTTAATTAGATAGTTATTGCATGTTTCGATTTCAATCTTTTGGAATCAGAGTTGTTGTTGTCCGGAATAGTATCAGCCTTATTGGCTGGTCTAGACTCAGCTTTCTGCATCTCTCGTGGCAGTGAGCGCGTTGTAGGTGGTCCCTAAACCAAAATAGGTATCTCGAGACTTATTTTGAGTTATTGTTGGAGCTATGGCCCTCGTTGTTGCGCACTTTGCGTGCGGCTATCCCAACACAAAAATATAGTATTTTGGGACATCGGGCATGATTTAAAGGTGCGTGGTATGCCCCAAGACACTTCGTGGGTTGAAGTGATATTTCGGTGGGTTTACATGAAATTCGGCATATTTCAAATTGATAAATGCTTATGATGTTTTGTTTGTGTCGATGCATGTTGTGGGTGATTTTATGCCACCAATTAGTGATGTGGTGGTGTTGTGAGCGTTTTAAGGTTGTTTACACGGTGAGTGTATGGTTCGACACTAAAGTGGTGTTCGGATAATCGTAACGGTACCTTTAGGTCTGGTCGTGGCCTTATTTGGTAATTGTCGTCTAGTTGTCGAGCACTTGGCTTGCGGTGGTCCCAACACCTAAAGTGGTGCATCTTGGGATTGTGGACATTTTATTGTGACTCCCTGTTGTGTTGATTAATTGTCGGGCTTAGTTTAGTAAGCCGGTTTGTGGAACTGATGCTCTAGTTGCATCGTATTGACACGTGGGATACTGATTGTAACCTTTGGTGGTGTTTTCTAGATACAGGTGACATCTAGATATATTGATCGAGTCATGGACTCAGACAGTCGTCATACAGGTGAGTACTTCGATCCGGATATTAGCATAGTGAAACCTCACTTGGTACCATATTCGATTGGACCCTTTTTGATCTTCACTCGACACTTAACCTTATATTCGAGTAGCTACATCATCACACTTTGGATTTCGACCATATTTGATTGTTGCTTTGATTCTGTATTATGTTGTGACCATGATACGCTGATTTTTGTGTTTCAGTGATTATCCTGATACTTGGACTTAGAGTTTATACATCAGTTTATATGCCTACAACTATGATCATGACTAGTAGTTATTGGCTATTCGATTCTACATTAGTTTATCATTATGCCATTGGCTATTACATATCTGAGAGATGTAGATTTGTTTTGCCTCTCTTGTTGGTTTGTTATATTCCTGGTTGGGAGTTTCTCGGCATAGTGTCGGTTGTTGGTCGTTGGACCATGAGTTTTTTATATGTTGTATAGTCATTGTGATCCCGGTTGAGAGTTTTCTTGGCTTATCGCCGTATACCGGTCGTTAAACCACAAGCATTGAGCATCTGCATTGTGATTGCCATGCACCTGCTGCACAGATAACGTACGCCTGCGGATTGATCCCCGCATTGGTGTTATTTACCGATTGAGTGGTTTGTCCGACCCGTGAGGCCCTTTCTTTGGTTGTACCAGCGGGTACGGGGTTATATGTCAGCTTTTGGCTGGGTGCGTTTCTTGAGGTCTTTGTGACCAACTGTAGTAGCCCAGACCCCCCGTGTAGCTTTCCCCCGTGATCCGTAGTGTGAAACACCTATTATTGGTGTGTCGGGCCCGTAACGTGTCAAAGGGACGTGTTAGATGGACTCAGTGAGGTTTATGGATCAAGTCTGCCTCTTGGCTGCTTTCGCCGAATTTTATAGGGGGGTTTTTGCCTTAACGGAGGTCGGATTTGGATTCAGTGCAGAAAAACGTTGAAAACCGGCTATTTACTTGTATTTTTCGGAGTTCGAATGCCCTAAAACGGACACCCGAAATTTTTTTGCGCATTTCGGTGCATGGGGGGGGCCGTGGACCGGCCGGGTGCCACGTGGCGGTCTCTGATTGGCCGGCGCAAGCAGCACGGTCCACAGAAAGGGCGCGGGTGCGGTGGACCGGGTGCGGGGGGACACGTGGCGGCCTCTGATTTGCGAGCTCACGCGGCGCGGTCCACGACGTCGCACGGGCAGGTGCATGGACCGGGGCAGGCCACGTGGCAGCCCAGGAGTGGCCAGCTCATGCGCGCGCTGTCCACGCAGCGCGGGGAGGAGGCGGGGCAGGTGGGGGGCAAGTGCGGGCAGGTGGGCGCCCGTACGCGGGGCGCCACGTGGCGCCCTGCGATTGGCGGGCGCCACCCGCTCCACCCACTCGGTCGGGCCACGTGGCAGCTCCCCAATGGCCCCGCACACGCTGTCCGCTGTTCGGGACACGTGTCGGGCCCTGGGGGATTCGGGCACTGCTCGTGGGCCGGGCCGGGACGCGTTTTCGGGCGCCCGAATGTTTCGGGCGCCCGAAACATGGGCCCAAAAGCCCAATAGTTGGTTTTTTTGGATTTTTCTTGGGCTAGGCTATAAATAGTCCTCCTTTCTCATCTTTTTGGGTCTTTTCCAGAGCTCCTCTGGTGGTGAGACCTTAAGCAAAGTTGTTCCTCACTTTGTTCTCCTTCTCTTTAATGATTGCTGGAATTTTTGGAGGCCGCAGCATCGACGTCTTCGGCGATTCGGCGCACTTCGACGTTCTTTCTTCAGCGGCCTTTTTCGTCGTATTTCGGTCTGCGGGCTCCCTTGGTGCTCCCTGAAGGATTTTTCAATTGATTCTTGCGTCATTGTCTTCACGATAGGTAGGGCTACATTTCTTGTATTTGCCGCTTCCCTCCATTCCGAGTGTTTATTGGGTTTTTCGGATCATCTTTGGGACCCATTTTTCTGCGACAGCTTTTGGGCAGCGGCGGAGTATTTATGGATTTTCTCGAGCTACGGGTGTCGGAACAAGGCGTGTAAGTACTCGATTTGCATCTACTCGTCGCGAGAATCGCAGTCGTGATTTTTCTGGATTTTTTGGAGGACTGCGCAAAGGTGAAATTTCCTGTTTTTACAGGCTATTTTGCAAAACAGCAAGCGCTATTTTTTTTAGGATCTCCATTTATGCCGAGTGCGGCTCTTTTTGCAATGGTTCGCAGGTTTTGGGTGTTTTGTGGGGAAAAAGAAAGTTGGACAGCGAGGAGTCTTTTACAGTTGTGGATTGCGCGTTCCAGGTGGGTGGTTGTTGTGTACCTCTTATTTCGACATGCTCACGAGGACTATTGGAGAGATCCCCTGAGTTATGATTGTTGATCGGCATCTTGTTGAGAACCATGCATGTTTAATTTACACTTATTAACTTCTGGCCTATCTAAGTGAGATTGAGACATTATGATTGGGACATGTTTTATGCCATGATAGCATTTAACCTTTTTAGGTAAAATTGATTATTATATTGGGACATCATGATCTGATCTAATCTGATCTATGTGGTAACACTGTTAGATACTTTTCTTTCATTCGACATGAGGACATTTGCATGCTTGTATAGACATCTAGATAGGCCACTATTTACTGCTACACTATCATATTGGGACTTGACTTAGGAGAAACTATGTTTACTTTTTTTCTCCTTTTTATTCAGACATGTGGTTCATGTTGCTCGGGTTCGAGCAGTGGTTTGGGATAGTGTAGCCGGGATCTTCGAGTCTGGGAAAGGTTGTACCAGTTTGTGGACTTGTGGGGTATTGCGGCGACCGTGGACAGTAGGCGGTTGACCAGATATTGGTTATTTTATCAGTTTGTGGACTTGTGGGGTATTGCGGCGACCGCGGACAGTAGGCGGTTTACCGGATATTGGTTATTTTACCAGATTGTGGACTTGTGGGGTATTGCGGCGACCGCGGATATTGGGCGGTTTACCGGATGTTTATTTTGCATCAGATTGAGGGATCGGGGTTTCTTAGTGGATGGATTTTTTCCACTTGGGCATAGTCGTGATCCAGTCCTACTATTTTTGTGATACTTGTGACATAGTTACTTTACTTGTGTGGGTAGTTCCCCTCGAGTGCCACCGCGGAGTGTGCGGATGACTGTACCAGGTAGATGCCGGTTAGTCGACAGATCGTTGAGTTCGATTGTCACTTCAGCGTTATGCGTTGGCCAGCATACCCCGAAGATGATGGCAGAGCAGGCAGTACCAGTTTTTACTGGTCCATGGATTGGGTTTATTTCAGGCAGATACTGTTACTGATGCATGCATACAGTTATTCCATTCGGTATTGCATTAGAGGCATAGTAGTGGTAGTGTTTTCCTATCAGCAGTCTTTGAGCTTACCACTTTATTCTCCTTTTGCCTCTGGTAGACTTCGTGGGTACGTCGGATCTTGAGGATTTACCTACTGGAGGCTACTGGTTTTATCAGTGGTTCTCACCCCCATTGTTGTTTCTCTCTCTCTTTCTCTCTCTCTCTCTCTCTTTGTTTTGCAGAGTCTTCTGCGGGAGCTGCTGGACCTTCGGCAGCTGATCGAGGTAAAGGGGATCGCTGAGTAGATAGATCTCCTGTGAGGCTGAGCTTTGCTGTTAGATAGTGGATGTACCCTACACTCAGACTATTGTACTTTTTTGTTATTTTGGATCTGGCTTTAGCCAGCTGATTGTATTTATTCTGGTGAGATGGGAGAGACAGATGTATTTATTACAGTTGTACTATATTTTCCAGTTCAGTTTTAGTCAGAGATGTTGTAGTTCTAGTTCAGCTCTGTACTTGTGCTCTTTTATTGTTTATCTTATATCTGAGCAGGTTTTCAGCGCTTTGTGTATGCGGAAAATTTCGTGTGCACGGCGGATCTGTGGACGGGCCCGGGTTCTGGTTTACACCCGGGGCGTGATACCAACAGTGGCTGGCATTAGCCTGAAATCTTTGTGGCCAACAGTGGCTGGTATTAGCCTGAGGTCCTTGTGAACAACAGTGGCACGATTGGGTACCTTGAGTTCCAGCATTTTGATGCATTGTTATATTTTAGTTATTTCATATGTATGTTGATTACTAGATTTGTGTGATTTTCACATCTTACGCATTATGCTTAGTACCCTACTTTATTCAGATTTACAGATTGTGTATTTACTTATTGACTATACCTGTTTATTGTATGTCGGTCACTCCCGTGCATTACCTGCTGATTATGCCTGTTTATATTATGTTGATTATACTTGTTTATTTTCTGCCGATTGTACCCGCTATTTACCTACTGATCATACCTGTTTATTCCCTATTGTTATACCCAGGGACGAAGCCAGAATTTTAGCTTTAGGGGGGCCAAAAATATATTATACAAAATATATTAATTTTTAAAAATTATTAATAAAAATTTATATATAAGTAAATATTTTTGTTCATTAGTTTTTGAGTTTTAATATATATTTTTTTAGAAAAAAACAGAGTATAATTATCTTTACCATTAAAATAATAATATTTTAGATATCTATAAAAAAATTTATTTTAAAAAATCAAGTATTAAAATTTAGTATAATTTGTAAATTAAGTATTATAATATATAAAAAATTTAAGTATTCAGATTTTTTATAATTTTCAAATCAAGGATTACGATATGTTTGAGTCAATTAAATTTATATTTCGTGGCCCACAAGATAACATAAGTTTTTTAAAAAAAAATTATTTTGGCCCCTAAAATTTACACTATTTTTATTTTTTTTAATAACTTAATAATGGATTGATATGTAATTTTAAAAATATTGGGGGGGTCATGGCCACTGTGGTTCTCCACATAGCTTCGTCCCTGGTTATACCTGCCTTTTTACCATCGTTTATTGTATACCAGTAGGTACGACTTACAGATTGTCGGTTCGTTGTACCTATTGGGATACATTTAGTTGTATCTCACACTTTTTATTTATATCTTTTTCAGGTTCTTCGAGTTGTGGGACAGGGGCAATGTTGTAAGGACCGATTGATGTGATTGATAGAGTTGTCCTCGTTATTGCACATGATTAGCTACGTGGACCCACAATTTTTGTACATTTTTGGTATTTGATATGATTAGTATCTTTAGGGCACATGCTTGATTGCGTTATACAGTAATTCTATAATTGATTGATTATTGTATTTTACAGTAACCGTGTGTGTATAGAAAAGATTCTGTCCACTTGGATTGAAAAATTTTATGCACGTGACAGATCTGTTCACATCCTGAAAAATATGTTTTATTTTTTAAACTCCAATTTTAAATAATAATAATAATAATAATAATAATAATAATAATAATAATAATAATAATAATAATAATAATAATAATAATAATAATAATAATAATAATGGTCCGCTTTTTTATTCCGGGGCGTGACATGGCTAATGGCGAAAAATTAGTTCTTGGTTCTTATTTTTCCTCATTTTTGTACCGATAATTTTTGAGTCAATAAAGCCACGATTATGAAAGTTATGCCCCATGTCCTAACCGTTTCTGTCTAAAGTCTCTCCATCTTCAAACGTTTTTTTTTTTTTTTCAGTTCTTGACATACCACGTGTCCTCGTTTCTTTGGTTCATCCGTTGGCCGAACAATCATATTATGAAATACTAAATTTTTGCACCAACATATTCTACAGCTACCATGCCTCTATCTAAATGCTCAATGGGTGATACAGATGAAGATATATGCAACCACTCGAACACGAGGTGCTCAATCGACCAAATCGAACTGACTGCCGCATAGGGTCCAGTCAAACCTGCGCGTACCTAGGGCGTCCGTGACTGCCAAAACTGGCCCAGCCAGAAGGACTGCATCCGTGACTGCTTAAAAAAGGCTCAGCCAGAGGGACAGCATCGACAAGTCGCGATACAAAAGTAATAGGCTCTGCTCCGGAGTGGCAATAGTAAGGTAACAGGCTCTGCTCTGGAGTGGCACTCGAGGGGCGAGACCCCACTGAGGAAAGTATCTGCGCATCTCTGTCGAGCTCAAAGTGGCTCATGCAGGCTATAGTCAAAATCCACGCTCACTCTCAGAACGAAAGGACTCAAGATCCTCAAACATCTCGCACGACGGTCGGAGTACTCTCGACAACTCAACCAACAAAGCTCTCACGAAACACGAGACACTAGCGAACTCAACCAACTCGTGGCACTAAACTCACTGGCCGGAGATACTCCACAGTCGGGACCACCGTCGACCCAAACTGTCACGCCCCGGGGTCGAAACTGCGACCCGGGCTCGCCAACAGATCCGCCGCCTATACAAAACCCCGCATAGCGCGAAGCGTCCAACCTGCAAGAAAATGTACTACAGCTAAACATATATCATAGCTATAAAGAAAACTACTGTAAAACTAAAATCCAATCACTGTACAACTGGAAATAAAGATACAATATCCATCTCCCAAATACGATCATATACAAAATCCTCTGATACAAAAACTCAGAACTCTACAGGGAGGTAAACAGAAATGATACATCAGTGTACAGGCTCTCAGTACAAGTCAGATCCTCACAATACAATAGTCTCTCAAAAGTGGAAATAAAACTAATCTACTGACTGCACTACAAATCTCCAAAAAGGGGGCACCGCTATACTCCAAAGACGGGTAGGGAACTAGCTCGCGACTCACTCGCCTCGGTTTGAAGGATCAGCAACTGGAGCAACTGGAACTAGAGAAGGGATCCCTGGGAAAAAATACACCACAGCGGGTGTGAGAACTACATCCCACAGTAGTTCTCAGTGGGTACCGCAACCAAACCCGACGGTCTGCCCACTAAGTCTACTAGAGGCATAAGATAACAGAAAACTGAAGAAAGGAAAGCTGAAAATAACTCTACAGCTACCATGCCTCTATCTACTATGCTCAAAGGGTGATACAAATGAAAATGATGCATCGACTCAAACCCAGTATACTCGATCAACCCAATCACAGTGACTGCCACATAGGGTCCAGTCAAACCTGCGCCCACCTATTGCCAGTACATCCACGGAGAACTTGACTTATGTAGGGCGTCCGTGACTGCCAAAACTGGCCCAGCCAGAGGGACTACGTCTGTGACTGCCTAAAAAAGGCCCAGCCAGGGGACAGCATCGACAAGTCGCGATAGTAAAGTAACAGGCACAGCTCCGGAGTGGCACTTGAGGGGCGCGACCCCACCGAGGAAAGTATCAGCGCATCTCTGTCGAGCTCAATATGGCTCATGCAGGCTATAGTCCAAATCCACGATCAGCAAGATCGACAGTAACTAACATCACATCTCTAACTCACTGGCTGGAAATACTCACAGCCGGGACCACCGTCAACCCGACAGCTCCCACAACAGAACACCAAACTCACAGATAACACAGGAAGGACCGACACCAGAAGGGTTCGAAAATCCTGGTAGGTCGGTGCCTAGAACCCCAATCAAACAAGAACAGACTCCAGGCTCCGCCTATCGAAGTTCCCGACCCCCATACAGTTCGGGAACACGACAACCTCGGTACAACATGCGGAAGACACCAACCAGGGTCCGAAAGTTCCGGGAGACAAACACCTACAACCCTATCAAACAAGAACAGGTTCCAGGCACGGCCCCCGTCGCTTTCGTCCCGAAAAAGGAACGGCCCCTAGAACCCAGATCACCCAAACTCTATCGGGTGAGGAAGTTGTAATAAAAAGATGACAGTTATTACTGAAAACTATTTTAATCTGAGAAACCCAATTTAATATATTTAGTTCTTTAATAAAAATCAGTTCAAATAAGTTTTATTTTCCAAACCCCGAAGGGCTATTGCCTTCACCCAAATCAAACAAGAACATGCTCCGACGACCCGCTCGAAGTTTGGAAGGAAAATATTAGTTTACAGAAATTATATGTGTCCAAAAACAGTCTGGGTTCTAGGTCCTACTATCACTAGTATACCACTGTCACTAACATAGTGACGACAAATAAAACAGAGAAATGTGACAACCCGGAACCACCGTTTACCCAAACGGCTCCTGACACAGCTACAAGACTAGCTACACCTACCAGACTCCACTCTGCCCCCAAGCACGAGTGTAACATGCATCCCACACTAAAATAGATCCCGACCACTCGACCCACTACTCGGGCGAGGAAAACACTATGTCCAGGAGTAGAATACGAAGTGTAGATGTCTAGAGCATAAATAAATCTAGCCCAAGTGAGGATTTTCTACTGGTCTGGTTGAACATACATCATATGACAGGGTGCTAGGTCAAGTTTCAAATAGTGGTAAATGAGTTGACACAGATAGGAAGCATACAATAACATGATTATGATAACAACACGAGGTCATCCTTTCTATAACTAACATGCTTCCTAATACATCTAACAATCATGTATGATTTACTACACGATAGAATTAATGAATAGTCCATCAATTTTGGAGGCGAAGCAACCCACCAGGAAAATGCACGTTCCACAACAGTAATAACCTCCTCTGCCCAACTCTCCGTAAGATACCCAAATCTGTGAATCACTATAAAAAATACCACACATAGTATCAACGGTAGCAGTTCCAAATACAACATTTGCTGTTAGCCAAAACCAGCACAGAAAATGAGAAATTTCACCTCTGTCCAGTCCTCAAAAAAATCCAGAAAAATCACCATTGCCATCCTCGCGACGAGTAGCCCCAAATCGAGTATTTATACTTCTCAATCCGACACCTGTAGGCCAAGATAAAAATAAAACATCGCGGTATGTTAACTCCCTCATAAACACAAGCCTACAGCAAAACAGTCCCAAAGAAGCTTAATTATCACCTTCAAAGAGTCCTCCAAAAATTCTAATAAAAATACGACGGTGATCTTCGCGAAGAATAGATGTCGATTGAGTCCTCACATATTGAAATACGATAACCGAGTGCAGAGATAAAAATTCGACAAGCCTCCGCTGTCCAGAAATTCACCAGCAACAAAGGGGTTTACAGATGCCTTGTAAACCATGCCAAGAACTCAGAATAAAGCAAGGTGATCAACACGGAAATCGAATGCCTACCTCTTTTGAAACTGATGCCGCAAAAATCAGCTCAAAAGTCCATTGGGGTAGCCTAGGGGGTCTCGCGCGCTGAAATGCGATGGTAGAAGCCAAAATTGAAGGAGCGTCGAAGTGCGCCGCGTCGCAGAAAACGCCAATGCCACGGCCTCCAAAAATTTCGGAAATCCATCAAGGGGTGGAGGAGAAGGTAAGGAACAACTTTGCTTAAGGCTCTCCTAGGAGATGAGCTCGGGAAAAAGGGCTAAAACGCGCAGCAAAGGGGCAATTTATATCCTCAACCCAACAAATCAGAAAATCCCCTTTGGGTCCCCGGTTTCGGGCGCCCGATTTGATTCCAGGCTGCTACAATGCCCGCCAAGAAGGCCCGATCTGCAGCCGTCCATTAGCGCCCGGATCATCCACAGAGCGACACGTGTCCCCGCACAGCAAACAACGAACGCGGCCACTCCGCTCGCGACACGTGGCATCGCCCCCGCGCCCGCCTTCGCGCGCGTCAGCGCCTCGGTCGGCGTGCCTACGTGCTCGCACGTCACGCTGCCGGCGACCATAAAGCGCACGCATCCCGAGGCAACTGCCCGCTCTGCTTCGTGGACTGAGCCGGTGCACCAGCCAATCCCACGCTGCCACGTGTCCACACCGCGCCAACAGGAAGACGCCACGTGGCACATGCCCTCGCTGCACCGCGCACCTGCCCGCGCCCTGCCCGCGCCCGCTCCGCCGCCTGCCCGCGCCCGCTCCGCCACCCGCCGCCGCCGCCGGCGCTGCCCGGCCGCCCGGAACAGTAAATCATACCTCGAAATTCGTGTATGGGCATCCGGACTCCGAAAAATACAAGTAAATAGTCAATTTTCATTGTTTTCGCACGCTGAATCTAAATCTGATGTCCGTTTTGCCAAACTCCACTTCTAAAATTTGCCAAAAATTCCCAAAAAGTAAACTTGATCTATTTTTCGTGCCGGGTCCAAATCTGGGGTTCGATTTGCGCGCAATCATCTCCAACACACAGTAAAGGCCCCCAGAAGTCACTGATCACACTACAAGCTCTCTGCGGAGATCCGGGTCATCACACAAACGGCTCCCAACGAAACATCCAACTCGCCACGCAAAACACACAGGCTGGAGCTACTCCACAGCCGGGATCGACCCACAACTCAGGGCTAACAAAACTGGTCGGACGACACTCAACGACCCGGGACCACCGTCAACCCAAACGGTTCCCAACAACACTAGCACTGGTCTAAACTCCGCTACCAGACTCCACTCAGCCCCCAGGCACGAGTGCAACACACGTCCCACAATAACCTGACCTCTCGGCCCACTACCCGGGCGAGGGAACTCTATGTCCAGGTAAAATGCAAGGTGTGGGATGTCTATAGCATAAAAGAACCTAGCCCAAGTGAAGGTTCTCTACTAGTCTGGTTAAACATCAACATATGACGGGGTGCTAGGTCAAGTTCCAATAATCAATATATAATCCTCGAACCATGTTAAACATAAAACTGAACCAACAACATGGACAATTCATAACATGCTTGCTTCCAATAAAAGGTAGTATACTCTAGTCATACATGCTCACAAGCTTAAACAATATAGAGCAGACATGCATCAATCATATTCTCCAACAAGTAAGAGAACATCATCATCTAGCATTCTTTTCCACTAGTATAGGATAACCATCTTTTTCTTGTAACTCTCCCTCATGTATAAGGGTAAATAAATCATGCAATGCTCAAATCCATATATCATGCACAATTTATCAATTAAACCTCAATCCCATCATTCAAACTATTTCTCATGCTTAGATCACAATCATTAAAATTGTACATTAAACCATGCATGCATACTAACAAATAGAGTTAGAGAACCGTCCACCGGTTCTAGAGACGAAGCAACCCACCTGAAGCGTGATGATCCGGGGTCCAAATGAGCCGAAACTGAACGTGGATACTCTTCAGGTTCCCACGATTCCAACGAGTCCAAAAACACCAAAAAACTCCTCCTGGGCACCAAGATACAGTCCAAACATCGCGGTAAGCAAAAATCCCCACGATCACAAATCTGCAGAAAGATTAGTCCGAAAGAATCCAAAATATCACATGCGAGATGATCTCCAAAAATTTCAATAAAAATATGGCTACGATCCTCACGAAGTGTAGATGTCGATCGAGTCCTCATAGGTCGAAATTCGATAACTGAGCACGGAGATAAAAATCCGACAAGCTCCTCTATCCATGAAAATCACCAGCAAGAAAGGGAGTTCAAATATATTCCAGAAACCCCAATAAAAACCCAAAACTGAGAGGAGAGGAAAACACGAAAAACGACGATCTACCTCTCGTGAAACCGATGCCGCAAAAATCGGCCAAAAACTCCCTCCCGTCAGTCCTGGGGAGCTCGCGGAAGAAGCGTCGACGAAAAAACTTGGTATCAAAGGCGCGTCGAAGCTCGCGATGTCGAGAAGAACGCAGATAACACGACTCCCAAAAATCCCCGGGACTACAAATATCGAAGAAGACTCGCAGACGACGCTCCCTGCCGAAGATGGGCTCAGAAACTTGGAGGAAAAGCCCAAAAATGAAGCCCATATGGGCTATTTATAGCCCAAGTCCACCAAAGGAGGGATCCAGATTCAGGCGCCCGAATCCTGCCCCGGCCCGCTACTGTGTGCGCCCGAAACGCCCACAGCGCGCCACGTGGCCCTCTCCGCGCCCAGCGCACGCGCACCCGCCAATCACGCCGCGACGCATGGCAGCGCGGTCCACGGCGGGAAGCGTGGGCCGCCGTTCACGCCGGCCGGGTCAGCCAGGTCACTGCACCCGCCAATGGGCGGGCGACACGTGGCCCGACGCGGTCCACTGTGCACCGCGCCCGACGCGAATCACGCCTCACGTCACGCCCGTTAACTGCCCAATCAGGGCTTGCCACGCGTACACCTGCTGCGCCCGCTGGTCCCGGTGCACGCGCCAAGGGTCGTGGATCGGCCTGCCCGCGGCCGTGCCCGAGCCTGCCGCGCCGCCGCGCTCCGCCGCCTGCCCGTCGGTAGGAACAGTAACCAAGTGCCTCGAAATCCATGTTTTGGCATCCGAGCTCCGAAAAATACAAGTAAATAGTCCACTTTCATCGTTTTCGCGTGCTGAGTCCAAATCCGATGTCCGTTTTGCGCACAAGCACCTCCATCACCCCGAATAAGCCTCGAGAAGTCGCTGATCACACCGCAAAAGCTCTACAGAGATCCGGATCATCACAAGATCTATTCACATCCTGAAAAATATTTTTTATTTTTAAAACTTTGATTTTAAATAATAATAATAATAATAATAATAATAATAATAATAATGGTCCGTTTTTTTATTCCGGAGCGTGACATGGCTAATGGCGAAAAATTAGTTCTTGGTTCTTATTTTTCCTCTTTTTGTACCGATAATTTTTGAGTCAATAAAGCCACGATTATGAAAGTTATGCCCCATGTCCTAATCGTTTCGGTCTAAAGTCTCTCAATCTTTAAACGTTTTTTTTCTTTCAGTTCTTGGCGTACCACGTGTTTTCGTTCTTTTCGGTCATCCGTGGCCGAACAGCCTATTTTATGAAATACTAATTTTTGCACCAACATATTCAAGACTGAACCCTGACCAAAAACCCATAATTCAAATCCTAATCCGAAATCGAACTCAAAACAATTATATCTTTTTAACATATTTCACAACATATTATATTAAAATTATAAAATTTTAAACTATAAATTTAAATATAATATCAAATATAATATAGGGATTATAATTTTTCGTGCAGACCTGGATTCCCGTAGGAATTCATCCAAAAGAGGATTTTTTTTTGTCTCTGCAGGACAGACACGTAGGAATTTCTACTCACTCGCGGGGACGGGAATGCTATTACCACCTCGCCAAATTTTCTATCACAACAAAATTACATTATATGTTATTATATATTTTTAAATATATTTATAAATGAACAAGATTATTTTTGATAGTTTTAATATATTTTTAATTTAATTTAATATTTTAAATATAAATAAATTTTTATACAGTATATTAGTTAAATAATATTGATTATTATATTTTTTTAGTAATTTGATATGTTTCATTTAATAATTTGACAATGAATAAAAAATAAACTTAATATTTAGATAAAATTTAAACTAATTAAATTAAATTAAATTAACATTTTAAATAAAATATTAAATGAGTATTTTTTTAAAAAAAAATTCACGGAGTAATAACCGGGTTCGAATCAGGTATTGATAAAATTCATATCTTAACTTGAATCTGTTGGCTTTTATTTTTATTTTTATATTCAAATCCATAACCTTTTAGCATTAGATAAATTTATCGTGTTTGAATTCAGATTCGAATAAAATATTTTTGATATTTATAACCATTCAGGTGTCTACGTTTATGCATTGCATGCATTTTTTGTTTAAATATTTTAATTCTTAAATTTGCAACTCAATTAAAAAAATTATTTTTTGAATAAATATCTATTTTGGTTCTTTACTTGTACAATGCTATTTTTCAATATCAATTAACTAAAATTTTATCTATTGGACACTAAATTACAATATATGTAAAAAATTTTAAAAAATAAACGTAGATATTCGATCCACCCATGGAAATAATAAAATTTCGAATTGGGAAAATGTGCAAGTTTATTTTACACGTGGCAATTTTATTTAACTCAATTAATATTATTTATTTAAAATGAAAAAAAAAGAAGAACCATTATGGAAAGAGATAATTAAATAGGAGAAGGATTTGAATAACCTGTATATATGACCTTATTTAATATAATTTAAAAGAATTATCACTGCAAATAATAAGATGTTAACATTTTTGTAAATTTTTATTAGCAAGATTTTTTTCACTTAAATTTAACTTATTTTTTTTTAATGTAAATTTTTATTAGCAAAATTTTTTTCACTTAAATTTAACTGATTTTTTTTTTAAAAAAAATCACATTTTAAAAATACCAGTGTGCAACACACGGTTACTGATTTGTACCAATGAATTTTAAACTAGCAAATTTAACAGTTTTATAGTGTTTTTTTTTTTTTTTTTTTTTTTTTTTTTTTTTTTTTTGTTTTGACGGGTAAAAATTAGAATGAATTCATTATGTCCTATAATTTTGAATCTATATTGTATTTTTTTATACGTAACTTGATTAGTGAAGTTATATAAATATTTTCACGATTTGTTGGATTAAAATAATCAGCATTCTGTCATATAGCGGGATATTAGATTTGACCGAGTAATATTCGAAATGGCGTCATATTAGACTGAATCGAGTCATGTTCAAAATAGCGTAAAGCTGATTGGACCAAATCATAATTAAAACTTATGGACGACTACGTTTATACATTTTAAATGAATTAATTATATCTTTCTTTAGAATTAATAGTTAGCGTCAAAAATTCGATAGGGTTGTATAAATTTTTATTTTATATTATATGAATTCTCATTCAAATTGTATTAATATTGTGTTTCCACAAAAAAACAATATCCAATAAAATTTTTTGAAGATTTTTTTTTTTTTTAGTTTACGCTCAACTTTTTAAGTTTTCCCTAACAAATATTGGGTTTTTTTTGCTGGGTATAGAAATAAATGAAACTTACTTAAACTACAATTAATTTTGACGAGTACTTGACCTTTTAAAGTTGTGATTTAAGTACTCACGCTCCGAATTTTTGAAAAGCAATAATTTATTATTATTATTATTAATTTTTTTATCAAAATTTAAATTTTTATCTTAGAATGTGATCAGATCGTCACGTGTATAGAAAACTCTCTATCCGCTCGGACAGAATCTCTTCTATACAGCTAAGCAACTATACCCAAACAATTAGAGTTCTACCTACAATAATATTAATCTCAACATTTAAAATCAACCATCACAAGACATAGCTTAACATCATAATTAATCTCATCAACATTAGTTCTATCAAATACTAATACCAATAAACATATGTCTACTCCGCAATCATATAAAATATCATATCACATCAATCAATAGGCTTCAGGAGGACAACTCTATCGTAATCGCCTTACATGACCGTTCTGACATCTCACCATCCGACGGATCTAAAAAATAATCACCCAAGTATGTGATATACAATATAAATATATCCCAGTAGGCACGATGAGCCGAGAAATAGCAAATCGTACCTACTGACATACTATAATCAGCGAATGGTAAAAAATTAGTAGATAAAGGTTGATATAAATAAGCAAATACTGGCAGAAAACATAATCATAATACTGAGTATAAATGGGTACTGAAATACAGGAATAAAGCATGTTGAAATACGATAGAATGAACTATGCATCAATAAAAGAAACCAAGTGTGGGATCCGTAATTTTGGACTTCGGAATTTAATTAAAGTCCGGAATTAATCCCGGGAATCTAGAGAGGATATTAATTTCAGCATTTTGAGGATTAAATTCTCGGATTGTTCTCCACTGGTTTATTAGTGAATCAGCGCTGGAGGGAGTGGTCAAGTCCGTTTTTGAATTTCCTGTGCTGGTTGCACCGAAAAGCATGAAAAACGGAGTTCGACGGAAAAATTACGGGAATCGAATTTTTCTCCGAAAAATGACAACTTTTGAATCTGGTGAGGTCTTCGAAAAAGAAGATCTTCACTTTGATGGCGTCATCGAACTGAACGCGATGGTGCGATCGGATTTCAAATCCGATACTCGGATCTCCCGGATCTGCACGTTTTTGCAAGATTATCGGACCGAAAGTGCGCATTTCGGTAAATCCGGGACAGTTGCAGCATGTTACACATCGAGATTTGTGAAAATGGTCATCTTGAGGCGTTGCGACTTTTGGCATGTTTTTTTAAGGTCATGGGAGTTCAAAATTTTAAAATTTAAAATTTTGGATGAGGATAAGGGGGTTTAGGGACGTAGGGGTAATTTTTACAATAGATTTTTTAAAGAGAATTAGATATTTTTTTTACCAAAAGAGAAACATGTTTTTTCCCTAATTCTCTCTCCCTTAAACGAAATCCCATCTCCTTCCTCGTCACCACCGTCGTCGCCGCTGCCGCCGCCATCGCCGGAGCTAAGGAGGCGAGATCGGGTTTCCCACCTCCTGATCCGGGCGCCTTTCACTGTAGCTGCAGCCACCATTGCACTCACGAGCGCACGCGCGCGAGGAGGGGCCGCGTGCTGCCCCTGCGCTCCTGTGCTAGGCGAGCCGCGGACCTCGTGCCTCGGGCGCCCGCACCAGCAGTGCCCCGCGACCTGCTGGGCCACGCCCTGCGCCCCAGCCGCGCGCCCGCACGCCCTGCGCACCGCCCGCTAGCTGTGCAGCCCTAGCGCTGTGCCTGCTGCTGCCTGCGCCCGCGTCTGCTGCCTAGCCGTGCGCCCTACGCCCCAGCCGCACGCCTGCAGCCCCTCGCCCCTGCCTCGGCTGCGCGCCCTGCTGCACCTGGCCGCGTTGCGCGCTGACCCAGCCCGCATGCTGCGTGTTGTGCGCTGCACGTGTGCGCCGTGCGCCGCGCGCTGCCAACCTGCACGCCGTGCGCTGCCAGCGCGCTGCTTGCGTGTTGCTCCATTTTGCGCGCCGCTCCCGCGCTCCTGCGCATTACCCAGCCCGCGCGCAGCCGGCAACCGCGCTTCTCGTTCCGGCCACCCCAGCCGCTAGTGACGTCGCTGCAAGGGAGTATGTCCCTCCTGTGAGTGTGTAGATGGTCGTGCTCACCGTAGCCGGCACTGGTTTCGCCTCGGTTTGCGTGCTTGACTGCGCTGCCCTCTGTAATTGTGGATTTTGAGGTTCGGCTTGCCCCGGCGCGCTCTTCGGTGCCCGTTTTCGCTCCGGACAGCGAGCATCGCCTTCAAAACGTCGAGACCTGTCGGGCTGTGGTGTTAGTTGGTTCCGAAGGATGGGGATTTTGGTAAGATGCTTAAATACTGTATTTTTATGTATTTATCTTGCTTTTTAGTGTATGTTTTAGGGTTTTTGTGCAATTATTGCATGAGTATTGCCTTGGGAAGCATGTATGAGTTGTGTTTGACATTTGGGCTAGTCGTCCTAAGCTCGTAGACTATCGCAGTGCTTATTTTGGGATTCCGGCATGATTATCGGCCAAATTGGTCGTCCGATCGCGGTTCTGTTCCGGAATTCAGTTCTGTCAACTTGAACGCATTCCGTCTATTGTCGAGCCTTGTTGGCTGGTCATCCTTACTTCCTCGTGTGTCCAGAGGCAGTGGATAGGTTGTGGTGGGTTTCAGAGCCAAAATTGGCATATTTGGGAATCAGGTATTGTTCGGTTTTTGTTAGTCGCACCTACCCACGTCGTTTGTGTGTCTTGCTGTCTGGGCACCCAAATCGGTGTGTCTGGGGGTAGCGGGTGGTTTTTGGTGAGCATTGGAACTCTCTGGGACATTGTGTGGGTTTGGTTGTGTTTCGATGAGTTCCCGGGGATCTCCGGCGTGTTCCGAGAATCGGTAAAAGGTACCGATGGCCCGAATGGTTCGCGGAGGGTGAGTCAGTGTGTGGTTTAGAGTGGTATTTAGTATTGTTAAGGATTTTATTTTATCGTATTTCGTGAAGTGGTTAAGTCTTGAAGATTGAAGATGAAGATGTTTGGATCATATACCTCAATCTCAAGAAAGAAGAATTCAAAAGGATCACGTACGTTTAACTAAATAAGTTTGGTGATCCGAATACTTCTTATAGTGTAGAAACACTTGGATGGATTTTTAATTGAATAAAAATTAAAAAACTGGACTGTTATATGTTCAGGATCCGGATCAGGGTATTCCAGTCCGGACCCCGAACGTAGGTAAGTTCATGAGGAATTTCAGTCCGGATCACCCATGTTTCAGTCCGGACCCCGAACATGGATTCTGCAGAAATCGCATGAACAGTCCGGACCGTGCATCCTTCAGTCCGGACCCCGAACATGGTTTTTTCAGGAATTCTCTGAAAAATGACGACAGTCCAGATCAAGCCAAATCCAGTCCGGACCGTCGTGCGGGAAAAATTCTGTTAAGTCAGTTTTTGATTCTTATCTTATTCCAAAGGTTTCTAACCTATAAGTAAACCCTATTTCTCATCTTTTAGGGTACGACCGAAAATTAGAAAAATCCACATATAGAGAAGAAAGGGAAAAACTAGATCTATTCTATGTTTCTTCATCTATATTGATTAATTTGATTCTAGGATTTCAAACTCAGATTTTGAGTAGAATCAAATTAATGAATACTTAGATGGTATTTTCGATCTATCTTTGATCTAAGTATTCGGAGGATTTTCACCACCACCAAACAACGATTTTGCCAAAAATCGGCGCGTGGATTCACGTAGCCTTGTGCACTCAAGATGCTACCGTTTCGTGGATTCGAAACGAGGTGCGTTCGTGGATTCGAGACGTACTACTTGGTGGAGACCGTAGATTCGGTTGGACGTCGTGGATTCAACGTTGGGCGCTGTGGATTCAGCGTTGGACGCAAATCGTGGATTCGATGCGCTTTGCGGAGCGAGCAGAGAAGATCTACTTGGAGCGTATGGTAAAAGGTTGAGTCGTGTGAGTACGGTATATCACCTTTGTACGTGTTTAATCTTAGTGGATTTTGTTACGGAATTTGAGTTGGCGTATTTCGTGAATTCGGCTAAGTCTTGAAGATTGAAGGTAAAGGAAGTTGGATCATATAACTCAATCTCAAGAAAGAAGAATTCAAAAGGATCAGGTATGTTTAACTTAATATCTTTGGTGATCCGAATACTTCTTATAGCGTAGAAACACTTGGATGGATTTGTTATTGCATAAATATCAAAAACTGGACATGGGACATGTTCAGGATCCGGATCAGATTGTTCAATCCGGATCCCGAAGGTGGTTCGTTCATACACCAGTTCAATCCGGATCGTAGCTTCCCTTGATCCGGATCCCGAACATTGAGTTTACCATTTTCCTTGAACGATCCGGATCAGGCTTCGCAATCCGGATCCGGAACGTTGATGTTTGGTGAACTGTATGAACGATCCGGATCAAGCACTTCGATCCGGATCCCGAACCTTCGTTTTTCTGGAATCTGTTTTTCTCGCTACTGCAATCCGGATCGCCGATCTCCGATCCGGATCGTCGTCATGTAAAAACTCCAGAAAAGGTTAGTTTTTGATCCTTATCTTCTTCCAAGGGTTTCTAACCTATAAATAGACCCTATGATTCTTTTTCTAGGGTAAGTCCACAGAATAGAAAAAGTAGCCGTCATCTTTTATACGGACTCAGATCCACATATAGAGAAGAAAGGAAATAACTAGATTAATTCTATATTTCTTCATCTATATTGATTAGTTTGATTCTAGGTTTTCATACTCACATTTTGAGTTGAATCAAACTAATGAATACTTAGATGGTATTTCCTATCTATCTTTGATCTAAGTATTCGGCGGATCATCACCACCCAAAAACAACGATTTACCCCAAAATCGGCGCGTGGACTCGCGTGGCCTTATGGATTCAAGGTGCAACCGCTCTCGTGGATTCGGAGCGAGGTACGTTCGTGGATTCGAAGCGTGCTACTGGGTGAAGACCGTGGATTCGGTTGGACGTCGTGGACTCGACGTTGGACGCCGTGGATTCGGCGTTGGACGCACATCGTGGATTCGAGAAGCGTCTGGAGCGAGCGGAGAAGATCAACTAGGAGCGTATGGAAAAGGTTGAGTCGTCTGTGAGTACGGTATATCACCTTGTACGTGTTTAATTCTAGTGGATTTCACCGTGTTATCGGTCCCGTGGTTTTTTACTCCGGTTTGGAGTTTTCCACGTAAAAATCTCTGCGTGTTATTTATTTTTCCGCATTGGGTTTTTATATCGCAAAGATTTTTGAGTGTTTATGGTTTACACCTATTCACCCCCCCTCTAGGTGTTTTTTCCCCTATTTAGATACTATTATTCATATAACCCAACAGATTTCACCGTGTGATCGGTCCCGTAGTTTTTTACTCCTGGTTTGGAGTTTTCCACGTAAAATCTCTGCGTGTTATTTACTTTTTCGCATTGGATTTTTGTTACGCAAAGATTTTGGAGTGTTTACTGTTTACACCTATTCACCCCCCTCTAGGTATTTTTTTCCCCTATTCAGATCCATATTTAACATAACCCACAAGTATTGGGTGATTTATGACTTTATAGTACCTTTCGTAGGTGCAGGTGACTAGTTGTAGCACTTTCGGCGTTAGGTGCTCCATTGGATTTCAGGTAGGTACTTCGATCCGGAGTTGGTTCAGTGGTGCATGCTCGGTGACATTCCTTACCCCGTGTTTCCTTTCTTGATTACACACTTTGCAAGTTGAGCACTTGAGCACCACACACTTCGTTCATGTTTGCTCTAATTTTCTATTTGCATCATGACCTAGAAGTAGAGCGGTATTCTGTGATTGCTAGAGTTCATATGACATGATTATAGCACATGATCTTAAGACATAGAATGATTTGGTGACTTCGTGATTTTTGATATCTCGTGTCTATTGCATTGTCACGCCTCGAGGTCGAAACTGCGACCCAGGCCCGCCAACAGATCTGCCGCCCATACGGGAAGCCCCGTATAGACGAAGCGACTAACCTGCAAAAGATAACACTATCCACTATATAGATATCAGAGCGGAAAAGTAAACAGTAGAAATAAAATAACTACAACTCCAAATAGTACAAGTCAGGTCCTCCCAGATACAAAAGTCTCTCCAAAAAAAAAATACAACTCTCAAGTAAAGTAAATACAAGATACATCCCAAAACCACTGACTGTACTAAAACATCACCAGGAAGGAGTACATCTACTCTCTGCACTGGAAACGGGTAGGGATCTAACTCGCGACTCCCTTACCTCGGTCAGATAGAGCGGCAACAGGTGCAGCAGGAACCGGAGAAGAAGTCCCTGGAAAAAGGTCACCAACAGCGGGTGTGAGAACTACATCCAATAGTAGTTCTCAGTGGGTATCGCCACCAAGCCCGACGGTCTGCCTATTAAGTCTACTAGAGGCATAAAGTAACAAATGCAGTACTGAAAAGGAAAGGCTGAAAATAACTCTACAGCTACTATGCCTTTATCTAAATGCTCAAGGGGCGATACAGATGAAACATGATGCAACTACTATCTCTCGATACAATAATCACCCAATCTACACTGACTGCCACATAGGGTGTGAGGACTTGAATCCCCGCAATAGGATTACTGCGGATCAGCAGCTTCTGGATGCCTATGTGGTGTGTCGGCGGTGTTTGGACCTGAATCACCCAATCTACACTGACTGCCACATAGGGTGTGAGGACCTGAATCCCCGCAATAGGATTACTGCGGATCAGCAGCTTCTGGAGGCCTATGTGGTGTGTCGACGGTGTTTGTGTGCAAATTGGACACAAGTGTGGACTCAGTGCGTTGAATGGATCCCGAGTGTATTCGGAAGCCCCCGTCAAATTTTAGAAGTGGTTCCGCGCGAAACGGACATTAGATTTGGATTCAGCGCGGAAAAACGATGGAAATCGACTACTTGGTTGTATTTTTCTGAGTTCGGACGCCCGAAAACGGACACTCGGAAGATTTTTAGTGTTTTCGGGTGCACGGTGGACCGGTGGACCGAGGTGGTGCCACGTGGCGGCTTCCCGTTGGCGCCGTACGCCATGTGGTGGAGCAGGAGGCACGGCGCAGTGGGCCCGGCCCACGGGCGCGGGCGCGGGCAGCGCGCGGGCCGGGCAGGCGCGCGGGCGAGCGCGGTGCGCGGGGGTGGCATGCCACGTGTCGTCTCCCCATTGGCTCGCAGTTGACAGGTGGCGGCAACAAGTTGGTTGGTGCGGTGGTCGCGGTCCACAGGGGGGCACGGGGAGTGCCTCGGGATGCGTGCATGGCAGGGGGCGCAGGCGGCGAGCGAAGCGCGCACGTGGGCAGGAAGGCGGGCGTTGATGCGCGGTTCCCGCGCGTGGGCGCGCCACGAGTCAGCGTCCGCGGGGGGGCACGCGGCGCAAGGCGGGTGGAGGGATCGACTGTTGGCTGTTCGGCGGTAACGTGGCACATGGATGTGGTTTCGGGCGCACCACGCGGGGAGCATTGTGCGGGATTCGGGCGCCTGATTGAGGTCCGAGCGCCTGAATCCCGGGACAGATTCGGGATTTTTGGAATTGTTCGGGCTGGGCCTATAAATAGGCCCAGTACTGCTCCGTTGCTGGGTTTTTTGGCTGGTTTTTCACTAAGGTGTCTTCAGGGATTCTCTTTCTCCTTGAGTTCTACAGATTGTGGAGGATTCCTGGGATTTTTGGAGGCCGCGGCATCGGCGTTTTCTGCGACGCGGCGCACTTCGACGCTCCTTCGATTTTTGGCTTCTACCGTCGCATTTCAGTGCGCGAGGCCCCCTAAGCTACCCCGATAGAATTTTGAGCCTATTTTTACGACAGCGCGTTAACGAGAGGTACACCTTCCTTTTCCGTGTTGATCACTTTGCTCCGTTTTGAGGTTTTGGTGGTGTTTCCGAGGTATTTTTGTGACCCTTTGTACTGCTGCGAGGTACGGGACAGCGGCGGCGTATTGTTGGGATTTCTCAGCCTACGGGCATCGGATCGAGGCGTGTGAGGACTCGATCAGCATCTACGCTTCGAGAGGAACGCGCCCGTATTTTTACTGGAATTTTTAGAGAAATCTTCGAAGGTGATAATTAAGCTTTTTCGTGGTTGGTTTTCCGCAGATTTGCGTATTTGGGATGTTTTGGCCTACGGCGATGTTCTAATTGTATCTTGGCCTACATGTGTCGGAACGAGATGTATAAATACTCAATTTGGATCTACTCGTCGCGAGGATCGCAACCATGATTTTTCTGGATTTTTCGGAGGATTGCACGCGGGTGAAAAAGCCCCTTCTTTGTGCTAGTTGGTAAAAACAATGAGTGCTGTTTGGTTTGTTTGTGGAGTTGTTTATTGTGTTGTTGGCTGTGTTGTTAGTTGGAGCAGAGGCTTGTGCGACCATGTACCTAGGGTGCGGTTTCGGCAGTTTTTGGATAGCGGGTGGCTACGCACTTCACCGACTTCGACTTTGCCTGCGGAAAGCGTTTCAGGTGGGTTGCTTCGTCTCCAGAACCGGTGGACGGTTCTCTAATTCTATATGTTAGAATGCATGCATGTTTAGAGTACATTGTATGTTATTGAGAGGTAAGCTTAGTAATGTTGATTGTATAAGGGAATTGCAAGATTAACATTCATGTTAGATATTATTGAGGACTTGCAAGATTTGGATATTCATGAGGATGAATAGTAAAAGCTTACCTAAGGGAATTTGTCCTATGTGATTGTTAGCATGCATGATTAAATGTATAATCTCTAGTATCGAGATGTAAGCTTGAGGAATGGCCTAGATCATATACATTGACATACTATGGTAGTGATCTTTTAGCATGCCATGTCGCACATAGTCTTTTATGATATGATTACTCGATGGGGTAGGATGTTATATCTATGTGCGGGTATCATTCTGATGATTTATGATGGACCACGGATTATGGACGGGTGTAGCGGATTAGTGGATTTGGCATGTGGTGCTACTATCTGTTTTACTCCCTTTTATGTTACTTGAGGACATTTGCATGCTTGTAAGGACATCTAGATAGGCCATCTTTTACTGCTACACTATCATGTTGGAACTTGACTTAGGAGAAACCATGTTTGCTTATTTTCTCCTTTTCGTTAGTCAGGTGATTCTTGTTGCTCGGGTTCGAGCAGGGGTTTGGGATAGTGTAGTCGAGACTTCGAGTCTAGGACAGGTTGGATTTGATTGTGGATTATGGGTATTGCGGCGACCGCGGATATTAGGCGGTTGGCCGAGTGTCGGCTGTACTTGATTGTGGATGGTAGAGTAGTGCGGCAACCGCGAATATTGGGCGGTTGACCGGATGTCGGTTATGGGTTTATGGATTGTGGGGCATTACGGCAACCGCGAATACTGGGCGGTTGACCGGATATTTACTTACGCATCAGATTGGGTATCAGATTTCTCTAGTGGACGGAGTTTCCCACTTATTGAGTACTATTGCATCTGATTGAGGACCGGGGGTTTTCTTTAGTGGATGGGTTTTTCCTACTTTGATCAGAGTCGTGATCCAGTCCTGCTATATTACGATACTTGTTACATCATACTTTACTCGTGTGGGTCGCTCCCCTCGAGTGCCACTCCGGAGTGTGCGACCGTGCCGAACAGAAGCCGGTCTGTTACTTATTTTGGGATGCGACTGTGCCGGTCAGAAGCCGGTCTGTATCCCGCAGCTGAGTTCTTGAGTTCGACAGTAGAGCAGGCAGTGCCGGGTTCTATACTAGTCCATCTGATTGGGTTATTTTAGGCAGGTACTTTTATTGTTGCACTCGTGCCTGGGGGCCGAGTGGAGTCTAGTAGCTGTGATTAGACCAGCGCTAGTGTTGTTGGGAGCCGTTTGGATTGACGGTGGTCCCGTGTTGTTGAGAGTACTTCGACCGTTGCGCGAGATGTTGATGATCTTGAGTCTACCCGTTCTGAGAGAGAGCGTGGATTTTGACTATAGCCTGCATGAGCTATTTTTCGATAGCGAGTTAGTCCGATTGGACACCCTACGTGATACACTAGGGAGGCGCAGGCTTGACTGGACCAGATGTGGCAGTCAGCTCGATTGGGTCGATTGGGCACCTCGTGTGCGAGTGGTTGCATACCTTTCTTTGGTTTTCCCCATTTGAGCATTTAGATAGAGGCACAGTAGCTGTAGAGTATCTCCAGCTTTATTGTTCAGTTTTTACTGCTTGGTTATATTATGCCTCTAGTAGACTTAGTGGGCAGATCGTCGGGCCTGGTGGCAATACCCACTGAGAACTCTCCTTTTGGTGTAGTTCTCATACCCGTTGGGGGTTTTCCTCCCTCATTTTTCTTTCCTCTCCTTTGTTTTGCAGAGTCCTAGCGGTGTTGCTGATTCTGCTGTTGCTGATCGAGGCGAGGGAGTCGCGAGCTAGATCCCTACCCGTTTGTGGAGAGTAGCGGTACCCCTACAGTGGAGATTTGTAGTACAGTCAGTAGATTATTTTATTTCCACTTTTGAGAGATTATTGTATTTGAGGATATTGTATGATTATCACTTATGGGAGATGGATTTTGTATATTTATTTCTAGTTGTACAGAAGGTTGTTTATAGTTTTACAGCAGTTTTATTTTTATAGCTCTGATATCTGTTAGCTGTAGTCCCTTTTATTGCAGGTTGGACGCTTCGCCTATGCAGGGTTTGTATAGGCGGCGGATCTGTTGGCGACCCGGGTCGCAGTTTCGACCCCGGGGCGTGACATAGGGTCCAGTCAAACCTGCGCCCATCTACTACCATTACATCCACGGAGGACTGGACTTACGTAGGGTGTCCGTGACTGCCCAAAAAAGGGCCCAGCCAGAAGACCTGCGTCGACAAGTCGTGATAGCAAAGTAACAGGCCTAGCTCCGGAGCGGCACTCGAGGGGCGCGACCCCACCGAGGAAAGTATCCGCGCATCTCTGTCGAGCTCGATATGGCTCAAACAGGCTATAGTCCAAATCCTCGATCAACAAGATCGACAGTACCCAAATCACATCTCTAACTCACTGGCTAAAAAATACTCGACATCCGGGACCCACCGTCGACTCAGACGGCTCCCAAGACTAGTAATGATCTAAACACAGCTACCAGACTCCACTCGGCTCCCAGGCCCGAGTGTAACATGCATCCCACAACAACCTGACCCCTCGGCCCACTACCCGGGCGAGGAACACTCTAAGTCCAGGTGAAAAGAATAAAAGTGTGTGAGTGTCTAAAGCATAAATAACCTAGCCCAAGTTAGGGTTTTCTACTAGTCTAGTTGAACATGCAATATATGATAGGGTGCTAGGTCAAGTTGCAATAATAACATTTAATTAAACTGAACATAAATAGGGAACACTGTCCAACATGATCTCAAATCAACAAAAAGGAAATATCATCTATCACCGACATGCTCACTAACACATCTCACAAACATGCATGTTCACTATCACATAGAATTAGAGAACCGTCCACTGGTTTTGGAGACGAAAGTAACCCACCTGAATGCACAAGTCGATCCGAAGTCCAAATAAGCCGAAACTGAACGGGGATACTCCTCAGATTCCAAAGATCCCAAAGAGCCCAAAACACCAAAAAACTCCTCCCGGTCGCTGAGATACAGGCCAAACACCGCGGTAAGCAAAAATCCCTAACATTCTAACTCTGCGGAAAAACAGTCCAGAAGAAGTCAAAATATCACCTTTGAGATGATCTTCAAAAATTGCTATAAAAATACGGCTGCGATTCTCGTGAAGCGTAGATGTCGATCGAGTCCTCACAGCTAAAATCTGATACCCGAGCACCGAGATAAAAATCAGACAAGCTCCGCTGTCCAGAAAAACCACCAGCAAGAAAGGGGTTCAAAGAAGCTCCGAATACCCCAATAAAACCCAAAACTGAGAGGAGCGGTAAATATGGAAATCGAAGATCTACCTCTCGTAGAACCGATGCCATAGAAATTAGCCAAAAACTCCCTCGGATCAGCCCAGGGGAGCCCGCGGATGAAACGTCGACGAAAAAGCTCGGCATCAAAGGCGCGGTCGAAGCTCGCGATGTCGAGAAGGAAGCAGATGAAACTCCTTCCAAAAAATCCCCGGGATGCTAAAAGTCGAAGAAGACCCGAAGAAGAATTCCCCTGTCGAAGATGGGCTCAAGAGAGGCTCGAAAAAGCCCCAAAAAGATGCACAAATGGGCTATTTATAGCCCAAACCCACAAAAAGGGGGATCCGAATTCGGGCGTAAGATTCGGACGCCCGAATCCGGCCCGGCCCAACACTGTACGCGCCCGGATTCACCCGGGAGCGCCATGTGTCCCGCGCTGTGCCCCGCGCACGCGCGCTCGCCAATCACGGCGCGCGGCGTGGCGGCGTGGTCCACGGCGCGATGCACGCGCTGCGGTCCAGGCCGGGCCAGCCGGGACGTTGCCCCCGCCAATGGGCGGGCGACACGTGGCCTGGTGCGGTCCACTGTGTACCGCGCCCAACGCGGTGTGCGCTCTGCCTCGCGTGCGTTGATTGGCCAATCAACACCCGCCACGTGTCCTCGCCGAACGCCCGCTGGTCCCGGTGCACGCCCGAGTGGGCCGTGGACCGGCCCACTTCAAGATTCGGCCCTTTAGGCCCATTGCCTAAAAAGAGCCGATTTTCAACGTTTTCGCGCGCCTGAGGTCCGTTTTAGCATCCGTTGACGCACAACGGGCTCGATACACCAATAATAGGTGTTTTCCTCACCGCCGACACACCTAGTCAAGTCGTGCAGGAAAATAGGGACACACATCCTCCCCCACTAAAAGAAAAGTTTCGTCCTCGAAACTAGAAAACAAAAACAGACATACCTCAGCCAGAAGCCTCGAACATGAAAGGATAGGTATCTCTCATCACCGCCTCTAGCTCCCAAGTGGCCTCACGCTCCTCGTGATTGCTCCACAAAATCTTCACGTACGGTATAGCCCGGTTGCGCAATTCTCTCACCTCACGAGCTAAAATTCGCAACGGGCACTCCACGTATCCAAGGTCCTCACCGATCTCAAGTGGAGTGAAGTCAATCACGTGCGAAGGATCAAAAACATATCTCCTCAAGGCCGAGACGTGGAAAACATCATGAACTCCTACAAGGCGCGGGGAAGTTCAACTCGATACGCAACAGGGCATACTCTCTCAAGTACCTCAAAGGGTCCAATAAAACGGGGACTGAGCTTCCCATGAACTCCAAATCTTCGGACCCCCTTCGAGGGCGAGACTTTCAAAAAGATATGATCCCCAACCTGGAACTCTAAGTCTCGCCGTCGAATATTAGCACAGCTCCTCTGTCGACTCTGGGCGGTCTCAAGATGTCGCCGAACTAATCTGACCTTTTCCTCTGCCTCCAGCAGTAAATCTAGTCCCAAAGTCCTCTCACCCACGTCACTCCAATATAAGGGCGACCGACACTTGCGTCCATACAACGCTTCAAACAGAGCCATTTGAATGCTCGCTTGATAGCTATTATTGTACGCAAACTCAACCAATCCTAAGTGTCGGTACCACCCTTCTCCAAAATCTAGGACGTACACTCTCAACATGTCCTCGAGGGTTTGTATGGTGCGCTCAGACTGTCCATCGGTTTGTGGGTGGAATACTGAGCTAAACCAAAGCTGTGTCCCCAAGGCTGTCTGTAGACTCCTCTAGAAATACGAGACAAACCTCGGATCTCTATCTGATACAATCGAGGCGGGTACACCATGTAACCTCACCACCTCATCCAGGTACAGCTGAGTAAGTCGCTTCAAAGGCCAAATCACCTGCACATGTAGAAAGTGAGCAGACTTGGTGAGTCTATCCACGACTACCCATGTCGCGCCAGCTCCACTCTGCGCCCTCGGTAGTCCCGTGACGAAATCCATCGTGATGTGATCCCATTTCCACTCGGGGATTAGGAGACTCTGTAACTTGCCAGCAGGAACACGGTGCTCTGCCTTCACTTGCTGACAAGTTAAAAAGTGAGCCACGAACCTCCCAATATCCCGCTTCATCCCATTCCACCAAAAGTGTGCCTTGAGGTCCTTATACATCTTAGTGCCACCAGGATGGATGGTATAAGGTGTATAATGGCCCTCCCTCATAATCTGCTCTCTGATCTCGGAGTCCATAGGCACACACGCTCGGTCCCTGTACCGCAGTACTCCCGATGCATCCACTGAGAAATCCCTTATCTGCTCAGTCTGAATCTGTCCTCTAATCCTCGTCAAGTGGGGGCCCTCACTCTATCCCTTTCTAATCCTGTCCAACAGAGTGGGCTGCACGACCATAGACATAAGTCGAGCAGAGACCCTAGGGAATACGACCTCGATCTGTAATTATTGGTGATGTTCGCACCATCAAACCTAGGTCGAAATGAACCAAGGAAGAGATTGATATATCTTCTTACAATGGCAAGGGAATAAATGCTTTATTTGATGCCTTATCACAAACAGAGTTCTCTCGCGTCTCGGCATGTAGACTGCGAAGGAAATCTGGGATGTTCTTCAAGTTACGCATGAGGGAACTAACCTTGTGAAGATTCAGAAACTGCAATTGCTTACGAGCAAGTTTGACTCTATTTTCATGGCAGAAAATGAATCGTTCACTGACTATTACACACGATTGCAAGACATCGTAAACTCATGTGCTAACTTGGGAGAGAAGATTCCAGAATTTAAAATTGTAAGAAAGATCTTAAGAACTCTTCTTGAAAGATTTCGTTCCAAGGTCACAGCCATTGAAACTATTAAAACACCCGGACGAAATCCGTGTAGAAGAATTAGTTGGTTCTTTACAAACTTATGAAATGACATTTCCTACTAACTATTCTTCGGGAACGGCATCCTCTTCTAAGTCTTCAGGTTATGCTTTGAAAACAACGAAAGAAGAAGACGCGGACTCATCCTCCTCAGGCGATGACGAGAATTTATCTATGGAGGACTTTGAGAAGCAGCTTGCTCTCTTGACAAGGAAGTTTCGCCGAAATTTTCGAAGGGGTAATTCAAGCAAAACTCCATTCTTCGGAAAGTGGAAGAAAGCCAAGGGTTCCTCAAGTTACAAGTCAAGAAAGCAAGAAGGCTTTTCTAAGGATAAGAAAAGCACAGAAGGACAAGTCCAATGCTTCAAGTGCCGAGGATACGGCCATATCTCAACAGAATGTCCAACTAAGAATCCGTCTAAGAAGAAGCGATGCAAGCCGTCACTTGGGATTGACACCTCATCGTCAATATGAGTCATCATCGAGTGATTGAAGAAGACAACGCAACGGCGTGTCCACGGTCCAACATCTTCACCCTTCATGTGCTTAATGGGCAAGTACATCCGAACTCGCTGTCCAACTCCACTGTTGAAAAGAATGCAACGGACAATGAATCGGATGATTCGGAAGGTGAAGATTTTGCTCTAGCCTACCACAGACTTTTAGGGATTCAAAGAAACTGGCTAAGCAAAACAAGGGGTTGAGAGGGAGATTGCAGGATCTCGAAGAAGAACTAAAAAGGGTAACTTCTCTCTCGACCGATCTTGAAGTGGAAAGGGATAATCTGATAAAAGCAAATGTTTCCCTTCAAGAGTCCAATGAGCAATTCGAGAAGATTATATAGATGGTGAACAAAGCGAATTACTTCTTGAAGCTCAACGGCGAGGCTCGACAGGAAAAATGGAAATGACTGAGACCATTCTCCAACTCAAGGATGACTTGCAGCGATTTTCATCAGGAAGGAGTAAGTTGGATAAGCTTCTTGGTCTTGGTCAATCAAACAAGTTCGGCCTCGGATACAATCGAACTGAAGACAATTTTAGTTCGGTTGGGACAGTTTTTGTGCCTCAGTCGGTATCTCCTCCTCCGACACCGGAATTCACGACTAGCAACGACAACAAGCCTACTTCACCCTCCTCGGGATCGTCAAGCACTAAGGTATGTTTTCGTTGTAATTTTGCAGGGCACATAAGGAGAATTGCAAGATGGGAGCCAAACGGTCAACTCAAGCACTTCTTGCAACGACTACCAAAAGGGTGATTCCTCGGAAATCAAATGCAAATTATTCGAAAGGAAAAAGCCTCGGTAGTTCATCAAACAAGACGACGACGTCAAGGAAAAGCGACGGATCAAACAAGACGCTTTCACCAAAGGTATCAACCTCACAATCATTTCCGACATACACCAAAACTCGAAAGGTTTGGGTACGCAAAGGTGAAATCTTCCCTTGTCTTGTAACAAATATTTCCTTGCATGCATATGATAATTCGTCTTGGTATCTGGATAGCGGCTGTTCCCGTCACATGACCGGTGACAAAAACTGTTTTCAAAATTTTGAGAAAATCTCCGGAGGACTTGTAGTTTTCGGAGACGGTCAGTCTTCCAAAATTGTTGGAAAAGGAACAGTAGCTATTCCAGATGGCCCGATTTCTGAATAATGTATTATTTGTTGATGGGCTTAAGACTAACCTCATTAGTATCAGTCAACTTTGCGACAATGGTTTTTCTGTTAATTTTCATCTGTTGAATGCATTGTAACTGATAAGGATCATGTTTTCTTTTTAAAGGGGTTAGATCTGAAAACAATTGTTATGTTGTTCCAATAAAATTTCTGAAAATTGTAACTTAGCCTCTTTGAATAATGAAACACTTTGGCACGAAAGGCTAGGACACATAAATTTTAAGGAACTTGCTAGAATTTCGAACAAAGACGTGGTCAAGGGGGTTCCTAAACTTTCACTTGAACAAAATATTGTGTGTGGTGGTTGTCTTAAGGAAAACAATCAAGGGCTGCACACAAGAACTTGAACCACGTCGGTACCAAACGGCCCTTGGAATTATTGCATATGGATCTTATGGGGCCAACACGTCAACCATCCTTGGGAGGTAAATGGTATATTTTCTTATTGGTTGATGATTTCTCTCGGTATTCATGGGTAGCATTTTTAAAGAGAAAGCTGATACTTTTGGTTCTTTTCACGAGATTTGCCTTCGTATTATGATTGAAAAGAATGAAAAGATCATTCGTGTTAGAAGTGATAGAGGTGGAGAATTCATAAATTCTAAATTCATTGACTTTTGCACTTCCAACGGCATTAAGCATGAATTTCAGCACCCTATACACCTCAACAGAATGGTGTTGTCGAGCGCAAAAACAGGGTTGTTCAAGAGATGGCACGTGTTATGCTTCACAGCCGGAATTTACCGCTATATTTTTGGGCTGAAGCTGTGAACACTGCAATCTATGTTAATCGAGTTTATTTGCGCCCGGGAACGTTAAATACACCATATGAACTATGGTGTGGTAGAAAACCCAACATCAAATATTTTCGCATCTTCGGGAGTCGATGTTACATTTTACGTGACCGTGAAAATCTTGGAAAGTTTGACTCTCGAAGTGACGAAGGGATTTTCTTGGGGTATTCTACGAATAGTAGAGCATATCGGGTATTTAACTTGGAATCTAAGACGATCGTAGAATCTATAAATGTTAAGTAGATGAAGCTTTCCACTTTGCATCTGATAAATCTACCCCTGATATCTCTCTTGATGATGATACTCCTGTAAGTGCATCTTCTCATGATAATACTTCCAATATTAATGATGCATCTAATGGTTCTTCAAGTTTATCTGATGTGCAGGAATCATCTCATGTACCCCCGAGTACTCCATTACAACAAACGTTACGCATCTCCAAGGATCATCCGAATCAAACATCATTGAAGACCCACAAGAAGGAGTCAAAACTCGGAGACAGTTGGTTTGTGGATTCGCCTGTTACGTTTCCACGATCGAACCAAAGAACGTCGATGAAGCTCTTCAGGATGACTACTGGATTGAAGCAATGCAGGAAGAGCTCCATCAGTTTGAACGCAACAAAGTCTGGGAATTAACGAAGCGCCTCCGAAGCAACACAATGTGATTGGTACTAAATGGATTTTCAAGAACAAGAAAAATGAGGATGGTACCATCATCAGGAACAAAGCACGTTTAGTTGCTCAAGGCTACTCTCAAATAGAAGGTATAGACTTTGATGAAACGTTCGCCCCTGTAGCTAGACTCGAGTCCATTCGTATCTTATCGCTATTGCTTGTCACTTTAAAATAAAACTCTTTCAAATGGACGTTAAGAGCGCGTTTTTAAATGGGTTTTTAAATGAGGAAGTTTATGTGGCTCAACCGAAAGGTTTTGTAGACTGTAAACTACCTAACCATGTTTTCGTTTGAAAAAGGCTCTTTACGGTTTAAAACAAGCACCGCGAGCATGGTACGAAAGGTTGACAAAGCACCTTTTGGAGAAGGGCTATACTCGAGGGGGAGCAGATCGGACTCTCTTTGTGAAGCATTATCAAAATAACTTCTTTGTTGCACAAATCTATGTCGATGACATTGTGTTTGGAGCGCAAGGATAATGATGCTTCTAAATTCGCTGAAACCATGGAAAGCGAATTTGAGATGTCTATGATGGGCGAACTGACATACTTTCTTGGATTGCAAGTGAAACAAAATGATGAACATCCATCTGTGTCAATCCAAGTATGCAAAGGAGTTGGTAAAGAAATTCGATTAGAAGATTCTAAAGATTTTCCTACTCCTATGGGAACTAGCAATAAGGGATTAGGAAGTGAATCTCTTAGTGAGAATGTAGACGAGAAACTCTATCGCAGCATGATTGGAAGTCTACTTTACCTCACAGCTAGTCGCCCGGATATATCCTTTAGTGTTGGGATTTGCGCGAGATATCAATCAGCACCAAAGGAGGTTCACCTGAAAGCGGTGAAACGGATCATCCGGTACATCAAAGGAACTGTAAACTTCGGAATTTGGTATCCTATGGGAACAAGTTTAATATTATTGGATACTCAGATGCCGATTGGGCAGGATCTGTGGATGATCGGAAAAGTACGAGTGGTGCATGTTTTATCTTGGCCATTGTCTTGTTGCATGGCATAGTAAAAAGCAAAACTGCATTGCACTCTCGACTGCCGAAGCGGAATACATCTCAGCGGGTAGTTGTTCAACTCAACTCATTTGGATGAAAAGCGTGTTGAGCGACTTCCGGATTTCAGCAACTTCGGTAATGTTTTATGTGACAACACAAGTGCTATAAACATTTCAAAAACCCTGTGTTGCACTCTAGAACAAACACATTGAACTTAGATATCATTTTCTTAGAGAGCTAGTTGAATCAAATATTCTTCAATTTCCTACATTTCAACTGAAGATCAATTAGCTGACATTTTAACAAAACCTTTGGATCAAAAACGTTTTATTCATTTGCGTAAAGCAATTGGAATGCTTTCCTTGAAATAACCTCTTTTTGAAACTTTTGTTAGGTTAGGTTTTGTTTTTTTGTGTTTTGTTCATTATCTATGCTTAGACATAGAACATTAATTGAGCATTAGTTTTATTGACTTTACTGCATCCTTTTATATATTTAGAAATTTATTATGCTTTGATATCATAATATTTCATTGATGCAATGATCATTTATGTCAATTAACTCATCTTTGTTTTGATCAAAGTCAATTTCTCTCTCGATGATCTCTTGGTATAGTTTTTATCTTATTTGACTGTTTAGTCGAGTATGAAATCGAGATCAATATTTGGTTGAATACTTTATATCTTAAATAATTGATAGCCAATTGAGGGGGAGTCAAAGAAAAAGTATATGCTCAAAAGATGTGGAAAGAGTTACATCCCAATGAGGAGTGTGAAAACTACCACCACATGGAGGAAAGAGCTACCACCTCGGTCGTCCGAGTACTGTGTGCAGCTACCACATGTATACCAAGCAAGGTTTTCAATTTGATTAAATAAAATGCATGTTGAAATACTTGACTCTGTCAAATTTCAAGGTTGGTATAAGGTGGGATTTTTAATGAAAGATGCTCAAAGAGCCACTCTCTTCAATAAATTGACTAGATATATTATCTAACTTATCGGGGATTTAGACATCTATTGATCTTTGTATTTCATTTTCTTTACCGAATTGATGATTTGATAAAGGCATTACTCATAAGATCAAGTTAGATGTAATTGAAGTTGTTCAACTTTAAGGGATTTAATTTTTATAAATTTTCGTTTCATTTGTTGGATGTTATTGATAGATTTGGCATAATCTATTTCTTGTTGTATGAAACGATGATTTTTTTTAAAGTTGATACACAAAGTGCTTACATCTTTTTCTGGTTTTTCTAGAATTTCTCTGAATTTTCTAAAGAAAAAGTTGGAGCCGATCCGGATTGGACAAGCCGATCCGGATCCCGAACGCAGATATTCTTCTGCGGGCAGCCGATCCGGATTGGACCTGCCGATCCGGATCCCGAACGCAGTTTTTCACTGCGGGTAGCCGATCCGGATCGTAATCACGAACTGATCCGGATCGCGGCTAGGGTTTTATATAGAACAAAGGTTTTGATTTCTTTTTACTCCAATCTTTTGTTCCAAAGTTTCCAGAGCTTCTCTCTCTAGATTTCATCCATCTTGGAAGCTTTCAAACTCAAGTTCTTCAACTCCAAGTAAGTTTTATTGATCAAAATCTCGGTTTTTCATAGTTTTT
>CM055066.1:4929793-4974148 GCA_029204045.2 Tillandsia leiboldiana
TTCGGAATTTTGGAGTTCGTTTTACAGGTGAAAATTTCGCATTAAGGGGACTGTTCCCAGCAGATTTGTGATGCTTGGATTTTATGGAATTAAGTGTAACTTTGGGTTGTGTTTTTGTACCCAGGAGGTATTGATCACTGTTCCCGTATTGTTGGATTGGTGGGTGTGTAGAGATATCTGTTTCTGGACTTTCTCAGCTGTACGACTCCGGACAGTTAGCATTTTCAGGTGGGTGGCCTTGTCTCCAAGATTGACGGACTGTGCTTTAAATCTGCTATAGTAGGACTATGCATGATAGTGAAATGCTTGTGCAGCATGTTAGAATGTAGGAATTGCTATTCCTTGTATTATCTGATGGTATTGTCATCTCCTTGCTTTCTACCATCTGTAAATTATAGTTATTGGAACTTGACCTAGCACCCCGTCATATGTTGCATGTGTAACCAGACTAGTAGAAAACCCTCACTTGGGCTAGGGTTATTTCTGCTTTAGACATCCACACTTCTACTTTCCTGGACATAGTGTTCTTCCTCGCCCGGGTAGTGGGCCGAGTGGTCAGGAGTTATCTTTTAGTGTGGGATGCATGTTACACTCGTGCTTGGGAGCAGAGTGGAGTCTGGTAGATGTAGTTGGTTGTTCATCTGTAGCGGGAGCCGTTGGGTAGACGGCAGTCCCGAGATGTTTTATTTTTCTTGTTTTATCTGTCGCCACTGTGCTAGTGGCAGCGGTAGATCAGTGTTAGCAGGACCTTAAACCCAGAACCTTTTTGGACACACATATGATTTTTATCAACCAAATGGTTTCTTCCAAGCATCGTAGGGTCGCCGGAGTCGGTTCATGTTTGATTGGACGAAGGCATTAGCCCTTCGAGGCTTAGATATAAAACTTGATTTCAACTGTTTTCCTAAGCAGAACAAAAAAATCATTAAATATGGATTTCTTACAGATCAGATGGCTTCAGTAAGAAATGTCACAGTTTTTCCTATAAATTAACCACCGAGATGATTCGAGTGGTCTGGGTTCTAAGGTCTGCCTTTTCTTGGGACGAGAACAACGAGAGGCTATGCCTAGTGCCTGTTCTTGTTTGATTTGGGTTGTAGGTTCTAGTCTTTCGGTGTTCCCGGACCCTTCATTGGGTCAGTGGTTGAGATGTTCGGCCTGTTTGGCCTGTTGAGTCAGCTGTTCGCAGTGGATGCGATGTCGGCCTGTTGAGGCAGTTGTTCGCAGTAGATGCGACGTTTGGCCTGTTTGGCCTGTTGAGACAGTTTCTCGCAGTGGATGCGACTTGGTGCCATGAGTTGGCAGAGTGTGATCTAGAGGTTGTTTCTCTGAATTAGTGGTGGGGTGGTTCTCCCACTTAGCCTTGAGGATCTTGGGGTTCTGGCAGATCGAGTCGTGGAGGTTTCCCGACTCAGCCATGGTCGTGCATTTATCAGATTGAGTCGTTGAGGGTTCTCCGACATAGCTGTGAGAGTGTGTTGGGCTATTCCTGTTCGAGTCGAGGTTCTTTTTCCGACTGAGTTGTGCTTTGAGCTTGGAGTTACCGATCTGTTTGATCGTGGATCATAGCCTGCATGAGCCACATTTGAGCTTTACAGAGATACTTGAGATGGGTTACTTTTTACTCGAGCGGGTCGCTCCCCTCGAGTGCCACTCCGGAGTAGGCGAGACCGGGTTGTTATACCGGCGTGAGATTGAGCTTTTCTATCGCGACTTGTCGTTGCATTTGTCCCTCTGGCTGTGCTGGTGTTGGCAGTCATGGACGCCCTACGTAAGTCCGCTCCTCCGGGACGTAACGGCAGTAGATCCTACGTAAGTCCGCTCCTCCGGGACGTAACGGCAGTAGATCCTACGTAAGTCCGCTCCTCAGGGACGTAACGGCAGTAGGTTGGCGCAGGCTTGACTGGACCCGAGGAGGCAGTCAGTTCAGATTGAGTGATCAGAGATGAGAGTTAGTTGTGGCATCATGTTCTTTCTGTCCCACTCTTTGAGCATCTAGATAGAGGCATAGTAGCTGTAGAGTTTACTTTTCCCAGCTTTCCTTACAGCACTGCTTTTGTTACTTTATGCCTCTAGTGGACTTAGTGGGCAGACCGTCGGGCTTGTTGGCGGCACCCACTGAGAACTACTTGGGACGTAGTTCTCACACCCGTCGTGGTGTCTTTTCCCACAGGAACTTCTACTCTGGTTCCTGTTGTTCCTGTTGCTGATCCTTCTGACCGAGCGAGGGAGTCGCGAGCTAGTTCCCTACCCGTCGTTGGAGTGTAGCGGTACCCCTTCAGAGGAGAGCTTCAGTAGATTAGTTATTTTATTTTCCTTCTTTGAGAGACTGTTGTAGTGAGGATTGTTGTATTATGAGCCTGTACACTGTTGTATTTATTGGAGATACCTCCCGGTTGAGTTCAGAGTGTGTATATGAGGATTTTGTATGATTATCATTTTGGGAGACGGACATTGTTGTTTTATTTCCAGTGGTGCAGTGATTGATTTAGTTATACAACAGATTTTTATTTTTAGCTCTGATATCTGTTTAGCTGTAGTACTTCTCTTGCAGGTAGGACGCTTCGCCTATGCGGGTTTGGCATAGGCGGCGGATCTGTTGGCGAGCCGGGTCGCAGTTTCGACCCCGGGGCGTGACATCACCCGAAATCAGCCCAAAAAGACAAGTCAACCAAATTCGGGCCCAACTTTCGGGCGCCCTAAATGTTTCGGGCGGCTACAGTGTTGGGCCGGCCCAACACTGTTCACGCCCGAAACCACGGAATGATGCCACGTGTCCCGCCGAACAGGGAACATCGGTGCAGGGCCAGCCGATGGGCGCCACGTGTCCCGCCGAACAGGAAACAGCGGCGCGGGACCACTCAATGCCTGCCACGTGTCCACCCACCGCACAGTAAGGCGGTTGGCGCCCGCCAATGAGCGGGCGCCACATGTCCACCCGGCTGACCCGCCGACCGGCCGCCGCACGCGCCGGTCGCGCGACGTGGCTCCACGTGCGCACGCAGCCTGAGGCACCTGCCGCGCTTGCTGTGCCCGTGAATCAGATGGTGACACGTGTCCCATGCACCCGGTCCACGCATCTCAGTTGAAATTGCGTGGACCGCGCCGTGTGCACCGACCAACCGGAGGCTGCCACGTGTCCCCCGACTTGGTCCATACACCGCCGCGCTCACCCGATAGACCGCGCGCCCTGAGCCCGCCAATCAGGCGGTGCCACGCGTCCCTGCGCCGGGTCTGTGCACCCCGCCGCGCTGCTCTGTGGACCGCGCGTCGTAAACCGGCCAATGATAGGCCGCCATGTGGCATGCCGGCGGTCTACGACCTCTCCCATGCACCAAAAACCACTGAAAACTTTCGGGAGTCCGTTTTTGGGCATCCGGACTCAGAATCAAACAAGCAAATAGCCGTTTTCAAGCGTTTTTCCGTGCTGAACCCATTTCTGACCTCTGTTTGGCCTAATTCTTTTCAGAAATTTCGGCAAACATAGCCGAAAGCCAAAACAGCAAGTGATATCACACAGGATCCATCTGTGGCATCCTATTGATGCACCACGGGCCAGATACACCAATACTAGGTGTTCTAACAGTGGATTCATCGGAAGAACGCTGCACGGGAACCAGGGCCACTATATATATATATATATATATATATATATATATATATATATATATATATATATATATATATATATATATATATATATATATATATATATATATATATATAGTCCGGCTAGAATACTATCGATAGCACCAAGCAATTGGTGCTATCAAATTTTCTGCCGTTGGATGAAAAGATATGTGGTTGGGATTATAGTGGTCCCCTAAGATTTTTACTATTCAACCAACCACCTAGTAAACCCTAGGGGACCACTATCATCTTAACCACACATTTTTTAATCCAAAGGCTAAAAACTTGATAGCACCAATGACTTGGTGCTATCGATAGTATTCTAGCCTAATTATATATATATATATATATATATATATATATATATATATATATAGAGAGAGAGAGAGAGAGAGAGAGAGAGAGTAGAGCTTATATATTTTTAAAAATACAAGTCCATCCATGCTTGAATTTTTTATCATTAAATTTGTATTGAGATTTATGCTATTATAAACTCAACTAAAGAAAGAGAAAGAAAAAGTAAAAAATACTAATTCAATGGTAAAAAGTTTACCAGCATGAATAGAATTATACTTTTAAAAATATATAAACTCTACTATATATATATATATATATATATATATATATATATATATATATATATATATATATATATATATATATATAGGAAAATGCTATGTGTACACCCCTTTCGGGGTGTACATCATACACCCCACCCATCTAAGGGTGGGGGTGTGATGATGGGTCACTCGATGTGACCCGTAAAAAATATCGGCACCATTAAAATAGTGGAGGTGTATGATGTACACCCCTTCGGGGTGTACATGTAGCATTGCTCATATATATATATATATATATATATATATATTTCGGTTTGATTTTAATTTACCTCTACTCTATGGCACATTTTCAGTTAGTTGTCCAATAGTTTAGTATATTCTAATATATCTAATACAAAACAAAATTATATTATATTTTTTTAAAAAAAACTTTCATTCACTTAAAAAACTTGCAAATTAACATATTTTATATTATAAATATTTACTGCTAGAATATACAGGCTAATTTGAACTTTATTTAAAATCTTATATCTTAAATTTTTCTGTTGTTGTGTAACAAATATTTAAATTTCATAAATTTATCTATAATTTTAACACCTTATCTTATTCATCATTATTTTCAATGAAAGCACAAAATCCGGGAAAATATTGAAGAATGAAGTTAGAATATTTCTTGAATAAAAAAAAAAATGATGGAGCATTCAAATCTATTAGTACTATTATATTTGATCTAGGTATTCGAAATAATTATTATCTGAATTTCAACATCACTTTGCACTGAAAATAGATTATTTTTAAAAACTAATATAAAATAAATTTATAACTATTTAATTATTAAATAAATAATATTAAAAAATTATAAAATTTAGATCAAATAAAATTTAAATAGTCTAAATAATGTTCTTGTGATGATCCGGACTCCCGCAGGAACTGTGCAACATTAAACAGTGACTGTACGGAGCTTATTCGGTGAAACAGAGCTTGTAGAATCGAAATTGGACATTTAAAATAGACTCGACACGAAAATCGGAGCAAATGGGATTTTCCGGAGACTTTCGGCAAAATTTCGGATGAGAATTTGGCGAAATGGACAGCGGATTTAGACTCAGCGCGCGAAAACGATCAAAATGGTATATTTACTTTATTTTTTCGGCGCCAAAATACTGTTCACCGGAACAGTAACTCCGGCTGCCGGAATTACTGTTCCGGCAGCCGGCGGCGACCGGCGGGCGGCGGCAGGCGGCGGCACAGCGGCGGCGCAGCGGCGGAGCGCGGCAAGAAGCGGCGGCGCGCGGCGCGGGCAGCACGGGCAGGCGCGGGCTGGCGCGGGCAGGGGGCGCTGGTGCGGGGTCCATGGGCTTGCCGTGCACCGGGAACACCGAAGATCCGTGTTGCCACGTGGCGCTTCCCCATTGGCCGGCCGGCTTCTAGAAGACATGTGGGAAGGTGACACGTGGCAGCACCCCATTGGCCAACATCTTCCGGAAGACCCGGTGCGGGGACCGGGCATGTGCACCACGTGGACACGTGGCGGCTTCTGAGTGGCCCTTGCACAGGCTGTTTCCTGTTTTGTGGACGCGTGGCGCGTTTTGGTTGGCTCTTTTCGCTGTTTCCTGTTCTGCCCGGATCTCATGTGGGAGATTCCCTGGCCCATTATAAATAGGAATCCCCCTCCCTCTTATTTCCCCACCTCGATTTCTGTGCCGTAGAGAGAGAATCAGAGGTTGGGCCCTTTAGGAAAATTATTCCTCTCTCTCTCCTCTCTCTCTCCTCCAGATTTTAGAATTTTTGAAGATACCGATAGAGAGTTAGCTGCGACGCGGCGCACTGCGACGGTTTTCTTTTTCGGCCCATTTCCCGTCGCAGTTCAGTCGAAAATTCCCTGTGGGCTAACCAGGAGGAATTTTTGGACGATTTTTGCGGCAGCGCGTTCCTAAGAGGTAAGGCTTCGATTTTTGTGTTGATCACTTCACTCCATTTCGTACTTTTGGTACGATTCCCGAGGTCCTTTGACCCCTCTTTTTACTGTGGAAATTTCTGGACAGCATCGACTTCTCCGATTTTTATCTTGGCGTAGGAGCATCAGATCGAGGCGTTTAACGAGTCGATTTTGATCTACTCTTCGCGAGGAACGCAACCGTAATTTTTCTGGATTTTTCTGAGCACTATACAGAGGTGAAAAACTCCTCTCTTTTCGTGCTATTTGAAAAACAGCAAAAGCTGTATTTTTATGAATAATATAGTTACACCCTGTGCAATGTGTGTTGCTGTAGGGCACCGTTTTCGGCAGACAGCAGTTCTAGGGGACTGTGGACAGCCAGGAGACTATCTGGGTGTGATTTGAGCTGTTCGAGGTGGGCGGTTGTTGCTTACCTCATTTTTGACAAGCTCACTAGGATTACTGGAACTCCCCTAAAATTTAACATGATAATTGATGAGAACCACTGGGACAAACTAATATGATAATTGATAAGAACCATTGGGACAAACTAACAGGACAAACTAACAGGACAATTGATGAGAACTATTGGGACGAATTAATATGACAATTGACGAGAACCGCTGGGACGAACTCTCCTAAAATTTAACCCCACAGATTATATGATGACTTATATTGGGACACTGTGATTGGGACAAAGGCTATAATCTCGCATACAAATAACTTTTATTCAGTAAATCAATTTTCTTTTAAAATAAATATTTGACACTATTTTACAGCTCTTAAAGATAAGACAGTTGCATGCATGACTGAACATCTAGTGAGGCCACTATTTATCGCTACACTATCATATTGGGATCTGAACATGTTTCATTGTTGTCCTTTGCATCCAGATATCTGTTGCTCATGTATGAGCAGGGGTTTGGGATAGTATAGTCAAGTTTGTACTAGATTGTGGACTTGTGGGGTCTTGCGGTGACCGCGGACAGTAGGCGGTCGACCAGATGTTTATCCTTGCATCAGATTGGGGTTGAGACTGGTTTATTGCATCAGCTAGGGATCGGGTTTTCCTAGTGGGTGGTTTTCCCACTCTGATCATAGTCATGATCCAGTCCTGCTGTTTTATGGCACTTCTGATACTTATTACTGAGATATTTTACTCGTGTGGGTCGCTCCCCTCGAGTGCCACTCCGGAGTGTGTTGCAGACATGCTTAGAGTCTTTGAGACTCCTATCCCCTATCGGTGTTATGCGTTGGCCAGCATACCCGATTTGGCAACTATCCCCTATCGGTGTTATGCATTGGCCAGCATACCCGATTTGGCAAGGCACAGTAGGCAGCACCAGTTTTACTAGTGACTCAAGACTGAGTTATTTCAGGCAGGCATGTTTGGTATTGTTGCATACAGTCATTTCATGCTACATGGCATTTAGAGGCATAGTGGTGATAGTTCCTTTTTTTTCAGCAGCCTTTATAGCTTATCACTGTTCTTTCATGCTGCCTCGAGTAGTCCTAGTGGGTGCGTCAGAGTTGAGGTTTTTACCTACTAGGGGAGGCTACTGGTTTATCTGGTAGTTCTCACCCCCATTGTTGTTTCTCTCTTTCTTCTTCTTTATTTTGCAGAGTCGTCTGCGGGAGCTGCTAGGCCATCGGCAGCTGATAAAGGTAAGGGGATCGCTGAGTAGATAGATCTCCTGTGAGACTGAGAGTGGATATTAGACAGATGTTGTACTCTTTACTCAGACTATGGTATTTTGGGTCTGGCGCTGGCCAGCTGGCTGTATTATTTTGGTGAGCTGGGAGATTATTGTACTTATTACAGCTTTATTTGTAGTTCCAGTCTGAGATACTATGTGGTTCTTCTACTTCAGCTCTGTATTATGCTCTTTTATTGTTCATATTATATCGGAGCAGGTTACCAGCGCTTCATGTACGCGGGAAATCCCGTGTGCACGGCGGATCTGTTGGCGAGCCCGGGTTCCGGGGCGTGACAGATTAAGTTGGTATCAGAGCTTAGGGATAGGTCAGTTGGGACTTAGGAAACCCTAGGCTTTTGGCAGACCCTAGGATGATAGGGTACGAGAGACGTGATATTTGCGAAAGTCGTTGATTTATTGTTTGACTCTTCCAATGAAGGAAGAGGGATCGACATAGCCTACTTCTGGTAGACTGTTATGTTGGCTGCAGACAACATAAAGTCACAGAAATAGGAGAATGTCTTTAACTTTCTCTAGATTGGGTCGTGTGGGGTGATGATACTGAGTGTGGTTTCTTGTGGTAGGATGCCTCCGCAACGTAGAATGTTGACGCGTTCGCAGCCTTCTTCCTCTGAGCCCGAGCCGGAGGAGTCCGAGCAGGGCCAGCAGAGTGAGGTGCAGGAGCTTCAGGCTCAGATGGCCCAGATGTCAGAGGCCGTGCGGCGTCAGGAGGAGGCCATGGGTCGGCTGACGCGGATGTTGGAACAGAGGGCGCAGCCTGTTGTTGCACCCCCGGAGAGTTCTCCCGCTGTGGCTTCCCCAGTTGGACCGGTGACCACGGCATCCCCTGTTGCTCAGGGGGCAATCCGGCCATTGACTCCTGCGGAGGAGCAGTAGATTGCTGACAAACTTACTCAGTTCTGTAAGCGGGGACCGCCCAGGTTTTTAGGACGGAATATTAAGCCGTGGGAGATCGGGACTTGGCTTTCGTCAATGGAGAAGTTATTCCGGGACTTCTTCATTGACCAGAAGTACAGGGTACATATGGCTGTACACTGCTTAGACGGGGACGCTGATGCATGGTGGCGTCGGGTGGAGCCCCTGGAGTTTCAGATCACTCGACAGCTACCCTGGTCAGAGTTCAAGAGGATGATCCTGGATACGTACTTCTCCACGAGTATGAAGAAAAAGCTGGAAGATGATTTGAAGAATCTTCAGCAAGGCGACCGGACAGCATTGGACTACTTTCAGGAATTCACGCGGTTGCTCAACTGCGTACCCTATGTCGCTAGGGACGGACCGCATCAGGTGGAACTCTTTGAGTCGGGCCTGCGCCCAGAGATCTATACTTTGGTGCATGCTCAGAGACTACAGACCTTGGAGGTGGCAGCAGAGCATGCCCAGTGGGTTGAGAGGGGAGACCACGTCGTCGCCAGACGTGGGGGCCTGGTCGCTCAAGGCGCAGACAGGAAGCGACCAGCGCAGGACGACGGGGGGCAGGCCAGTTCTTGGAGGCCGCCACGGCCTCAGTTTTCCGGCCGTGGGCGTTCTGAGCGGCGAGGGCCTGGAGGATCCCAGAGGCCACCGCAGCATCAGCAGCAACAGCATTCGCATCAGCAGAGATCGCAGTCGCGGCAGCAAGGGCCTCCGCGACAGAGGCAGCAGGCGAGGCAGCCCCAGGCTACGGTTAGGTGCATTTTCTGTCGGGGACAGCATACCTCTGATACTTGTGATTTGAGGTTCGGCCGCTGTTATCGATGTGGACAGTCTGGCCACCTCCGAGCTACTTGCCCTTATGCGCCATCAACAACTCCTTCTTCAGCATCGGCTCCTTCATCTCAGCAGTGGTCGACGGCTCAGCGGCCATATGCTCCAGCAAGCAGGCCATCTTCTTCCCAGCCCACGGAGTATCGCCCTCCAGCTCAAAGTGGGCGAGTGTATGCTGCGCAGGTAGATGACTCTTCGGCAGCAGATCACGTGGTGGCAGGTATCACCCTACTTTCTGGCATTAGGACTCGTACTTTATTTGATACTGGAGCATCGCATTCTTTTATCAGTAGATCATTTGCATCATTGCATGGGCTAGAGGTAGGACTTTTACCACGTGCACGAAAGGTTCAGATTTCCGATCACACTTTGCACGTGGAGGAGTGCTGTTGGTCCTGCCCGATTCAAGTCGAGTCCTGGATTATGCTAGTAGACCTGTTGGTCTTGAGACAGTTAAGGGACTTTGATATGGTTCTCGGGATGGACTGGCTGGCTCGATATTTCGCGACTATTGACTGTGCCGCAAGGACTGTCACTTTTAGAGAGCCAGGCCAGGAGATGTTAGTATACCGGGGTTGTCAGAGTGCTTTCTTTGCCTCTTTGGTCTCGACTTCCCGAGCAAGGCAGATGATCCATCGAGGATGTGTAGCCTTTTTGGCTAGTGTTGTTGAGGGGCCTACGGCGGCACCGGGACTCGGGGATATCCCTATTGCCCGCGAGTTCCCGGATGTTTTCCCACCTGAGCTGACTAGCATGCCGCCAGATAGGGAGATTGAGTTTGTGATTGACGTAGTTCCGGGAACTGCGCCAATCTCAAAGGCTCCTTACCGGATGGCACCGGCTGAGCTGCGAGAGCTTAAGGCGCAACTCCAGGATTTGATGGACAAGGGCTTTATTAGGCCGAGTGTGTCGCCTTGGGGAGCACCGGTGCTATTCGTGAAAACGAAGGATGGGTCACTTCGATTGTGTGTGGACTATAGGGAATTAAATAAAGTGACCATCAAGAACAAGTACCCTTTGCCGCGCATCGATGATCTTTTTGATCAGCTGCAGGGGTCTTGTGTCTTCTCTAAGATAGATTTGCAGTCCGGTTACCACCAGTTGAAGGTGAAGGCCGAGGATATCCCAAAAATGACATTTAGATCACGGTATGGGCATTATGAATTTACAGTTATGCCTTTTGGGCTAACTAATGCCCCTGCCGCGTTCATGGATTTGATGAACCGGATCTTCCGACCTTACTTGGACCGGTTCGTGGTGGTGTTCATTGATGATATCTTGGTCTACTCCCAAAGTGATGCTGAGCATGAGGAGCACTTAAGGATTGTGCTGCAACTTCTGCGAGAGAAGAAGTTGTATGCCAAGCTGGCAAAGTGCGAGTTTTGGCTTCGGGAGGTAGTCTTCTTGGGCCATGTAATTTCCGCCGCAGGTGTGGCAGTAGACCCAGCAAAGATTGAGGCAGTCCGTGATTGGCCCCGACCGACGACGGTTTCTGAGGTACGTAGCTTTATGGGTTTAGCTGGGTATTACCGTCGGTTTGTGGAAGGCTTTGCGAAGCTCTCCACACCCCTCACTCGCTTGACGCGTAAGGGAGTGAAGTTTATCTGGAGTGAGAACTGTCAAAAGAGCTTTGAGGAGCTGAAGAATAGACTGATGACCGCTCCTATCCTTTCCCTTCCTGTTATGGGAAAAGGATATGTGATCTACAGCGATGCATCACACAGTGGACTCGGATGTGTGTTGATGCAGGAAGGGAGGGTAATTGCATATGCATCAAGACAACTCAAAGAATATGAGAAAAATTACCCTACCCATGACTTGGAGCTTGCTGCTGTAGTGTTTGCACTGAAGCTTTGGCGTCATTATCTATATGGGGAGCATTGTGAAATCTACACCGACCACAAGAGCCTAAAATACCTGTTCACGCAGAAGGAGTTGAATTTGAGGCAACGTAGGTGGTTAGAGCTATTAAAGGATTATGATGTAGATATTCTCTACCACCCAGGAAAGGCTAATGTGGTCGCTGACGCCTTGAGTAGAAGGGCGGTGCAAGGGTTGTCTATGTTGATCACAGACCAAGCACCGCTATTAGAGGAGATGAGACGGCTCGAGATAGAGGTTGTGTCCCCTGGGGTCTCTGCTAGACTGACATCTTTAGTCGTGCAGCCCACTCTGCTGGACAGGATCAGGGAGAAACAGAGTGAGGACCCCCACTTGACCAGGATTAGAGATCAAATTCCGAGTGATCAGTCAGGGGACTTTGCCATGGATGCCTCGGGAGTACTAAGGTACAGAAATCGAGCATGTGTGCCAATAGATGTGGAGATTAGAGAACAGATATTGCGAGAGGCCCATTATACACCTTATACCCTACATCCTGGTGGGACTAAGATGTATAAGGACCTCAAGGCACACTTCTGGTGGAAAGGCATGAAAATGGATATTGGGAGATTTGTGGCCCAGTGTTTAACTTGTCAGCAGGTGAAAGCTGAGCATCGAGTGCCAGCTGGCAAGTTACAAAGTCTCCCAATTCCCGAGTGGAAATGGGACCATATTACGATGGATTTCGTGGTCGGATTGCCAAGGGCACAGGGAGGAGCAGACGCTATCTGGGTAGTTGTAGATAGACTTACCAAGTCGGCGCACTTTCTGCCCATGCAGACTACGTGGCCACTTGAGCGACTAGCCCAGCTATATCTAGATGAGATAGTAAGATTACATGGAGTCCCCGCCTCCATTGTATCAGATAGAGACCCGAGGTTTGTTTCGCGTTTCTGGAGGAGCTTGCAGACAGCCTTGGGGACTCAACTCAGGTTCAGTACGGCTTTTCATCCGCAGACTGATGGGCAGTCAGAGCGGACTATACAAATCCTGGAGGACATGTTGAGGGCTTGCGTCCTGGATTTCGGCGGAGGGTGGATTCGGCATTTATCTTTGGCTGAATTCGCGTACAACAATAGCTGTCAAGCGAGCATTCAGATGGCTCCGTTTGAAGCATTGTATGGACGCAAGTGTCGGTCACCACTTTATTGGAGTGATGTGGGCGAGAGGCGGACCTTGGGACCAGATGTATTGATAGAGGCAGATGAGAAGGTCCGAGTGATTCGAAAGCATCTTTAGACCGCCCAAAGCCGACAGAGGAGCTATGCCGATGTTCGGCGACGAGACTTAGAATTTCAGGTTGGAGATCATGTATTCCTGAAAGTCTCGCCGTCCAAAGGAATCAGGAGGTTCGGCATTCGTGGGAAACTTAGCCCCCGATATATTGGACCCTTTGAGATATTAGAGAGTATTGGGCCAGTTGCCTACCGACTTGCACTTCCTCCGAGGCTTGCTGGTGTCCATGATGTATTTCATGTCTCTACCTTGAGGAAGTATGTCTTCGACCCATCGCACGTCATCGACTTCACACCGCTTGAGATTAGCGAAGATTTGAGGTATGAGGAGCGCCCACTATGAATTCTGGACCGAGAGGTGAGAGAATTGCGCAATCGGGCCATTCCCTATGTGAAAATCCAATGAGGCAATCATGACGAGCGCGAGGCTACATGGGAGCTCGAGTCAGAGATGAGGGATGCTCACCCCTACTTATTCGAGACATCGGACTGAGGATTATTGTTTAGTCTCGTTTCGAGGACGAAACTCTTTTTAGTGGGGGAGGATGTGATGATCCGGACTCCCGCAGGAACTGTGCAACATTAAACAGTGACTGTACGGAGCTTATTCGGTGAAACAGAGCTTGTAGAATCGAAATTAGACATTTAAAATAGACTCGGCATGAAAATCGGAGCAAATAGGATTTTCCGGGGACTTTCGGCAAAATTTCGGATGAGAATTTGGCGAAATGGACAGCGGATTTGGACTCAGCGCGCGAAAACGATCAAAATGGTATATTTACTTTATTTTTTCGGCGCCAAAACACCGTTCCCCGGAACAGTAACTCCGGCTGCCGGAATTACTGTTCTGGCAGCCGGCGGCGACCGGCGGGCGGCGGCACAGCGGCGGGGCAGCGGCGGAGCGCGGCAAGAAGCGGCGGCGCGCGGCGCGGGCAGCACGGGCAGGCACGGGCAGGCGCGGGCAGGGGGCGCTGGTGCGGGGTCCATGGGCTTGCCGTGCACCGGGAGCACCGAAGATCCGTGTTGCCACGTGGCGCTTCCCCATTGGCCGGCCGGCTTCTAGAAGACATGTGGGAAGGTGACACGTGGCAGCACCCCATTGGCCAACATCTTCCGGAAGACCCGGCGCGGGGACCGGGCATGTGCACCACGTGGACACGTGGCGGCTTCTGAGTGGCCCTTGCACAGGCTGTTTCCTGTTTTGTGGACGCGTGGCGCGTTTTGGTTGGCTCTTTTCGCTGTTTCCTGTTCTGCCCGGATCTTGTGTGGGAGATTCCCTGGCCCATTATAAATAGGAATCCCCCTCCCTCTCATTTCCCCACCTCGATTTCTGTGCCGTAGAGAGAGAATCAGAGGTTGGGCCCTTTAGGAAAATTATTCCTCTCTCTCTCCTCCAGATTTTAGCATTTTTGAAGATACCGATAGAGAGTTAGCTGCGACGCGGCGCACTGCGACGGTTTTCTTTTTCGGCCCATTTCCCGTCGCAGTTCAGTCGAAAATTTCCTGTGGGCTAACCAGGAGGAATTTTTGGACGATTTTTGCGGCAGCGCGTTCCTAAGAGGTAAGGCTTCGATTTTCGTGTTAATCACTTCGCTCCATTTCTGTCACGCCCCAAGTTTAAAAATCAGGTCTGAATTTTTTTTTTTTTTTTTTTGAATAAATCAGAGTTTGCAAAACGGGCGTAACAGACCGTCACACATATAGGAAATCCCCTATCCACAGGGATAGGGTCTCTCCTATACATGCACGGCTAGGCAAATCCAATCATCAATCAGAGATCGATCAACATCTAAACTAAACAATGACTAATCAACAGGAATAATCCAAATAATCATGCTAACATCAATCTGAAGTATCTAAATAAGCTGGAAGCTGAAATAACATAAACGAAAGTCAACTACAGAAAATCGGGGATCTCAATCATCGATCTATGTCATCAGGGGACGGCTCTATCGTGACAGGCTCACTGGATCGTCCCGACATCTCACCACCCGACAGACCTGCAACAGTCACCCGAGGGTGTGAGACACACCGGAGTGTATCCCAGTGGGCACGACGAGCCGAGAAGTAGCTAATCGTACCTACTGGGTACTAAAATCTGCGGATAGTAAGAATCATAGGGTAAAGCTGAACAATAAAGCAGATCTACTGATAATCACTAGAATCCACAGATAAGCTAACTAGGCAGGTAATCAATCATAAGGAACTGCAGCTAAGTAATACTGAAAATCAGGGTATCACAATGATAATCGATCATAATAACTGTAGATCATACATGCTGGAAATCAGGATAATGTCTATCAGGAACGTGCATAAAGAACTGCAAGCGATCAAAGTATATCTACAGATAATAATGCTGGAAATCAACATAACTGAACAACAATGGTACGAAGTAGGCATCATGCATCAAAGACAGAACCCAAGTACCCAATCAATGCCAGTATTGGTCGCGAGGACCTCAGGCACATACCACCTGTCTGGCACCTAGCTGGCTGACATAACCCCGCACCCACTGGTGCCTAACTGGGGGCTCACGGGTCCATCTCAAGACTACTTTACCGGTAAAGAACACTGTGACGGTGGCCAAACCGTCAGTGTACGTGACGTACAGCGTGCGTGGTAGTCATCATGCTATGCTCAAGCTCACGGTCTAATGACCGGGTAGTCGGCAATAAGCCGAGATCCCAACAGGGAAATCATCTATCATATCGATCAGGATCAATCAATCATGCATATCGGAACATCCAGTAGTATCTATTAATCAGGCATATCGGAACATCAAGTAGTATCTATCAATCAGGAATGTCGGAACATCGAGTAGTATCTATCGATCAGGATCAATCAATCATGCATATCGGAATATCAACAATATATCGGCTGACAGGAATCAACAGGTATAATCTGATCATGACATCTATGTAACAAGATGTGAAAACTGACAAGCAGCTGTATATCATGTATCTACGGAATCAATGTCTATCGAACAATCATGCGGTATATAGATCAACTCATCAGATATAATCAAGAATAGGAGTACTGACAAGCAGATGTATATGGTGTGACTAAGGAATCACTGTCTATCAGGAAACTCATATGGCATAGTCAAGCATAGGGGTACATGATAAAATCTCCAGGGCTAATCTCAAGCACAGGTCTAACAGAGTCAATGTCAATCAGAGGGATCATGATATATCAAACGAGATCAACATATGTCAAGATAGGTCATATAGATATAATCAGCAGGGCAAATCAAAAACAGGTGTCCGACTGGACTAAAGCAACCAGAGGGTCGAAAAGATAAAGCCCGGACCGAAGATAACCCACCTGGATGGAGGCAGATCCTCGAACTCCCGCACAGCTACTGGGAGGCTGGTGCTGAACAGCTGGGCCCTGAATCAGAAGCTATAATCAGTAATGGACTCACACATACCCATCCCGACGACACGACAGTAACGGAGCGTTTATACGGGACAATATTGCCGATTTACCGCACAAAGTCTAACCCTCGATCAATGAGGACCTACTAAACTCTAACAAGATGCCTAGTAGGTGTGTAAACGCTGTCTAAAGACAGCCAGCAAGTCCGAATTGCGTTTTAGTCCAAAACATATTTTAGTTTGCATAAAATCATTAAATTAAACCACTGTTTCGACTCGTTCTTGAAATCCGGGGGTCCAAAAGCTGCGCCGTAAGTTTCAGCGCATCCGTTACGACGAGACCCAGGCCGTGCTCACCAGAATTGGGCCGAGACCAGGCCCATTTACAAGTTGGCCCAAAAGCATTAGAGTTCAATTCACAACTATGCTAGAACTCAATATAAACTTGGTCAAATCCAGAGATAAGTGGAGCATCATATACTGGAAGGTAAGTGGAGTTGAGGGCTGACCTGAGGGGTGCCTGAGATCGGCCGGAGCAGTTGCCGGAGCAAGGTGGTGCACCAACTCAACCAAGCCAAGGCTCGGGTTGGAGGTTCTTGGAGCAACTCCGGTTCAGACCTACTACAAAGTGGAGCACCATGTCACATTAAGTCCCAGAAGGCATTTAGTCCATGTGGGGGTCGATCCCCGGCGGCCGGAGGCGGCGGTGGCCGGAGACAAGCCCGAAATGGGTGGCTCGGGTGCAAGCAGAGAAACCGATCTACAGGGATCACCCTGGCCCAAAATAAAATCATGGAAATATTTAAACTCTTATTTAGGGCTTACCTGCAGAGGTGGCCGGAGTCCAGACCGCCGGAGATGGCCGGAGTGGAAGCTCGGAGCAACCTCGGGTGCAACTGTACAAGTACAAAACTCGACGTCAAGGTCCACATGCAAGAGGATGGAGGAGCTCACAAGGATCAGAGGAGCTCACCAGAGTGTTTTTCCGGCGTCCGGGGGCGTCGGCAAGGCGCGGCGGCGGAGCTCGGGGAAGCTCCAATGGCCGTTAATGGCGGTTTCCGGCCGACTAGCTCCGGGCCGGAGAAACTTGGACCAAAAGGCCCCACTTGGCTCCATGAGTCCTCTGGTGGCGATGGCCGGCGGTGGGAGGCAGCGCCGGCGCCGGACGGCCGTGCTCGGCCAAGCTTGAAGAAAACCCGGATCTAGGGCACACTCAACTGGCCCCGATCTTGGTCCGATGATGCCCAGACCTCGTGGAGGTGTTGCAGCCGTCACGTAGACGAGATTCAACGGTGCTGATCCTGGGTTGGATGGCCGGATCGCGGCGGCGCACGGGATCGGCCAGGAAGGCGATAATTCCGGTGATAGCGCTCCCGCCGGCGATCGGGACGGCGGCAGCAGCCCGGGCTGCAACCGGATGATCTCCTCGACGTCAGAACCCCAATGGCCATGCCCAAGTGCCCAAATTAAATCAAAAGTTCCATAAACTCACCTTCGCCGGAGTTTGGAAGAAGGAGGAGTGGTCCCGCGGCGGCGCACGGCGGCGGCTGGGGCTGGGTCCACCACAGCTTGGTTGCGGGTTCACAGGGGAGTCCTCATAGAAGGGTTTGATTACTTTGAGTCCCTCTAAACACCCTCCTCACCAAGACACCCGAGAGGAAGGTGATCTTTGAGGTTTTCTTCTCCGGCGACGGGGTGGCGGCCGGTGCGAGACCTCCTACGGGTGCGGCAGAGGGAGACGAGGTCGTTGCAAGGTGCGGCTAGGGCAAGAGCTCGGGGGTCTAGGGTTTGTGGATCCCGAGCCCAACATGCACTTATATAGTGTTTAGTAATAATTGCAATTAAGCCCTTCAAGTCTTGCCATTTGCTGTTAGGTCCTCTACAGTAACTTTCCTTTGCACTTAAGTCCTTATCTAAGAACTGGCACGCAAATCGAGGCAACTTCTATAGGGGTTTATATGCAAAAATCATCTTTTTTGCCCTATTTCATGCTTTTCGAGGCGATCCGCTCGTCGAAACGAAAAATGGACTGTGCCATGACGTCCGGCTCGACGAGACCTATCAGGTAGCGATTTTCATTTTTTGAAAAACTGCCCGGATAAAAACTCGGTCCATAAATACTGTGTCAAAATACAGTTTTTGCGTTTTTTGAGACTCCAGGGTCGTCAAACAGAAATTCCGTCAGCGCCATTGCGTTCAGAATGACGAAACCGTTCGAAACGACTACCTGAAGTGCTATGATCGGCTTCCAGACAGCGATTTGGCTGATGTTCGCACTTAGGGTATTTGGATTTTAGGGTTTACTGTTCATCAACAGTACCCAAGCACTATGCACTTAAGTCGCGGGTCCCACCCGCTTCTTCGCCGATTTCTGGAAGATCCGACCGTCGGATCTGAACATGTTTAATATGGTTTTCACTCGATTCGACGAGACGGTCGTGCTGGTGATTTCGGATTTTCGAGATCAGGCTCAGATTGAAAAGTGATATTTCTGGCCCATTAACTGTGCAATTTACACTGCAGAAAAGGGGCACTGAGGCTACTCTTGCCATTCATGATTCAAAATCGACTAGACTTTTATTCTTTTCCTTTTTATTAAATTATAAAATTTCAAGTTCTTACATCTCTACCACCTAAAAAGAAGTTTCGTCCCCGAAACTTACACTAAAAAACTCTATTCGAGAGCTACAAAGTCAGTCGTCGGGTTTTCCTCCGCTGGCTCTCCTCCAGTCAGCGCAAAAACACGTCCACCTGCTGACTGATACCCTCCAGTAGGTGGTCGAGGTAGAGGGGGACGCCCAGATGAAGCAGAACTAGGCGCCGGTTCTTGTCGTCGTTGTGAGGGTGCAGGTACAGGGGCTGTGATCCGCGCAGGTGCGGAACCCTGCGGGCACTCCGATGCTCTATGTCCCTGTTGGCCGCATGTGAAACATCGGCCATGTCTCTGATTGTAGTTGTCGCCCTGCTTGATATTTTCTAATTCGCGCTCGAGACTCTCTTTGGTGGTCTCCCTGAGGTGATGGTGGTACATGGCGGATTTAAAGTCTTCCCAGGTAGGATCGGCTGGGCTCGGGAAGTAGCGCTCTCGATGTCGCCTCCACCACTTGGATGCCCGGCCGTCCAAGCAGTGAGCGGCGATGTGAACCTTGTCTCGGTCCTCTGTGTAGGCGTCTTGGAACAATTTCTCCATGTGGTCGATCCATAGCTCGACCGCCCAATGGTCATCGTCCTTGCCGTCGAAGACTTTCGGCTTGAATTTCTTAAATTCTAGCAAGACCACCTTTGCTCGAGCCTTCTCCGCTGGATCAGCCGCAGAATTGGCTGCAGAATCAGCAGCGGGAGAAACGGAACGGAAGGAAGCAGACGCTGTCGAAGCAGTGGCAGCAGGGGCAGCGGCAACCCCCGGTACTGCGCAAGATGCCGCAACAACATCTGGCAGGGGCCCCGCATGTAGTGGTACGGGGTCAGCAGCGGGTTCCGCCAAACACGTAGGCTCGGCCGCGGCCGGTGCAACAGGGGGTGCGACCGCCGGTGTAGCAGCTGGCACGACGGGTGGGGGAACAGGTGGGGCAGGAGCAGCTGTCTGCTGCTGCATAAAGTGCTGGAACATCCCTGCCAGGGTCGTCATCTGAGCCTCTAGTCGCTCCATGCGGCCCTGATCAACGGGCTCACTCGGCACCCTGGGTGGACGGCCGACTCCTCGGCCTGTGCCCGTACCCCGTCCTCGCCCACGACCAGGAGGACGTGCCATCGCTGCAACGATACAATCAGGTTAGAGACAGACTTCAATAGTCATAGCCTGAGTTTCTAACCCCAACACTCGACATATCCCAGCGCTCTCACGTGACAAGTCATCCTAGGGTTCATCCTAACCAATTCCTAATCCATCTTTCCTCGGTACCGTATACCTATTTCTCTGATACCATCTAATCTGTCATGCCCCGAGTTTAAAAATCAGGTCTGAAATTTTTTTTTTTTTTTTTGAATAAATCAGAGTTTGCAAAACTGGCGTAACAGACCGCCACACATATAGGAAATCCCCTATCCACAGGGATAGGGTCTCTCCTATACATGCACGGCTAGGCAAATCCAATCATCAATCAGAGATCGATCAACATCTAAACTAAACAATGACTAATCAACAGGAATAATCCAAATAATCATGCTAACATCAATCTGAAGTATCTAAATAAGCTGGAAGCTGAAATAATATAAACGAAAGTCAACTACAGAAAATCGGGGATCTCAATCATCGATCTATGTCATTAGGGGGACGGCTCTATCGTGACAGGCTCACTGGATCGTCCCGACATCTCACCACCCGACAGACCTGCAACAGTCACCCGAGGGTGTGAGACACACCGGAGTGTATCCCAGTGGGCACGACGAGCCGAGAAGTAGCTAATCGTACCTACTGGGTACAAAAATCTGCGGATAGTAAGAATCATAGGGTAAAGCTGAACAATAAAGCAGATCTACTGATAATCACTAGAATCCACAGATAAGCTAACTAGGCAGGTAATCAATCATAAGAAAATGCAGATAAGTAATACTGAAAATCAAGGTATCACAATGATAATCGATCATAATAACTGTAGATCATACATGCTGGAAATCAGGATAATGTCTATCAGGAACGTGCATAAAGAACTGCAAGCGATCAAAGTATATCTACAGATAATAATGCTGGAAATCAACATAACTGAACAACAATGGTATGAAGTAGGCATCATGCATCAAAGACAGAACCCAAGTACCCAATCAATGCCAGTATTGGTCGCGAGGACCTCAGGCACATACCACCTGTCTGGCACCTAGCTGGCTGACATAACCCCGCACCCACTGGTGCCTAACTGGGGGCTCACGGGTCCATCTCAAGACCACTTTACCGGTAAAGAACACTGTGACGGTGGCCAAACCGTCAGTGTACGTGACGTACAGCGTGCGTGGTAGTCATCATGCTATGCTCAAGCTCACGTCTAATGACCGGGTAGTCGGCAATAAGCCGAGATCCCAACAGGGAAATCATCTATCATATCGATCAGGATCAATCAATCATGCATATCGGAACATCCAGTAGTATCTATTAATCAGGCATATCGGAACATCAAGTAGTATCTATCAATCAGGAATGTCGGAACATCGAGTAGTATCTATCGATCAGGATCAATCAATCATGCATATCGGAATATCAACAATATATCGGCTGACAGGAATCAACAGGTATAATCCGATCATGACATCTATGTAACAAGATGTGAAAACTGACAAGCAGCTGTATATCATGTATCTACGGAATCAATGTCTATCGAACAATCATGCGGTATATAGATCAACTCATCAGATATAATCAAGAATAGGAGTACTAACAAGCAGATGTATATGGTGTGACTAAGGAATCACTGTCTATCAGGAAACTCATATGGCATAGTCAAGCATAGGGGTACATGATAAAATCTCCAGGGCTAATCTCAAGCACAGGTCTAACAGAGTCAATGTCAATCAGAGGGATCATGATATATCAAACGAGATCAACATATGTCAAGATAGGTCATATAGATATAATCAGCAGGGCAAATCAAAAACAGGTGTCCGACTGGACTAAAGCAACCAGAGGGTCGAAAAGATAAAGCCCGGACCGAAGATAACCTACCTGGATTGAGGCAGATCCTCGAACTCCCGCACAGCTACTGGGAGGCTGGTGCTGAACAGCTGGGCCCTGAATCAGAAGCTATAATCAGTAATGGACTCACACATATCCATCCCGACGACACGACAGTAACGAAGCGTTTATACGGGACAATATTGCCGATTTACCGCACAAAGTCTAACCCTCGATCAATGAGGACCTACTAAACTCTAACAAGATGCCTAGTAGGTGTGTAAACGCTGTCTAAAGACAGCCAGCAAGTCCGAATTGCGTTTTAGTCCAAAACATATTTTAGTTTGCATAAAATCATTAAATTAAACCACTGTTTCGACTCGTTCTTGAAATCCGGGGGTCCAAAAGCTGCGCCGTAAGTTTCAGCGCATCCGTTACGACGAGACCCAGGCCGTGCTCACCAGAATTGGGCCGAGACCAGGCCCATTTACAAGTTGGCCCAAAAGCATTAGAGTTCAATTCACAACTATGCTAGAACTCAATATAAACTTGGTCAAATCCAGAGATAAGTGGAGCATCATATACTGGAAGGTAAGTGGAGTTGAGGGCTCACCTGAGGGGTGCCTGAGATCGGCCGGAGCAGTTGCCGGAGCAAGGTGGTGCACCAACTCAACCAAGCCAAGGCTCGGGTTGGAGGTTCTTGGAGCAACTCCGGTTCAGACCTACTACAAAGTGGAGCACCATGTCACATTAAGTCCCAGAAGGCATTTAGTCCATGTGGGGGTCGATCCCCGGCGGCCGGAGGCGGCGGTGGCCGGAGACAAGCCCAAAATGGGTGGCTCGGGTGCAAGCAGAGAAACCGATCTACAGGGATCACCCTGGCCCAAAATAAAATCATGGAAATATTTAAACTCTTATTTAGGGCTTACCTGCAGAGGTGGCCGGAGTCCAGACCGCCGGAGATGGCCGGAGTGGAAGCTCGGAGCAACCTTGGGTGCAACTGTACAAGTACAAAACCCGACGTCAAGGTCCACATGCAAGAGGATGGAGGAGCTCACAAGGATCAGAGGAGCTCACCAGAGTGTTTTTCCGGCTTCCGGGGGCGTCGGCAAGGCGCGGCGGCGGAGCTCGGGGAAGCTCCAATGGCCGTTAATGGCGGTTTCCGGCCGACTAGCTCCGGGCCGGAGAAACTTGGACCAAAAGGCCCCACTTGGCTCCATGAGTCCTTTGGTGGCGATGGCCGGCGGTGGGAGGCAGCGCCAGCGCCGGCGCCGGACGGCCGTGCTCGGCCAAGCTTGAAGAAAACCCGGATCTAGGGCACACTCAACTGGCCCCGATCTTGGTCCGATGATGCCCAGACCTCGTGGAGGTGTTGCAGCCGTCACGTAGACGAGATTCAACGGTGCTGATCCTCGGTTGGACGGCAGGATCGCGGCGGCGCACGGGATCGGCCAGGAAGGCGATAATTCCGGTGATAGCGCTCCCGCCGGCGATCGGGACGGCGGCAGCAGCCCGGGCTGCAACCGGATGATCTCCTCGACGTCAGAACCCCAATGGTCATGCCCAAGTGCCCAAATTAAATCAAAAGTTCCATAAACTCACCTTCGCCGGAGTTTGGAAGAAGGAGGAGTGGTCCCGCGGCGGCGCACGGCGGCGGCTGGGGCTGGGTCCACCACAGCTTGGTTGCGGCTTCACAGGGGAGTCCTCAGAGAAGGGTTTGATTACTTTGAGTCCCTCTAAACACCCTCCTCACCAAGACACCCGAGAGGAAGGTGATCTTTGAGGTTTTCTTCTCCGGCGACAGGGTGGCGGCCGGTGCGAGACCTCCTACGGGTGCGGCAGAGGGAGACGAGGTCGTTGCAAGGTGCGGCTAGGGCAAGAGCTCGGGGGTCTAGGGTTTGTGGATCCCGAGCCCAACATGCACTTATATAGTGTTTAGTAATAATTGCAATTAAGCCCTTCAAGTCTTGCCATTTGCTGTTAGGTCCTCTACAGTAACTTTCCTTTGCACTTAAGTCCTTATCTAAGAACTGGCACGCAAATCGAGGCAACTTCTATAGGGGTTTATATGCAAAAATAATATTTTTCGCCCTATTTCACGCTTTTCGTGGCGATCCGCTCGTCGAAACGAAAAATGGACTGCGCCATGACGTCCGGCTCGACGAGACCTATCAGGTAGCGATTTTCATTTTTTGAAAAACTGCCCGGATAAAAACTCGGTCCATAAATACTGTGTCAAAATACAGTTTTCACGTTTTTCGAGACTCCAGGGTCGTCAAACAGAAATTCCGTCAGCGCCATTGCGTTCAGAATGACGAAACCGTTCGAAACGACTACCTGAAGTGCTATGATCGGCTTCCAGACAGCGATTTGGCTGATGTTCGCACTTAGGGTATTTGGATTTTAGGGTTTACTGTTCATCAACAGTACCCAAGCACTATGCACTTAAGTCGCGGGTCCCACCCGCTTCTTCGCCGATTTCTGGGAGATCCGACCGTCGGATCTGAACATGTTTAATATGGTTTTCACTCGATTCGACGAGACGGTCGTGCTGGTGATTTCGGATTTTCGAGATCAGGCTCAGATTGAAAAGTGATATTTCTGGCCCATTAACTGTGCAATTTACACTGCAGAAAAGGGGCACTGAGGCTACTCTTGCCATTCATGATTCAAAATCGACTAGACTTTTATTCTTTTCCTTTTTATTAAATTATAAAATTTCAAGTTCTTACAATTTCGTACTTTTGGCACGATTCCCGAGGTCTCTTTGACCCCCCTTTTTACTGTGGAAATTTCTGGACAGCATCGACTTCTCCGATTTTTATCTTGGCGTAGGAGCATCAGATCAAGGCGTTTAAAGAGTCGATTTTGATCTACTCTTCGCGAGGAACGCAACCGTAATTTTTCTGGATTTTTCTGAGCACTATACAGAGGTGAAAAACTCCTCTCTTTTCGTGCTATTTGAAAAACAGCAAAAGCTGTATTTTTATGAATAATATAGTTACACCCTGTGCAATGTGTGTTGCTGTAGGGCACCGTTTTCGGCAGACAGCAGTTCTAGGGGACTGTGGACAGCCAGGAGACTATCTGGGTGTGATTTGAGCTGTTCGAGGTGGGCGGTTGTTGCTTACCTCATTTTTGACAAGCTCACTAGGATTACTGGAACTCCCCTAAAATTTAATATGATAATTGATGAGAACCACTGGGACAAACTAATATGATAATTGATAAGAACCATTGGGACAAACTAACAGGACAAACTAACAGGACAATTGATGAGAACTATTGGGACGAATTAATATGACAATTGACGAGAACCGCTGGGACGAACTCTCCTAAAATTTAACCCCACAGATTATATGATGACTTATATTGGGACACTGTGATTGGGACAAAGGCTATAATCTCGCATACAAATAACTTTTATTCAGTAAATCAATCTTCTTTTAAAATAAATATTTGACACTATTTTACAGCTCTTAAAGATAAGACAGTTGCATGCATGACTGAACATCTAGTGAGGCCACTATTTATCGCTACACTATCATATTGGGATCTGAACATGTTTCATTGTTGTCCTTTGCATCCAGATATCTGTTGCTCATGTATGAGCAGGGGTTTGGGATAGTATAGTCAAGTTTGTACTAGATTGTGGACTTGTGGGGTCTTGCGGTGACCGCGGACAGTAGGCGGTCGACCAGATGTTTATCCTTGCATCAGATTGGGGTTGAGACTGGTTTATTGCATCAGCTGGGGATCGGGTTTTCCTAGTGGGTGGTTTTCCCACTCTGATCATAGTCATGATCCAGTCCTGCTGTTTTATGGCACTTCTGATACTTATTACTGAGATATTTTACTCGTGTGGGTCGCTCTCCTCGAGTGCCACTCCGGAGTGTGTTGCAGACATGCTTAGAGTCTTTGAGACTCCTATCCCCTATCGGTGTTATGCGTTGGCCAGCATACCCGATTTGGCAACTATCCCCTATCGGTGTTATGCATTGGCCAGCATACCCGATTTGGCAAGGCACAGAAGGCAGTACCAGTTTTACTAGTGACACAAGACTGAGTTATTTCAGGCAGGCATGTTTGGTATTGTTGCATACAGTCATTTCATGCTACATGGCATTTAGAGGCATAGTGGTGATAGTTCCTTTTTTTTCAGCAGCCTTTATAGCTTACCACTGTTCTTTCATGTTGCCTCGAGTAGTCCTAGTGGGTGCGTCAGAGTTGAGGTTTTTACCTACTAGGGGAGGCTACTGGTTTATCTGGTAGTTCTCACCCCCATTGTTGTTTCTCTCTTTCTTCTTCTTTATTTTGCAGAGTCGTCTGCGGGAGCTGCTAGGCCATCGGCAGCTGATAAAGGTAAGGGGATCGCTGAGTAGATAGATCTCCTGTGAGACTGAGAGTGGATATTAGACAGATGTTGTACTCTTTACTCAGACTGTGGTATTTTGGGTCTGGCGCTGGCCAGCTGGCTGTATTATTTTGGTGAGCTGGGAGATTATTGTACTTATTACAGCTTTATTTGTAGTTCCAGTCTGAGATACTATGTGGTTCATCTACTTCAGCTCTGTATTATGCTCTTTCATTGTTCATATTATATCGGAGCAGGTTACCAGCGCTTCGTGTACGCGGGAAATCCCGTGTGCACGGCGGATCTGTTGGCGAGCCCGAGTTCCGGGGCGTGACAGTTCTCCAATGTGTCGTGGATTCAAATGCTGTCTTCTCTTGTCGAAAACAATGCAAAAGTGCCTCCGTTTACTTGCAAAAGTGCCTCCGTGTACTTTACTTGCAAAAGTGCCTCCGTGTACTTTCAAAAATATTTTAGTTTTATTAAATGTTGACTATTTACTTACACATAATTACAACGGGCAGTACTACGTGTACCTTCCATATAGGGTGTACATCACACACTCCATTTTATTCAAAGATAGAGACTAATTTATCGATCACTTCGAAGTGACCGATAAAATTCACCCCACTCTTAAATAGGTAGGATATAAGATGTATATCCCACTTGGGAGTGTACAAAAAGTATTTCTCAATTACAACTATACTGTAATTATAACACATGCATATTAAAATTTTTGTTTTGATGCATTTAAATTTAATTGCTATAGTTGCAATTGTATGAGACGCTCAACTAAAATAATTAGAACTACACCTTAATTAACTATAATTTTAACTGTAGAAACAAAAAAAGTAATTTTAAATAAAAATAAATTTACCTTCTAAATAATTTTTTAATTAATTTTTTTTTTTCCTACATTGGAGTAATCTCACCATTCCGTATATAAAATAATAAAAATTAATAAATATATTTCTCAATCAAATAAAATATTTATAATTATAGTGCTTCTTACTGCATCTTACTAAAAAAATTTATATAATTATTATTATTATGTTTTCAATTAAAAAATCTCTATAAAGCACATGGGAGGGTAAAAATCTCTATAAAGCACATGGGAGGGTACTTGCTCATGGCTCTTTCAATCACATGTGTGAACATTTTTAGCCACAAGAAATCTTGCAAGACACTTTTCTATTTCTGTCATAACAATGGTAGTTCAGTATTAACTATAGAATATATGAATTCCTAAAGCGAACCACCACATCACCTATCAAGTCATGCCTCAATTCTACCCTAAATCTAACTTTAAAATATACATCAAAAATAAAATTTTATGAGCTATGCTATGTATACATTCAAAATCAGTGTATATCATACATTCCACCTAATTCAAGGGGTGGGAATTTATCCACCGTCAAGTGACCGGTGGATGAAGTGATCGGTGAAATTCACTTCATCCTTAAATAAAGTGACCGGTGAATAAGTCCCCACTCCTTGGATGGGGTAGGGTGTATGATATACACCCAAAATGAGTGTATACATAGCATTTTCCATTTTATATTATATAAATTATTTAAATATTTTAAATCATATATTATACTTCTTTTGTATCATAAATTAATTTTAAAATTTATATCAAAAATAATTTTTTGTATTATAATAAATTATTTAAATATTTTAAATTATATATTGGTGTCTGGATCACATTATAAAAATGGTTTTGAACTAGTCATGTACCACATCAATTAAGGCATGAACCAATAAAAAATTGTCACAGAATGAAAATGATTTCTAAGCTAGAGATTGTCACATATCCAATGACATTTTTGGATGCGAAAATAGTCCAACAAACTAATTTTAAAATATATATCAAAAATAAATTTCTGTATTATAATATATTATTTAAATATTTTAAATTATATATTGGTGGTCAAATTATATCAAGAAAATGGTTTCTGAGTGAGTCATATCTATACAATAACTATTTGCCAGTTTTGTGAGGCTGACGTGTCGTGATATCGTTCATTTGGCTGATGTGGCGTGTTGTTATGCTTCGTGTGTTCCTATGCGCGCTCCTAACCTAGCGCCTGCCTCTATTTCTCTCTCTTCCTAACCTAGCGCCGAACCTCCCCCTCTCTCTCTCCCGCACCCCGAAGCCACTTCTCTCTCTTCCGCTGCCAAACCTCCCCCTGTCTCTCTCTCCCGCTCCCGACCCCACTTCTCTCTCTTCCGCTCCCGACTCCTCTCTCTCTCTCTCTCTCTCTCTCTCTCTCTCTCTCTTCGGCGCTCCTCCCTCGAGCGCTCCCCCGCGCGGCGGTGGAGCACCCGACCTTCCTCCGCCGTGTCTCCTCCGCCGCCCCCTCGCCGGAGCTCGGCGGAGGCGGAGAGGAGGAGGCGCTGAGCCCGGCGGAGGCGCGGCGCCCGGTGCGGCTGATGAACGTGGGGACGACGCTGCGCTGATAGGTGATGATCGCCTCCGGGGTGGGGTCGAGGAGGTCCTGGACGGCCCTGATCGACGCCACGTCATCGTCATCTTCCTCCTCCTCCTCCTCGGCGAATAATTCGATGGTGAGTTGTGGTGGGTTCGATTCGAAGAACCCCCAAAGAGGAAGTTTTGTTTGGTGAACTGTTGATTCGGGTTTTTGGTTGCGATCAAAGGTGATGATTTGGCCCTCGACCTCTTCGCCGAGCGTCGTCCGCAGCGAGAGGAGGCATCCCACCGCCAAATCCTCGTCGTTGGTTCCGTCCATCGCCGCCGTCGATTCTGCTTCTTGCGCCGCCATTCCTCCGCACAGAATGGTTACCAAATTTTATTTTAGTTATTAATATTATTATTATTATTATTATAATAATAATAGATTAGTTTCGTATAATTTTCTCTAAACATATCAAATTATAAATATATTTTTATAAAATTTATTTTTTTATATTTATTTTTTTAAAATATTTTAAATTATTCATAATATATATATATATATATATATATATATATATATATATATATATATATATATATATATATATATATATATATATATATATATATATATATATATATATATATCTAATGTGTTATTATTAATTTATTGTGAAATATTAATTTTATCATTGTAAATATTTTTTTAAAAAATCCTTAGAATAATGTTGGTAAATTTAATGATATATATGATTTAATTAGTAAAATTATTATCTAGTTAAAAAGATTAAATATAACGGACATTAGTACGGACATTAGTAAGTAATAAGTATGTCGGGGGGCATAAGGGCAGTTGCTGCATCCTGATCGGCCCGGTCTACTAGGCCAAGTACGGCCAATTATTTTAATTCTTTTATTTATTTATTTATTTATTTATTTTATATCTATTAATTGCTGACCAACCTGGTGCCTGCACCAACACCATCGCACATCGTGCCGCTGAGCTGGCTCCCTACGACAACTCTCCGCGCAGGCCCCACCCCCAAATACTCTACTCACGAGCGCACTCAAAATAATAATAATAATAATAATAATAATAATAATAATATTATGGCGTAGACCAATGGTCAGCGGAAAATATAAAAAGTATAATATCTCGACTGGTGGGCCGTACGATATGAGATCAGAGGGTGAGTAATTTGAGGTCACGATCGTCATTTTCATTCGGCCGCGGCATGGCATGTGGGCGTCGAAGCTGATCTGATATGATGATGGGATTGCGAGTTGCTGTGCCGCGGTAAGCTCACCTCAGATGGTCCGGTCACCGACGCTGTAACTGCAGGCAAAAGCCAAAAGGCAAAACCCAAAAGTGTTGTTTGGATTGGGGATAAAGGAGGATATCCCTTTATCCCCAAATAATTTTGGGATATCTTCGTTTGGGAATATCTTCCAAACGGAAATATTTTCGGGTTTGGGATGGGATATTCCACCCCACCCGCCCACCCCCGGTTTAAAAAAAATCCCTTCCCAAGACTGTCAGAGCCTTGGGAAGGGATATTTGGTTTTTTTTTTTTTTTTTTACCTTTTTTTTGTTTTTCTTTTAATTTTTTTTTAATTAGAATATTTAAATTTTAAAAAATATTTAAATTATAAATTTATAATTTTATAAATTTTAATTTTTTATATTTTATAAATTTATATATATTTATATTTTATTAAAATTATAAATATATTTATATTTTATTAAATTATATATATTTATAAATTTATAATTTTAAAAAATAATATTAATTTTAAAATTATAAAATTTATATAAATTTTTATAATTTTTTTAAAATTTATATAAATTTAAAAATTAAAATTTTTACTCCTACTTAAAATATTTAAATTTTAATTAGAATATTTAATTTTTTAATTTTTTTAATTAGAATATTTAAATTTTAAAAAATATTTAAATTATAAATTTATAAATTATTTAAAATTAATTTTTTATATTTTATAAATTTATATATATTTATATTTTATTAAAATTATAAATATATTTATATTTTATTATATTATATATATTTATAAATTTATAATTTTAAAAAATAATATTAATTTTAAAATTGTAAAATTTATATAATTTTTTTATAATTTTTATAAAATTTATATAAATTTAAAAATTAAAATTTTTACTTCTACTTAAAATATTCTAATACATTCTTTAATTATGAAATTTATAATATATATAAAAATAAAGGTCACATCGTTATTAAACATAAAAATCAACTCTATACCTCCTTATTCTTCAACCCCAATCCAAACACCATTTTTCTTATACCAGATTTAAACCAAATTTAAATCTCATTTCAACCAAATATAATTTAGGTTTATACCAAATTTATCTTCAATCCAAATGGTACCAAAAAGAAAAGTACGCCGAGCGAGAGCAGAGAACGCTGACGAATACAGCCGCGACAAGGACGCCACACAAAATCACAAACAAAACCCATTACAGTAAGTCAATAATAATAATAATAATAATATTTTAGGTTTCAGAACGCTTTTCTTTCGATCCATCGGCGAGAGCGATGGTTCATCTTCTTCTTCCTCCTCCTCCTCCTCCTCCTTTATCCTTCCTCGATCTGCGCCGCCCCTTCTTCTCCTTCTCGCCAGCTGGTGCCTTGAGAAAGGTACGTGATGTATTGCGCGAGTCGTACTGATCTCTTTGTTCTTCTTATCCGATCATGTCGATTTCGTGGGTGATCCATTCCTGTTTCTCTTTTTCTGTGATTAATGCTGGTGATTTATTTCGTGAATTCCACCCCTCACATTTTCTTTTGCTTTTAGTTATTATTATTAAAATTTATTCCCTGTATTATGTATATGGATTATATATATATATATATATATATATATATATATATATATATATATATATATATATATATATATATCATGCACTAATCCTCACAATTCATACTCCCTTTTGCCTTGTAATTTTCCCAGCTAGTTATTCCTCTTGTAGAACATCAAATGAATGTTGTAGGCAAATGTAACCTATTAAATTCAACTCGACTTTATTAGTGTAGTTATTTGAGATCAACCTTATTAGCAGATCATTAACAACTTGTAAGTATTCTTAGTAGATCATCAACAACAGCTCTTAGTAGTCGGGATAGTGTCATGCATGGTGTTGCTTAACTTTTTTCTTCCGTACAGTTATTCAAGTGTTGGTTTGCAGGGGGGGGGAAGCTCGTTTAACTTTGGACAGTCATGTGTTTCTCTTGTTTTTCTGGAAATGATAGACGACGGCATGCGGATCATGATGGACCCTTTGTGGCAAGCAACTCAACAGGTAGTGTCGATTTTGTTGTTTTTGCGACTTAATTTATTATTGTAGTGAAGCCTCTTCTGTCTGACCTGCCTGCCTTTTAGAACAACTTATCTACTCTACTCTACTCCGAGGAGCATAATAAAAAAAAAAAAAAAAAAAAAAATATATATATGAAAAGAAAAGAAAAGTTGACAGCAACTGCCCTTTTTGCTTGCATGTAGTAAATTCTGTTTGGTCGATACGTTCCTTTGATTTTAAGATGGCACTCGTCATGCAGGCAATTATGGAGCTAGTTATGCGCCACAGCCTGCCCCAAAGGCTCCTCAACCTGTGAGAATGCAGCCTATTGAAGTTCCTTCCATTTCTGTTGAGGAAATAAAAGAAATCACAAAAAATTTTAGCAATGATACTTTAATTGGAGAAGGCTCTTACGCCAGAGTATACTATGGTGTCTTGAGAAACGGTAGAAAGTCTGCAGTAAAAAAGCTTGATGCCAGCAAGCAGCCCGATCAAGAATTTCTCGCGCAGGTTCATTTTCCCATTTGTCTAACTAAAATACTTTTCTTCACCTAAATCAGTTGCTTACAGAAGATTTCACAGGTGTCCATGGTCTCAAGGTTAACTAATGAAAATGTCATTGAGCTGCTCAGTTATTGTGTTGATGGAAATCTCCGTGTACTTGCTTATGAGTATGCGACAATGGGGTCCCTTCATGATAAAAATTGTCTCCATGTTAAAAATTAATATTTATATTTTATAATTTATTTCTCTAATTTTGAGAATGAACAGACATTAAATAATTTTCTACACATTTTGTTCAGATTTGAAAGTGATATCCATAATTACAGATTTGATTCTGATGTGATATTAGAATATTTGATATGATGTTGTACTGAAGAATGTGCCAGACCTAACATACCTACTCCTTTCTTCCTATGCTTTTTTTATAAATATACATTCATTGATTCATTGATTGTGTCATTTATTATTAAATCTTTCTATTTTTAATCCATAAAAGATAATATATTCTCTCTCTATAATTTAAAGAGAGATAATAAAGAATTTAAAGAGAGATAATAGTAAATTCACTATTCTCTTATTCCATTTCTAGAATAACCATCATTTATTCTCTATTAACTGCTCTACTATTCCCTAGGTGTCCTTTTACTTTTGTACTATTTCTTAGGGGTACTGTGCTCACTGCTTATAAGGTACGGTTCTTTCCGTGTATGGTTTATAATTCGCTAACTTTGATTTCCTTCGCTATTTCGGTTTTTGCTATTTGGGTTCTTTTTTTATTAGTTTGACTGCACTTTGGTTTCTTTTGCTTTCCGTATACCGTTGTCTTCTCCTTTTCGGTTTCCGCGTGGGTTCTCCTTGCAATTTTTTCCCATGTGTTTTGTTTTTTGCCGCCAACTTTTACCATTTACATTCAGATTTTTCCTTACCTATTTGGCTATGATGCTAAGAAGAAACGGTCTTTGGTTTGGTTTTCCTTTCACGGGCAACCAATCTCCGCTTAATTCTTGGTGGTGGTTTGGATGGCCTTTGATTGATGACTACCTACGACCGTTATCTCCCTTGGCTTGGTATCTTTTTTCTTTACACATTGGCCGCTATGATGTTAAGGAGAAATGGACTTGGGTTTAATTTCCCTTTCACTGGCAACCAACCTCCGCTTAACTCTTCGTGGTGGTTTGGATGGCCTTTGATTGATGGCTACCTACGTCCGTTAGTCCCCTTGGCTTCGTATTCTTTTTCCCTAGCACGTTGGTTACCTATTTCTCATGACTCTTTGATTTACTGTTAATGTGTTGTTTTCCGTTATCCATGTGCATGAATTTCTTCTTTGTTATTGTTCGGTTTTCTATTTTTATTTGTATAGTACAGGTTATTCCTTGCGGTTTTTTCCTTGCAGTTGCTAGCCTCCTGCGTTTTTCTTATGCTGTCTGTTATGCCACCCATAGTACTTTCCAAAGTTTATGCTTACTTTTTTTCGCTTTTTTGTCCACACTTCTGCGGGCTCTTCCAGTTGCTATTATGACGAATATAGTGATTTCATTTGCACGCCTGCTGCGCGATGTTTGCGAGCAGGTTCATATGGACGTCCCCCCGTGTATTGTTTCGGTCAATCCGGACGGTCAATACATAGCATATATAGATGTTCACGTGGCGCGAAATGAGTCTATTGTCGAGGTCATGCGTTGTTGGAGCGGGCCATCTTCCACCTCCTCCCTCGCTGCGGAGGAAGCTTCCCGCAATGCAGTCAAGCGCTTGGTTCAAGAGTTGGACCTACACATTAGAGATGCCAACTATGATGACGCTCTGTTTTATAAAAACATGAATGACCAACTTACTATGAGTCTCTCTAACCTCGCAAGCCAGTATAACAAGCTGGTTTGGGATTATAATTTTCTGAAAGATTGTTACGTCACGGCTGCTAGCGAGAAGAACGGGCTTGTTGCTGACCGACTTAAGATCCAACAGGCAATTGAAGAATGCAACAGCGTTCTCAATGCTCAGCCCCCCCTCCCGACGCAATCCTCTTTACCCACTGCCGATTCCTCTTTCCCTGTTTAATGTCCTCCCGTAGTGCAGATAATTCCCGTGGTTTTGTAATAAAGAAACACTAATCTTTTTTGTTACAGTCTGCTCCGTGCCCCAGAGCTGTCCTCTCTATTTCTCTCTCTTCTTAACCTAGCGCCGAACCTCCCCCTCTCTCTCTCCCGCACCCCGAAGCCACTTCTCTCTCTTCCGCTGCCAAACCTCCCCCTGTCTCTCTCTCCCGCTCCAGGCAGGGGGAGGTTTGGCAGCGGAAGAGAGAGAAGCGGCTTCGGGGTGCGGGAGAGAGAGAGGGGGAGGTTCGGCGCTAGGTTAGGAAGAGAGAGAAATAGAGAGGACAGCTCTGGGGCACGGAGCAGACTGTAACAAAAAAGATTAGTGTTTCTTTATTACAAAACCACGAGAATTATCTGCACTACGGGAGGACATTAAACAGGGAAAGAGGAATCGGCAGTGGGTAAAGAGGATTGCGTCGGGAGGGGGGGGTGAGCATTGAGAACGCTGTTGCATTCTTCAATTGCCTGTTGGATCTTAAGTCGGTCAGCAACAAGTCCGTTCTTCTCGCTAGCAGCCGTGACGTAACAATCTTTCAGAAAATTATAATCCCAAACCAGCTTGTTATACTGGCTTGCGAGGTTAGAGAGACTCATAGTAAGTTGGTCATTCATGTTTTTATAAAACAGAGCGTCATCGTAGTTGGCATCTCTAATGTGTAGGTCCAACTCCTGAACCAAGCGCTTGACTGCATTGCGGGAAGCTTCCTCCTCAGCGAGGGAGGAGGTGGAAGATGGCCCGCTCCAACAACGCATGACCTCGACAATAGACTCATTTCGCGCTACGTGAACATCTATATATGCTATGTATTGACCGTCCGGATTGACCGAAACAATACACGGGGGGACGTCTATATGAACCTGCTCGCAAACATCGCGCAGCAGGCATGCAAATGAAATCACTATATTCGTCATAATAGCAACTGGAAGAGCCCGCAGAAGTGTGGACAAAAAAGCGGAAAAAAGTAAGCATAAACTTTGGAAAGTACTATGGGTAGCATAACAGACAGCATAAGAAAAACGCAGGAGGCTAGCAACCGCAAGAAAAAAACCGCAAGGAATAACCTGTACTATACAAATAAAAACAGAAAACCGAACAATAACAAAGAAGAAATTTGTCACGCCCCGAGTTCAAAAAACCAGTGTATAAATTTTTTTTTTTTATTTTTTTTTTAAATCAGAGTTGCAAATCAACCAGGGCAATGACAGACCGCCACATATATAGAAGAGTCCCAATCCCCTATGGAATTGAGCCTTTTCTATATATGCACGGCTAGCTTGTCAACAATCATCAGAGTACTAACTACGTACTACAAATACCAATAACAACAACAACAACAACAATGTTACAGATTTCTTTACAAATATATTACAACTGAATACCACTTTAATTAACTATTTCTAAATACACGGTTGTCCAAGGTCAATCTCTATCTCGGAATCTCACCAACACGTCCCAACATCCCAGCACCCGCTCGGCCTGAAAAACAGTCACCCGAGGGTGTGAGATACACCGGAGTGTATCCCAGTGGGCACGACGAGCCGAGGATCAGCTAATCGTACCTACTGGGTACTAAAATCTGCGGATAGTAAAGATCTATAGGAAAAGCTGGAAACATAGATGTCTACTAATAATCAGAAATAAAACTGCAGGTAAGTATGCTGAACAATCAGGGTATCTCAGAGATAACTATCATGAAAACTGTAGAGCATGCAGGCCGGAAATCAAAGTCAACTATAAGGAATATGTATAAAGAACTACGAATGATACAAGCATGTCTACAGATAATAGTGCTGGAACAACTGAGCAACTGTACGAGTAAAAGTAATGCGTCAAAGGTAGAAAACCAAATATCCAATCATGTGCCCATATTGGTCTCAGAGAACCTCAGGCAATGCCACTGTTCGGCACCTTTTCGGCTGACATAACCTTGTCGAGGGCTCACGGGTCTATCATCAGACCACTTTACCGGTAAAGAACAATCTCCACGGGGAGCTACCCCGGCCATGTTCGTGAAGTACAATAGTGCATGGCAAATCATAATGATCAATCTCACGGTCTAGTAACCGGGTAGTCGGCAACATGCCGAGATCCCAACAGGGAATCATCTGTCTATATCTATCAATCGGAATCAATCAATCATGCATATCGAGTAGTATCTATCAATCAGGATCAATCAATCATGCATATCAATAATATCTCGAATAACATCTCAATGACAGGAATCAACCGGTGTCATCTAATCATGCAAATCTATATATATATCAATCAATCAGGATCAGTCAGGAATAATCAGGGAATATGTGTATGATAATCGGCTGATCGTGAACAGAAAATCTCAATCACAGGTCTAATCAAGTCAATGTCAATCAGGGAAATAACGATATATCAAGATAGGTCATGTAATCAGCAGGGAATCAAAAACAGGGGTCCGACTGGACTAAAGCAACCAGAGGGCCAAAAAGCTGAGGCCCGGTTCGAAGATAACCCACCTGATAAATCGCAGGCGACTAAACCATAATCCACTGTATGCTCGAGGACCAGAGACAAATCGAGCCAACCTGGATCAAACATAATAATCAACCTCGAACTCACTAACTACAACTTAAAACCCAGATTAATTTAAAACCTCTAATTATTTAAATAATAGTATCATTTGAGCACTGTTTTCGCTCGTTCTTTCAACTGGAGGCTCATTTTTACGAACCGTTACTTCCAGTAGGTGACAATCATCTGGCTGAACACCGTGCTCACCAATTTGCGGCAGAACGGGACCCGAGAAAAACTTTGGGCCATAAAACACTCCTCTAACATAGCCATTTTGCATTTTTGTTTCTCCGGGACTTCAAAATCAGTTTTTAACGCGAGCATCGCGTCCAGTGACCCCAAATTAGCCAAGAGAACACTGTCGCGACTTCGCAAACATCCTAGAACAGTGTTTGGGTCATAATTACATTTGGAGGTTGGTTTAATCACATCTTTTAATCCAGACCTCAAACAGTAAAAGCCTGTATATCAAAGTTGCTCTAAATAATGCTAGGATACCAGGGCTTGCCCTGGTTGAAATCCAGATCTGCTGGTTCAAGCAGAACCAAAGCCATGTTTATTTAAAGGTTCACATTGCTCCAATTATAAATCCACACAGTATCTGTTTGAACTGAAGTGAGCACCAAGCTCAAGGGATGTTTTGAAACAACTTTCATATTTATATCTTTGTCAAATTCTATAATTTCTTTCTCTTTGGCATTTTATCAAACAGGTGGCATGCACAGTTTGTTAACATTTCCATAACACCATTCACAACTTGATTCTCTGCAACCAAGGCATATGAGGGCTTCCAACTTGGATCAAATAGATCCTCTGAGTTTCTGGAGTATTTCCCCTCAACTGGAGCAACCTCAGAACCCCGGGTTGGCCGAGCTCCATGATGAAGAAGATGAAGCTTTGCATTGATTTTCGTGATGCTCCATCCGAAGGGTCTGGGGCTCAACCAAATGCACCAGTAGGTGCCATTTGCTGCATGGAAGCTTCCCATTCCCTTAGCTGGCCTCGGGGTGCGGCGGCGGCGCGGCGGAGCAAAGCTCCGGTTTGGAGCTCATGCCCTCTAATGGCATCTTTTAACCGAGGCAATTTGGAGCTCTACAACTTGGAGGAAGTTACTCCTTAGGTCACCACGAAGCTTCCTGTCCATGCCTCCCCGGCCGAAGTTGGCCGGAGCGCCGGCGGCCGTGTTTTTCCCATTTTCGGGTTCAACCATGGCACCATGGTTTTCATGATGCATGGGGTCCATGCAACATCATGGAAAGATTCCTCTGGGTCCCCTCATCACTGCTGGGCCGTTGGCCGGCGCCGGAGAAGCCCGCCGACGCCGGAGTCGCACCCACGGCCATTATGCAAAAATCCAGAAAATTAGGGCACAAATCTGCCATTTACTGGGTTAACCATACTCCACCAGATTTGGTGGAGTTGGTCCCCACTACCAACAGTCCAAGCACACCAATCTCAGCCCAAACAAGTTTATGGTCGCAAAGTTGTTCCAAAGTGGAGCAACACTAGGGTTCCGGCGACCCCATGCCCCCGTCGGCCATGCGCTGTGCATGGGGGCTCGGGTCTCGGCCAGGAGCAACCTAAGGACCTAATAGGTCCACTGCTAAGGGTCTCGGGTGCAGGAATACCATGGGTTAGGATCCTCACCTTTGCCGAGCTCGGGGAAGAAAGGAAGAAGCCGGTTCTATCTTCTTCTTCTTCGCGCGGCCACAGCAGCAACCCAGGAGGTCCCCAGACACCAAGGACAACTTCAGAGCACTCTAATTCCAACTTGGAAGAGATTTGTTCCAAGCTTCTTCTTCCTCTCCCACCCTCGGTTTGCTCTCAAAGGGTGTTGGGTCTTCGGTTTAACCAGGGCTTCGGGCTGGGTCTGGGAGTAGTAAGGGATCAGGGGTGATGCTTCAGATGTCCTCAAGACTCCTCGGGTGCAGAGATCTTGGGAAGACCAAGAGGCAACAATAATACTTGATTCCTTTACTCATTAACCCCAAGCCATGTTCACATTAACCCTTAAGCTCCGAGATCCTCTTAATAGGTGCAAAATGCACCAAACCCCTTATGGTTACAAGCCCTAGCACTTAGGCACATAAACTATTAAGTTTTATTACAATTTAGACCATTTTGAGCACTTTTCACGTACTTCGAGACAAACCGTTCGTCATTTTGCGAAATGGACTTCGCCACGACGTCCGGCTTGTCGAGACCTGTCAAGTAGCGTATTTGTTTGGTTTGTTTGACGCTCGGATAAAAAGTCGTTCCATAAAGTTTGACTCAATATAGCGTGTGGCACGCACTTCGATGCACCCGGGTCGCCAAACGCGAAAACCGTCAGTTCCATTGCGCTCAGAACGTCGAAATTAGTTAGAATCGACTACTCATGTTGCTAGGTTCGGGGTCTAGACGGCGAAACGGCCGTTAGAGGTCAAAAGGGGATTTAAAATAGGGTTACTATTCACAACTTAAGTTGTGGGACCCGTTCTTCTTTACTGTTTTGCGGAAGATCCGACCGTTGGATCGTCGACAAGTGAATATGAAACTTTCATGTTTCGTCGAAACGATCGCAATGGTGCTCTCGGATTTTCGAGATCAGGCCCCGATCAAAGTCGATATTTCTGGGCCACTATTGATCCAAATTCAACCTGACTTCAATCAATTTCATTTATTTATTTATTTTCAAAATTCAAGTTCTTACATCTCTCCCACCAAAAAGGAAGTTTCGTCCCTGAAACTTATAACAAAAAAAAAATCTTATTCCAGGAGTCTACCACTTACTTCTGTTCCTAACAACAACACTTAGAACATTACCCAACGCTCTCTCGTAGACACAAGTCATCCTAGGGTTCGTTCCTAGCCAAACCTAGGCATCGTATTCCTATTTCTCTGATACCATCTAATCTGTCACGCCCCGAGTTCAAAAAACCAGTGTATAAATTTTTTTTTTTTATTTTTTTTTTTAAATCAGAGTTGCAAATCAACCAGGGCAATGACAGACCGCCACATATATAGAAGAGTCCCAATCCCCTATGGAATTGAGCCTTTTCTATATATGCACGGCTAGCTTGTCAACAATCATCAGAGTACTAACTACGTACTACAAATACCAATAACAACAACAACAACAACAATGTTACAGATTTTCTTTACAAATATATTACAACTGAATACCACTTTAATTAACTATTTCTAAATACACGGTTGTCCAAGGTCAATCTCTATCTCGGAATCTCACCAACACGTCCCAACATCCCAGCACCCGCTCGGCCTGAAAAACAGTCACCCGAGGGTGTGAGATACACCGGAGTGTATCCCAGTGGGCACGACGAGCCGAGGATCAGCTAATCGTACCTACTGGGTACTAAAATCTGCGGATAGTAAAGATCTGTAGGAAAAGCTGGAAACATAGATGTCTACTAATAATCAGAAATAAAACTGCAGGTAAGTATGCTGAACAATCAGGGTATCTCAGAGATAACTATCATGAAAACTGTAGAGCATGCAGGCCGGAAATCAAAGTCAACTATAAGGATCATGTATAAAGAACTACGAATGATACAAGCATGTCTACAGATAATAGTGCCTGGAACAACTGAGCAACTGTACGAGTAAAAGTAATGCGTCAAAGGTAGAAACCAAATATCCAATCATGTGCCCATATTGGTCTCAGAGAACCTCAGGCAATGCCACTGTTCGGCACCTTTTCGGCTGACATAACCTTGTCGAGGGCTCACGGGTCTATCATCAGACCACTTTACCGTTAAAGAACAATCTCCACGGGGAGCTACCCCGGCCATGTTCGTGAAGTACAACAGTGCATGGCAAATCATAATGATCATCTCACGGTCTAGTAACCGGTAGTCGGCAACATGCCGAGATCCCAACAGGGGAATCAGCTGTCTATATCTAGCAATCGGAATCATCAATCATGCATATCGAGTAGTATCTATCAATCAGGATCATCAATCATGCATATCAATAATATCTCGAATAACATCTCATGACAGGATCAACCGGTAGTCATCTATCATGCAAATCTATATATATATCAATCAATCAGGACAGTCAGGAATAATCAGGGAATATGTGTATGATAAATCGGCTGATCCGTGAACAGAAAATCTCAATCACAGGTCTAATCAAGTCAATGTCAATCAGGGAAATAACGATATATCAGATAGGTCATGTAATCAGCAGGGAATCAAAAACAGGGGTCCGACTGGACTAAAGCAACCAGAGGGCCAAAAAGCTGAGGCCCGGTTCGAAGATAAACCACGCTGATAAATCGCAGGCGACTAAACCATAATCCACTGTATGCTCGAGGACCAAGACAAATCGAGCCAACCTGGATCAAACATAATAATCAACCTCGAACTCACTAACTACAACTTAAAACCCAGATTAATTTAAAACCTCTAATTATTTAAATAATAGTATCATTTGAGCACTGTTTTCGCTCGTTCTTTCAACTGGAGGCTCATTTTTACGAACCGTTACTTCCAGTATGTGACAATCATCTGGCTGAACACCCGTGCTCACCAATTTGCGGCAGAACGGACCCGAGAAAAACTTTGGGCCATAAAACACTCCTCTAACATAGCCCATTTTGCATTTTTGTTTCTCCGGGACTTCAAAATCAGTTTTTAAACCGCGAGCATCGCGTCCAGTGACCCCAATTAGCCAAGAGAACACTGTCGCGACTTCGCAAACATCCTAGAACAGTGTTTTGGGTCATAATTACATTTGGAGGTTGGTTTAATCACATCTTTTAATCCAGACCTCAAACAGTAAAAGCCTGTATATCCAAAGTTGCTCTAAATATGCTAGGATACCAGGGCTTGCCCTGGTTGAAATCCAGATCTGCTGTTCAAGCAGAACCAAAGCCATGTTTATTTAAAGGTTCACATTGCTCCAATTATAAATCCACACAGTATCTGTTTGAACTGAAGTGAGCACCAAGCTCAATGGATGTTTTGAAACAACTTTCATATTATATCTTTGTCAAATTCTATAAATTTCTTTCTCTTTGGCATTTTATCAAACAGGTGGCATGCACAGTTTGTTAACATTCCCATAACACCATTCACACTTGATTCTCTTGCAACCAAGGCATATGAGGTGCTTCCAACTTGGATCAAATAGATCCTCTGAGTTCTGGAGTATTTCCCCTCAAACTGGAGCACCTCAGAACCCGGGTTGGCCGAGCTCCATGATGAAGAAGATGAAGCTTTGCATTGATTTTCGTGGATGCTCCATCCGAAGGGTCTGTGGGCTCAACCAAATGCACCAGTAGGTGCCATTTGCTGCATGGAAGCTTCCCATTCCCTTAGCTGGCCTCGGGGTGCGGCGGCGGCGGGGGCGGGAGCACAGCTCCGGTTTGGAGCTCATGCCCTCTAATGGCATCTTTAACCGAGGCAATTTGGAGCTCTACAACTTGGAGGAAGTTACTCCTTAGGTCACCACGAAGCTTCCTGTCCATTGCCTCCCCGGCCGAAGTTGGCCGTAGCGCCGGCGGCCAGGGGTTTTCTTCCCATTTTCGGGTTCAACCATGGCACCATGGTTTTCATGATGCATGGGGTCCATGCAACATCATGGAAAGATTCCTCTGGGTCCCCTCATCACTGCTGGGCCGTTGGCCGGCGCCGGAGAAAGCCCGCCGACGCCGGAGTCGCACCCACGGCCATATGCCAAAAATCCAGAAAATTAGGGCACAAATCTGCCATTTACTGGGTTAACCATACTCCACCAGATTGGTGGAGTTGGGTTCCCACTACCAACAGTCCAAGCACACCAAATCTCAGCCCAAACAAGTTTATGGTCGCAAAGTTGTTCCAAAGTGGAGCAACACTAGGGGTTCCGGCGACCCCATGCCCCCGTCGGCCATTGCGCTGTGCATGGGGGCTCGGGTCTCGGCCAGGAGCAACCTAAGGACCTAATAGGTCCACTGCTAAGGGTCTCGGGTGCAGGAATACCATGGGTTAGGATCCTCACCTTTGCCGAGCTCGGGGAAGAAAGGAAGAAGCCGGTTTCTATCTTCTCTTCTTCGCGCGGCGGCCAGCAGCAACCCAGGAGGTCCCCAGACACCAAGGACAACTTCAGAGCACTCTAATTCCAACTTGGAAGAGATTTGTTCCAAGCTTCTTCTTCCTCTCCCACCCTCGGTTTGCTCTCAAAGGGTGTTGGGTCTTCGGTTTAACCAGGGCTTCGGGCTGGGTCTGGGAGTAGTAAGGGATCAGGGGTGATGCTTCAGATGTCCTCAAGACTCCTCGGGTGCAGAGATCTTGGGAAGACCAAGAGGCAACAATAATACTTGATTCCTTTACTCATTAACCCCAAGCCATGTTCACATTAACCCTTAAGCTCCGAGATCCTCTTAATAGGTGCAAAATGCACCAAACCCTTATGGTTACAAGCCCTAGCACTTAGGCACATAAACTATTAAGTTTTATTACAATTTAGACCATTTTGAGCACTTTTCACGCACTTCGAGACAAACCGTTCGTCATTTGCGAAATGGACTTCGCCACGACGTCCGGCTTGTCGAGACCTGTCAAGTAGCGTATTTGTTTGGTTTGTTTGACGCTCGGATAAAAAGTCGTTCCATAAAGTTGGACTCAATATGCGTGTGCACGCACTTCGATGCACCCGGTCGCCAAACGCGAAAACCGTCAGTTCCATTGCGCTCAGAACGTCGAAATTAGTTAGAATCGACTACTCATGTTGCTAGGTTCGGGGTCTAGACGGCGAAACGGCCGTTAGAGGTCAAAAGGGGATTTAAAATAGGGTTACTATTCACAACTTAAGTTGTGGGACCCGTTCTTCTTTACTGTTTTGCGGAAGATCCGACCGTTGGATCGTCGACAAGTGAATATGAAACTTTCATGTTTCGTCGAAACGATCGCAATGGTGCTCTCGGATTTTCGAGATCAGGCCCCGATCAAAAGTCGATATTTCTGGGCCACTATTGATCCAAATTCAACCTGACTTCAATCAATTTCATTTATTTATTTATTTTCAAAATTCAAGTTCTTACAAAATTCATGCACATGGATAACGGGAAACAAACACGTTAACGTAAATCAAAGAGTCATGAGAAATAGGTAACCAACATGCTAGGGGAAAAGAATACCAAGCCAAGGGGACTAACGGACGTAGGTAGCCATCAATCAAAGGCCATCCAAACCACCACGAAGAGTTAAGCGGAGGTTGGTTGCCAGTGAAAGGGAATTAAACCCAAGTCCATTTCTCCTTAACATCATAGCGGCCAATGTGTAATGAAAAAGATACCAAGCCAAGGGAGATAACGGTCGTAGGTAGTCATCAATCAAAGGCCATCCAACCACCACCAAGAATTAACGCGGAGATTGGTTGCCCGTGAAAGGAAAACCAAACCAAAGACCGTTTCTCTTAGCATCATAGCCAAA